>JAOPSE010000173.1:1200000-1800000 GCA_029449295.1 Zea luxurians | reverse complement strand
CGCGGGTGATTGTGTCGTAGCACGAACGGTGGGCGCCAAATGTTGGAACTGTCTCTCGACAGCAAGGAGATCCAACACGGGTGAACGGAGATGGCAACAGGGCACTCGCGCGTGATGGCCAAAGCTCTGTTAATCTGGCCTCTCACGGGCACTGTGCGGGGGTATTTATAGGTGTCTGAGTGCCCGGCGCCTTGTACTAAGGACGCATGTGCCCTCGGACACCTAGTTTATCCCCAGAATATTCCCATAAAGCGGGGTTACAAGCTGTAATTACAAGCATGCCTTTACAGATTAGGCCCGTAACACACGGCGGCCACGCGGGGTCCGTTACAATGGGCCGGATCGCACGTGGGCCTCTGAGCTGGACGAGGCCGCACTGTGGGACGCCTTCGTCGCCGGTCTTCGTCTGATGCCGATCAAGCGAAGGGTGACCCTGCCTGCTGTCTGTCAGAGCGGCGGCTAAACAGCGGAGACTTCGAGCGAAGGGTAGTGTTTCTGCCTTCGCTCCAACAATTCCAAACAAGGTTGCTAAACTTCTCTTGCTCTCTTCGAAACAACACAACATCACCTTTTTTGCAAATTGTTACTCTAGTGAATGCATTCTAGATATATCAAGCAAGTTAATGTAAGTGCATATGATGACATGCCAAGGTTTTAGTTCTCGTAACACCAGGGGTGTTACATTGACCCATCTTTATATTACGACTATCTAGCCTACTAATACGGTGAATTTCTTCTCTAAAACACTTGGTGACCGGCAAAAGCAAAAATCTACGTTATACCTTTGCCTTCACTTGATCCACAACCAATGCTTTAAGTCTCCAAGACATATTTTCCTCTGTGGTCTAACCTGCATTCTTATTTCTCCAAAAATTGTTAGTCCACAAATGGTTGTCATTAATTACTAAAACATCACTAAGGGGCCTAGATGATTCACAATCTCCCTCTTTTGGTAACTGATGACAACACTACACATTTCATATAGAGTAGTTTCAGTTTTTCAAATCTTCTTCGCACATTAGGTATAAAAAGGATTTGAGGTGAGTTTTGAGTGACTTATCTTGATTTAAAGTTCCATCTGACAAATAGCTAAGTCATAACAAAAACTCAAGGTGAAGGAATAGCTCCCCCTACATGTGTGCTTGATATATCCAGTTGAAGATTTCACACACATAATAGACTAGACTTTTGGTTGAGATCTTTCCTACAAACATGGTTATCGAGGCATACAAGTGCAATATGATATGAAATAACCGCAGTAAATTTAGTCACTCCTCGGTCAACCATTCACAAGATTCATCGAACTAATAGAAACATAAGTCTTTAATAAATAAAGTTCGAAACATCATATATTTGTCCACAAACATAAATCTCTTGACAGATATGCATAAAAACATAAAATGCAGATAATAGATATGCAAAGTCTAAATGTCTACAATGAGCTCCCCTAACTAAAATCCTCATCTTCATCTTCATCTCTCCCCCTTTGGCATCAATTTGCTAGAAAAGAGGGGCCTCACTAGCCACCCGGCGGAGGACGCAGATACATGTTGTAATAGTGAGAGCTGAAGCTATCGAAATATGAGGTGAACCGATTGAAAATCATTCTAGAGTTATTGCTGCCTCTGATCAAGTGCGCGAATGCTATTACTGGTAGAGTCTCAAAATGACTTGACAAAGCACCCATATTATTTTGAAAACTCTGTTGCATGTTGTTAATTCTGTTCATGATTGGATCATGAATGGTGTCCTAGATGTGAGAGCGAAGACCAACAAACTCAGAGTTCAACCCATGAAACCGATCATCAATAGTGTAGAGCCTTGACTGCATTGCAGAGTACATGACATCAAAATGAGTCTGCATGGCATCAAATCTATCATCCATGTGTGTCATCATGCCCTGGAATCTCCCATCCATATGGGTCTGAATCCCATACTGCATCTGCTGAAAGTATGGATCAAAATAGCCTGGAGTAGGCTGCCAGAATTGCTCATGCTGAGAAGGTGGAGGAGGAGGCATCTACTGAGCTAGATCTGCCTTAGGATTTGCTGCTTCATCATCCCCAGCTACTCTCTTATCATGAGGGAAGGGAGTGAGAGGCCTAGTGAGAAATCCAGTTTCATTCTTAAAGGGCCTGAAGGGAGTATGGGCTATCTCACACCTACCCTCAAATCTTGTTTTGGCATGAATCAGGGACATAATATATGGAACATATGTCATATTTTGGTTCTTATCCATCTTGAGATCATTTAGCTGCCACATCATTGAAAGTCGCCTAGAGGGGGGGGGGGGTGGATAGGCGAAACCTGAAATTTATAAACTTTAAACACACACTAGGTCCGGAGTTAGCGTTAGAATTAAATTCAAGTACGAAAGATTGTTTCTCTTGCCAGGAGTTGCTCAAGGAGTGCGGATGACGTATAAGAGCAAACTCAAATTAATACTAGCAAGGAAATGTTAGAGATAGAGGAAAGAGGGCAAACAAATCAAGCGAGTAGACCCGATGATTTGTTTACTGAGGTTTGGTTCCAAAGAACCTAGTCCTCGTTGAGGAGGCCACAAAGGTCGGGTCTATTTCAACTCTTTCCCTCTCTCTCGAAAGGTCACTTAGACCGAGTGAGCCTTCTCAATCACACGGGTCACTAAGACCCCGCAAGGACCACCACACACTTGGTGTCTCTTGCTTAGCTTTACAAGCACTTAGAAAAGAAGTGAGGAAGGAAGAAAGGCAATCCAAGCGACAAGAGCGCAAATGAACACAAACACACACTCTCTCAAGTCACTAAGTGGTTGAGATGAAATTGGGACTTGGAGAGGGTTTGATCTTTGGAAATGTGTCTTGGAGTGAATGCTCTAGCTCTTGTATTGAATGTGATCTTCAGAAAACTTGGATGCCAATGAATGAGGTGGTTGGAGGGTATTTATAGCCTCCAACCACTTCCTAGCCATTGGCAAGGGCTGCGGGCGATGGGCACACCGGACAGCCACTGTGCACTGTCCGGTGCGCGCCACGTCAGCGCAATCTTTAGGGTTCAGAGCAGTTGACCGTTGGAGACGTTTGTCTTCTAGCTACACCGGACTGTCCGGTGCCACACCGGTCAGTCTGGTGCCACACCTGACAGTCCAGTGCCCTTTGACTTCTACCACGACACTGTTCAGCACTATAGCTCTGCACAGTCGACCGTTGGCGCGCAGGGAGTCATTGCTCCGCTGGCTCACCAGACAGTCCGGTGAATTATAGCGGAGCGTGCCTCAGAATTCCCGAGAGTGGCCTGTTCGTATGGCAGCTGGCCTGTCCGATGCGCCAAAAATCAGCACACTTAAGTTCTTTGCTCCAATTTTTTATTGTGTCCTTAACTGGATTTCTTTCTTGGTTTGTGTTGAACCTTATGCACCTGTAATAGATGATATCTAGACAAACTAGTTAGTCCATGTGGTTTGTGTTGTACGTCAACCACCAAAATCGATTATAGGAAATGGTTAACCCTATTTGCCTTTCAATCTCCCCCTTTTTGGTGATTGATGCCAACACAAATCAAAGCAAATATAAAGTGTAGAAATGTAACTAGTTTGCAATTGAGATAGATGTGCATAGGTTACTTAGAATTAAACAAATGAAAAGACTTTAAACATAAGACTAAGAATGAATGGATTGCTTTTCTTTTTATTAATATTTTGGACCACATTTGCACCACGTGTTTTATCTTTGCAGCTCCTTTGGAAAAAAATTTCAAACACTTTTGCAAATAGTCAAAGGTACAGGAATATGATTGCAAGAAGCATTTTTAAATTTTGAAATTTCTCCCCCTGTGTCAAATGCTTTTCCTTTGACTTCAATAAAACTCCCCCTTAATGAATTCTTCCCTTAGCTTTCAAGAGAGTTTTGAAATAGATACCAAGTGAAATTATCCTAATTGAAATTTTTCATACTAATGTGAAGTTTTGAAGATACCCATTTGAAAAACAATTTTGAAATACCAAAAGAGATACCAATTGAAAATTCACTTCACATACTCATTGAAAATCCATTTTGAGGCTATTCCAAATAACAATTGAAATATTCATTTGTGAAATTTTGAAATGGTGGTGGTGTGATCCTTTTGCTTTGGACTTAATACTTTCTCCTCCTTTGGCATTAATCGCCAAAAACGGAGAACTTGAGAGCCCTTTGCATTTTCTCCTAATACTTTCTCCCAAATGGTTCAATAAATATGAGTGAAGGGTCATACCAATGAGAGTTACATGAGTAACGGCAAAGGGTAAATGATACCGTCAGAGTTGGAGTGTAAGCTTTGTTTTTGCCGAATACTCCATTTCCCTTTCAATTTAAGACTAAAGATAGAAATACACTTGAAAGCACATTAGTCTTAGCCTTGGCACAAGAAGAATAAGCAATATGTATTTGTACCAAATGAAAGAAACATGATCAAAGGTATGTTCATGAGCTATGTGTGCAATGTTTCAATCAAAGTTCCGAGAGTTAAGTATATTTAGCTCATTCCTGAGTTTGCTAAAGGTTTTCTCATCTAGTGGCTTGGTAAAAATATCGGCTAATTGGTTGTGGGTGCTCACGTAAGCTATTTCGATATCCCCCTGTTGGTCACTTGTTCTCAAATGCTATAAAAACAAGGCAACACAAATGTTAATGGTTAAAGACCTTCATCCTTCGAAGCATTATCTTCCTTAGGATATAATGATCTTCAGACGAAGGTTATGAAGGACAAACCTTCATAATCTCAATATGTAATAATATAAAGCAAGAATATATGGGACATATAAAGAACATGAATAATCGCATCAATTTATTAGACCATCTACCTTCTCATTATATGATCATGGACAAATATTGATGATATTGAATTACATTTGTACCTTCGGCTTGACAGAAGGTAAGAATCCAAGAGTGACGTGCGAGTGATTACAAGTCAGCGTGAACAGTACGATGTTACTGTTTATCTATTTATAGGCAAAGGACGCAGCCTGTGTAAAATTACATTTATGTCCCTGACATTTACTATTAGCTAAAAAGTAAGCTGTCGAGGGCTAAGCTGTCTTTTCCCTTTTAAGTCGGTTTCATTCTCCATCGTCGTCTTTACGCTAAGCCAAAGCTCCTTCGTCCAAATCTTCAGAACTGGTTCATCCTTCTTCTAGGTTGCACCTTTCAAATCATGTACACCTTCATCCCAAAGTCGAAGCTTCCTGCGATAGTATATTATACTGGAAAGGATGTTAGTCATGTTTTTGAGGACCTTTGGAAGACGAAGGCCCCCAACAGTAGCCCCTCACAGTATTAATTTGTTTTTGTATATAATAAATTAAGACTGCGACATGAACAAAGGCTTTTAGCCGAAGGTCCGAAAAACACATTCCCTTTTCTAGAATAGCGAAAAGTCAATGATAAATGAGGCCCGCCAAGTTGCAATGCACTAGGCATATAAATAGAAACCCACAGCGGCAGCATTTGTTACACCATTTCATTTGCTTGCACTGTTTTCTCAAATTTTAACTCTTGTTATCAGTTCTCGCTTGATTTTCGAGCTTCGTGATATACGCAAGTGCTTGTTGCATGTCTGAAGAGAAGAAGATGTCTGAGGAGAAGGTTGTGGACCCTGCTCTTGCTGGGTTTTACGAATCTATGGAAAAAACAAATATAGAGAAGATCACAAAGGAAATAATGGCAGATTTGTCTGAAGATTCTGACGATAGTGATGACTATGATGTGGAAAGTGGAGATGAAGATTCCGAAGATCGGCCATGGTGGCCAAGCCATACCATCTTCGGAAAATCGTCTATCAAACAGAGCCATATTGATGCCATGAAGGGGAGATATTTTCGTGACATGTCTATCATAAGAGTTAGGGGAGACAGCACCGCCCCTGCACCTGAAGAAAATGAGGTTGTTGTGTATAGAAGCTTTATGAAGGTGGGTCTTCGGTTCCCATTGAGCAAATTTTTAGTTGAAGTTCTGAAAACATTTGAAATCTTCCTTCATCAAATCACTCCCAAAGTTATAATTAGAATGTGTATTTTTGTTTGGGCCGTAAGAAGTCAAGGGCTAGAACCGAGCGCGAAATGCTTTTGCAACATGCACGAGCTTTTGTACAAGACGAAGGCCACTGGTAAAGAGCAATACCACAATAACTTCGGTTGTTATGGCTTTGTTCCTTGCTCCGAAGCAAGTTATCCTGTTCCAACATTTCAGAAAAGGTGGCCCGGGGCCTGGATGGAGGAATGGTTTTACGTCAAAAATGATTTGGTTAAAAGGGAAGACATAAAGGGGATTATCCAACGCCCCATATGGTCTCGCTTCGGCCTCCGAAGGCCAACTGCTGCGCTTGAAAACGATGACGAAGCATGCCAAAAGGCTTTCAATAATGTTTGTGCCTTCATTGGCACAAGAGACCTGGTCTAGGAGCACATAGCCTACAGGGCATGGCCACTTATGGAAAATTAGGAAATGTCGAAGGAGACTGCTGTCGGGTCCAATCAGGGTGGATTGGTTTACTTGAAATACACCTTTAGATACAGAGACCAATTTGACGAACCAAACGACGATTGGCTAAAATGTATTGAGGCTACTAGCCATGAATTACTTGGGGCATACACTAGAGCCGAAGATGATGCTCTGACCTCAGCCTTCGGGGGTCGAGGAAAGAAAAGGTTGAACAGAGTTTTTGATGTGATTGGTTTCATATACCCCGATTACTGCTACCCCTCGCGAAAGCATGGAAAAAAGGAAAACTGCCGCTTCGGCCACCTCTGTTGTGCCGAAGGGCAAAAAGATCAAGGTTCTGATGCATCGGCCGAGATATATTGAGATGGCCACAATGCCGAAATTTGATGAAGGAGCATTTTCTACTGTTAATGCGGAACAAGCTGCTCCTACCGCCCAGAGTGCCGAAGAATCGACAGCAATATCAAAGGTTTCTGCGGTTGAATCGGCCGAAGTGCCGATACATATTGCCGAAGCTGAAGAAAAAACAGCCGAGAAGCAAGACCAAGAGGACAAAATAGGACCGCCAGAGGCAGAGCTGCCCAAGGTGGCAAAAACTCCCGCAATTATCCCTAAGAGGAGAAGAATGACAAGCGTGCTAGATGCTATCATGGAGATGACAAGGTCACTAACTCCTACCCCTGTGGAGAAAGCTGCTGAAGCTATGACGACTTGTATTGAAACGGAAGCTGGGCCTTCAGTGCCTGCGGAGGCAGAGCCTGCCGCAACGGAGCAGAAGGCCAGAGAAGAATTTCCAGATGCTAGCATAGCTCTGGAGGAGAATATAGCCGAAAAAGCCAAATCCCCTGCTCCCGAAGCACCGTCCGAAGATCTTGACTATATTATTCGACATGCTTCGGGAAAAAGATTATCTAAAGAATAAATTTTAGAAGCCAAACACTATGCCTAGGAACTGAAATACCCGAAGGGAGCCTTAGTGTTCAACGGCACGGACAAAGATGATTTCTTATACTGTCTCCCGGACAATAAAGAGATATCCGTCTGCCGGGAGATGGCCAAGAGTATGGGATTCCTGAAGCTCGAAGTTGGCCTCTCCGCCATGTCGAAGAATGACCTTGCGGACAGCCTTGCATACAACAGTCTGAAGGTACAGAAATTGGGAACTTAAAGTCTATAAACTTGAAAATAAAGTCTTTTATTCTTATGCTAATCTTTTATCCTTCTTTTTTGCAGGGCTTAATTCTTAGCAACGCCCTGAGGGCGCAAAAGAATGTAGAGGATGAAAGCTGCACGATAGCTCTTGGCAACCTTCGACCATAAGTCATTAAACTGAGAAACGAAGCCTTGGACAAGGACAAAATTCTATTTTCATTGATGGATAAAGTGAACGAAGATGAAGCAAAGTTTAACGCTCAAACCGAAATTTATAAAGCCGAAATCAAAGACCTTTAAAAAAATCTTGCTGAAGTCAATGAGAACTTTGCAGTTGCAAAAGCTAGTCAAGAAATTAGTGAATGGTCGAAAACTAGGCTAGAGAAAAATTTTGAGGAGCTTCGTGAATCCAAGGAAAGGCGCTTCGAAAAATCCTTCGATTGCGTGAAAAATTTGAAAACCAGCTTTGCCAAAGTAGGCGCCTGTTCTTCTGAAGAAAACTTCATTCGAGGTGACCCCGAGGGCGTTATTGATTGGATAAGCGGGAAAGCCAAAGCTTTTGAAGAAATCCTGAGCGATCGAGGGGATATCTGTGCTTTTTCTGGTGCTCGAGGTATCACGACAATTCTGAAGAAGGCTGGTTGCGTCCACGTTAATGCTGCAGCCCAGGCTGAAGCCGCCTTCTCCACAGACGACACAAAAGACCCTTCGGCTGAAGCTACATTGGTGGGCAGAAAATTTTATTCCGATGTCTGGGTGAACGGTGGCCGGGAATTATCCAACGAAATTATAAAGAAGAATGAAAGAGAAACCCATGAAGCCTAAGAAGAAGCTAGGCGAGCCGAAGAAGCTGCTGAACGCGAAAGATGTATAGGTATTGTGTTTGAATTTTAGCTTCGACATTTATTTTCTGGCTTCGAACTAATAGTTTACCTACTATAGCTGAACTGTCATCGCTGCCCAAGCCATACAACCCCCTAGCCGATCCGGTCATGAAAGAAGCACTGGATATAATGAGCGTTGATAACTCCATCGTCGACGAAGTCGTCGACAAGCCGTTGAACGAAGCCACAGAGAAAATACTTAAGGAATATTGAACTTTATTTAATAATACTTTGTAATATTTGGTGTATGGAACAATCAATGAGACATGTAAATTGTTGTAATATATTTCTTTGTGATGCATGAAATTTACGCACATACCGTTTTTGAGCCTTCAGCAGAAAAACATCTTCCCTTCTTTTCATGCTTCGTAAATAAAGAAACCCCTTCTATGGCGTCTGATAAAATTGTTTTCCCGAAGTTTGCTTCGTGCCTCAGCACATTTTCATTGAACAAAGTATTGATGAAGATTTGCTTTGTATCCAAACTTTTTATCGTTGATGCGATATGATGTATGATGTAATGTTATGTGAAATGATGCGATGATATGATGCAATATGATGGTGACATCGAATACACACACACGCGCCCACACTGGAACACGAAAGACTCTGCATCCCCTTAGGAACGACTTTGGAGTCTTTAAGCTATGCATCCCTTTAGGAACGACTTTGGAGCTTCTTCACCTTATATTTCGGTGGTATTTAAGCTCTGCATCCCCTTAGGAACGACTTTGGAGCTTCTTCACCTTCTATTTTGGTGGTATTTTTGCTCTGCATCCCCTTAGGAACGACTTCTGAGCTTCGAAAACTTACTCTGCGCTCCCTTAGGAATGACTTTTGTAGCTTCGGAACTTACTCTGCGCTCTCTTAGGAACGACTTTTGTAGCTTCGGAACTTACTCCGCTCCCTTAGGAACGACTTTTGTAGCTTCGGAACTTACTCCGCTCCCTTAGGAACGAGTTTCGTAACTTTAAAAGTCCGTTTAAGACTTATTTTACTCGTTGACACATGCACAATTATTACATAAAATCGAATTTTAGTCCTTCATGACTTGTTTCTCATTCAAAAAATTAAAATGGCATAAAAAATAAAGATACATCAAGAATAGGATATTCTTCAATAGATATGCTTGGATTCTGGCACAGTGCTGTTGACTGTGCGAGCTTTGGATTCCTTCCAAAAATCACGTTGCTGTTGTGCGTGCGGGTGCCCTTATGGCTGCTGGCTTTGGGTCTGAGTGGGTGGTAATGGTGGAGGTAATGGGAGCTGGGCCCAGGAAGCTTGAGAGTGACTTGCCGAAGCGATAGAAGCCGAAGGTTGTTGGTTGCCTACGTACTCTGGTACATAGGGAGAGTAGCGTGAAGCAGTATGTAAGACCTGCTTCGGCTGATTCTGTCATGCCTTAGCTTCGGCAATCTCCTTTTGCTTCTATATTGTGATCTGGCATGTTCTTGTGGTGTGGCCCTTATCTTCACCATAGAATAAACAATATAGCCTTCTGGGCTGATCTCCATATCTTCCTCCGAAGCCCTGCCGCCTCTGCCCCTTGGGACTGCTGGCCTAAAAGAGCTTTGTTGTTGCCTTGAAGATTGGGAGCTGTGTTTTGGCCTTTGATGCTAGCTTCCTCTGTCATCACTTAGGCTGGAATTATGAATCGATCTGACATGGCTAGGGTGGACTCTTCTCCCAAAGCCCCTGGTCATCTCAGAAAACCTGTAGGCTTCTTCCCTTCTTTGGCGAAAATCATTATCAGCCCGAATATATTCATCCATCTTCTGAAGAAGCTTTTCCAGAGTTTGTGGGGGTTTCCTGGCAAAATACTGAGCCATAGGTCCTGGCCGAAGCCCTTTGATCATGGCCTCAATGACAATTTCATTGGACACTGTAGGCGCTTATGCTCTCAAACACAGGAACCTTCGAACATATGCCTGAAGGTACTCCTCATGGTCTTGTGTGCATTGGAACAAATCCTGAGCAGTGACTGGCTTCGTCTGAAATCCTTGGAAGCTAGTGATTAGCATATCTTTAAGCTTCTGCCATGATGTGATTGTCCCTGGCCGAAGAGAAGAGTACCAAGTTTGTGCGACACTTTTGACTGTCGTGACGAAGGATTTTGCCATGACTGCAGTGTTGCCCCCATAAGAAGATATGGTTGCCTCATAGCTCATTAGAAACTGCTTCGGGTATGAGTGCCCATCATACATAGGGAGTTGGGGTGGCTTGTAAGACGGAGGGCCATGGGGTAGCCTGCAGTTCTGCTGCTAGAGGAGAAGCATCATCAAAAGCAAAATTGTCATGATGGAAATCATCATACCATTCATCATCATTGTATGAATTGTCCTAACGAAGGTCTCTGTGTTGAGGCCTTCGGCCTTGGTCATCTTGGGTGATATGACGCATTTCCTCAGCGGCCTCATCAATCTTCTTCTGAAGATCGGCGAGACGAAGCATCTTTTCCTTTTTTTTTGCCTCTGAACCTGTTGATGAATGGCTTCGAGGTCTCTGATTTCTTGGTCCAACTCCTCCTCCTGAGGTGTCGGACTGGTAGCCTTTCTTTTTTGGCTCCTAGCTTCGCGTAATGTTTCCTGATTGACGTCCAGTGGCTGCAGTGCAGCCCCTAGCCCTGAAGACTTCTTCGGCGGCATGACGAAGGTCACAGCTTGCCGAAGGTGGTCAAATGAGTTCACCGGAGGTGGGCGCCAATGTTGGCCACTTGTTCTCAAATGCTATAAGAACAAGGCAACACAAATGTTAATGGTTAAAGACTTTCGTCCTTCGAAGCATTATCTCCCTAATGATATAATGATCTTCAGACGAAGGTTATGAAGGACAAACCTTCATAATCTCAATATGTAATAATATAAAGAAAGAATATATGGAACATATAAAGAACATGAATATACACATCAATTTATTAGACCATCTACCTTCTCATTATATGATCATGGACAAATATTGATGATATTGAATTATATTTGTACCTTTGGCTTGACAGAAGGTAAGAATCCAAGAGTGACATGCGAGTGAATACAAGTCAGCGTGAACAGTACGGTGTTACTGTTCATCTATTTATAGGCACAGGACGTAGCCTGTGTAAAATTACATTTATGTCCCTGACATTTACTATTAGGTAAAAAGTAAGCTGTCAAGGGCTAAGCTGTCTTTTCCCTTTTAAGTCAGTTTCATTCTCCATCGTCGTCTTTACGCTAAGCCGAAGCTCCTTCGTCCACAGCTTCAGAACTGGTTCATCCTTCTTCCAGGTTGCACCTTTCAAATCATGTACACCTTCATCCCAAAGCCGAAGGTTCCTGTGATAGTATATTATACGGGAAAGCATGTTAGTCTTGTTTTTGAGGACCTTCGGAAAACGAAGGCCCCCAACACCCCCTTTTGTTGGTGATCTCTACAAAAGTGATACCGGATGTCTATGTGCTTTGTGTGGCTGTGTTCAACGGGATTATCCGCCATGCAGATTGCACTTTCATTATCATATAGGAGAGGGACTTTGCTCAACTTGTAGCCATAGTCCCTAAGGGTTTGCCTTATCCAAAGTAATTGCACACAACAATGGCCTGCGACAATGTACTCGGTTTCAGCGGTAGAAAGTGCTACAGAGTTTTGTTTCTTTGAAGCCCAAGACACCAGGGATCTTCCCAGAAACTGACAAGTCCCTGATGTGCTCTTTCTATCAATCTTACATCCGGCATAATCGGCATCGGATACCCAATTAAATCAAAGGTAGTTCCCTTGGGGTACCAAAGCCTAAACTTAGGAGTATAAACTAAATATCGCATGATTCTTTTCACGGCTCTAAGGTGAACTTCCTTAGGATTTGCCTAGAACCTTGCACACATGCATATAGAAAGCATAATATCCGATCGAGATGCACATAAGTAGAGTAAAGAACCTATCATCGACCGGTATACCTTTTGATCTACGGATTTACTTCTCGTGTCGAGGTCAAGATGTCCATTAGTTCCCATGGGTGTCTTGATGGGTTTGCCATTCTTCATCCCAAACTTCTTAAGTATGTCTTGAATGTACTTAGTTCGACTGATGAAGGTGTCCTCTTGGAGTTGCTTGATTTGAAATCCAAGGAAATACTTCAACTCCCCCATCATAGACATCTTGAATTTCTGTATCATGATCCTACTAAACTCTTCACAAGTTGACTTGTTAGTAGACCCAAATATAATATCATCAACATAAATTTGGCATGTAAACAAGTCTTTTGCAACAATTTTAGTGAAGAGAGTAGGATCGACCTTTTTTACTTTGAAGCCATTAGTGATAAAAAAAGTCTCGCAGGCATTCATACCATGCTCTTGGGGCTTGCTTGAGCCCATAAAGCGCCTTTGAGAGTTTATACACATGGTTAGGGTACTCACTGTCTTCAAAGCCGGGAGGTTGCTCAACATAGACCTCCTCCTTGATAGGTCCATTGAGGAAGGCACTCTTCACGTCCATTTGATAAATCTTGAAGCCATGGTAAGTAGCATAGGCAAGTAATATACAAATTGACTCAAGCCTAGCTACGGGTGCATAGGTTTCATCGAAATCCTGAAAGTGCATTCATCCCTTTTGTGAGTTTTGGTGATTTGGATAACAACACATTTAAAGGTCTAACAAGTTTGCTAAGTGTTGAACAGGAAATTCAGTATGATGAACATACTTGAATAGTGTATAATGATCAGTGAACAAAGGTTCAACACAAAGTTAAATCCAGTGAGACAATGCAAATGGATATAATATGGTCTCTCTATATTGGTTTGAATATATGGGCAAGACCTAAGAAATCACTGCACACATATGATCAGAATAGAGGTTGAAGTGATTAAGAGGATTGGTCAAGCCAAAGTGAATAAGATATGAGGAATCATGAATTGGCTTGACCATATTACTATCAGTCCATATATGCTTCTATGAGAATCAAACTAAAGCTTGATTAATCTTAACAGTTATATCTAGAAGACATTCAAGCAAGGTTCACAATATTGAAGAAATGATTCTCTCAATGGATGCTCAATAGGATATGACTCAAGAATGGCTTGATAGGGTGAAGATAGCAAGGAAAGGGCTTCGAGGAACTAAGCGAAGGTGAAGGCCAAGCGACGGCTTGTAGACCGAGGTACCATGGCTAAGGTGAAGAAGAGAGTACTTGCACTAAGTCAATGAACTAATCAGCTATGAAGAGTTACAACATGTTGATGCATCAGTAAGGTGACTTGAAGCCATGATTTGAACTCATATAAGGTGATATGGTACAAGTCACAGGGTTTGATTTGAGTTTGCTTCAAAAGGTGAGACAAAGATGTTTGTGATCCTTATGAAGCAATGCCATGGAGAAATCACATATGAGACACCAATGACTCAAGGAGTTTTCTTAATTAATTTTATTTAACTTGAGTATAGGAATCGTCGTACTATAAAGGGGGATCCAAAAGGAAGGTTGGTGTTTGCCAAAGCTCAAACCTCTATATTCAAAAGCTATTTTTGAAAAGCAAAAAACTCTTTAACATTCTATGGTTGACCATGGTTAGGTTTGAGAAACCTAGAGTGTTCTTGTTGAAAAGCAGCTGAACTTCTTCAACTGCAGCTGAGCTGAGCTTCAGCTGAGCTGAACCTCAGCTGAGCTGAGCTTCTTCAGCTGCAGTTGAGCTTTTCAGCTGAGCTGGACTTCAGCTGAGTTGAGCTTTCTCAACCTCAGCTGAACTCAACTTCAGCTGTGAGCCTCTTTGACCATACACCAGCTGAACTTGCCTCCGGGCAATTGAGCTGGGGTTTTCTCTCCTAAACTCACTGGTCAAGACCAGTTGAACTGGTCCTGAGGGACAGTTCAGCTGGTCTCTGACCCCTCTAACCTCTGATCTGCAGTCTACCAGTCAGACTGGCAAACAGGTCGCCAGGAGCTGTCACGGGCGGTACAACCGCCCCCCCTGGGCGATTCAACCGGTGTGGTCAACTTTGACCTGTCTGCGGTCAGTCTGCGCGTCAGTCTGCCAGTCAGACTGGTAGACAGGCTGCCAGGCCTGCCAGGGGCGGTTCAACCGGTCTCAGGCAGAAAAATCTGCCCAAACGGCTAGTTTTGAGCTCCACCTATATATACTCACTCCTACCTCTCACCCCATAGCAGTGAGCACGATTTGAACTCCATTTCTAACCCAAGAAACATCTCCCTCTCTCTCACACACATCTCTTGCCTCTCCCATTTCAAATCTTTGGAGAGAAATCTTTGAGTGAGCTTGAGAGCTGCGGTTTTGTGCTTCATCTCTAAATCTCTCTTGCTCTTCTTCTTGATTCGAGCTTTGGTACTACATCGAATTCTTTGTGGATTCATTACTCTTGGAGCTCCTAGACAACTAGGTGTCTCTTGTGAATCTCCAAATCTTGTGGAAGACCACAAGAAAGTTTGTATTACCTGCTCGTTTGAGCAAAGATTATTGTGTGGGCTTGGCCTTTGTGGTCGACAAAGGGAGGATTAGGGTTGAAAGAGACCTGACTCTTTGTGGGCGCCTCAACGAGGAAGTAGGGCAACTTGGTGGTGTGACCGAACCTCGGGATAAATTTTGTGTCTCTTGTGTTCTTGTTCATTGTGCTTATTCGTGTTCTTCGTTCTCTCACCATTCCGTGGAAGATTTGTTCATATCTTTTTGGTGTGTGGATTTTGAGAAGTGCCCTTCTCAGATCTACTACTTTGAACCCTGTGGATCATTTAGAATATCTCATCTCCAAAGTTAACTGGGTGAATTTCGAGATCAATTCAGTTTTACCCAGTTTGCTTCTAGTTTTGGTAGAAAAAGTTTTAACTTGCCTATTCACCCCCCTCTAGGCAACTTTCAATTGGTATCAGAGCCTAATCCTCATTCTAACGCTTAACCGCGTGAGGAAAAGATCATGTCGGGAGGACTAAGAAACGGAAGTGCTTCTAAGCTTGAAAAAGTTGAGGTTGCCTCAACTTTATCTTTTGGTGCAGATGTTGATCCTAGGGCAATAGACCTTGCCATGAGAATCGCCGAAAGGATGTTCCTCAAAATGAAGGAAGATGAGGCGAAGAACATTATTGAAGAAAAAGAAAATGATCGATGGAGACCAAACGACGAATCCACCTCTTCACAAGGTTCGTCTTTCAAATCCACTTCTCATATGTGCTTTGTTGCTAATGAGAGTGACAATGAAAGCGAAAGTGAGGATGAGGAGGAGCATGAAAGTGATAGTGAAGATGAGGATGATCTTCAAAAGTTCTTCGCTCAACTAAGTAAGAAGAACCGGATGAGCTTGCTCAAACGCATGAAAAGAGCGGAAGATCAAAAGGAAATGCTTCATAAGCAAGAAGATATCCTCATCGAAAAAATCAAAGACTTGGAGAAGTTGACCAAAGAGCATGAGAAGCTAAAGTGCTCTCATGATGATTTGGTCTAAAGGTATGAAGACATTTCAATTGAGCAAATTAAAGTTGTTAATCATTCATCATATATTGCTCAATTAGAAAGTAAAAATGCTATGCTCAAGAACACAACAGAAAAGCTAAATATTGAAAATCTAGCTTTGCAAGAAAAACATGATATGCTTGTGTGCTCTCATAATAAATTGATGGATTCACATATCATGTTAGAAATGGCTCATGAGGTTGTGTTAACTAATTTGAAATCATACCAACCTCACACATGCACATGTACTCAAGTAGAAACTACATTATCATGTGTTAACAAATGTTGCTCTCAAGAAAGCCAATCTTCCATTGAGCTAGAAATTTCAGGAATTAGTGATATTTCTATCACACAAGAAAATAAAGAGCTCAAGGAAGAAGTTGGAATGCTAAGAAGGAGCTTAACTCTTTTGAAGGGAAAATGTCATGCTCAACCTTCTCAAGATAACCGTGATAATATAGTGAAAAAGCTTGAGAAGGGGACAACCGTAGCATGCACAAAACCCCTTCAAAAGAATACCAAGCTTTCCAAGAAGGGCATGAGCAAAATCCATGGTGAGAAAATTAATGCTCATATGATTTGCTCTAACAATGTACCTATGTGCTTCAACAAAGAAAGATCAAAGAGAAGTGATAGGAGGTGCTATGGATGCAAGGAGAAGGGCCATGAAATTGATTCATGCCCCCACATGAAGAATCAAGACCTTGCACAATCAAGAAAGATGACCATCAAAAAGGATGAAAGCAAAAGGCAAATGCATTGCAAGGACAAGCATCACATTTGCTACAATTGCCATGAAAAAGGTCATCTATTCAAGGTTTGTCCAAAGGGTAAAACTCCTAAGCCTAACTTGTCAATACATTCAAATATGCTTAGGAGACCCAAATTTGACTCTTGTGCTAGAAAGGTGATGAGTTCACCACATTCTAGGACCAAGGCTATTTGGGTGCCTAAGTCCTTATTGGCTAACCTTGATGGACCTATCATGAGATGGGTACCAAAATGTACTTAATAAGTTTTGCAGGTACCTAGAGATGATATGAAGCTTTGGGGTGCTTGAGCGGTTCAACTCAATTCTTATCTCAAGCTATCAATCTTACATTGTGTATCCTTTAAGATTGACCCAAAGATGAATTGAGTTGTTATATCACTAACTTCATATTCATCTCTAGCAAGAACTTGTGTTGTAGGGAATAAGGATTAACCTTTGTGGGAATCAAGCAAAAGGCCCACAACCAAGTGATATCCAAAGGATGGTAACAATTAATTCTTAAGTGCACATTGCTTTTAATTGGTATATTCCTTTGTGTCTTTTGTAGCCACATAGGAAAAATGAAGCACTTAAGAATGAACTTAAAAGATTTTACCTTGCTTTGGAAAGGATCTAATCATATGGTAGATTGCATATTTGTTATTGTTATATGTGGCAATCTACATGCTTTAATTGATGATAATTAATTCATGGCATATTTCAAATGAATTATCGTATTATTGCCATGACCTAGACATAAAGAGTATTATCCTATGTTCTTAAATGAATAGAGTGCTAAGTAAGAAATTCAAATTCTTAAAGCACTTATCAAAAGGGGAATTCTCTATATGACTAGAGTTGTGAGACTAATGTTTTTTATCTAAGTGATTTATGTAGTTTCACTACATGAGAATGTGTTTCCCAAATGGAGTGTGCCATTAAACATTCAAAGAAGATCGAACCAATACTATGTGATGTATTCATTCTTGTTTAAATTGGTTGTCAGTCTTCTACATTAATCACTCACCATGTTCTGAATTAAACTTGCCCTATAAACTTAATTAAACAATCATGCTACTTTTATCTTGTTTCAATTGATGTTATGCATGATTCCTGTAAGGGTAATTTAGTTCATATCATGAGGTTTCCTTAATTTAGTAACCTTCTTGTCATTCATATAATAGAGGTTGCTAAATAGGAAACTATTGCTTGTGTTTCTAATGCAATCTCTTTTAAGCTATTTCATGAAATTCATAAGTAGAGATTGTGCTCTTTCAATTGGTAAAATCACAAGCATTAAAGGTTAATCTTCACCTAAAAGAAAGATTAGGAATGCTCAAGGCAAAGGTATGGAACTAATTGTTTCATTTGGTATGTGATCAATAATAGTTCCGTTCAAGTGACATTCTTTCAATTGGTAATAATCTATTCTAAGGATAGAAATGTCAATATGAAGGTTAAATTTCTTTTGGCTTAAATTTGTAAATTGGTGCACATTGTTAATTCACTCCTCCATGTGCATTAACTTAAAATAAATTTAATTTATGCCTTTACGCCTCATAAATGATGATTTATTTGCCATTCATATATAAATATCATCATTCATTAAATACTTCCTTGTACTACTAATACCACTTTTTAAGGTGTTTTATCGACTAGTTTTAAAAGGGAAAAGAGATAATAAAGAAGGAAGTCTCCACAAATGATGAAAAGAAGAATACTAAGGTGACACCACCACAGATAGTAAGATCTATCAAATTGGTATAACAAATGGTATGTTCTATATGGTGGTAAGTATTCTTAGGCATAAGTTAATTCATTGCAAATTTGTCATGCCTTGACCATGATATGTAATGTACTCCTCATGGGACTCTTAACTGAATTGAAAGTGCATGTGGTAAGTCATTCAAATACTTGATGCTCATATCTAGTGGGAGAACATTATATATCTTGTGTCATAGAGAATAAGTTTCACTTGAGTGAGCTATACTGAGATAATCCAAAATGGTAAATTTGTATCTCATTCATATGGATTGTAATCTTTGTTTTCTAAATAGCTACTCTTGATGCAGTTTAAAATTCCCTTATCGTTAATTCTAAAAGTGCATAAGAATCCTTTTGTTGATATTCATCACATACATATGCACTAACATGGATATGATTTTTAAACTGTAAAAGGTACAATTAGTGATCCATACTCTCTAAATTTTGGAAACCCATATTTTGATATCTTAGAAATCTACTTCAATCGGTATCCATATGCTTCACATTGAATTGGATCACTAAGTTGTAAATTCCATGCATAACTTGTCTTCAAGATATGAATGCTTGTGCGACTAACCTTGATAAGCTAGGTGCACCTAAGGTCAAGCTAGGTTCATCATCAAGAAGGCAACACAACGATGTATCAAGAAAAGGAGAAAAGGCTCCTATTCTTAACTCTAGTTTTTATCTATGTGATTAAATATTGAATTGAAACCATGTAAGATGGTTGTCATGTATATGTGGGTGCCTACACAAAGAGAAAGGCCACAATAAGGATTGTGTGGGTACTCAAGGCTTTTACTACTAATCTCAAAGGACCCAATTCAAATTGGGTACCAAGATATGAAGCTTAAACTTGTTTTGCAGGATCACTCCTTCAATGGATCAAGTTGGGTGCTCGATAATGAATGTATAAATCATATTTGGAAATAGTAGTAAGGGTGGTAACAACTGAATCTCAAGTGCATATTATTTTCAAATCTTATCTCTTTTGTGACTTGTGTAGCCACTAAGGGAAAAGAAACACTTGAGGATATACATCAGTTTTTGATTATGAAATAAATGTCCAATTGGAAGATGAATGAATATTATCATATGGTCAACAATCCAAAATTATGTGACGTATTCTCTATCTAGTTAATTTGGATTTGATTCTTCTACATTAGACACTCACCATAATATGGATTAAGTCATCCCTTTAGACTTCATTGAATAACCATGCATATTATCCATGTCATTCAAAATATATTGTGTATAAGGGTTCAAGGAAATTTAGTCCATATTATGATGTTTCTCTATTTTAGCAACACGCTTGTCTTCCATATATAAAGGGTTGCTAAATAAGAAACTAGTGCTTGTGCTACTAATGTCATCTCTTGTGTTGAGTTTATCCATAGAAAATCTATGTTAAGAGATGGTGCTTGTTTTAAATTGGATAAATCACAAGCTTAAAGGATACTATTCAACTAAAGTAAGAAGAAGTTGATAAGAGGCCAAGGTATGAAAACTTTCTCTCCTTCAGTTGTTTTAGTATTCTATCCTTAGTGTGATGTATCATAGTATAGGTTAAATTCCTTACAATATAAAATGTTCAATAGTGCATATAACTTTGACATCAACTATACGTGTGCACTAATTTAAAGGAATTTAGTCTATCCTTTTGGGTTTCAATAATGATGATTCATTTGCCATGCACATATAAGGATCATCATTTGTGAAACCCTCCCTTGTATTTCTAATGCTCTCTTTTCTAAGTGTCTCAATAAGGTCCTTCCAAGTGCTTTCAAGATGGATTCAAAATCTACGGATATAAGAGTCTTGGTTGTTTCAATCATTGAGTTTCAATGGGTCTCATATCAAGTATGATTGAACCAAGACAAGATGAATGAAGTTCAAGATCGCCTGGTTGGATGAAATCATAAAGAGAAAAGAAATCACAGTGATTCAAGAAGGGAGTTATATTTTTTTCAACCAAATAATGAAGATATAGTGACATATTTATATGATATCCTTCATTATGAGGTTGAGGTTCATATTAGCATGCTTTACCCTGCAACATTTCAATTGATATACTTTTAGTTCTTAAACTTTTATTTGGTTTAATTTTCATCATCTATGTAAAGCATGTTATGTTAAACCAAGATATAGTGCAAACATCTCCTTTAACCTCGTATTGTTAATGTGCATAAGTGTACTTTGTGTACTCTTGCATGCACAAATTGAGGAAGAGTTTAGCCTATATCTTGTGAGGCTAATGATTTCTTCAAGTTCATGTTTTGTAGTCTCACACCTTGGAGAACATCAAATGAGGATGAGTGGTTCCAAGGAAATGATCAAATATTTACCACATGTCACTTCATGGATTAGTTCTATTGGGGAACGATAGGTGTTCTCTAGCATAAATTCAATTGTTTCAAATATATTATGCCTTGACCAAGATATATGATTAACTCCTCTAAGAATCATAATTGAATCAAGTGCATGTTACAAGTAATTCGAGTACTTGATGCATACATTTAGGGGGAGCTCATTCTATATCTTGTGTCCTTAAAGACTAACATTTTCTTTTAGTGAATTTGTGTAGTTCTTTGAAGAGAATGAGTTTCTCTTGATCGTTTAAAGAGGATAAGTTTCTCTTTGAAATGTCAAGCCTATCAAAAGCTAAGATAGAAATTCATGTTTATAATGAAGACCATATGGCATGGAACAAAGGTGTGTCACTCCATGAACTATTGTATTATATTTGTGTATCTAGGCTCTTACAAGTTAGTGTATGCATGTAAATGCAATATCTTAAGTCACATCATAAGGTTGCACTTGAATCTTGGCTTAAAATATTGCATATCATGTCTATTAGTATACCTTTTGATTATGAGTAATTCCTTCAATTGGTGCAATTTCATATTTTCATACTTTATTTGTACCAAGGTTCAAATTGTAGAACTTAATCCTCGGGCCTCACAAGTCCAAGTGCATAAGCTAAACAAGTATTCATCACTTGTATGCATACATTTAGGGGGAGAATGGTCTATAATTTGAATCTTTGAGACTAACTTCATTTTCAAGTCTACTATGTGTGTAGTCTCAAATTAGAAAGGAATCTTCAAGCAAAGACAATCGCTTCCACTGCAAAATTTGATGGGTATCAAAGATTCTTTGCTCCAATAAATGTATCTTCTATACATTTCATAAGAGAATGAGTTTCTCTTGTATATGCTACTCCAACGTCATCTAAAATTGGTAAATATGTATCACATCCTTTTGGATTGCAAATGTCTAAAGTAGCATAGCTTATAAATTCTTCTATCTAGAACTTAATTGATTAAATAGTGCACATGTTTCTTATGTTGCATGATTATGTTCAATTGATACTCCTTTTATGCCAATGGTACTTTAAATTGCAAATAAGTACTTTCAACGGATATCAATTGAATTCATATATATGTGTGCACTAAAACTTGAGGAGAACTTAGTGTAATATGCTATTAGTGATCTGCTTATCTATCAAATTGTATCAATTGGTGTTTTTCAATTGATATTTTTCATACATGATCACTAGTTGCATAATCCATACTTGTGCAATTTTCATGTTGCCTCTTGTTGTGATAAGAAAATGCTAGGTGACATCTAGACTCTAGGTATCAAGTTTCACCTTCGATTTAGTATGACAATCTTCATTTGATATCTTGGACTTATGTCACTAAGAGCACCTAGAGGGGGGGGGTGAATAGGTGATCCTGTAAAAACTTGAAACTTAAGCCACAAAAAACTTGGTTAAGTGTTAGCACAATAATTGCCAAGTGGCTAGAGAGGAGTCAAAACATAATAACCACAAGAGATCAATCACAGAGATGGCACGGTGGTTATCCCGTGGTTCGGCCAAGACCAACGCTTGCCTACTCCACGTTGTGGCGTCCCAACGGACGAGGGTTGCAATCAACCCCTCTCAAGCGGTCCAAAGACCCACTTGAATACCACGGTGTTTTGCTTGCTTTTCTTAATCTCGTTTGCGAGGAATCTCCACAACTTGGAGCCTCTCGCCCTTACACTTGAAGTTCACAAAGAAGCACGGAGCAAGAGAGGGATTAGCAACGCACACAAGACACAAAAATCAGAGTGTCACCACGCACAAAAGTTGCAACAAGAGCTCGCAACACAACCCAATGAGTTCACAACTCCACTCGAGCTCTATATGCTATCACAAAGAAACAAATACGCGGAATCGAGGTCTTGGTGCTTAGGAATGTTGTAAGAATGCTTGGTGTCCTCCTTCATGCGCCTAGGGGTCCCTTTTATAGCCCCAAGGCAGCTAGGAGCCGTTGAGAGCAATCTTGGAAGGCAGATCATGCCTTCTGTCGACTGGCGCACCGGACAGTCCGGTGCACCACCGGACACTGTCCGGTGCGGATTACCTTCCTTATTTGGCGAAGCCGACCGTTGGAGTTTGTGAGCCGTTGGCGCACCGGACACTGTCCGGTGCACACCGGACAGTCTGGTGCCTCCTTCTAGCCGTTGGCTTGGCCACGTGTCCCGCGCAGATCGCGCGGCCGACCGTTGGCCCAGCCGACCGTTGACTCATCGGATAGTCCGGTGCACACCGGATAGTCCGGTGAATTATAGCCGTACGTCGCCGGTGAATTCCTGAGAGCGGCCAGTTCGCTCGAGCCAGCCTGGCGCACCGGACACTGTCCGGTGAGCCACCGGACAGTCCGGTGCACCCAGACTGAGCAGAGTCTTGGCTGCTCGAGCCAAGACATTTCCAGTTTGTCTTTTCCTGTTTCCAGCACTTAGACACAATACATTAGTCTCTAAAACAATGTACTAAGTCTGAGAAACATATCTTTATCCTTGATTTGTACTTTGTCCACCATTTTACACTTAGGTACTTGTGTTGGACACTAAATCACCAAAATACTTAGAGATGGCCCAAGGGCACATTTCCCTTTCAATCTCCCCCTTTTTGGTGATTTATGCCAACACAATATAAAGCAAGTAGAACAAATACAAAATCAATTCAAATAAGAACTCAAATTGTTTTGATTCAAATTTGACATATATGGATCACTCTTTGCCACCACTTGGTTTGTTTTTGCAAATCGAACTCAAATTTCTATCTCTAAGTCAAACACACATGTTAAGGGAGTCATTCCAAGAGAAATTGATTCCCCACAAGAAGCCAACTTTTGACAAGAGAGACAATAAAAGAGTTTTGACAAACCAAAAGCTCTCATCTACTATTTTCAAAATTTCTCAAGTGGTAGCTGATCCATTTATTGCTTTGGCCTTCATTTTCTCCCCCTTTGGCATCAAGCACCAAAACGGGATCAATCTTGGCCCTTTAACCCCATTGCCTCACCAAAATCTTCAAATGAGAACACAAAGGCAATAAGAGGACGTGAGATGAACTTGGAATTAGTTACCCTCTCATCGGAGTGCAGTGGAAGTCTTTCATGGTCCAAGTCCACCTTTTCCCTTTCAAAACTCCTTTGAGACTAAATCAAGCAAACTCAAGCAAACGGTTAGTCTCAAAGGGTCAAGTTGTAGCACAACTCCCCCTAAATATGTGCATCACTTGCACAAGGACTTGTGAGGTCCGGTGAGTGATTGTACAACTTGAGCACCATAGTAAGCAACAAAATGCATAAGGAACATGATCAAAGGCATAAATACATGTATGCTATGAATCAATCCAAGTTCCGCGAATCTAGGACATTTAGCTCACTACGCAGCCTGCAAAAGGTCTTTTCATCTAAAGGCTTAGTGAAGATATCGGCTAGCTGGTTCTCGGTGCTTATTATTGCTTCAGGGGTAAGTTGATGAAGGTAGACCTGATATATTTTCAGAACTTCTACTACAAACTTGCTTAAGGGGAATCGTAGCCCAGCTTTTAAAAAGCTTCGGAAAATAACAACCTCATTATCTTCGGGGGTCGGCGTAGATTTTTCTCCGTCATCCGCCCTCACGATGGATATATCTCGAAAGTATCTCCCCTTCATGTTTTCAAGGTGACTTTGCCCAATAGTTGATTTTCCGAAGACTGAATGGCTTGGCCACCAAGGGCGATCTTCGGAGTCTTCACCACCGCTATCTGCATCATAATTGTCGTTGTCATCAGTATCTTTAGATAAACCTTCTAAAATCTCTTTGGTGATCTTTTCTGTATTTGTCTTCGACATTGCTTCAAGAAACCCCAGGTTTTTCTCTTCAGAGAGACTCAGCTTCATCTCGACAGTAGCTCTTTTATCTTCAGACATCTTGGGAAATGCTAAAAAACTGCTTTCAGAGCTGAAGCTTAAAAACTTAAAAGGCCAAGCAAGTGTTGGTGCGCAAGAGCTAAAAATTGAGCAAGCAAGAGCAGATGGCAAGAAAGCGTACCAAATGAGCTTGCGGTATGCTCTTATTTATACGCCCAGTGTATTAAAAATTGGAAGACCCCGCTTGTCAGTGAATGTTGCTATTCTAGCAAAGGGAAGGTGTTTTTTCGGACCTTCGGCTTAAGGCCTTCGTCCATGTCGCAATCTAAATTTATCATTCTAACAAATTAATATTGCGAGGGGCTACTGTTGGGGGCCTTCGGCTTCCGAAGGTCCTCAAAAATATGATTTAAACAATGTTTCGGGAGTATAATGTGTGAACAGGTATCTTCGGACTCGAATCGATATCGCAGTGGGGGAAGCCCAGAGAATACGAAGGTGAATACAGCGCCGAAGATGTGAGCAGGAAAGCTTCGGCGTGATAGCAGAAAATGAAACCGACTTAAAGATAAAAAGGCTATTCAAACCTCGGTGAATCACTATAGAATTACTACCAAATGAAAAGGACATGGATGTAATTTTACATGGGCTGCGTCCCGTGCCTATAAATAGGTGAACAGTGCTCCCGTACTGTTCACGCTGACTTGTATTCGCTCATGCGTCACGCTTGTACCTTTACCCTCTATCAAGCCGAAGGTACATATGTAATTCAATATTGTTCTTATTCATTCATGATCATATAATAAAAAAAGATATATTAACGTTGTCATATGATTATCCATGTTATTTCTCATGTTTCATATGCTTCGTCTTTCATTAATATATGTGGTGATGATGAAGGTATGTCCTTCATGACCTTCAGCAACAGGTGCAACGCAAGAAGGAGAAGATGGCTCGTCTAGCTGATCTTCAGAGACAGATAGACGAAGCTTCTGAGGAGGTTCGTCATCTTGTTCAAGATGATCAAAACCGAAGGCCCCCACGCAGAGAGCTTCATCAGGAAGGCTTCCACAATGAGGATGACTGGTATGAAGATTTCCATCATGAAAATTTTGTTTTTGATGATGCTTCTCCTCTATCAACAGAGTTGCAGGCTACTCCATGGCCCCAATCTTACAAGCCACCCCAGCTCCCCATGTATGACGGTCATACAGACCCGAAGCAATTTCTGATGAGCTACGAGGCAACCATATCTTCGTATGGTGGCAATACTGCAGTCATGGCAAAATCCTTTGTCATGGCCGTCAAGAGCGTTGCTCAGACCTGGTACTCTTCTCTTCGGCCAGGGACAATTACTTCTTGGCAGAAGTTGAAGGATATGCTGATAACTAGCTTTCAAGGGTTTCAGACGAAGCCAGTCACTGCTCAAGCTTTATTTCAGTGTACCCAAGACCACGAAGAATACCTCCAAGCGTATGTCCGAAGGTTTCTGCGCCTGAGGGCACAAGCGCCAACAGTGCCCAATGAAATTGTTATTGAGGCCATGATTAAGGGGCTTCGGCCGGGACCTTCAGCGCAGTACTTTGCCAGGAAGCCACCACAAACGTTGGAGAAGCTGCTCCAGAAGATGGATGAATACATTCGAGCTGACAATGACTTCCGCCAAAGAAGGGAGGAAGCATTCAGGTTCTCTGAAATGACCAGGGGCTTCGGAGGAAGATTTCACCCGAGGCATGTTAGGTCAATTCACAACTCTGCTCAAACTAATGATCGAGGGAGTCAGCAGCAAAGGCCACAATACTCTTCACAAGCTTCGGGCCAGCAGCAAAGCTTATTCCGGCCGCCAGCTCCAAGAGGCAGAGGCACCAGGGGCTTCGGCGAAAGATTTGGAGATCAACCAAGAAGAACATTTTGCTTGTTTTGTGGTGAAAACAAGGGTCATACCACCAGGATGTTGTAACACCTACTTTGTAAATTGCTAGAAATATATCAATAGAGAAACATTTTCTCTTTATGTGAGTTTGATCTTTGTGCATCACCTTATGAGAACACCATGTCCAAGAACAATTAATAAAAGATATGCTACTAAATTGTTGCATCATGCTGGATATTCTATTTGGTGTGCATTTTGTAACAAGAAAAATATTAAATACCCAAATGAGAACTTAAATCCTAAAATAATCCTAGAATTAAGAGAAGAGTGAAGGAAAAGATTATACAAATTAGAGGAAAGTAAATGTGTGAAAGAATACATTTTGTTCCCCACTAATATTCTAATTTAAGTGTTTAACCCAGTTAAGAAGATCACAAACAAGTTTGAATTCAAATTGGGATTTAAATTTGAAAATAGGAGATAAAACAGAAAAAGAAAAAAAGAAAAGAAGCTAACTGGGCCGGCAGACTCCAATTCGGCCCATCTAAGGAATCAGCTACGCGCGGCCCAGGAAACCCACACCCTTGCGCGCGTTGTTTGCCTGCTGGGTGGGGCCCGCCCGTCGGTCAGCCCCGCACGCGCGCGTGCTTACTCCTGCGTTTCGCTTACACGCGGGCCCGCTTCGTCAGCCTCTTGTTCACCGTCTTCAACCAGCTCGTCGCGCACGGCGGAACGCTTCAACGGCCGAACCGCAATCCCCGGCCTTGACTGACCCCGCGTGCCAGCTGCTAACAACTTCGCGCGCGCTGCCTCCGTTCGCGTCGACTCGCTGCGTGGTGGGCCACTGGAATCCGACCCCGTCTTCTCCGCTCGGGCGCAACAGCCAGTCGCCGATGCCGCTGGATTCGGAAATCCTGGTCCAACCCGTCCCTCTCCTCTGACCCGAACTATGGGGATAAAAACGGGGCCGCGACCGTTCTTCGCCGAGCACCTCCCTCTCGCCTTTCGCTGTGACCACCTAGCAAGCCACGAATTTGCCAGCGAGGGAGGGATTGGGCCGCCGCCGTGGACCGGCGTGAAGGCTTCAAATCGGGCATCGTGGGGCATTCGGCTGCTGCGCCTCGCACTCTTGGAGCTTCGGCCGTCACCAATTTCGCCATCAACGACGCCGCGACCGCGCAATTGCTCATCGGCGTGGCAAGCTCAGCTCGAATCCGCATCGCGCCGTGGTCG
This sequence comes from Zea luxurians, assembly GCA_029449295.1. Taxonomy (NCBI): domain Eukaryota; kingdom Viridiplantae; phylum Streptophyta; class Magnoliopsida; order Poales; family Poaceae; genus Zea; species Zea luxurians. The sequence continues at coordinate 1,772,267 of JAOPSE010000173.1, read as the reverse complement.
GGCACCTTCGCGTCGCTAATCCCGGTAAGAAATCTAGTCAAGCGATTCGCCTTCACCTCCTGGTGGCGTGGCACCCTTCAATTTTGAACTTAGAGCACTTAGGCGTTGGATTGCGTGCGCGCCGGCGATGGCCCGCCGCGGGCCGAGGGCGGCGCCGCCGCGCGGCTCGGTTGAGTTGGGGACGATCCGCGGGCCGTCGGATGGCGCGTGGACGGTCCCGATTAGATTGGGGGATACCCCTTCGCTCGATCGCACGGCGTCCGTCGATGCGTGATCCAGCGGTGCAGAGTTGATCTCGGGTTCATTAAATCCGTGCCGTCGATCGTGGATCCCACGGCTCTGGGCGCGTACCGGTTCAGGGTGATAGGAGTCTAATCTGGGCCGTCGGTTTAGATCTACGGCTGATATCACGCGATACCCTTTCGCGCTGGCATTTTTGTATATGAACCCTTCAGTTTATACGAATTAGAACCCGCCGTCCACTGCATAGTGTTCTGAGTCTTAGGAAATTATGCGCAGAAGCCCCTGACGTTTCTGGAAAATGAGGCCCAGTCCAGAGATCATTTAAATTGATTAAATGATTAGGGAATTGAATTTTTAATATAAAAATAATTGCTAGAACTTTATAAATTCATAGAAAATTCATACTAACTCCAAATTCATCCATTCCAGTTCCTAAAATTTTGTAATTTTATTCTCTAGCACTTGGTGTCTCTGTTTTGGCATAAAAACAGTAAGGAAATTTATTTATCACTTAATCCTATTTAAAGCACATAAAAACCTTTGAAAATGCATAACTTAAAATCTATAACTCAGAAAAATATGATTTCTGTTCCTAGGATTTTATTTTAATATGTAGAATATCTCTGTGCATTTTGTTTATATGTTTGGTGTAATGTTAATTTCTCTATATGCACTGTGCTTGTTTGTATTGTGGCGAGTAGAAGAGCCCGTTGCTGAGGATCCTGGTGAGCAGCAGGTTGAAGTAGCTGAGCAGGAGCTCATTGAAGGCAAGTTGTGCCCTTGACCACTTTTTACCCAATAATGTTCTTTAATATCACATATCCATGCATAGGTTAATTTTGATGGGACCCAATAGGATTCCCTAGATTGTTTATCTCATTACCTTGTTTACCCCTGAATCACTTGGGTAGTTTGCTATGCTTTATATGGTTTTGGGATAATCATTTATTACCTCTATGTTCCAATTCTTGTTGTTATTCTGTTTATGTTCATGTTGTTATCATTAATGTTAATTGGAACATAGAGCTTAACTTGAGAACCACGTGCCACCACAAGGGTGGAATGGGACGCCCTTGGCTGACTAATTAGGAAAGCTAGTGGAAGACTACCTTACCCGAAAGGGGCAAGGGCAGTAGGGGAGAGGTCAGTGCGGGGAGGTCCCTGGTTGATTTTGCTGCGATGGCTATCAGCCAGGAACCCTTTACTGGATCTTCCCATAAACTGTAGCGGGTTTTCGGAAGCTAGTGGAACTTTGTAAAGGCCTCGTAGTGTTGCCCTGCCGTGCTTCCTAGGTAGAGGTATATGGGATTCATGACCCCTTGGCAGATGGGTAACATGACTTGTGGGTAAAGGGTACAACCTCTGCAGAGTGTAAAACTGGTATACTAGCCGAGCTCACGGTCACGAGCAGCTCAGGACTCTCTGATGTTTTAATTATGGAACTTAAATTCAATTTTGTCATTTGCATTGCATGGGTTTATTATTAATTTTGTTCTATTACTTTACTTATGGTTTGGTATTTACTTACACTTAGTAACTGCTAATAAAATTTTGACCAACTACTTAAAAGCAATGCTCAGCTTTAACCCTTATCATTGATTAGCCTTACACATCACATGAACTCACACCTTTGTGAGTTTGTGTCCACTGGTTCCCCACAACTTGTTGAGCTATGATCATGTGTGAGCTCACCCTTGCTGTCTCACACCCCCCCCCACAGGAGATGATCAGGTGGTTCAGGAGGAGCTGCCTAACACTGAGGAGTTCGATCTGATCTAGGTGGCGTTTCCCAGTCGACATTGGCGCCGACGATCCTTAGTTCGTTTTATCTTTATTATTTCATTTTGTAATAAGTCTTCCGCTATGTAATAAATACTCTGATGTTAATGACATTTATCTCTATACACTCTGTTATTATATATGTTGTCTTCTTGGCGCATGTATGAGATGCACCCGGCTTTGTTCTTTAAAACCGGGTGTTACAGAAGTGGTATCAGAGGCAAATGTTGACTGTAGGACGAGACCTAGATAGAAATGGACAAACCCTTACCTACTTATCTCATTCTGATTCATTCTACACTCACCTTACTCTGATTCCTTCTACACTTATCTTGATCCTGTCTCACCTTCTACTGTTCTACTCTTATCATTCTTACCTTTTCCACTCTAAGACAAGATGGATTTCAAACCTTGGAATCCCTACCCCTATGACATTTTTAAGAGATAGGAGGCCTAAGACCAAATTAAAAAAAATTATTTTCTCTATTAAAATGTTGTTTGATTGTGCTGATGCTAAATGCCTGATTTGCTTCTTTGATTGATTGAACTATGGACATCTCAGTATGTACCACCATAAGGTATTGAATTAGCTAGGATATGTAAAATATTAATCTGCTTAGCTAATAAATCCCCCAAAGTAACCTGATTTGTAAATACCTGCCTTGTCTACTATTTTCTTACCATATGTATCTAACTCAGATGGTCAATACCAGGCGGGGTGGTGGAATTGACTTGCCTCCTAACCAACACACTCGAAGACAACCTCAGCCACAGCCTGCTGGGATGAATCCTCCTAATCCTCCACCAGGCGGAGTTGACCCACTGGTTGCTGCTCAGATGGCAATGATGCAGCAGATGGCAGATACTATGGCTGATATGCGTGCTCAGATGCAGCAAGAACGCCAGGAGATGCGACAAGAAAGGGAGGATATACGACAGGAGTTGCGCCAGGAGCGAGATGAGATACGTCAGGAAAGGAGGGCGCAACAACAGCAGCTGCAACAGCAAATGCAACAACAGCAACAGCAGCAACAAGTACCACTGCCTCCACCACCACCACCAGTTCCACCCCGAGACAAGCATAGGGAGTTCATGAGCCATAAGCCACCCACATTTGCAAGCTCACCGGATCCACTTGATGCAGATGATTGGCTGAAAGCAATTGAGAAGATGCTCAACATTGCACAATGCACTGACCGGGAGAAGGTTTTATATGCTTCTGGACGTCTGATTGGTCCTGCTGCTGACTGGTGGGATTCTTATACTGCTGCCCATGATGCTGCGGATACTATTACCTGGGCAGAGTTCAGTACACAATTCAGGAACTACCATATTCCAGCTGGGATGATAAAGATCAAGAAGAAGGAATTTCTGTCGCTGAAGCAAGGAAGTATGTCAGTCAGCGAGTACCGCGACAAGTTTATTCAGTTATCCAGATATGCCCCTGAAGAAGTTGCTGAAGACGAGAGGAAGCAGGAGCATTTTATTGAAGGACTTAATGGACCACTGCAGTATGCTCTAGTGGCACACACATTCCCATCATTTCAGAGGCTGCTTGACAAGGCATTGGCTATTGAACACAAGCGTGTTCAATTGGGAGATTTGAAGAGAAAGGCCATATCTCAGGGACAAGGAAGCAGCAGTGTTCGTCCTCGCTACAGTTCACCACAGGGTACACCGACTCGACCCGGAGGACCACGCCCAGTTCAGCAATCACCACTGAGGACTCCACCTCCTCGACAGGCTACCCCTACTGGCACCCCGACGAAGTTTTCAGGACAGAGTCCGGGCACTCAATGCTACAAGTGTGGGAAGATTGGTCATTATGCAAATGTCTGCCCACAGAGGATTGCTACTACTCCAGTTCAGAACAGGCAGCAAACTCCAGGAACTGGCAAGGGATATTCTATTGCCAAGGTTAATCAAGTCAGCGTTGATGCTACTCCAGACGGAGGGGACCTCGTAATTGGTATGTTTTATGTTAATGCAATTCCTGCAACCATATTATTTGATTCTGGTGCTACACATTCATTCATGTCTGCTAGATATGCCAACACAAATGAAATACCACTGCTAAATATGAGAAAACCCCTGATAGTAATTACACCTAAAGGGCATGTTGAGGCAAATCAAATGACACGTAGATTGACATTAACTATTATGGGTAGAGAATTTGGAGCTACTGCTATAATATTGGAGTCAAGCAGTATAGATTTGATTCTTGGTATGTCATGGCTAAGAAAGGCAAAGGCCGTTATAGCATGTGGTAGGGGTACCGTAGAACTCACTACTACTAAAGGAGAAAGGTTTCAAGTTAACATTGCAGTAACCTCCTCATCCATGCGTGCAATGTTCTTTATGCCTGAGGAGTTTGTTGGTAACAATATCCGGGTGGTTAGAGATTTTCCGGATGTCTTTCCAGAGGAGTTACCAGGAATGCCACCTGAAAGAGAAGTTGAGTTTGTTATTGATCTCTTACCGGGAACCGCCCCTATTTCTAAACGGCCATATAGAATGTCCGTAGAGGAGTTGAAGGAGCTTAAGAAGCAGTTAACTGAGTTACAAGAGGCTGGGTACATTCGTCCGAGTTCCTCACCTTGGGGAGCACCGGTCTTGTTTGTACAGAAGAAGGATGGATCGCAACGGATGTGTGTGGATTACAGATCTCTTAATGATGTTACAGTGAAGAACAAGTATCCGTTGCCCCGCATTGAGGACCTGTTTGATCAAATGAGAGGTGCTAGAGTATTTTCGAAGATTGATCTCCGATCCGGTTACCATCAGATGAGGATTAGACCATCGGACATCCCCAAGACGGCTTTCTCGACTAGATATGGATTATATGAGTTCACAGTTATGTCGTTTGGATTGACTAACGCACCAGCCTATTTTATGAACTTAATGAACAAGGTGTTTATGGAGTATTTGGACAGATTCGTCGTGGTATTCATCGACGATATTCTTATTTATTCTCAGAGTGATAGTGATCACGAGGAACATCTGAGGATGGTGCTACAGAAGCTACGAGATAACCAGCTATATGCCAAGTTCAGCAAGTGCGAGTTTTGGATTGGCGAAGTGCCATTTCTTGGTCATATTATTTCTAATGGAGGAATAGCAGTGGATCCTGCTAAGGTTAAGGAGATAATGGAGTGGAAAGTACCCACTACAGTTACTGAGATTCGGAGTTTCTTGGGATTAGCAGGCTATTATCGGAGATTTATTGAAGGATTTTCTAAGATTGCTAAGCCGATGACTTCGCTTTTGGAGAAAGGAAAAGAATTTAAGTGGGACGAGAAGTGTCAAGACAGCTTTGATCTATTGAAGAAGAGGTTGATGTCGCCACCAGTATTGGTTATGCCGGACTTACAAAAAGGATTTGACATCTATTGCGATGCATGTGGCCAAGGTTTAGGATGTGTGCTCATGCAAGAAGGACATGTGATTGCTTATGCTTCTCGTCAGTTGCGGAGACATGAATTGAACTACCCCACTCATGACTTGGAATTGGCAGCCGTTGTGCATGCACTTAAGATTTGGAGACATTATATCATGGGGACCAAGTGCCAAGTGTATACGGATCATAAGAGTTTGAAGTATATATTCACTCAGAAGGACCTCAACCTTAGGCAACGCCGTTGGTTGGAGCTTATTAAGGATTATGATTTGGAGATTCACTATCACCCGGGCAAGGCAAACTTGGTTGCAGATGCCTTGAGTCGCAAGGAGCATGTTCATTCAGCTGTTGTTGCCCAGCTACCCGATGAGATTGTTGAGGACTTTAGGAGACTTAACCTGGGGATAGTTGCTCATACTGAGGGAGTTACTATTGATGTGGAACCTACTCTGGAGCAAGAGATCCGCAAAGGACAAATTGGTGATGATAAGATAAAAGAGATTAAGGATCTGATTACTGAAGGTCGAGTTCCGGAGTTTACGGAAGATGAGCAGGGCACTGTATGGTTCAAGGACAGGATGTGTGTCCCTGATATTAAAAGCCTTCGGGAGACTATTTTAAAGGAGGCCCACAACTCGGATTATTCTATTCATCCTGGTAGTACCAAGATGTATCAGGATTTGAAACGGAAATATTGGTGGTATGGATTGAAAAGAGATGTAGCTGCACATGTGGCTATGTGCGATGTATGTCAAAGAGTTAAGGCTGAACATCAGAGGCCAGCTGGACTACTGCATCCACTAAAGATACCCGAGTGGAAATGGGAAGAGATTGGTATGGATTTCATTACTGGATTGCCCCGCACCCAGAAAGGATATGATGCTATATGGGTGATTGTGGATAGATTGACTAAAGTGGCTCACTTTATTCCTGTCAAGACTACTTATAAAGGTTCTCAGCTAGCAGAATTATATATGGCTCGGATTGTGTGTTTACATGGAGTACCAAAGAAGATCGTGTCTGACCGAGGTTCGCAGTTTACCTCAAGATTTTGGAGAAGCTTTCATGAGAACATGAGTACGAAGTTGAATTTCAGTACAGCTTATCACCCTCAGACTGATGGACAGACTGAAAGGACTAATCAAGTTTTGGAAGATATGTTGAGAGCTTGTGCACTTCAGCATGGAGGAAGTTGGGATAAGAGTCTGCCTTATGCTGAATTCTCATATAATAATAGTTATCAGGCCAGTCTGAAGATGTCACCTTTTGAAGCTTTATATGGAAGGAAGTGCAGGACTCCTCTATATTGGGATCAGACTGGAGAGAGACAGTTCTTTGGGCCTGAATTGATTCAAGAAGCAGAAGAACAAGTTCGTATAATTCGAGAGAATTTGAGAGTGGCTCAAACCAGGCAAAAGAGTTATGCTGATAATAGAAGGAGGCCACTGGAATTTGAAGAAGGAGATTATGTGTACCTCAAAGTGTCACCACTTCGTGGAATGAGGAGATTTAAAGTCAAGGGAAAATTGTCCCCTCGCTACATTGGACCATTCTTGATCTTTAGAAGAGTTGGGGAGATGGCATACCAACTCGAGTTACCTGCTAGTCTATCGGATGTGCATAATGTGTTCCATGTATCTCAACTGAAGAAGTGTCTCCGTGTTCCTGAGGAACAGTTACCAATGGAAGAGCTCAGTGTTCAAGGTGATTTGACTTACACGGAGTACCCGATCAAGATTTTGGATACTTTGACTCGAGTTACAAGGAATAAGGTGATAAAGATGTGCAAAGTTCAATGGAGTCACCACAGTGAAGATGAAGCAACTTGGGAAAGAGAAGAAGAGCTTCGCATAGATTTTCCCCACCTTTTCTCTAGTTCTTCTTAAATCTCGAGGACGAGATTATTTTTAAGGGGGGTAGGATTTGTAACACCTACTTTGTAAATTGCTAGAAATATATCAATAGAGAAACATTTTCTCTTTATGTGAGTTTGATCTTTGTGCATCACCTTATGAGAACACCATGTCCAAGAACAATTAATAAAAGATATGCTACTAAATTGTTGCATCATGCTGGATATTCTATTTGGTGTGCATTTTGTAACAAGAAAAATATTAAATACCCAAATGAGAACTTAAATCCTAAAATAATCCTAGAATTAAGAGAAGAGTGAAGGAAAAGATTATACAAATTAGAGGAAAGTAAATGTGTGAAAGAATACATTTTGTTCCCCACTAATATTCTAATTTAAGTGTTTAACCCAGTTAAGAAGATCACAAACAAGTTTGAATTCAAATTGGGATTTAAATTTGAAAATAGGAGATAAAACAGAAAAAGAAAAAAAGAAAAGAAGCTAACTGGGCCGGCAGACTCCAATTCGGCCCATCTAAGGAATCAGCTACGCGCGGCCCAGGAAACCCACACCCTTGCGCGCGTTGTTTGCCTGCTGGGTGGGGCCCGCCCGTCGGTCAGCCCCGCACGCGCGCGTGCTTACTCCTGCGTTTCGCTTACACGCGGGCCCGCTTCGTCAGCCTCTTGTTCACCGTCTTCAACCAGCTCGTCGCGCACGGCGGAACGCTTCAACGGCCGAACCGCAATCCCCGGCCTTGACTGACCCCGCGTGCCAGCTGCTAACAACTTCGCGCGCGCTGCCTCCGTTCGCGTCGACTCGCTGCGTGGTGGGCCACTGGAATCCGACCCCGTCTTCTCCGCTCGGGCGCAACAGCCAGTCGCCGATGCCGCTGGATTCGGAAATCCTGGTCCAACCCGTCCCTCTCCTCTGACCCGAACTATGGGGATAAAAACGGGGCCGCGACCGTTCTTCGCCGAGCACCTCCCTCTCGCCTTTCGCTGTGACCACCTAGCAAGCCACGAATTTGCCAGCGAGGGAGGGATTGGGCCGCCGCCGTGGACCGGCGTGAAGGCTTCAAATCGGGCATCGTGGGGCATTCGGCTGCTGCGCCTCGCACTCTTGGAGCTTCGGCCGTCACCAATTTCGCCATCAACGACGCCGCGACCGCGCAATTGCTCATCGGCGTGGCAAGCTCAGCTCGAATCCGCATCGCGCCGTGGTCGGGCACCTTCGCGTCGCTAATCCCGGTAAGAAATCTAGTCAAGCGATTCGCCTTCACCTCCTGGTGGCGTGGCACCCTTCAATTTTGAACTTAGAGCACTTAGGCGTTGGATTGCGTGCGCGCCGGCGATGGCCCGCCGCGGGCCGAGGGCGGCGCCGCCGCGCGGCTCGGTTGAGTTGGGGACGATCCGCGGGCCGTCGGATGGCGCGTGGACGGTCCCGATTAGATTGGGGGATACCCCTTCGCTCGATCGCACGGCGTCCGTCGATGCGTGATCCAGCGGTGCAGAGTTGATCTCGGGTTCATTAAATCCGTGCCGTCGATCGTGGATCCCACGGCTCTGGGCGCGTACCGGTTCAGGGTGATAGGAGTCTAATCTGGGCCGTCGGTTTAGATCTACGGCTGATATCACGCGATACCCTTTCGCGCTGGCATTTTTGTATATGAACCCTTCAGTTTATACGAATTAGAACCCGCCGTCCACTGCATAGTGTTCTGAGTCTTAGGAAATTATGCGCAGAAGCCCCTGACGTTTCTGGAAAATGAGGCCCAGTCCAGAGATCATTTAAATTGATTAAATGATTAGGGAATTGAATTTTTAATATAAAAATAATTGCTAGAACTTTATAAATTCATAGAAAATTCATACTAACTCCAAATTCATCCATTCCAGTTCCTAAAATTTTGTAATTTTATTCTCTAGCACTTGGTGTCTCTGTTTTGGCATAAAAACAGTAAGGAAATTTATTTATCACTTAATCCTATTTAAAGCACATAAAAACCTTTGAAAATGCATAACTTAAAATCTATAACTCAGAAAAATATGATTTCTGTTCCTAGGATTTTATTTTAATATGTAGAATATCTCTGTGCATTTTGTTTATATGTTTGGTGTAATGTTAATTTCTCTATATGCACTGTGCTTGTTTGTATTGTGGCGAGTAGAAGAGCCCGTTGCTGAGGATCCTGGTGAGCAGCAGGTTGAAGTAGCTGAGCAGGAGCTCATTGAAGGCAAGTTGTGCCCTTGACCACTTTTTACCCAATAATGTTCTTTAATATCACATATCCATGCATAGGTTAATTTTGATGGGACCCAATAGGATTCCCTAGATTGTTTATCTCATTACCTTGTTTACCCCTGAATCACTTGGGTAGTTTGCTATGCTTTATATGGTTTTGGGATAATCATTTATTACCTCTATGTTCCAATTCTTGTTGTTATTCTGTTTATGTTCATGTTGTTATCATTAATGTTAATTGGAACATAGAGCTTAACTTGAGAACCACGTGCCACCACAAGGGTGGAATGGGACGCCCTTGGCTGACTAATTAGGAAAGCTAGTGGAAGACTACCTTACCCGAAAGGGGCAAGGGCAGTAGGGGAGAGGTCAGTGCGGGGAGGTCCCTGGTTGATTTTGCTGCGATGGCTATCAGCCAGGAACCCTTTACTGGATCTTCCCATAAACTGTAGCGGGTTTTCGGAAGCTAGTGGAACTTTGTAAAGGCCTCGTAGTGTTGCCCTGCCGTGCTTCCTAGGTAGAGGTATATGGGATTCATGACCCCTTGGCAGATGGGTAACATGACTTGTGGGTAAAGGGTACAACCTCTGCAGAGTGTAAAACTGGTATACTAGCCGAGCTCACGGTCACGAGCAGCTCAGGACTCTCTGATGTTTTAATTATGGAACTTAAATTCAATTTTGTCATTTGCATTGCATGGGTTTATTATTAATTTTGTTCTATTACTTTACTTATGGTTTGGTATTTACTTACACTTAGTAACTGCTAATAAAATTTTGACCAACTACTTAAAAGCAATGCTCAGCTTTAACCCTTATCATTGATTAGCCTTACACATCACATGAACTCACACCTTTGTGAGTTTGTGTCCACTGGTTCCCCACAACTTGTTGAGCTATGATCATGTGTGAGCTCACCCTTGCTGTCTCACACCCCCCCCCCCCACAGGAGATGATCAGGTGGTTCAGGAGGAGCTGCCTAACACTGAGGAGTTCGATCTGATCTAGGTGGCGTTTCCCAGTCGACATTGGCGCCGACGATCCTTAGTTCGTTTTATCTTTATTATTTCATTTTGTAATAAGTCTTCCGCTATGTAATAAATACTCTGATGTTAATGACATTTATCTCTATACACTCTGTTATTATATATGTTGTCTTCTTGGCGCATGTATGAGATGCACCCGGCTTTGTTCTTTAAAACCGGGTGTTACAGATGTGCCATGTTACCATCCAGAAGCAAAAGGAGATAGCTGAAGCTGCAGCACAACAGGGTCAGCCGAAGCAGGTCATGCATACCGCTTCGTATCACTCGCCTTATATTCCAGAATATGTAGGCAACCATCCTGCAGCTTCTGTCGCTTCGGCAAGCCAACCCCAAGCATCTTGGCAGTAGCCTCCGCCCCCACCACCAATCCAACAAGGCCAGCAACCAGAGGGGAGCCAGCGAGACTTCAGAGAACAGTCCGAAGCTCGCACAGTCAATAGCACTGTGCCAGAGTCGAAGCACATTTATTGACAAATATCCTACCTTGATAGTAGTCTTTCCCATTCAGTTTTATTTTCTATGTAACAAAGGACACTTTTTAAATCTCATATAATAGTTTTGTTGTCTGCTATAATGAAAATATATCTTCTCCACAGGCTTAAATTGTTGAAGCTTAAAGATTTGCGATAGCAAGGAGGACCTTCGAATTTTCAAAAATATATTTTAAAAGGCACAGTATGAATTTTTCGAAGCAACAAAAAGTCGTTCTAAGGAACGCAGAGTAAGTTTGCTGAAGTGACAAAAAGCCGTTCCAAAGGGAGCGCAGTGTAAGTTTTCTGCTCAGAAGTCGTTCCAAAGGGAATGCAGAGCTTACAGCGAAAAGTCAACGCTGATACCGCCTAAGTAAAAGGCGAAGCGCGAAAAGTCAACGCGAATACCGCCGAAAGTAAAAGGCGAAGAAGCTCCTAAGGGAGGCTTACAGCGAAAAGTCAACGCTGATTCTGCTGAAGTAAAAGGCGAAGAAGCTCCTAAGGGAGGCTTACAGCGAAAAGTCAACGCTGATTCCGCTGAAGTAAAAGGCGAAGAAGCTCCTAAGGGAGGCTTACAGCGAAAAGTCAACGCTGATTCCGCTGGAGTAAAAGGCGAAGAAGCTCCTAAGGGAGGCTTACAGCGAAAAGTTAACGCTGATACAAAAAGATTATGTGCTCTATTGCAAGAATCACAAATACCATTTTGCATAGCATAACATCATTACATCATTTTGCATAACATAAGCATCATACATCATATTGCATGTGACACAAGAAGGGGATACATCATTGATCTTCGGAGGATGATTTGAAAAATTGAAAATTGTGCTAATGCGCAAAATAATTTTTGAAGAAGTATAGTTTCATCAGAGCAAGCAACAAAAAACTTTTTATAGCTTCGGAGAATGTTTTCACGAAGCTTGGATATTCTTCATCAGAGAAGTATGGAAATTGTTGTCTAAAAATTTCTCTTCACGAAGCATGAAAAGAAGGGAAGGTGTTTTTTCGCCGAAGTCTCAAAAAACGGTATGTATGCAAAGTTTCATGCATCGTAAAGAATTAAAATATAAATAGATTATATATTAAATTTAAAGTTACAATATATTACACATCTTTACGCTTCAAATGTTTCTACAATAGCATTTAATCCTCTTTAAGTACTATCTCTGCAGCTTCGTTCAATAGTTGGTTGACAACCTTGTCCGTAATGGCTTCAGCCATTTTTCTAATTTCATCGTCGCCCTTCGGGTGGGGGCCCGGAAATGTCTCAGCAGGTTCTGGGGGAAGAAAAGATACGGCTATATTACTATTACAAACCGAGAGCAGAGTCTGGAATTAAAAATTACAGCATAATAAAAACCACTAATTAATACCTATTTGCGCTTCAGGCTCTGTACTTTTTTCGGCAGCTTCCGCTATTTTTCTAGCATCGTGGATGCCTTTTTCACTCCTTTGAATAATTTCTTGTGCCATTTCTCGGCCGCCGTTGTCCCAGATATCAGTGAAAAATTTTCCGCCGATCATGCTTGCTTCGGGTGAGGGGTCTTTAATGTCTTCAGAGGACAAGGTAGCTTCGGACTGCGCTAAGGATTTTACATGCTCACAACCTTTCTTCTCCAAAACAGTAGCAATTCCTCTAGCACCCGAAAAAGCACATATGTCTCCACGGCTATTCAGGATTTCTTCGAAGGCCTCAGCTTCGTTACTAATCCATTCCATCGGACCTTCGGGATTGCCCCTTGAGAAATTCTCTTCACTAGAGAACGCGCCAACGTTGGCGAAGCTGGATTTTATTTTCTTAACGCACTCTATGGATTTAACATAGCATTTTCTCTGGGATGCACGAAGCTCCTTAACACTTATCTCTAAATGATTGGCCAATTGATCACTAAGCTCTCGTTTTGTTTCTTCAAGTATGCGTTCTTCTTTAGCTCTAGCTAGTTGTTTCTAAAGATCTTTAATTTCACGTTTTTGGGCTTCGGCCTGGGCCTTCGAGGCAGCTTTGTCCTTTTTTACCTTGTCTATTAGTGTAAGCAGAATTTTGTCCTTTTCCAGAGCTTCGTTTCGTAGCCTAATAACCTCTGTTCGAAGGTTGTTGAGAGCAATGGTGCAGCTCTCGTCTTCAGCATTCTTTTGTGCCCTTAAGGCATTGCTGAGAATTAAGCCCTATTCAAAAAGAATGAATGGATTAACACAACAGTAAAGGATTCATTCAAAATCCACAAAATTTAAAGTTTACAATCTTCGTACCTTTAGACTGTTATATGCAAGACTATCCGTAAGATCCTCCTTCGCCATGGCGCAAAGGCCAGCTTCAAGCTTCGGAAACCCCATACTTCTAGCCATCTCCCGACAGACGGATAATTCTTTGTTATCTGGGAGGCAGTATAGGAAATCTTCTTCGTTCGTCCCATTAAACACTAGTGCTCCCTCCGGATACTTTAATTCTTTCGCATAGTAATTAGCTTCAAAAACTTCTTCTTCCGATAATTTTTTCCCCGAAGCATGACGCACAATATAATCATGTATTTTTGAGGATGCTTCGGGAGTGGCAGTACCAATTTCCCCAATCAGAATCGGTTCTGTTATTGCTGTTTTTTCAGTTCCTAAACTTGGCTTTGACATTTTTTCGACCTCCAAAGGCCGTATTTTGGTGGATTCCGAGGGCCCAGCTTCCGTTTTAGATTGCTGCTTCGAAGTTTCAGCAGTCTTCTTTGGAGATGCGCTTGGAATTTTAATTGTTTCCAAAACATCTAGAACATTAACCATTCTTTTTCTTTTTGGGGTTACTGCTGGCCCCTTTTTAATTTTTGCTGCTTCAATTTCTTCTGAAGGATTTGAAATTTCCGATATTTTCACTCCCTCAGCTGATGCTGTCGCTTCTTTCATCTTGGCTTCTTCCACCTTTTCTGTTGCTGGCACTTTGGCCATTTCTGTGACTTTTGGCAGCAGGGTTGGCTCTTTAGCCTCGGTGGCCGAAGAGGTCTCACTGGTGAACTCAGGCACCGTAGCTGGTTCAATATAGCGTGGCCGGTGTGTAAGAACTTTTACCCTTTTTCTCTTCGGCGCTGGCTCGCTAGGAACAGCTGCAGCTGTTTCTTTCGCAGAAGTTGTACCTTTTCTTTTTTGTCCCCGCACTGGATAGCGGTAGTCGGGGTAGACAAACCCGACTGCATCAAACACTCGGTTGAGTCTTTTCTTTTTCCGGCCTCCGAAGGCCGCTGACAATGCAGTATTTTCGGCCTTCGAGTATGCCCCAAGCAATTCATCACTTACAGTTTCAATGCTCTTTAACCAATCATCATCTGGTTCAACGAATTTGTCTCCATACTTGAATGTATACTTCAGCCTGACTAGCCCACCTTCGTCAGTTTCTTTAACAGTCTCTTTCGGCATTTCCCAATTATCTGCAAGAGGCCATACTCTGAAAGCAATGTGTTCTTGTATCAAATCCCTTGTCCCGATAAAGGAGCAGACTACGCCGAAGGCCCGTTGGCATTCTTCGGCTACTTTATCCATTTCTACCTTCGGTTTCCGGAATCCGAATCGCTGCCAGATGGGGCGCATGATGATATCCTTAATATCTTCTCGAACCTTCAAATCATTTTTTACATAGAACCATTCTTTTATCCATTCTCCGGGCCATCTCTTCCGAAAGGTGGGCACGGGACAGCTTGATCCAGAGCGAGCACCGAAGTTGTAGCAACCAAAGTTGTTATGATACTGCTCTTTACCCCAGGGTTTAGTTTCATATAACAATTCATGTATATTGCAAAAGCTTTTCGCACTTGGCTCTAGACCTTGACTCTTCACAGCCCAGACGAAGATTCCCATTCTTATTATTGCTTCAGGGGTAAGTTGATGAAGGTAGACCTGATATATTTTCAGAACTTCTACTACAAACTTGCTTAAGGGGAATCGTAGCCCAGCTTTTAAAAAGCTTCGGAAAATAACAACCTCATTATCTTCGGGGGTCGGCGTAGATTTTTCTCCGTCATCCGCCCTCACGATGGATATATCTCGAAAGTATCTCCCCTTCATGTTTTCAAGGTGACTTTGCCCAATAGTTGATTTTCCGAAGACTGAATGGCTTGGCCACCAAGGGCGATCTTCGGAGTCTTCACCACCGCTATCTGCATCATAACTGTCGTTGTCATCAGTATCTTCAGATAAACCTTCCAAAATCTCTTTGGTGATCTTTTCTGTATTTGTCTTCGACATTGCTTCAAGAAACCCCAGGTTTTTCTCTTCAGAGAGACTCAGCTTCATCTCGACAGTAGCTCTTTTATCTTCAGACATCTTCGGAAATGCTAAAAAACTGCTTTCAGAGCTGAAGCTTAAAAACTTAAAAGGCCAAGCAAGTGTTGGTGCGCAAGAGCTAAAAATTGAGCAAGCAAGAGCAGATGGCAAGAAAGCGTACCAAATGAGCTTGCGGTATGCTCTTATTTATACGCCCAGTGTATTAAAAATTGGAAGACCCCGCTTGTCAGTGAATGTTGCTATTCTAGCAAAGGGAAGGTGTTTTTTCGGACCTTCGGCTTAAGGCCTTCGTCCATGTCGCAATCTAAATTTATCATTCTAACAAATTAATATTGCGAGGGGCTACTGTTGGGGGCCTTCGGCTTCCGAAGGTCCTCAAAAATATGATTTAAACAATGTTTCGGGAGTATAATGTGTGAACAGGTATCTTCGGACTCGAATCGATATCGCAGTGGGGGAAGCCCAGAGAATACGAAGGTGAATACAGCGCCGAAGATGTGAGCAGGAAAGCTTCGGCGTGATAGCAGAAAATGAAACCGACTTAAAGATAAAAAGGCTATTCAAACCTCGGTGAATCACTATAGAATTACTACCAAATGAAAAGGACATGGATGTAATTTTACATGGGCTGCGTCCCGTGCCTATAAATAGGTGAACAGTGCTCCCGTACTGTTCACGCTGACTTGTATTCGCTCATGCGTCACGCTTGTACCTTTACCCTCTATCAAGCCGAAGGTACATATGTAATTCAATATTGTTCTTATTCATTCATGATCATATAATAAAAAAAGATATATTAACGTTGTCATATGATTATCCATGTTATTTCTCATGTTTCATATGCTTCGTCTTTCATTAATATATGTGGTGATGATGAAGGTATGTCCTTCATGACCTTCGTCTGAAGATCGTTATATCCTTAGGGAAATAATGCTTCGAAGGACGAAGGGCATTAACATTTAACATTTTGTGTTGCCTTGTTCTTAATTCAAAGCATTTGAGAACAAGTCCCCAACAGATAGCACTCTCATTGTCACATAGGAGTGGGACTTTGCTCAGATTGTAGCCAAAGTCCCGGAGGGTTTGCCTCATCCAAAGTAGTTGCGCGCAACACTGTCCTGCGGCAACGTACTCGGCCTCAGCGGTGGATAGGGCAACGGAAGTTTGTTTCTCAGAGTTCCACGACACCAGGGACCTTCCTAAGAATTGGCACGTCCCCGATGTACTCTTCCTATCGACCTTACATCCAGCATAGTCGGAATCTGAATATCCAATCAAGTCAAAGTTAGACCCCTTTGGATACCAGATCCCAAAGCAAGGCGTAGCGACTAAATATCTAAGAATTCGCTTCACAGCCACTAAGTGACACTCCTTTGGATCGGATTGAAATCTAGCACACATGCATACGCTAAGCATAATATCCGGTCTACTAGCACATAAGTAAAGCAAAGAACCTATCATGGACCGGTATGCTTTTTGATCAACGGACTTACCACCTTTGTTGAGGTCGGTGTGTCCGTCGGTTCCCATCGGCGTCTTGGCGGGCTTGGCGTCCTTCATCCCAAACCGCTTTAGCAAGTCTTGCGTGTACTTTGTTTGGGAGATGAAAGTGTCGTCCTTGAGTTGCTTCACTTGGAACCCAAGGAAGTAGTTCAACTCGCCCATCATCGACATCTCGAATTTCTGCGTCATCACCCTGCTAAACTCTTCACAAGACTTTTGGTTAGTAGAGCCAAATATTATGTCATCGACATAAATTTGGCATACAAAAAGATCACCATCGCAAGTCTTAGTGAAAAGAGTTGGATCGGCTTTCCCAACCTTGAAAGCATTAGCAATTAAAAAGTCTCTAAGGCATTTATACCATGCTCTTGGGGCTTGCTTAAGTCCATAGAGCGCCTTAGAGAGCTTACACACGTGGTCGGGGTACCGTTCATCCTCGAAGCCAGGGGGTTGCTCTACGTACACCTCCTCCTTGATCGGCCCGTTGAGGAAAGCGCTCTTCACATCCATTTGGTACAACCTGAAAGAATGGTGAGCGGCATATGCTAGCAAAATACGAATTGATTCTAGCCTAGCCACAGGAGCAAATGTCTCCTCAAAGTCCAAACCTGCGACTTGGGCATAGCCTTTTGCCACAAGTCGAGCCTTGTTCCTTGTCACCACCCCATGCTCGTCCTGTTTGTTGCGGAACACCCACTTGGTTCCCACAACGTTTTGCTTGGGACAAGGCACCAGTGTCTAAACTTCATTACGCTTGAAGTTGTTGAGCTCCTCCTGCATGGCCAATACCCAGTCCGGATCTAGCAAGGCCTCTTCTACCCCAAAAGGCTCAATAGAAGAGACAAAAGAGTAATGCTCACAAAAATTAACTAATCTTGAACGAGTAGTTACTCCCTTGCTAATATCACCCAATATTTGGTCGACGGGATGATCCCTTTGAATCGTCGCTCGAACTTGGGTTGGAGGTGTCTGAGGTGTTTCTTCCTCTTGAACATCCTGTGCTCCCCCTTGATCATGCGCCTCCACTTGAGTTACCTGTTCGTCATCTTGGGTTGGGGGATGCACCATAGTTGAGGAAGACGGTTGATCTTGCTCCAATTGTTCCTAAGGCCGTACATCTCCAATCGCCATGGTGCGTATCGCGGCCGTTGGAACGTCATCTTCATCTACATCATCAAGATTAACAACTTGCTCTCTTGGAGAGCCATTAGTTTCATCAAATACAACGTCGCTAGAGACTTCAACCACACCCGACGATTTGTTGAAGACCCTATACGCCTTTGTATTTGAATCATAACCTAATAAAAACCCTTCTACAGCTTTGGGAGCAAATTTAGAGGTTCTACCTTTCTACACAAGAATATAACACTTGCTCCCAAATACACGAAAATAAGACACATTGGGTTTGTTACCAGTTAGCAGCTCGTATGAAGTCTTCTTGAGGAGGCGGTGAAGATAGACCCTGTTGATGGCGTGGCAAGCCGTGTTCACGGCTTTCGACCAAAAACGCTCGGGGGTCTTGAACTCTCCAAGCATAGTCCTCGCCATATCGATGAGCGTCCTGTTCTTCCTCTCTACCACACCATTTTGCTGAGGTGTGTAGGGAGCGGAGAACTCGTGCTTGATCCCCTCCTCCTCAAGGAACTCCTCCACTTGAAGATTCTTGAATTCGGACCCATTGTCGCTCCTTATCTTCTTCACCTTGAGCTCAAACTCATTTTGAGCTCTCCTGAGGAAGCGCTTGAGGGTCCCTTGGGTTTCAGTTTTATCCTGCAAAAAGAATACCCAAGTGAAGCGGGAAAAATCATCAACTATAACAAGACCATACTTACTTCCTCCTATAGTCAGATAGGCGACGGGTCCAAAGAGGTCCATATGAAGCATCTCCAAGGGTCTTGATGTTGTCATCACATTTTTGGTGTGATGAGAGCCTCCCACCTGTTTCCCTGCTTGACAAGCTACACAAGGTCTATCTTTTTCGAAATGTACATTAGTTAGACCTATCACGTGTTCTCCCTTTAGTAGCATGTGGAGGTTCTTCATCCCCACATGTGCTAAGCGGCGATGCCACAACCAGCCCATGCAAGTCTTAGCCATTAAGCATGCATCTAGACCGGCCTCTTCTTTTGCAAAATCAACCAAATAAAGTTTGTCGTCTAGTACACCCTTAAAAGCTAGTGAACCATCACATCTTCTAAAGACAGACACATCTACATTTGTAAATAGACAATTATATCCCATTTTGCATAATTGACCAACAGATAACAAATTATATCCAAGCGACTCAACTAAAAACACATTAGAAATAGAGTGCTCAGATGAAATAGCAATTTTACCTAACCCTTTTACCTTGCCTTGGTTCCCATCACCGAATATTATTGAATCTTGGGAATCCTTGTTCTTGACGTAGGAAGAGAACATCCTCTTTTCCCCCGTCATGTGGTTTGTGCATCCGCTGTCGATAATCCAGCTTGAACCCCCGGATGCACAAACCTGCAAGGCAAATTTAGGCTTGGGTCTTAGGTACCCAACTCTTGTTGGGTCCTACAAGGTTAGTCACAATTGTCTTAGGGACCCAAATGCAAGTTTTATCACCCTTGCATTTTTCCCCTACTTTCCTAGCAACTATCTTCCTATCCTTTCTACAAATAGCAAAGGAAGCATTTAAAGTATGATAAATTGTAGAGGGTCTGTTGGGGACTTGTTCTCAAATGCTTCGGATTAAGAACAAGGCAACATAGAAAATGTTAAGTGTTAAAGTCCTTTGTCCTCCACAACATTATATCCCTTCGGGATATAAAGCATTTCGGACGAAGGTTACGAAGGACGTACCTTCGTGAGCATAATAACGAGGGACGAAGTATTCATATAAATCATGAGATATGAAATAAACATTTAAATGTTATCATAGGATCATCTCCATTTTTATTATCATGAACAAATATAAATGACTTCAAATTATAAATGTACCTTCGGTCCTGAAGAAGGCAAAAATATAAGAGTGATGCGAAGGCAAATGACAGGTTCGCGTGAACAGTACAGGGGTACTGTTCATCTATTTATAGACACAGGACGCAGCCTGTGACGAATTACAATTATGCCCCTTACAAAAGTTTACAACATTAACTTAGACCTCTATGGATAAAAAGGTCATTCTATCTCTATGTCGGTTTGTAACGCCGAAGCTCCATAAAAAGGAACCTTCGGCCATCTCCTGGGGACAATTTCAGCCGAAGCTGCTTCTTCGTGTAAGACCTTCGGCGCAACGAAGCATGGCCCCAACAGTAGCCCCTTTCGCGGCGCTAGATCGTTTTTCGTAACGAGCTTGATCCGTGAAAAAATCCTCTCAAGCTTCGGGAAGCCGAAGGTCCAAAAAACACCTTCCCTGAGCTCGTTGCCGAGAAACGATTCGATTCCCGAGCTCGTGTCGGTCCCACCTTGCAGAGTTACTGTTTGATCTTTGCGGTCCACTGCGCAGCGAGTACAAGTGACTGCCCGCCTGGTGTAAAAATCCTGCCGCTTCGCCTTCTTACCTACAGCACTATATAAACAGACGAGTAGGTGTGAAGTTACCACAGCATTCATTGCTATTTGCACTGTTTTGCTGCCAAAATTTTTAACTGTAGCCGAAGCTTGATTCCCAGAATCAAACGAAGGTCTGCCTCGAAGCCTGCTTCGTCAGAAAGAAAAGCTTCGGGAAAAAAGAAAAAAGCGTTTTAACTTCCCCAAACTCAGAATCAAATGGCCAGAGTGCGATCTACTGCCAGAGTTGAACGTGAAGGAGACGAAGCCGAAGGTTCGAATACTGTGCCCATCTCCGAAGCAATGCAGCGTTCCGGACTGGTGATTGCGGAAGAAATGCCCGCTGCCGAAGCAAACCCGACAACTGCCGAAGGAGAAGAGAACATTGAAGAAACTGACTCCGAAGATGACTACCGCATTGCCATGCCCAGCAAGCCCAGCCACCTAGACTTCGGAAAGTCGACTGTTTCAAAGGCTGATCTCGCCAAGATGGTGAAGGCAGGTTATTTCAGCGAAAATCAGAAGAAGCTACTTCGCTTCGGGGGAGAAGAAACTACCCCGAAGCCAGAGAAGGACGAGATTGTTATTTTCAAGAGTTTTTTAAAGGCTGGGCTGAGATTCCCTCTTCATGGAATTGTTGCAGATATATTAAAGAAATTTGGTATTTACTTCCATCAATTGACTCCTAACGCTATCGTTAGGCTTAATGTTTATATCTGGGCCCTCCGAAGCCAAGCAGTGGAGCCATTTGCTGACAGTTTCTGTCGAGTTCATGAATTACATTATCAAACAAAGGCCAGAAAAGATGGGTTACATGACAACTTCGGCTGCTACAATTTTGCCTACCGGAAAACAACAAAGTGCCCTGTTATCAGCTACCGAAGCAAATGGCCAGCAGGCTGGAAATCTGAATGGTTTTATGTGAAGGTTGACGAAGATGAAGAGAAATTGGTACAAAGTCCACTTGATTTAATCTTCGGAGAGACAAGGCCACGGTGCCAAATGACATTGGAGGGTCCCACCTGGGCTGCGCTGGGTGAGTTTGAAATTATTTCAGAGCATATTGGTACCAGGGATCTGGTTCAAGAATTCTTGGCGTTCAGAGTCTTCCCTACTCTGAAGGAATGGGAAATGCCCAAGCTGGAAGGGGAGAAGAAGAAGGGGGAACTCGTCCGGCTGCCTTATCACTTCAAATTCAAGAAATACTTTAAAAAACCATGCCAAGAGTGGCTGGACACAGTTGAGGTGATGTGTAATGAAATTCTTGGGAATTATTCCAAAAAAGAAGATCAACTGATGACCGCGGCCTTCGGCACCCGTCCGAAGCGAAGGCTGAACCGCGTGCTTGATGCCCTGGGCTTCGAGTACCCTGACTATGAACGGCTGAACAAGGGTGCTGAGGGCCAAAAAAGGAAAAGAGTGGCCGAAGCTTTAAACAAGGATGAAGAAAAACCACCAAAAGAGAAGAAAATTCCCAAGAAAAGAAAAATATCAACTCCAAAGCGAAAACTATCCGATGAAGAGGGGACCCCCACACCACCTTCTACCAGCGACGTGGAGGAAATTCTAAAGGTAATGACTGAACCCATGCCCACGAAGCTAAGTCCATTAAGGCCTCAACTGACGAAGCTTTTTCGAAAGGTGGAGAAGCCGGAAAAAACGAAGATAACCAAAGCAAAAAGGCAAAGAATTATTGCCGTAACAGAAGTTATTGACAAGACGCCACCGAGGGCGTCAATTCAGAAAACGCCAGCTGTTGAGGGCGCAGAAAATGTCGAAGTTGCACCTTCGGAGGTCGCGGCTACCGAAGCCGCTACAGCCGAAGATGTGAACTTAGAAACTACTATTGAAGACATCAACAAAATTTTGACAGACATGGCTGCAGAAGAAGCTGCCACCGCTGCTGAAGAAACCATGGCCACAGTGCCAGGGAAAGGGAAAGAAATAGCCGAAGACACTTCGGACGACGAAGCCTACTCATTTCAACATTTAATTGGGCAAAAACTGTCGAAGGCCGAAATAGAAGAGCTTAAGGAATACGCCAAATCTTGCGGATACAAGCCAGGAGCTCTTCTATTTGGAGGCATTGATGATGAAAAACTGGGCTGCATCCGGGATCCAACTGGGGCTAAGGTCATCGGTACTCTATCAAAGAGTATCGGTTTTCCGAAGCTAGAAACAGACATCAGCCGCTACCGACGACAACATATCGTCGGCAGCTTATTTTATTCGAATTTCAAGGTAAACATCCTTCTCTCTAACTTCTATTGTTTTTTTTAATAATGGAAATATCTCTAACGAAGGCTGTTTATTTGCAGAGCATGCTATTAAGTAAAGCTTTAAAGATGCAGCAAGATTTGGAGGACAAAAAACACGAAGCTATAATTGAAAATTTAGAGAGCAAGATAAAAGAACAATCAGCTATTATTGAAAAGAAAGACTTCGAACTTCAATCAACCGAAGGCTTGCTGGCAGAGACTGAAGCTAAAATAGCATAACTGAATTCAAAGCTTCTGTGCCAATCAAAACAATTTGAACAAGAGAAGCTAGAACTTGATTCGAAACTTGAAGCCGAAGTCCAAACCAACTTAGACTTGAAGAAATCATTAGCAAGCCTTCAAGACAAATGCTTGAAATTTAGCAACAATTGTATCCAACAATTAAAGAAGATCTTTTACTCAGTCGGAGCCAGCAGTGGGAAGTTTACCCCTTCGGATGAAAATTTACCAAAAGCCTTCGATCATATTGAGGCTGAAATTGAAGAACTTGACGAAGTTATAGCCGGGCACGGTGACTTCTGTGCCTGGGTAGCTTCTCGGGGTACCGCTGCAGCGTTCCTGAAGGCCGGCTGCGAGCATGGAAAAGTGGTCAACAGGCCCAACTTCACCCTGTCTCCATCAATTCTCGACGACATTCCTGACCTCGCCCGGAGCATCTCAAATAGATTCATAAAAATGATATGGACAAAAGGCGGGCGAGAGAAGGCTGGGGACGAAGCTCGAAGTCATCTTGAACCAGTAAGAAATCATACTTTGTACTTACCTTCTCCTTCACACTTGATTTTTACTCGGGATACCTTGATTCATGTAGGATGACGAAGCTGAAGGTGATTAAAGAATATGCCGCCGAAGCGGAAGCCTGACGAAGATTAGTAGGAGTAGGCTAGGAAAAACTCAGGAGAATTTGTAACAACTTTTTGTAAATACAATTAAACTGTTCTCAAGGAACTTTGTACATACCTTGTAATATATTCTTACCCTTTTATTGAGGCGCTTTGATGTGGACGAAATCTGTATTTTGAGCCGAAGGCGAAAAAACACCTTCCCTTCTTTTCGTACACAACGAAGCATAAAAGACCACTTCTTCCTTTTGCCGAAGCTTTTCTTTTTTGTACATAACGAAACATAAAAGACCACTTCTTCCTTTTGCCGAAGCTTTTCTTTTTTGTACATAACGAAACATAAAAGACCACTTCTTCCTTTTGCCGAAGCTTTTCTTTTTTGTACATAACGAAACATAAAAGACCACTTCTTCCTTTTGCCGAAGCAACCACTTAGGAACACAAATGCTATGAATGAATGCTTATGAATGCAAATGCTATGATGTAATGTGCGAATGAATGTCCAAAGCATATGTCTGAAGCCACACTCTCAGCCATTATTTCCTTAGAAACAACCACACATCAGCTCTGCATTCCCTTAGGAACGACTTTGGAGCTTCTTCGCCTTTTACTTAGACGATATAAGCTCTGCATTCCCTTAGGAACGTCTTTGGAGCTTCTTCACCTTTTACTTAGGCGGTATAAGCTCTGCATTCCCTTAGGAACGTCTTTGGAGCTTCTTCGCCTTTTACTTTCGGTGGAATCAGCGTTGACTTTTCGCTGTGAGCTCTGCATCCCCTTAGGGACGTCTTTGGAGCTTCTTCACCTTTTCAGTTTCGGCACTCGATGGTGCGTTCTCAGTTTTTACATTTACATTTTTTGGGGGATTTTGCTCTTATAAAACTAAAAAGGAAATTACAGATGATGGCCCCATTAAAAACCTTTCTCCCCCTTTGGAAAGGAAAAGGGTGCCATAAAAAAGAAAAGAAAAAACATAAAAAGTTACATCAAGCTATACATAATATCGCCGAAGCTCATCCGCATTCCAAGATCTTGGAATTTCGTTGCCATCCATGTCCTTCAATCTGTACAAACCAGGCCTTGACGAAGATACTACTAAGAAAGGCCCTTCCCATTTTAACTGTAGCTTGCCCACTGTGTCTGGGTTGGCTACTCTCCGAAGCACCAAGTGACCCGGCTCAATATTTTTTAACCGGACTTTTCTATCTCGCCACTTGACTGTTTCAGCCTGGTATTTATTGATATTCTCCACAGCTTGAAGCCTGATCCCTTCTAAAGCATCTTTTTCCACAAGACAGGCATCTTCGGGACCTGGTTCTGCCGAAGCTACTACTCTTATTGATCCAGCTTTAGCTTCTTCCGGAGTTATTGCTTCGTCACCGAATAATAACTTGAATGGGGTAAAGCTTGTGGATCTTGATGTTGTTGTATTGTGGCTCCACACCACTTTGGTTAACTGATCTGGCCACTTTCCCCTGGGTTGATTGAAGATTAACTTCATTATTCCTGTCATTATAATGTCGTTGGCCCTTTCAACGAGCCCATTTGACTCCGGATGTCTGACTGATGCAAAATGGATTTTCGTTCCAATTTGATCACAGAAATTTCTGAAAGCTTCGGAGTCGAACTGCGTTCCATTATCTACAGTGATTGCCTTTGGTACCCCGAAGCGACAGACAATATTCTGCCAGAAAAACTTTTGGACAGTAGCCAAAGTTATTGTGGCTAATGGCTTCGCCTCAATCCATTTAGAAAAATACTCCACAGCTACTATAACATATTTTAGATTCCCTTGGGCCGGTGGTAATGGACCCAACAAGTCAAGGCCCCACCTTTGCAATGGCCAGATGGGTTGTATCAGCTGTGTCAAAGACGAAGGTTGCTTTTGATCTCTTGCACATTTCTGGCAACCTTCGCACTTTTGAACTAACTCCGCTGCATCCGAAGCTGCCTTCGGCCAATAAAACCCTTGACGGAAGACTTTTCCAAGCAACGGCCTAGATCCAATATGGGACCCACACAGGCCTGCATGTATTTCTTTCATCAACTCTATACCTTCGGTTCTAGATAGACACTTGAGCAGCGGAGCGCAGACTCCATGCTTGTATAACTCCCCTTCTATCATGACATACGGACGAGCTCTTGCCTCTATCCTTTTATTATAAGCTTCGTCATCTGATAGGAAGTTACCCTGAAGGTAAGAGATGATTTCGGTTCTCCAATCTTCGCTGTAAACAGGAGATATGTTGAGGACAGCTCTTTCAAGAAGCTCCACTGAAGGTGCCTTTATTGTTTCGAAGAACACATCCGAAGGTAACGGCAGCCCCTGTGCTGCAGACTTGGCTAACAAATCAGCATGCTCATTTTGTCCTCGAGGGATATTCTTGACAGAAAACCCTTCGAAGGAGGCTTCGATCCTTCGGACCATATCTAGATATTTTTCAAGCTTCGGATCTTTAGCCTTGCAACTTTTGTCAACATGACCCGAAACCACCTGGGAATCAGTTTTAAGAATCGCCCTTCTGATTCCCATTGCCTTTAATTTCCGAAGGCCCAGAAGCAAGGCCTCGTACTCAGTAATATTATTTGTACAGCTGAAATCAAGTCTTGCTGCATAACAAGTTTTAGCCTTGGATGGTGAGACCAACACAGCAGCTGCACCTGCTCCGAAGGTTCCCCAAGAGCCATCACAAAACACTGTCCATACTTCGGCATCTTTATTTGCTTCTTCATCCTGAGCCCCTGGCGTCCAGTCGGCAATGAAATCTGCCAATGCTTGAGACTGGATCGAGGATCTATGCACATAATCAATGTAAAATTCATTGAGCTCTGCAGCCCATTTTCCAATCCGTCCAGTAGCTTCTCTATTTCTCATTATATCCTTCAACGGCTGCGAAGAAGGAACAATGATATTGTATGCCTGAAAATAATGCCGAAGCTTCCTGGATGCCATTAAAACGGCATACAATACCTTCTCCAGCTCTGTATAATTTTTCTTTGATACACTAAGGACTTCAGATACAAAATATATTGGAACTTGCTTCTTTACTTGTCCATCAAGCTTCTCTTGGACAAGTGCTGCACTTACTGCCGAGTGCGAAGCTGCTACATATAACAACAAAGGAGCCCCTGGCGTTGCTACATATAACAACAAAGGAGCCCCTGGCATTGGTGGAGTTAATGTTGTTAGATCTATCAAGTACTGCTTCAGCTCTTCGAAGGCTTTTTGCTGACTTGGGCCCCATTGAAAGACTTCAGCTGACTTCAGCACTTCGAAGAAGGGTAAATTTCTTTCTGCTGATCTGGATATAAATCTGTTGAGAGATGCCAGCCTTCCTGTCAATCTTTGGGCCCCCTTTCTTGTGGTTGGTGGCTCCATTCGAAGTATAGCTTCGATTTTATTTGGATTAGCTTCGATTCCCTTTGTTGAAACCAAGCATCCAAGAAATTTTCCCTTCTTTACCCCGAAAACACATTTTTCTGGATTCAGCTTCAGACCAGCTTGCCTGAAACTGGCGAAGGTCTCCTGCAAATCAGCAATATGATTTTCCTGCTTTGTGCTTTTTACAATAATGTCATCGACATAAGTCAACACATTTCTGCCAATCTGGGACTGGAGGACCTTCGCAGTCATTCTGCTGAAACTTCCTCCAGCATTTTTGAGCCCCTCAGGCATCCGAAGATAGCAATATGTGCCACTTGGAGTTATGAAGCTAGTCTTCGGCTCATCTTCCTTTTTCATCCAGATTTGATGATATCCTGAGTAGCAGTCCAGGAGACTCATGAGCTCTGAAGAAGCTGCTGCATCGACTAGAGAGTCTATCCTTGGCAGCGGGAATTCGTCCTTCGGACAAGCCTTGTTGAGATCTGTGAAATCGATACACATTCTCCACTTGCCATTGGCCTTCTTCACCATAACAGTGTTAGCTAGCCACTCTGGATACTTTACTTCTCTGATAACTCCCGCACTGAGGAGTCTTTTTACTTCATTGCGAGCCCCTTCGGCCTTGTCATCCGACATCTTCCGAAGCCTCTGCTTTCGGGGTCTGAAGGATGGGTCAACATTGAGCGAATGTTCAATAACATCCCGATTTACTCCACAGAGATCATTAGCTGACCATGCAAAAACATCTTTGTTGTTGAATAAAAACCTTATCAAGGTTTTCTCCTGGTCTTCAGATAATTGCGAGCCCAACAGCACCTTCTGCTCTGCTATGTCCTCACACAATAACATGGGCTTCGGCTGATCTGCTGAAGCTGCCTTCTCCCTCCTGAATTTGTACTGTTCACAAGCTTCAGCTCCATCTATGTTATGGATTGCTTTGGAGTCAGTCCAGCTTCCTTCGGCCCTTCTAGCAGCTTCCTGGCTTCCATGAATAGCAATAGGCCCTTGGTCCGAAGGTATCTTCATGCAGAGATAAGCTGGGTGGAGAATTGCTTCGAAGGCATTAAGAGTACTGCGACCAATGATAGCATTGTAAGGATACTCCATGTCAACAATATCAAACACAATTTGCTCAGTTCTTGTGTTGTTAACAAATCCGAAGGTTACCGGCATGGTAATCTTCCCAAGTGCTATGATCTGCCGCCCTCCGAAGCCACAAAGAGGGTGCGTGGCATCATGAATCTTGTCTTCGGGCTCTTGCATTTGTCTGAAGGCCTTAGCAAATATAATGTCAGCTGCACTGCCTGTATCAACTAGGACATTGTGGACCAGAAATCCTTTGATCACGCAGGAGATAACCATGGCATCATTGTGAGGATAATCCTTAAGCTGAAGGTCTTCCTGAGAGAAAGTGATTGGAATGTGGGACCATTTTGACTTGATGAAGGGTCCCTGCACTCCAACATGCTGCACCCTTCTCTGAGCCTCCTTCTTCTGCTTCTTGTTAGCCGGCTCTGAGCAAGAACCGCCTGTTATCGGGAGCACCAGCTTCGAAGCCGAAGCAGCTCCAGCTTGATTGTTGAACGAAGCCATCAGCTCAGAAAAGTGGAAGTGAGTTCACCGGAGGTGGGCGCCAATGTTGGGGACTTGTTCTCAAATGCTTCGGATTAAGAACAAGGCAACATAGAAAATGTTAAGTGTTAAAGTCCTTTGTCCTCCACAACATTATATCCCTTCGGGATATAAAGCATTTCGGACGAAGGTTACGAAGGACGTACCTTCGTGAGCATAATAACGAGGGACGAAGTATTCATATAAATCATGAGATATGAAATAAACATTTAAATGTTATCATAGGATCATCTCCATTTTTATTATCATTAACAAATATAAATGACTTCAAATTATAAATGTACCTTCGGTCCTGAAGAAGGCAAAAATACAAGAGTGATGCGAAGGCAAATGACAGGTTCGCGTGAACAGTACATGGGTACTGTTCATCTATTTATAGACACAGGACGCAGCCTGTGACGAATTACAATTATGCCCCTTACAAAAGTTTACAACATTAACTTAGACCTCTATGGATAAAAAGGTCATTCTATCTCTATGTCGGTTTGTAACGCCGAAGCTCCATAAAAAGGAACCTTCGGCCATCTCCTGGGGACAATTTCAGCCGAAGCTGCTTCTTCGTGTAAGACCTTCGGCGCAACGAAGCATGGCCCCAACAGGGTCCATTCATAACTTTCCTAGGAGCATGAACAATATTCTTTCTGGGCACATGATGAATATTTTTCCTAGGCATATCTCTACCATGCATATAGGAAGAACTGGAAGCAAACATAGAATAGGAATCATAGGCATGTGAATCAAAAGCATTATAACTCCTATGAGACTGTCTTCTATCATTGTACATAAAAGCATGGTTCTTTTTAGTACTACTTGTCATAGGGGCCTTCCCTTTCTCCTTGGCGGAGATGGGAGCCTTATGGCTTGTTAAGTTCTTGGCTTCCCTCTTGAAGCTAAGCCCATCCTTAATTGAGGGGTGTCTACCAACCGTGTAGGCATCCCTAGCAAATTTTAGTTTATCAAAATCACTTTTGCTAGCCTTAAGTTGGGCATTAAGACTAGCCATTTCATCATTTAACTTTGCAATAGAAGCTATGTGTTCACTACAGGCATCAATATCAAAATCTTTACATCTATTGCAAATAACAACATTTTCTACACAAGTTGTTGATTTACTAGCTATTTCTAACTTAGCATTCAAATCATCATTAATGCTCCTTAAGCTAGAAATTGTCTCATGGCAAGAAGATAATTCACAAGAAAGCATTTCATTTCTTTTAACTTCTAAAGCATGAGATTTTTGTGCTTCTACAAATTTGTCATGTTCTTCATACAACAGATCTTCTTGTTTTTCTAAAAGCCTATTCTTATCATTCAAGGCATCAATCAATTCATTAATTTTATCTACCTTGGTTCTATCTAGGCCCTTAAATAAACATGAATAATCTATTTCATCCTCATCACTAGATTCGTCCTCACTTGAAGAAGCATAAGTAGAGTTTCGAGTACATACCTTCTTTTCCCTTGCCATAAGGCATGTGTGACGCTCGTTGGGGAAGAGGGATGACTTGTTGAAGGCGGTGGCGGCGAGTCCTTCATTGTCGGAGTCGGAGGAGGAGCAATCTGAATCCCACTCCTTTCCTAGATGTGCCTCGCCCTTGGCCTTCTTGTAAGTTTTCTTCTTTTCCCTCTTGCTCCCGTGTTCTTGGTCACTTTCATTATCGGGACAGTTAGCAATAAAATGACCAATCTTACCGCATTTGAAGCATGAGTGCTTCCCCTTGGCTTTGGTCTTGCTTGGCTGTCCCTTGCGACTGAGAGCACCTAGAGGGGGGTGAATAGGTGATCCTATAAAAACTTGAAACTTAAGCCACAAAAAACTTGGTTAAGTGTTAGCACAATAATTGCCAAGTGGCTGGAGAGGAGTCAAAACACAATAATCACAAGAGATCAATCACAGAGATGGCACTGTGGTTATCTCGTGGTTCGGCCAAGACCAACGCTTGCCTACTCCACGTTGTGGCGTCCCAACGGACGAGGGTTGCAATCAACCCCTCTCAAGCGGTCCAAAGACCCACTTGAATACCACGGTGTTTTGCTTGCTTTTCTTAATCTCGTTTGCGAGGAATCTCCACAACTTGGAGCCTCTCGCCCTTACACTTGAAGTTCACAAAGAAGCACGGAGCAAGGGAGGGATTAGCAACGCACACAAGACACAAAAATCAGAGTGTCACCACGCACACAAGTTGCAACAAGAGCTCGCAACACAACCCAATGAGTTCACAACTCCACTCGAGCTCTATATGCTATCACAAAGAAACAAATGCGCGGAATCGAGGTCTTGGTGCTTAGGAATGTTGTAAGAATGCTTGGTGTCCTCCTTCATGCGCCTAGGGGTCCCTTTTATAGCCCCAAGGCAGCTAGGAGCCGTTGAGAGCAATCTTGGAAGGCAGATCATGCCTTCTGTCGACTGGCGCACTGGACAGTCCGGTGCACCACCGGACACTGTCCGGTGCGGATTCCCTTCCTTATTTGGCGAAGCCGACCGTTGGAGTTTGTGAGCCGTTGGCGCACCAGACACTGTCCGGTGCACACCGGACAGTCCGGTGCCTCCTTCTAGCCGTTGGCTCGGCCACGTGTCTCGCGCAGATCGCGCGGCCGACCGTTGGCCCAGCCGACCGTTGACTCACCGTACAGTCCGGTGCACACCAGACAGTCCGGTGAATTATAGCCGTACGTCGCCGGTGAATTCCCGAGAGCGGCCAGTTCGCTCGAGCCAGCCTGGCGCACCGGACACTGTCCGGTGAGCCACTGGACAGTCCGGTGCACCCAGACTGAGCAGAGTCTTGGCTGCTCGAGCCAAGACATTTCCAGTTTGTCTTTTCCTGTTTCCAGCACTTAGACACAATACATTAGTCTCTAAAACAATGTACTAAGTCTGAGAAACATACCTTTATCCTTGATTTGTACTTTGTCCACCATTTTACACTTAGGTACTTGTGTTGGACACTAAATCACCAAAATACTTAGAAATGGCCCAAGGGCACATTTCCCTTTCAATCTCCCCCTTTTTGGTGATTTATGCCAACACAATATAAAGCAAGTAGAACAAATACAAAATCAATTCAAATAAGAACTCAAATTGTTTTGATTCAAATTTGACATATATGGATCACTCTTTGCCACCACTTGGTTTGTTTTTGCAAATCGAACTCAAATTTCTATCTCTAAGTCAAACACACATGTTAAGAGAGTCATTCCAAGAGAAATTGATTCCCCACAAGAAGCCAACTTTTGACAAGAGAGACAATAAAAGAGTTTTGACAAACCAAAAGCTCTCATCTACTATTTTCAAAATTTCTCAAGTGATAGCTGATCCATCTATTGCTTTGGCCTTCATTTTCTCCCCCTTTGGCATCAAGCACCAAAACGGGATCAATCTTGGCCCTTTAACCCCATTGCCTCACCAAAATCTTCAAATGAGAACACAAAGGCAATAAGAGGACGTGAGATGAACTTGGAATTAGTTACCCTCTCATCGGAGTGCAGTGGAAGTCTTTCATGGTCCAAGTCCACCTTTTCCCTTTCAAAACTCCTTTGAGACTAAATCAAGCAAACTCAAGCAAACAGTTAGTCTCAAAGGGTCAAGTTGTAGCACAACTCCCCCTAAATATGTGCATCACTTGCACAAGGACTTGTGAGGTCCGGGGAGTGATTGTACAACTTGAGCACCATAGTAAGCAACAAAATGCATAAGGAACATGATCAAAGGCATAAATACATGTATGCTATGAATCAATCCAAGTTCCGCGAATCTAGGACATTTAGCTCACTACGCAGCCTGCAAAAGGTCTTTTCATCTAAAGGCTTAGTGAAGATATCGGCTAGCTGGTTCTCGGTGCTAACATGAAACACTTCGATATCTCCCTTTTGCTGGTGGTCTCTCAAAAAGTGATGCCGGATGTCAATGTGCTTTGTGCGGCTGTGCTCAACAGGATTTTCCACTATTCGGATAGCACTCTCATTGTCACATAGGAGTGGGACTTTGCTCAGATTGTAGCCAAAGTCCCGAAGGGTTTGCCTCATCCAAAGTAGTTGCGCGCAACACTGTCCTGCGGCAACGTACTCGGCCTCAGCGGTGGATAGGGCAACGGAAGTTTGTTTCTTAGAGTTCCACGACACCAGGGACCTTCCTAAGAATTGGCACGTCCCCGATGTACTCTTCCTATCGACCTTACATCCAGCATAGTCGGAATCTGAATATCCAATCAAGTCAAAGTTAGACCCCTTTGGATACCAGATCCCAAAGCAAGGCGTAGCGACTAAATATCTAAGAATTCGCTTCACAGCCACTAAGTGACACTCCTTAGAATCGGATTGAAATCTAGCACACATGCATATGCTAAGCATAATATCCGGTCTACTAGCACATAAGTAAAGCAAAGAACCTATCATGGACCGGTATGCTTTTTGATCAACGGACTTACCACCTTTGTTGAGGTCGGTGTGTCCGTCGGTTCCCATCAGCGTCTTGGCGGGCTTGGCGTCCTTCATCCCAAACCGCTTTAGCAAGTCTTGCGTGTACTTTGTTTGGGAGATGAAAGTGCCGTCCTTGAGTTGCTTCACTTGGAACCCAAGGAAGTAGTTCAACTCGCCCATCATCGACATCTCGAATTTCTGCGTCATCACCCTGCTAAACTCTTCACAAGACTTTTGGTTAGTAGAGCCAAATATTATGTCATCGACATAAATTTGGCATACAAAAAGATCACCATCGCAAGTCTTAGTGAAAAGAGTTGGATCGGCTTTCCCAACCTTGAAATCATTAGCAATTAAAAAGTCTCTAAGGCATTCATACCATGCTCTTGGGGCTTGCTTAAGTCCACAGAGCGCCTTAGAGAGCTTACACATGTGGTCGGGGTACCGTTCATCCTCGAAGCCAGGGGGTTGCTCTACGTACACCTCCTCCTTAATCGGCCCGTTGAGGAAAGCGCTCTTCACATCCATTTGGTACAACCTGAAAGAATGGTGAGCGGCATATGCTAGCAAAATACGAATTGATTCTAGCCTAGCCACAGGAGCAAATGTCTCCTCAAAGTCCAAACCTGCGACTTGGGCATAGCCTTTTGCCAAAAGTCGAGCCTTGTTCCTTGTCACCACCCCATGCTCGTCCTGTTTGTTGCGGAACACCCACTTGGTTCCCACAACGTTTTGCTTGGGACGAGGCACCAGTGTCCAAACTTCATTACGCTTGAAGTTGTTAAGCTCCTCCTGCATGGCCAATACCCAGTCCGGATCTAGCAAGGCCTCTTCTACCCTGAAAGGCTCAATAGAAGAGACAAAAGAGTAATGCTCACAAAAATTAACTAATCTTGAACGAGTAGTTACTCCCTTGCTAATATCACCCAATATTTGGTCGACGGGATGATCCCTTTGAATCGTCGCTCGAACTTGGGTTGGAGGTGCCTGAGGTGTTTCTTCCTCTTGAACATCCTGTGCTCCCCCTTGATCATGCGCCTCCACTTGAGGTACCTATTCGTCATCTTGGGTTGGGGGATGCACCATAGTTGAGGAAGACGGTTGATCTTGCTCCAATTGTTCCTGAGGCCGTACATCTCCAATCGCCATGGTTCGTATCGCGGCCGTTGGAACGTCATCTTCATCTACATCATCAAGATTAACAACTTGCTCTCTTGGAGAGCCATTAGTCTCATCAAATACAACGTCGCTAGAGACTTCAACCACACCCGACGATTTGTTGAAGACCCTATACGCCTTTGTATTTGAATCATAACCTAATAAAAACCCTTCTACAGCTTTGGGAGCAAATTTAGAGGTTCTACCTTTCTTCACAAGAATATAACACTTGCTCCCAAATACACGAAAATAAGACACATTGGGTTTGTTACCAGTTAGCAGCTCATATGAAGTCTTCTTGAGGAGGCGGTGAAGATAGACCCTGTTGATGGCGTGGCAAGCCGTGTTCACGACTTCCGACCAAAAACGCTCGGGGGTCTTGAACTCTCCAAGCATAGTCCTCGCCATATCGATGAGCGTCCTGTTCTTCCTCTCTACCACACCATTTTGCTGAGGTGTGTAGGGAGCGGAGAACTCGTGCTTGATCCCCTCCTCCTCAAGGAACTCCTCCACTTGAAGATTCTTGAATTCGGACCCATTGTCGCTCCTTATCTTCTTCACCTTGAGCTCAAACTCATTTTGAGCTCTCCTGAGGAAGCGCTTGAGGGTCCCTTGGGTTTCAGTTTTATCCTGCAAAAAGAATACCCAAGTGAAGCGGGAAAAATCATCAACTATAACAAGACCATACTTACTTCCTCCTATACTCAGATAGGCGACGGGTCCGAAGAGGTCCATATGAAGCATCTCCAAGGGTCTTGATGTTGTCATCACATTTTTGGTGTGATGAGAGCCTCCCACCTGTTTCCCTGCTTGACAAGCTGCACAAGGTCTATCTTTTTCGAAATGTACATTAGTTAGACCTATCACGTGTTCTCCCTTTAGTAGCTTGTGGAGGTTCTTCATCCCCACATGTGCTAAGCGGCGATGCCACAACCAGCCCATGCAAGTCTTAGCCATTAAGCATGCATCTAGACCGGCCTCTTCTTTTGCAAAATCAACCAAATAAAGTTTGTCGTCTAGTACACCCTTAAAAGCTAGTGAACCATCACATCTTCTAAAGACAGACACATCTACATTTATAAATAGACAATTATATCCCATTTTGCATAATTGACTAACAGATAACAAATTATATCCAAGCGACTCAACTAAAAACACATTAGAAATAGAGTGCTCAGATGAAATAGCAATTTTACCTAACCCTTTTACCTTGCCTTGGTTCCCATCACCAAATATTATTGAATCTTGGGAATCTTTGTTCTTGACGTAGGAAGAGAACATCCTCTTTTCCCCCGTCATGTGGTTTGTGCATCCGCTGTCGATAATCCAGCTTGAACCCCCGGATGCATAAACCTGCAAGGCAAATTTAGGCTTGGGTCTTAGGTACCCAACTCTTGTTGGGTCCTACAAGGTTAGTCATAATTGTCTTAGGGACCCAAATGCAAGTTTTATCACCCTTGCATTTTGCCCCTACTTTCCTAGCAACTATCTTCCTATCCTTTCTACAAATAGCAAAGGAAGCATTTAAAGTATGATAAATTGTAGAGGGTCCATTCATAACTTTCCTAGGAGCATGAACAATATTCTTTCTGGGCACATGATGAATATTTTTCCTAGGCATATCTCTACCATGCATATAGGAAGAACTGGAAGCAAACATAGAATAGGAATCATAGGCATGTGAATCAAAAGCATTATAACTCCTATGAGACTGTCTTCTATCATTGTACATAAAAGCATGGTTCTTTTTAGTACTACTTGCCATAGGGGCCTTCCCTTTCTCCTTGGCGGAGATGGGAGCCTTATGGCTTGTTAAGTTCTTGGCTTCCCTCTTGAAGCCAAGCCCATCCTTAATTGAGGGGTGTCTACCAACCGTGTAGGCATCCCTAGCAAATTTTAGTTTATCAAAATCACTTTTGCTAGCCTTAAGTTGGGCATTAAGACTAGCCATTTCATCATTTAACTTTGCAATAGAAGCTATGTGTTCACTACAGGCATCAATATCAAAATCTTTACATCTATTGCAAATAACAACATTTTCTACACAAGTTGTTGATTTACTAGCTATTTCTAACTTAGCATTCAAATCATCATTAATGCTCCTTAAGCTAGAAATTGTCTCATGGCAAGAAGATAATTCACAAGAAAGCATTTCATTTCTTTTAACTTCTAAAGCATGAGATTTTTGTGCTTCTACAAATTTGTCATGTTCTTCATACAACAGATCTTCTTGTTTTTCTAAAAGCCTATTCTTATCATTCAAGGCATCAATCAATTCATTAATTTTATCTACCTTGGTTCTATCTAGGCCCTTAAATAAACATGAATAATCTATTTCATCCTCATCACTAGATTCGTCCTCACTTGAAGAAGAATAAGTAGAGTTTCGAGTACATACCTTCTTTTCCCTTGCCATAAGGCATGTGTGACGCTCGTTGGGGAAGAGGGATGACTTGTTGAAGGCGGTGGCGGCGAGTCCTTCATTGTCGGAGTCGGAGGAGGAGCAATCCGAATCCCACTCCTTTCCTAGATGTGCCTCGCCCTTGGCCTTCTTGTAAGTTTTCTTCTTTTCCCTCTTGCTCCCGTGTTCCTGGTCACTTTCATTATCGGGACAGTTAGCAATAAAATGACCAATCTTACCGCATTTGAAGCATGAGCGCTTCCCCTTGGCTTTGGTCTTGCTTGGCTGTCCCTTGCGACCCTTAAGCGCCGTCTTGAAGCGCTTGATGATGAGGGCCATTTCTTCATCATTTAGCCCTGCCGCCTCAACTTGCGCTACCTTGCTAGGTAACGCCTCCTTGCTCCTTGTTGCCTTGAGAGCAATGGGTTGAGGTTCATGGATTGGACCGTTCAACGCGTCGTCCACGTACCTCGCCTCCTTGATCATCATTCGCCCGCTTACGAATTTTCCAAGGACTTCTTCGGGCGACATTTTGGTGTACCTGGGATTCTCACGAATATTATTCACCAAATGAGGATCAAGAACGGTAAAGGACCTTAGCATCAGTCGGACGATGTTGTGATCCGTCCATCGCGTGCTTCCGTAGCTCCTTATTTTGTTGATAAGAGTCTTGAGCCGGTTGTATGTTTGGGTTGGCTCCTCGCCCCTTATCATCGCGAATCGTCCAAGCTCGCCCTCCACCAACTCCATCTTGGTGAGCAAGGTGACGTCATTCCCCTCATGAGAGATCCTAAGGGTGTCCCAGATTTTCTTGGCATTGTCCAAGCCGCTCACCTTATGATATTCGTCCCTGCACAGAGAGGCTAACAACATAGTAGTAGCTTGTGCATTTCTATGAATCTGTTCATTTATAAACGTAGGACTATCCGAGCTATCAAATTTCATTCCACTTTTCACAATCTCCCAAATGCTTGGATGGAGAGAGAATAGGTGACTACGCATTTTGTGGCTCCAAAATCCGTAGTCCTCTCCATCAAAGTGAGGAGGTTTGCCAAGTGGAATGGAGAGCAAATGTGAACTTGAACTTTGAGGAATACGCGAATAATCGAAAGAAAAGTTTGAGTTAACCGTCTTTCGTTTGTCGTAGTCATTGTCGTCGTTGTCCTTATGAGAGGAAGTGGACTCATCACTGTCGTCGTAGTAGACGATCTCCTTGATGTGTCTCGTCTTCTTCTTCCTTCCATCTTTGCGTCTATGACCCGAGCCCGAGTCGGTAGGCTTATCATCTTTAGGCTCGTTGACGAAGGACTCCTTCTCTTTGTCGTTGATCACGATTCCCTTCCCCTTAGGATCCATCTCTTCGGGCGATTAGTCCCTTTGCGAAGAGAACGGCTCCGATACCAATTGAGAGCACCTAGAGGGGGGGTGAATAGGTGATCCTGTAAAAACTTGAAACTTAAGCCACAAAAAACTTGGTTAAGTGTTAGCACAATAATTGCCAAGTGGCTAGAGAGGAGTCAAAACACAATAACCACAAGAGATCAATCACAGAGATGGCACGGTGGTTATCCCGTGGTTCGGCCAAGACCAACGCTTGCCTACTCCACGTTGTGGCATCCCAACGGACGAGGGTTGCAATCAACCCCTCTCAAGCGGTCCAAAGACCCACTTGAATACCATGGTGTTTTGCTTGCTTTTCTTAATCTCGTTTGCGAGGAATCTCCATAACTTGGAGCCTCTCGCCCTTACACTTGAAGTTCACAAAGAAGCACGGAGCAAGGGAGGGATTAGCAACGCACACAAGACACAAAAATCAGAGTGTCACCACGCACACAAGTTGCAACAAGAGCTCGCAACACAACCCAATGAGTTCACAACTCCACTCGAGCTCTATATGCTATCACAAAGAAACAAATGCGCGGAATCGAGGTCTTGGTGCTTAGGAATGTTGTAAGAATGCTTGGTGTCCTCCTTCATGCGCCTAGGGGTCCCTTTTATAGCCCCAAGGCAGCTAGGAGCCGTTGAGAGCAATCTTGGAAGGCAGATCATGCCTTCTGTCGACTGGCGCACCGGACAGTCCGGTGCACCACCGAACACTGTCCGGTGCGGATTCCCGTCCTTATTTGGCGAAGCCGACCGTTGGAGTTTGTGAGCTGTTGGCGCACCGGACACTGTCCGGTGCACACCGGACAGTCCGGTGCCTCCTTCTAGCCGTTGGCTCGGCCACGTGTCCCGCGCAGATCGCGCGGCCGACCGTTGGCCCAGCCGACCGTTGACTCACCGGACAGTCCGGTGCACACCGGACAGTCCGGTGAATTATAGCCGTACGTCGCCGGTGAATTCCCGAGAGCGGCCAGTTCGCTCGAGCCAGCCTGGCGCACCGGACACTGTCCGGTGCACCACCGGACACTGTCCGGTGAGCCACCGGACAGTCCGGTGCACCCAGACTGAGCAGAGTCTTGGCTGCTCGAGCCAAGACATTTCCAGTTTGTCTTTTCCTGTTTCCAGCACTTAGACACAATACATTAGTCTCTAAAACAATGTACTAAGTCTGAGAAACATACCTTTATCCTTGATTTGTACTTTGTCCACCATTTTACACTTAGGTACTTGTGTTGGACACTAAATCACCAAAATACTTAGAAATGGCACAAGGGCACATTTCCCTTTCAGTCACAACTATACCAACAAGAGCGTGCAAATGAATTCTAAATCCAACACAAGTTTGGAACACCCCCTTGAAAAGGTAAAATGCAAAGGTACATCACTTCATGTCACTTCTCCATTGCTTTTGTGCCATCTAAGGACCCTTTTCATGATAGTGTGCTCCCATATAGCTTAATCATAATTTCTACCCTTTATATTCTTTGTATCTGTTGGTGACTTGTTCTCAAATGCTTCGGATTAAGAACAAGGCAACATAAAAAGTGTTAAATGATAAGGTCCTTCGTCCTTTGAAACATTATTTCCCTTCGGGATATAATGTGTTCTGGACGAAGGTCACAAACGATATATCTTCGTAAGCACAATAAGCTATGACGAAGGACTTACACGCAACATGAAAGGTAATATAAACATTTAAATTTCATCACAACGTCATTTCTATTTTATTATCATATAACAATAGAAATGACTTCAAATTACAAGTGTACCTTCGGGTTGCAGGAAGACAAAAGTACAAGGATGACGTAAAAGCAAATGCCAGTTCCGCGTGAACAGTACGGGAGTACTGTTCATCTATTTATAGGCGAGGGACACAGCCCATAAAATTACATTCATGCCCATTACATTTGCTAATGACTTATGGGAATCTATCAAGGCCTAAGTAGTCTTTTCATCTTTAGGTCGGTTCCTTGTTCTGCTACCGCGACGAAGCTTTCTTGCGCGTAGCTTCGGCTGCGCACCATCCTTCGTACAGCATGGCAATCAGCCCGTCCTTCATTTCAATCCCCCTTCGTCTGGCTTGGACTTCGTCCTGACCGTACTCCATGTTCATAATCTGAGTCCGAAAATACCTGTTCATATAATTCACTTGGAAAACATTGTCAAATCTTGTTTTTGAGGACCTTCGGAGGACGAAGGCCCCCAACAGTAGCCCCTCGCAATATTAATTTGTTAGTGATAAATTCAGATTGCGATACGGACGAAGGCCTTAAGCCGAAGGTCCGAAAAAACACCTTCCCTTTGCTAGAATAGCAACATTCACTGACAAGCGGGGTCTTTCAATTTTCAACGCACTGGGCGTATATATAAGATCATACCGTAAACTCATTTGGTACGCTCACTTGCCATCTGCTTCCGCTCACTAAATTTTTAGCTCTTGCGTACTAAGATTTGCTGATCTTTTGGTTTTGAAGCTTCGGCTTTGAAAACAGTTTTTTAGTGTTTCCGAAGATGTCTGAAGATAAGAAGGTCGCTGCTGAGATGAAGCTGAGCCTCGACGAAGAGAAGAACTTGGGGTTCCTTATAGCGATGGCGAAGACCAATACGGAAAAAATCACCAAGGAGATTCTGGAAGGTTTGTCTGAAGATACTGGTGACAGCGACAGTTATGATGTAGAAAGCGGTGGGGGAGAGTCCGAAGATCGACCATGGCGGCCAAGTCACTCAGTTTTCGGGAAAACCACTATTAAACAGAGTCATATTGACAATATGAGAGGGAGATATTTTCGAGATATATCTATTGTGAGGGCTGATGCTGGAGAAAAAACTTCTCCCACCCCCGAAGAAGATGAGGTCGTGATCTTCCGAAGCTTTCTCAAGGCTGGGCTTCGATTCCCCCTAAGCAGCTTTGTTGTCGAAGTCCTGAAGACATTTCAAGTCTACCTTCATCAAATTACTCCCGAAGCTATCATAAGAATGGGGATCTTTG
This sequence comes from Zea luxurians, assembly GCA_029449295.1. Lineage (NCBI taxonomy): Eukaryota > Viridiplantae > Streptophyta > Magnoliopsida > Poales > Poaceae > Zea > Zea luxurians. The sequence continues at coordinate 1,731,470 of JAOPSE010000173.1, read as the reverse complement.
TTTGGGCTGTGCGAAGCCAAGGCTTAGAACCAAATGCTAAAAGCTTTTGCAAAATTCATGAGTTGTTATATGAGACGAAGCCCTGGGGGAAAGAACAATATCACAACAACTTTGGTTGCTACAGCTTCGGTGCCCGCTCCGGGTCAAGATGCCCCGTGCCAACCTTTCGGAAGAGGTGGCCCGGTGCCTGGATGACAGAATGGTTCTATGTAAAGAATGACTTGACAGCGCAGGAAGATGTTAAAAGTATCATTATGCGTCCTATCTGGCAGTGCTTCGGACTCCGAAAACCGAAGGTTGAAATGGATGAAGCGGCCGAAGAATGCCAAAGAGCCTTCGGCGTAGTCTGCTCTTTTATCGGGACAAGGGACTTGGTCCAAGAGCATATTGCCTTCAGGGTGTGGCCACTTGCAGGAAAATGGGAAATGCCGAAGGAAACCATCAAAGAGTCTGACGAAGGCGGACTGGTCAGACTGAAATACACATTCAAATACGGGGATAAGTTTGTTGAACCTGATGACAACTGGTTAAAAAGCATTGAAACATTAAGTGACGAACTGCTTGGGGTATATTCGAAGGCCGAGAACACTGCATTATCGGCAGCCTTCGGAGGCCGAAAGAAGAAAAGGCTCAACCGGGTATTTGATGCAATCGGGTTTGTCTACCCTGACTACCATTATCCGGTGCCGGGTCGCAAGAGAAAAAATACTTCTCCTGCAACAGAAGTTGCCACAAGTGCTTCTAGTGAGCCAGCGCCGCAAAGAAAAAAGATGAAGGTGCTCACCCACCGGGCACGTTTTATTGAGCCGACCACAGTGCCTGAATTTATCGGTAAAATCTCTTTGGCCACTGAAAGTACAGAGCCAGCTCCAGTGCCGAAGATCGAAGAAAAAACTGAAGCGCCTTCAGCAGAGAAAGCAGAAAAACCGAAAATTGAAGGACCAAAAATATTAGAAATCTTGAGTCCTTCAGCAAATGTTGAAACAATAAAAAATCAAAAGGGTCCATCGGTAACCCCAAAAAGAAAAAGAATGGTGAACGTGTTAGATGTTTTAGAGACAATTAAGTCTTCAAGCACAACTCCAAAGAAGACTGTTGAACTTTCTGAAGTGTCTACTGAAGCTTTAATTGCTGAAGCTTCGAAGCAACAACTTGAAGTTGAAGCTGGGACTTCAGAGCCCACCAAGGAACAACCTTTGGAAACCGAAGAAAAAATAAAAATGCCAGAGCCAATTTTGGTTGAAGAAATTGACACTGCTGCCCCCGAAGCTTCTTCCACCATATGCGATTACATTGTGCGACATGCTTCGGGGAAACAATTGTCTGAAGAAGAGATTTATGAAGCCAACCACTATGCCAAAGAATTAAAATATCCGAAGGGGGCACTAGTGTTCAATGGGACAAACGAAGATGACTTCCTAAACTGTCTCCCTGACAACAAAGAATTATCTGTCTGCCGGGAGATGGCTAGGAGTATGGGGTTTCCGAAGATTGAAGCTGGACTATGCGCTATGACAAAGGAGGATCTCGCGGATAGTCTTGCGTATAATAGCCTAAAGGTATGGGAATTGGGCGCTTGGAAATTTTATAATTCGTAACTCATTCTTTTATTCTTATACCGACTTTTTTTACATGTAGGGTTTAATCCTAAGCAACGCGTTGAGAGCACAAAAGAATGCCGAAGATGAGAGCCATGAAATTGCGTTCAACAACCTACGGTCAGAAGTTATTAAACTGAGAAACGAAGCTCTGGAAAAGGATAAGATTCTGCTTACATTGGTAGACAAGGTAAAAAGGACGAAGCTGCCTCAAAGGTCCAGGCCGAAGCCCAAAAACGAGAGATTAAAGATCTTCAGAAACAGCTAGCTAGAGCTAAAGAGGAACGTATGCTTGAAGAAACAAAACGAGAGCTTAGCGATCAACTGGCCAATCATTTAGAGATAAGTGTTAAGGAGCTTCGTGCATCCCAGAGAAAATGCTACGTTAAATCTATAGAATGCGTCAAAAAGATAAAATCCAGCTTCCCCGGCGTTGGCGCATTCTCTAGTGAAGAGAATTTCTCAAGAGGCAATCCCGAAGGTCCACTGGAATGGATCAGTCACGAAGCAGAGGCCTTCGAGGAAATCCTGAGTAGCCGCGATGACATCTGCGCTTTTTCGGGCGCTAGAGGAGTTGCTACTGTTTTGGAGAGGAAAGGTTGCGATCATATTAAGCTTCTTGCGCAATCCGAAGCCACTTTATCCGCTGAAGATATTAAAGACCCCTCATCCGAAGCCAGCCAGGTTGGTGGAAAATTTTTCACCGACGTCTGGGACAATGGTGGCCGAGAAATGGCCCAGGAAATTATTCGAAGAAGCGAGCAAGGTATCCATGATGCTAGGGAAGTAGCCAAGGCCGCTGAAAAAAGCGCAGAGCCCAAAAGCCAAATAGGTACCAACTAGTGGTTTTTAGGTCTGTTGTAATTTTTGATTTTCGAACTTGCTTATGGTTTGTAATAGTAACATAGACATATATTCTCTTCCCTCAGAACCTGCTGGATCGTCTGCTGACCCTCACACGAAAGGGGATGACGAAATTAAACAAATGGCCGAAGCTATCATGGATAAAGTTGTTGAACAACTTCTAAATGAGGCTGCCGAAGTAGTACTAAGAGAAGACTAAATGTTATTAGAAAAAACATTTGAAGTGTGATCTATGTAATATTTTGTACACTTGAATGTAATATACAAGTCTCTTTTCATTATTCAATTCTTTACGATGCATGAAATTCTACATACATACCATTTTTGAGCCTTCGGCGAAAAAACACCTTCCCTTCTTTTCATGCTTCGTGAAGAAGACATTCTCCTTTAATACCATTCTGATGAAGCACGTCCATGCTTCGTGAAAATATTCTCCGAAGCTGTATTCCGAAGATCAACATTGTATTCCCTCGTGACTTTGCACGGTTTTCACTTTCTCAAAGCGTCCTTTCGAAGGTTGATACTGTGTCCCCTTCTTTTGCCATATGCAACATGATGTATGATGCTTATGCTATGCAAAATGATGTGATGATGCTATGTTATGTAGATGACATTTGTTCTGAAGATACACACATATCCCCGTAAAACAGAAAATATCTTTGTATCAACGCTGACTTTTCGCTGTAAGCTCTGCATTCCCTTAGGAACGTCTTTGGAGCTTCTTCGCCTTTTACTTAGGCGGTATCAGCATTGACTTTTCGCTGTAAGCTCTGCATTCCCTTAGGAACGTCTTTGGAGCTTCTTCGCCTTTTACTTAGGCGGTATCAGCGTTGACTTTTCGCTGTATGCTCTGCATTCCCTTAGGAACGACTTTGGAGCAGAAAACTTACACTGCGCTCCCTTTGGAACGGCTTTTTGTGACTTCAGCAACTTACTCTGCGTTCCTTAGAACGACTTTTTGTTGCTTCGAAGGATTTTTGATAATTCGAAGGTCCTCCTTGTTATCGCAAATTTTTAAGCTTCAGCAACTTAAACCTGTGGAGAAAATAGATTTTCCTCGTGACCAGCAACGAAACTATTACATGAAAACTGAAATGTTCTTTATTACACAGAAAATAGAACTAAATGGAAAAGACTGCTATCAAGGTAGGATATTTGTCAATAAATGTGCTTCGACTCTGGCACAGTGCTATTGACTGTGCGAGCTTCAGATTGTTCTCTGAGATCCCTTTGGTGTGGAACATATTGGCTCCCTTCCGGCTGTTGGCCTTGTTGCAGCGGTGGTGGAGGCGGGGGCTGTTGCCATGAAGCTTGAGGTTGACTCGCCGAAGCTACAGAAACTGCAGGGTGGTTGCCCACGTATTCTGGGATGTAAGGCTGATGGTACGAAGCAGTATGCATGACCTGCTTCGGCTGAACTTGTTGCGCTGCAGCTTCGGCTATCTCCTTTTGCTTCTGGATGGTAACATGGCACATCCTGGTGGTATGGCCCTTGTTTTCACCACAGAATAAGCAAAATACTCTCCTTGGTTGATCTCCAAATCTTCCGCCGAAGCCCCTGGCACCTCTGCCTCTTGGAGCTGGTGGCCGAAAGAAATTTTGCTGTTGCCCCGAAGCCTGTGAGGAACACTGCGGCCTGTTCTGCTGACTCCCCTTATCATCATTTTGAGTAGAGTTGTGGATGGACCTGACATGCCTCGGATAGAATCTTCCTCCGAAGCCCCTGGTCATTTCAGAAAATCTGAAAGCCTCCTCCCTTCTTTGGCGAAAATCATTGTCGGCACGAATGTACTCATCCATCTTCTGGAGCAGCTTCTCCAAAGTCTGAGGAGGCTTCCTAGCAAAGTATTGAGCTGAAGGTCCAGGACGAAGCCCCTTGATCATGGCTTCAATGACAATTTCATTGGGCACCGTTGGTGCCTGCGCCCTCAAACGCAAGAACCTTCTGACATACGCCTGAAGGTATTCTTCATGATCCTGAGTGCACTGGAACAAGGCTTGAGCAGTGACCGGCTTCGTCTGAAACCCTTGAAAGCTGGTTAACAACATGTCCTTCAGCTTTTGCCATGAAGTGATCGTTCCTGGTCGAAGGGAGGAATACCAGGTCTGAGCAACATTCCTGACAGCCATAACAAAAGACTTTGCCATGACTGCAGCATTGCCACCATACGAAGATACTGTTGCCTCGTAGCTCATCAAAAACTGCTTCGGGTCTGAATGGCCATCGAACATGGGAAGCTGGGGCGGCTTGTAGGACGGAGGCCAAGGTGTAGCCTGCAGCTCAGCGGACAGGGGAGAAGCATCATCGAAAACAAAATTTCCATGATGGAAATTATCATACCAGTCATCTTCGTTGAAGAAGCCCTCCTGATGAAGGTCTTTTTGTTGAGGCCTTCTGTTCTGCTCATCGTGAGTAAGATGGCGAACTTCTTCAGAAGCTTCGTCTATCTGCCTTTGCAGCTCAGCTAGCCTGGCCATCTTTTCCTTCTTCCTCTGCACCTGTTGATGAAGCATCTCCATATCCCTGATCTCTTGGTCTAGCTCATCCTCCTGAAGCGTCGGGCTGATGGCCTTCCTCTTCTGGCTTCGGGCCTCCCGAAGAGAGACAGTCTCCTGGTTGGGGTCCAGCGGTTGCAGAGCTGCAGCCCCAGTCGCTGAAGCTTTCTTCGGCGCCATAGCGAGGGTCTATGGCTTCCGAAGGTGTTCAAAAAACTCAAAGTGGAAGTGAGTTCACCGGAGGTGGGCGCCAATGTTGGTGACTTGTTCTCAAATGCTTCGGATTAAGAACAAGGCAACATAAAAAGTGTTAAATGATAAGGTCCTTCGTCCTTTGAAACATTATTTCCCTTCGGGATATAATGTGTTCTGGACGAAGGTCACAAACGATATATCTTCGTAAGCACAATAAGCTATGACGAAGGACTTACACGCAACATGAAAGGTAATATAAACATTTAAATTTCATCACAACGTCATTTCTATTTTATTATCATATAACAATAGAAATGACTTCAAATTACAAGTGTACCTTCGGGTTGCAGGAAGACAAAAGTACAAGGATGACGTAAAAGCAAATGCCAGTTCCGCGTGAACAGTACGGGAGTACTGTTCATCTATTTATAGGCGAGGGACACAGCCCATAAAATTACATTCATGCCCATTACATTTGCTAATGACTTATGGGAATCTATCAAGGCCTAAGTAGTCTTTTCATCTTTAGGTCGGTTCCTTGTTCTGCTACCGCGACGAAGCTTTCTTGCGCGTAGCTTCGGCTGCGCACCATCCTTCGTACAACATGGCAATCAGCCCGTCCTTCATTTCAATCCCCCTTCGTCTGGCTTGGACTTCGTCCTGACCGTACTCCATGTTCATAATCTGAGTCCGAAAATACCTGTTCATATAATTCACTTGGAAAACATTGTCAAATCTTGTTTTTGAGGACCTTCGGAGGACGAAGGCCCCCAACAGTAGCCCCTCGCAATATTAATTTGTTAGTGATAAATTCAGATTGCGATACGGACGAAGGCCTTAAGCCGAAGGTCCGAAAAAACACCTTCCCTTTGCTAGAATAGCAACATTCACTGACAAGCGGGGTCTTTCAATTTTCAACGCACTGGGCGTATATATAAGATCATACCGTAAACTCATTTGGTACGCTCACTTGCCATCTGCTTCCGCTCACTAAATTTTTAGCTCTTGCGTACTAAGATTTGCTGATCTTTTGGTTTTGAAGCTTCGGCTTTGAAAACAGTTTTTTAGTGTTTCCGAAGATGTCTGAAGATAAGAAGGTCGCTGCTGAGATGAAGCTGAGCCTCGACGAAGAGAAGAACTTGGGGTTCCTTATAGCGATGGCGAAGACCAATACGGAAAAAATCACCAAGGAGATTCTGGAAGGTTTGTCTGAAGATACTGGTGACAGCGACAGTTATGATGTAGAAAGCGGTGGGGGAGAGTCCGAAGATCGACCATGGCGGCCAAGTCACTCAGTTTTCGGGAAAACCACTATTAAACAGAGTCATATTGACAATATGAGAGGGAGATATTTTCGAGATATATCTATTGTGAGGGCTGATGCTGGAGAAAAAACTTCTCCCACCCCCGAAGAAGATGAGGTCGTGATCTTCCGAAGCTTTCTCAAGGCTGGGCTTCGATTCCCCCTAAGCAGCTTTGTTGTCGAAGTCCTGAAGACATTTCAAGTCTACCTTCATCAAATTACTCCCGAAGCTATCATAAGAATGGGGATCTTTGTTTGGGCTGTGCGAAGCCAAGGCTTAGAACCAAATGCTAAAAGCTTTTGCAAAATTCATGAGTTGTTATATGAGACGAAGCCCTGGGGGAAAGAACAATATCACAACAACTTTGGTTGCTACAGCTTCGGTGCCCGCTCCGGGTCAAGCTGCCCCGTGCCAACCTTTCGGAAGAGGTGGCCCGGTGCCTGGATGACAGAATGGTTCTATGTAAAGAATGACTTGACAGCGCAGGAAGATGTTAAAAGTATCATTATGCGTCCTATCTGGCAGTGCTTCGGACTCCGAAAACCGAAGGTTGAAATGGATGAAGCGGCCGAAGAATGCCAAAGAGCCTTCGGCGTAGTCTGCTCTTTTATCGGGACAAGGGACTTGGTCCAAGAGCATATTGCCTTCAGGGTGTGGCCACTTGCAGGAAAATGGGAAATGCCGAAGGAAACCATCAAAGAGTCTGACGAAGGCGGACTGGTCAGACTGAAATACACATTCAAATACGGGGATAAGTTTGTTGAACCTGATGACAACTGGTTAAAAAGCATTGAAACATTAAGTGACGAACTGCTTGGGGTATATTCGAAGGCCGAGAACACTGCATTATCGGCAGCCTTCGGAGGCCGAAAGAAGAAAAGGCTCAACCGGGTATTTGATGCAATCGGGTTTGTCTACCCTGACTACCATTATCTGGTGCCGGGTCGCAAGAGAAAAAATACTTCTCCTGCAACAGAAGTTGCCACAAGTGTTTCTAGTGAGCCAGCGCCACAAAGAAAAAAGATGAAGGTGCTCACCCACCGAGCACGTTTTATTGAGCCGGCCACAGTGCCTGAATTTATCGGTAAAATCTCTTTGGCCACTGAAAGTACAGAGCCAGCTCCAGTGCCGAAGATCGAAGAAAAAACTGAAGCGCCTTCAGCAGAGAAAGCAGAAAAACCGAAAATTGAAGGACCAAAAATATTAGAAATCTTGAGTCCTTCAGCAAATGTTGAAACAATAAAAAATCAAAAGGGTCCATCGGTAACCCCGAAAAGAAAAAGAATGGTGAACGTGTTAGATGTTTTAGAGACAATTAAGTCTTCAAGCACAACTCCAAAGAAGACTGTTGAACTTTCTGAAGTGTCTACTGAAGCTTTAATTGCTGAAGCTTCGAAGCAACAACTTGAAGTTGAAGCTGGGACTTCAGAGCCCACCAAGGAACAACCTTTGGAAACCGAAGAAAAAATAAAAATGCCAGAGCCAATTTTGGTTGAAGAAATTAACACTGCTGCCCCCGAAGCTTCTTCCACCATATGCGATTACATTGTGCGACATGCTTCGGGGAAAAAATTGTCTGAAGAAGAGATTTATGAAGCCAACCACTATGCCAAAGAATTAAAATATCCGAAGGGGGCACTAGTGTTCAATGGGACAAACGAAGATGACTTCCTATATTGTCTCCCTGACAACAAAGAATTATCTGTCTGCCGGGAGATGGCTAGGAGTATGGGGTTTCCGAAGCTTGAAGCTGGACTATGCGCTATGACGAAGGAGGATCTCGCGGATAGTCTTGCGTATAATAGCCTAAAGGTATGGGAATTGGGCGCTTGGAAATTTTATAATTCGTAACTCATTCTTTTATTCTTATACCGACTTTTTTTACATGTAGGGTTTAATCCTAAGCAACGCGTTGAGAGCACAAAAGAATGCCGAAGATGAGAGCCATGAAATTGCGTTCAACAACCTACGGTCAGAAGTTATTAAACTGAGAAACGAAGCTCTGGAAAAGGATAAGATTCTGCTTACATTGGTAGACAAGGTAAAAAAGGACGAAGCTGCCTCAAAGGTCCAGGCCGAAGCCCAAAAACGTGAGATTAAAGATCTTCAGAAACAGCTAGCTAGAGCTAAAGAGGAACGTATGCTTGAAGAAACAAAACGAGAGCTTAGCGATCAACTGGCCAATCATTTAGAGATAAGTGTTAAGGAGCTTCATGCATCCCAGAGAAAATGCTACGTTAAATCTATAGAATGCGTCAAAAAGATAAAATCCAGCTTCGCCGGCGTTGGCGCATTCTCTAGTGAAGAGAATTTCTCAAGAGGCAATCCCGAAGGTCCACTGGAATGGATCAGTCACGAAGCAGAGGCCTTCGAGGAAATCCTGAGTAGCCGTGGTGACATCTGCGCTTTTTCGGGCGCTAGAGGAGTTGCTACTGTTTTGGAGAGGAAAGGTTGCGATCATATTAAGCTTCTTGCGCAATCCGAAGCCACTTTATCCGCTGAAGATATTAAAGACCCCTCATCCGAAGCCAGCCAGGTTGGTGGAAAATTTTTCACCGACGTCTGGGACAATGGTGGCCGAGAAATGGCCTAGGAAATTATTCGAAGAAGCGAGCAAGGTATCCATGATGCTAGGGAAGTAGCCAAGGCCGCTGAAAAAAGCGCAGAGCCCAAAAGCCAAATAGGTACCAACTAGTGGTTTTTAGGTCTGTTGTAATTTTTGATTTTCGAACTTGCTTATGGTTTGTAATAGTAACATAGACATATATTCTCTTCCCTCAGAACCTGCTGGATCGTCTGCTGACCCTCACACGAAAGGGGATGACGAAATTAAACAAATGGCCGAAGCTATCATGGATAAAGTTGTTGAACAACTTCTAAATGAGGCTGCCGAAGTAGTACTAAGAGAAGACTAAATGTTATTAGAAAAAACATTTGAAGTGTGATCTATGTAATATTTTGTACACTTGAATGTAATATACAAGTCTCTTTTCATTATTCAATTCTTTACGATGCATGAAATTCTACATACATACCATTTTTGAGCCTTCGGCGAAAAAACACCTTCCCTTCTTTTCATGCTTCGTGAAGAAGACATTCTCCTTTAATACTATTCTGATGAAGCACGTCCATGCTTCGTGAAAATATTCTCCGAAGCTGTATTCCGAAGATCAACATTGTATTCCCTCGTGACTTTGCACGGTTTTCACTTTCTCAAAGCGTCCTTTCGAAGGTTGATACTGTGTCCCCTTCTTTTGCCATATGCAACATGATGTATGATGCTTATGCTATGCAAAATGATGTGATGATGCTATGTTATGTAGATGACATTTGTTCTGAAGATACACACATATCCCCGTAAAACAGAAAATATCTTTGTATCAGCGCTGACTTTTCGCTGTAAGCTCTGCATTCCCTTAGGAACGTCTTTGGAGCTTCTTCGCCTTTTACTTAGGCGGTATCAGCATTGACTTTTCGCTGTAAGCTCTGCATTCCCTTAGGAACGTCTTTGGAGCTTCTTCGCCTTTTACTTAGGCGGTATCAGCGTTGACTTTTCGCTGTATGCTCTGCATTCCCTTAGGAACGACTTTGGAGCAGAAAACTTACACTGCGCTCCCTTTGGAACGGCTTTTTGTGACTTCAGCAACTTACTCTGCGTTCCTTAGAACGACTTTTTGTTGCTTCGAAGGATTTTTGATAATTCGAAGGTCCTCCTTGTTATCGCAAATTTTTAAGCTTCAGCAACTTAAACCTGTGGAGAAAATAGATTTTCCTCGTGACCAGCAACGAAACTATTACATGAAAACTGAAATGTTCTTTATTACACAGAAAATAGAACTAAATGGAAAAGACTGCTATCAAGGTAGGATATTTGTCAATAAATGTGCTTCGACTCTGGCACAGTGCTATTGACTGTGCGAGCTTCAGATTGTTCTCTGAGATCCCTTTGGTGTGGAACATATTGGCTCCCTTCCGGCTGTTGGCCTTGTTGCAGCGGTGGTGGAGGCGGGGGCTGTTGCCATGAAGCTTGAGGTTGACTCGCCGAAGCTACAGAAACTGCAGGGTGGTTGCCCACGTATTCTGGGATGTAAGGCTGATGGTACGAAGCAGTATGTATGACCTGCTTCGGCTGAACTTGTTGCGCTGCAGCTTCGGCTATCTCCTTTTGCTTCTGGATGGTAACATGGCACATCCTGGTGGTATGGCCCTTGTTTTCACCACAGAATAAGCAAAATACTCTCCTTGGTTGATCTCCAAATCTTCCGCCGAAGCCCCTGGCGCCTCTGCCTCTTGGAGCTGGTGGCCGAAAGAAATTTTGTTGTTGCACCGAAGCCTGTGAGGAACACTGCGGCCTGTTCTGCTGACTCCCCTTATCATCATTTTGAGTAGAGTTGTGGATGGACCTGACATGCCTCGGATAGAATCTTCCTCCGAAGCCCCTGGTCATTTCAGAAAATCTGAAAGCCTCCTCCCTTCTTTGGCGAAAATCATTGTCGGCACGAATGTACTCATCCATCTTCTGGAGCAGCTTCTCCAAAGTCTGAGGAGGCTTCCTAGCAAAGTATTGAGCTGAAGGTCCAGGACGAAGCCCCTTGATCATGGCTTCAATGACAATTTCATTGGGCACCGTTGGTGCCTGCGCCTTCAAACGCAAGAACCTTCTGACATACGCCTGAAGGTATTCTTCATGATCCTGAGTGCACTAGAACAAGGCTTGAGCAGTGACCGGCTTCGTCTGAAACCCTTGAAAGCTGGTTAACAACATGTCCTTCAGCTTTTGCCATGAAGTGATCGTTCCTGGTCGAAGGGAGGAATACCAGGTCTGAGCAACATTCCTGACAGCCATAACAAAAGACTTTGCCATGACTGCAGCATTGCCACCATACGAAGATACTGTTGCCTCGTAGCTCATCAAAAACTGCTTCGGGTCTGAATGGCCATCGAACATGGGAAGCTGGGGCGGCTTGTAGGATGGAGGCCAAGGTGTAGCCTGCAGCTCAGCGGACAGGGGAGAAGCATCATCGAAAACAAAATTTCCATGATGGAAATTGTCATACCAGTCATCTTCGTTGAAGAAGCCCTCCTGATGAAGGTCTTTTTGTTGAGGCCTTCTGTTCTGCTCATCGTGAGTAAGATGGCGAACTTCTTCAGAAGTTTCGTCTATCTGCCTTTGTAGCTCAGCTAGCCTGGCCATCTTTTCCTTCTTCCTCTGCACCTGTTGATGAAGCATCTCCATATCCCTGATCTCTTGGTCTAGCTCATCCTCCTGAAGCGTCGGGCTGACGGCCTTCCTCTTCTGGCTTCGGGCCTCCCGAAGAGAGACAGTCTCCTGGTTGGGGTCCAGCGGTTGCAGAGCTGCAGCCCCAGTCGCTGAAGCTTTCTTCGGCTCCATAGCGAGGGTCTATGGCTTCCGAAGGTGTTCAAAAAACTCAAAGTGGAAGTGAGTTCACCGGAGGTGGGCGCCAATGTTGGTGACTTGTTCTCAAATGCTTCGGATTAAGAACAAGGCAACATAAAAAGTGTTAAATGATAAGGTCCTTCGTCCTTTGAAACATTATTTCCCTTCGGGATATAATGTGTTCTGGACGAAGGTCACAAACGATATATCTTCGTAAGCACAATAAGCTATGACGAAGGACTTACACGCAACATGAAAGGTAATATAAACATTTAAATTTCATCACAACGTCATTTCTATTTTATTATCATATAACAATAGAAATGACTTCAAATTACAAGTGTACCTTCGGGTTGCAGGAAGACAAAAGTACAAGGATGACGTAAAAGCAAATGCCAGTTCCGCGTGAACAGTACGGGAGTACTGTTCATCTATTTATAGGCGAGGGACACAGCCCATAAAATTACATTCATGCCCATTACATTTGCTAATGACTTATGGGAATCTATCAAGGCCTAAGTAGTCTTTTCATCTTTAGGTCGGTTCCTTGTTCTGCTACCGCGACGAAGCTTTCTTGCGCGTAGCTTCGGCTGCGCACCATCCTTCGTACAGCATGGCAATCAGCCCGTCCTTCATTTCAATCCCCCTTCGTCTGGCTTGGACTTCGTCCTGACCGTACTCCATGTTCATAATCTGAGTCCGAAAATACCTGTTCATATAATTCACTTGGAAAACATTGTCAAATCTTGTTTTTGAGGACCTTCGGAGGACGAAGGCCCCCAACAGTATCCTTTTTGGAGATTTATGACAAAGGGGGAGAAATTTTTCATTAAAGCTTACCTTTAGTCTTATGTAACTAAGTGTTAGAAGACTTTTAAAAAAAGGGGAGAAATAATTAACAAAAAGGGGAAATCATAAGAAAAACATAAGATGTAGAAAGTTGATAAATGCGTTCTATGTCATGAACATCACATTTATTTTATGACACAATGCACCCCACGTATAGTATGATATAAGTTGTCTTCATACTTTGACCCAAATATGTGCTGTAGGTATTTGAGTACAAAATTGGTATTTTCTGAAATGCACATATTTAGGGGGACGAAACTATATCATAGAATTCAAAATCTTATTTATCAAATCTTATGTAAGCTTTAAATGTGTTGTCATCAATCACCAAAAAGGGGGAGATTGAAAGTGCATTCATCCCTTTTGTGAGTTTTGGTGATTTGGATAACAACACATTTAAAGGTCTAACAAGTTTGCTAAGTGTTGAATAGGAAATTCAGTATGATGAACATACTTGAATAGTGTATAATGATCAGTGAACAAAGGTTCAACACAAGGTTAAATCCAGTGAGACAATGCAAATGGATATAATATGGTCTCTCTATATTGGTTTGAATATATGGGCAAGACCTAAGAAATCACTGCACACATATGATCAGAATAGAGGTTGAAGTGATTAAGAGGATTGGTCAAGCCAAAGTGAATAAGATATGAGGAATCGTGAATTGGCTTAACCATATTACTATCAGTCCATATATGCTTCTATGAGAATCAAACTAAAGCTTGATTAATCTTAACAGTTATATCTAGAAGACATTCAAGCAAGGTTCATAATATTGAAGAAATGATTCTCTCAATGGATGCTCAATAGGATGTGACTCAAGAATGGCTTGATAGGGTGAAGATAGCAAGGAAAGGGCTTCGAGGAACTAAGCGAAGGTGAAGGCCAAGCGACGGCTTGTAGACCGAGGTACCATGGCTAAGGTGAAGAAGAGAGTACTTGCACTAAGTCGATGAACTAATCAGCTATGAAGAGTTACAACATGTTGATGCATCAGTAAGGTGACTTGAAGCCATGATTTGAACTCATATAAGGTGATATGGTACAAGTCACAGGGTTTGATTTGAGTTTGCTTCAAAAGGTGAGACAAAGATGTTTGTGATCCTTATGAAGCAATGCCATGGAGAAATCACACATGAGACACCAATGACTCAAGGAGTTTTCTTAATTAATTTTATTTAACTTGAGTATAGGAATCGTCGTACTATAAAGGGGGATCCAAAAGGAAGGTTGGTGTTTGCCAAAGCTCAAACCTCTATATTCAAAAGCTATTTTTGAAAAGCAAAAAACTCTTTAACATTCTATGGTTGACCATGGTTAGGTTTGAGAAACCTAGAGTGTTCTTGTTGAAAAGCAGCTGAACTTCTTCAACTGCAGCTGAGCTGAGCTTCAGCTGAGCTGAACTTCAGCTAAGCTGAGCTTCTTCAACTGCAGCTGAGCTTTTCAGCTGAGCTGGACTTCAGCTGAGTTGAGCTTTCTCAACCTCAGCTGAACTCAACTTCAGTTGTGAACCTCTTTGACCATACACCAGCTGAACTTGCCTCCGGGCAGTTGAGCTGGGGTTTTCTCTCCTAAACTCACTGGTCAAGACCAGTTGAACTGGTCCTGAGGGGCAGTTCAGCTGGTCTTTGACCCCTCTAACCTCTGATCTACAGTCTGCCAGTCAGACTGGCAAACAGGTCGCCAAGAGCTGTCAGGGGCGGTTCAATCGCCCCCCTGGGCGGTTCAACCAGTGTGGTCAACTTTGACCTGTCTGCGGTCAGTCTGCGCGTCAATCTGCCAGTCAGACTGGCAGACAGGCTGCCAGGCCTGCCTGGGGCGGTTCAACCGGTCTCACGCAGAAAAATCTGCCCAAACGGCTAGTTTTGAGCTCCACCTATATATACTCACTCCTACCTCTCACCCCATAGCAGTGAGCACGATTTGAACTCCATTTCTAACCCAAGAAACATCTCCCTCTCTCTCACACACATCTCTTGCCTCTCCCATTTCAAATCTTTGGAGAGAAATCTTTGAGTGAGCTTGAGAGCTGTGGTTTTGTGCTTCATCTCTAAATCTCTCTTGCTCTTCTTCTTGATTCGAGCTTTGGTACTACATCGAGTTCTTTGTGGATTCATTACTCTTGGAGCTTCTAGCTCCTAGACGACTAGGTGTCTCTTGTGAGTCTCCAAATCTTGTGGAAGACCACAAGAAAGTTTGTATTACCCGCTCGTTTGAGCAAAGATTATTGTGTGGGCTTGACCTTTGTGGTCGGCAAAGGGAGGATTATGGTTGAAAGAGACCCGGCTCTTTGTGGGTGCCTCAACGAGGAAGTAGGGCACCTTGGTGGTGTGACCGAACCTCGGGATAAATCTTGTGTCTCTTGTGTTCTTGTTCATTGTGCTTATTCGTGTTCTTCGTTCTCTCACCATTCCGTGGAAGATTTGTTCATATATTTTTGGTGTGTGGATTTTGAGAAGTACCCTTCTCAGATCTACTACTTTGAACCCTGTGGATCATTTAGAACATCTCATCTCCAAAGTTAACAGGGTGAATTTCGATATCAATTCAGTTTTACCCAGTTTGCTTCTAGTTTTGGTAGAAAAAGTTTTAACTTGCCTATTCACCCCCCCTCTAGGCAACTTTCAAATCCAAACCTTCAACTTGTGAGTACCCTTTGGCTACAAGTCGGGCTTTGTTCCTTGTCACCACACCATGCTCATCTTGCTTGTTGCGGAATACCCATTTGGTACCTACAACATTTTGGTTAGGATGTGAAACTAAATGACATACCTCATTCCTTGTGAAGTTGTTGAGCTCCTCTTGCATAGCCACCACCCAATCCGGATCTCTTAATGCATCCTCTATCCTGTATGACTCAATAGAAGACACAAAAAAGTAATGTTCATAGAAATGAGAAACTCAAGATCTAGTGGTTACCCCCTTATGAATGTCACCAAGAATGGAGTTGACGGGGTGATCTCTTTGAATTGCTTGGTGGACTCTTGGGTGTGGCGTTCTTTGATCCTGAATTTCTTGATCATCTTCCTTGTCTTCATTGTCATCTTCCCCATCTTAGGTTGGTGGAGATGCTTGCATGGAAGATGATGGTTGATTTTGTGCTTATGTGGGCTCTTCGGATTCTTTTGGACACACATCCCCAATGGACATGTTCCTTAGCGCGACGCACGGAGCCTCTTCATCATCTAATTCATCAAGATCAACTTGCTCCACTTGGGAGCCATTAGTCTCATCAAACACAATGTTACAAGAAACTTCAACTAGTCCAGTGGATTTGTTGAAGACTCTATATGCCCTTGTGTTTGAGTCATAACCTAATAAAAAGCCTTCTACCGCTTTAGAAGCAAATTTAGAACTTCTACCTCTCTTGATAAGAATAAAGCATTTGCTCCCAAAGACTCTAAAATATAAAACATTGAGCTTTTTACCAGTGAGGAGTTCATATGATGTCTTCTTGAGGATTCGGTGAAGATATAACCGGTTGATGGAGTAGCAGGCGGTGTTAATCGCCTCCGCCTAAAACTGGTCCGGTGTCTTGTACTCATCAATCATGGTTCTTGCCATGTCCAGCAGAGTTCCATTCTTCCCCTCCACTACACCATTTTGCTGAGGTGTGTAGGGAGAAGAGAACTCATGCTTGATGCCCTCCTCAAGAAATCTTTCAATCTGAGAATTTTTGAACTCCGTCCCATTGTCGCTTCTTATTTTTTTATCCTCAATCCAAACTCATTTTGAGCCCGTCTTAAGAATCTCTTTAGGGTCTCTTGGGTTTGAGATTTTTCCTGCAAAAAGAATACTCAAGTGAAGCGAGAATAATCATCCACAATAACTAGATAATACTTACTCCCGCCGATGCTTATGTAAGCTATCGGGCCGAATAGATCCATGTGGAGTAGCTCGAGCGGCCTGTCAGTCGTCATAATGTTCTTGTGTGGATGATGGACTCCAACTTGCTTTCCTGCTTGGCATACGCTACAAATCCTATCTTTCTCAAAATGAACATTTGTTAGTCCTAAAATGTGTTCTCCCTTTAGAAGCTTGTGAAGATTCTTCATCCCAACATGGGCAAGTCGGCGATGCCAGAGTGAAAGTGCATTCATCCCTTTTGTGAGTTTTGGTGTTTTGGATGACAACACATTTAAAGGACTAACAAGTTTGCTAAGTGTTGAACAGGAAATTTAGTATGATGAACATACTTGAATAGTGTATAATGACAGTGAACAAAGGTTCAACACAAGGTTAAATAACCAGTGAGACAATGCAAATGGATATAATATGATCTCTATATTGGTTTGAATATATGGACAAGACCTGAGAAATCACTATGCATAAATATGATCTAATAGAGGTTGAAGTGATTAAGAGGATTGGTCAAGCCAAAGTGAATAAGATATGAGGAACCGTGAATTGGCTTGACCATATTACTATTAGTCCATATATGAATATATGACAATCAAACTAGAGCTTGATTGATCTTAGCAGTTATATCTAGATGACATTCAAGCATGGTTCACAATATTGAAGAAATGATTCTCTCAATGGATGCTCAATAGGATGTGACTCAAGAATGGCTTGATAGGGTGAAGATAGCAAGGAAAGGGCTTCGAGGAACTAAGCGAAGGTGAAGGCCAAGCGACGGCTTGTAGACCGAGGTACCATAGCTAAGGTGAAGAAGGGAGTACTTGCACTAAGTCGATGAACTAATCAGCTATGAAGAGTTACAACATGTTGATGCATCAGTAAGGTGACTTGAAGCCATGATTTGAACTCATATATGGTGAAATGGCACAAGTCATAGGCTTGATTTATGTTTGCTTCAAAAGGTGAGACAAAGATGTTTATGATCCTTATGAAGCAACACCATGGAGAAATCACACTTGAGACACCAATGACTCAAGGAGTTTACTTAATTATATTTTATCTAACTTGAGTGTATGAATCGTCGTACTATTAAGGGGGATCCATAAAGAAGGTTGGTGTTGGTACTAAAGCTCAAAATCCATGATCTAAAACTTCCATTTTACCCTTGTTTCACTTCAGTTTTCTCAAAATCTGGGCAACAGTTTCAAAAATCAGTTCAACCAGAATTAAAACCGGTTCGACCGGTTTCTGCACTATTCCCCTCTGTCACTGTCTGACCTGCCAGTCTGTCAATCAGTCCTGTCAGAAAAAGCCGTGTGCAGATTTTTGGAAAATCGGTTCAACCGAATTTTTGGCCCGGCTCCACCGGATTTGCAACTGGTTCAACCAAATTTTGGCCCGGCTCAACCGAATTTGCAGCCGGTCTAGTCTCCGGCTGAGTTCGCCAGTGAACCGAAACCCCCCTGGTGGAATCCGGTTCAACCGGTTTTAGAACCGGTTCAACCGTTTTTCAGTCAGATTTCCCCAACAGCCACCAGCTTTTGGGGGCACCTTTATATACACCTCCCACACTCTTCCCCATAGTAGAGCACGCACAAAACTTCATTTCTAACCTGAGAAACACCTCCCATTCTCTCTCACACACCTCTTGCCTCTCCCATTTCAAATCTTTGGAGAGAAATCTGAGTGAGTTTGAGAGCTGCAGTTTTTGTGCTTCATCTCCAAATTTCTCTTGCTCTTCTTCATTCGAGCTTTGGTACTACATCGAGTTCTTTGTGGATTCATTACTCTTGGAACTTATAGCTCCTAGACGACTAGGTGTCCCATGTGAGTCTCCAAATCTTGTGGAAGACCACAAGAAAGTTTGTATTACCCACTCGTTTGAGCAAAGATTAGTGTGTGAGCTTGACCTTTGTGGTCGGCAAAGGGAGGATTAGGGTTGAAAGAGACCCGGCTCTTTGTGGGCGCCTCAACGAGGAAGTAGGGCACCTTGGTGGTGTGACCGAATCTTAGGATAAATCTTGTGTATCTTGTGTTCTTGCTCATTATGTTTGTTTGTGTTCATCGTTCTCTCACCATTCCATGAAAGATTTGTTTATATATTTTGGTGTGTGGATTTTGAGAAGTGCCCTTCTCAGATCTACTACTTTGAACCCTGTGGATCATTTAGAACATCTCATTTCCAAAGTTAACTGGGTGAATTTCGAGATCAATTCAGTTTTACCCAGTTCGTTTCTAATTTTGTTGAAAAAGTTTTAACTTGCCTATTCACTCCCCCTCTAGGCAACTTTCGATTGGTATCAGATCCTAATCCTCGTTCTAATGCTTAACCGCTTGAGGAAAAGATCATGTCGGGGGGACTAAGAAACGAAAGTGCTTCTAAGCTTGAAAAAGTTGAGATTGTCTCGACTTCATCTTTTGGTGCAGATGTTGATCCTAGGGCAATAGATCTTGCCATGAGAATCGCTGAAAGGATGTTCCTCAAAATGAAGGAAGATGAGGCGAAGAACAAAATTGAAGAAGAAAATGATCGATGGAGACCAAACGACGAATCCACCTCTTCACAAGGTTCGTCTTTCAAATCCACTTCTCATATGTGCTTTATTGCTAATGGGAGTGACAGTGAAAGTGAAAGTGAGGATGAGGAGGAGCAAGAAAGTGATAGTAAAGATGAGGATGATCTTCAACAATTCTTCGCTCAACTAAGCAAGAAACATTGGATGAGCTTGCTCAAGCTCATGAAAAGAGCGAAAGAACAAAAAGAAATGCTTCATAAGCAAGAAGACTTCCTCATTAGAAAAATCGAAGACTTAGAGAAGTTGACCAAAGAGCATGAGAAGCTAAAGTGCTCTTATGATGATTTGGTCCAAAGGTATGAAGACATTTCAATTGAGCAAATTAAAGTTGTTAATCATTCATCATATATTGCTCAATTAGAAAATAAAAATGCTATGTTCAAGAACATGATAGAAAGGCTAAATATTGAAAATCTAGCTTTATAAGAAAACCATGATATGCTTGTGTGCTCTCATAACAAATTTATGGATTCACATATCATGTTAGAAATGGCTCATGAGGTTGTGTTAACTAATTTGAAATTATACCAACCTCACTTATGCACATGTACTCAAATAGAAACTATATTATCATGTGCTAACAAATGTTGCTCTCAAGAAAGCCAATCTTCCATTGAGCTAAAACTTTTAGGAACAAGTAATGTTTCCTATGCAAAAGAAAACAATGAGCTCAAGGAAGAAAATGAGAGGCTAAAAAGGAGCTTGATTCAATTGAAGAGAAAGTGTCATGCTCAACCTTCTCAAGATAACCGTGATAATATGGTGAAAAAGCTTGAGAAGGGGACAATAGTAGCATGCACAAAACCCCTTCAAAAGAATATCAAGCTTTCCAAGAAGGACATGAGCAAACATCAAGAGAAGAAACCAAAGCTCATGACAAGTGCCTCAACCACGCCTCCACATGCTCCACACAAGGTAACAAATAAGTCACTCTTCCAAATAAGAGAAGATGCACTAGAAAGTGTTATCAATGTCATGAGAAGGGACATGAGATTAAGTCATGTCCCTACACAAAAGATAGTGGCTTAACTTTAGAAAGAAAGAGGCTCACTAACCATGTAGCAAACAAGAAGCAAGGCAAGAAGGAGTCTTGTAAAATTAAAAATCAGATTTGCTACACTTGCCGAAGAAAGCGACACCTATGCAAGGATTGTCCCATGAGTGAGTATCCTAAGCCTACCATGTCAATTCATTCATATTCACTTAGGAGACCCAAAAATGACACTTGTGCTAGAAAGGTAAGTAGTTCACCTAAAACTAGCACAAAGGCCATTTGGGTGCCTAAGTATTTATTAGCTAACCTTGGTGGACCCATCCAAAAATGGATACCAAAATGTACTTAATAAGTTTTGCAGGTACCTAGAGATGATATGAAGCTTTGGGGTGCTTGAGCGGTTTAACTCAATTCTTATCTCAAGCTATCAATCTTACATTGTCTATCCTTTAAGATTGACCCAAAGATGAATTGAGTTGTTATATCACTAACTTCATATTCATCTCTAGCAAGAACTTGTGTTGTAGGGAATAAGGATTAACCTTTGTGGGAATCAAGCAAAAGGCCTACAAACAAGTGATATCCAAAGGATGGTAACAATTAATTCTTAAGTGCACATTGCTTTTAATTGGTATATTCCTTTGTGTCTTTTGTAGCCACATAGGAAAAATGAAGCACTTGAGAATGAACTTAAAAGATTTTACCTTGCTTTGGAAAGGATCTAATTATATGGTAGATTGCAAATTCATATTTTTATATTGTGACAATCTACATGCTTTAAATTGATTATATGTATCTTGTGGCATATTTCAAGTTAATCATCATATTATTGCCATGACCTAGACATAAAGAGTATTATCCCATGTTCTTAAATGAATAGAGTGCTAAGTAAGAAATTCAAATTCTTAAAGCACTTACCAAAAGAGAATTCTCTATATGACTAGAGTTGTGAGACTAATGTTTCTATCCAAGTGTTTATGTAGTCTCACAACATAAGAATGTGTTTCCCAAATGGAGTGTGCCATTCAACATTCAAAGAAGATCGAACCAATACTATGTGATGTATTCATTATTGTTTAAATTGGTTTTGAGTCTTCTACATTAATCACTCACCATGCTATGAATTAAACTTGCCATGTAAACTTAATTAAATAATCATGCTACTTTCATCTTTTTTATAATTGATGTTATGCATGATGCTTGTAAGGGCAATTTAGTTTATATCATGAGGTTTCCTTGTTTTAGTAACCTTCTTGTCATTCATATACTAGAGGTTGCTAAATAGAAAACTATTGCTTGTGTTACTAATACAATCTCTTTTAAGATATTTCATGGAAATTCATAAGTAGAGATTGTGCTCTTTCAATTGGTAAAATCACAAGCTTTAAAGGTTAATCTTCACCTATAAGAAAGATTAGGAATGCTCAAGGCAAAGGTATGGAACAAATTGCTTCAATTGGTAGTTAATCAATAGTAGTTTCTTCTAATTGGCATTCTTTCAATTGGTAATAATATATTCTATGGAAAGGAATGTCAATATGAAGGTTAAATTCCTTTTGGCTTAAATTTGTAAATTGTTGCATATTGTTAATTCACTCCTCCATGTGCATTAACTTAAAAGGAATTTAATTTATGCCTATATGTCTCATAAATGATGATTTATTTGCCATTCATATATAAATATCATTATTCATTAAATACTTCCTTGTACTACTGATACCTCTTTTCAAAGTACTTATTCGACTAGTTTTAAAAGGAAAAGAGATAACAAGCTAAAGAAGGAAGTCTCCACAAATGAAGAAAAGAAGAATACTTAGATGACACCATCTCATATAGTAAGATCTTTCAATTGATATAACAAATGGTACATTCTATATGGTGGTAAGTATTCTTAGGCATAAGTTAATTCATTGCAAATTTGTCATGCTTTGACCATGATATGTAATGTACTCCTCATGAGACTCTTAACTGAATTGAAAGTGCATGTGGCAAGTCATTCAAATACTTGATGCACATATCTATGGGAGAACATTATATATCTTGTGTCGTAGAGAATAAGTTTCCCTTGAGTAAGCTATACTAAGACAATCCAAAATGGTAAATTTGTATCTCATTCATATGGATTGTAATCTTTGTTTCCTAAACAGCTACTCTTGATGCAGTTCAAAATTCACTTATCGTTAAATCTAAAAGTGCATAAGAATCTTTTTGTTGATATTCATTGCGGCGGAACCGCCCGAATTATTCCAACTTAAGTGCCTAAGCCCTGCCTTAGAGGCTAGACCACACTTAAATGGGAATAACCCGTCAATCCCTCGGATCTAGTCCGACACGACCACTGACAGGATCAAGTACCACAATCTCACTCGATGGTGAGTCACAGAGCAAATACAATAAAGCATAAAACCATGCATGTAAGAGTATTAAATTATTACATCATCATCGGAGTTTTTGCAAAAGTAACCATCATTGTTCGAAGTGTAGCGGAATGAAACTAACGGTAAATAAACAGAGAGATGGGGAAGCCTGTCCCATCACTCCTCATGCTCCTCCTCAGCCGAGGTGGGGTCCCACTCGACAGTCCAACCCGGTGGCAAGATGGACGGCCAAGTCACTCCAGCAACCATGTTCTCCAGAGAACCTGTAAAATTGTGCCACAAGCAAGGCTGAGTATACTAATACTCAGCTAGACTTACCCGGTGTGAGGAGTCTACTCCTCTACCTCTAGACATGCAGCTGTTTGGCTGTGGGGTTTGGTTGCCAAAAGCACTAGCTGAGTTTCTAAGTCAACTTTTAACTTTGTCAATTTAAGTGTGACTCTCTTAAGGCTAAAAGTGTACTATCTACTCATACATAGTAGCAAACATTATTAGCAATCAACATCTTATATCAACTCATCATATCTCCACTTGTTACTCAATGTAGCAGCATGGATCAAGCAGTCTCATTAGCTGCGAGAAGCAGACGATTCGAATCGAGTTTTTATCCTTGCAAGGTAAACCTAAACACACGACGTGGCGAGGCACTCTGTCCCCACACACATCAACCGTCCCCATCGATTCCCTGTCAGCAGATCAGGGCTCACCGCCTTGGCGTACAATGCCTCACTGACCCCGACTGCCGTCGTGCAGTGACCGCACTTGTACCCACCATAACCGGAATGGGAGACCTCATCTCAGGTCGCGTGAGGGGTAAAGTCCACTGCCAGGTTCAATCAGGTACTAGGCTTACCGATTTACCATATTTCTCGGCATGTGCTTAGTACGTTCAAACGCTTGACTCACGGTACCACACCTTAATCCTTATTCCAATGTTTATCCTGTAGACAACCAATCCCCATGGATTGTTGCCCACAAACCAACATCAATATGATAAGAAAGTGGATACAGCCAATTCCTGACCTCGCGCGAGTGCCAGAAAAATCACTCGACTTCTACCGAGATCCCTAATTAGTAAAGCAGCTACTCGACCTAGCATACTAGTATCCATCTCAAAAGGATTCCTGAGATCATGCAACTAGGGTTTCAAACAACTCCTACACTTAAGTGCACAGTACAAGCCTACAAACATTAAGTGCAGTAAAATAGCATATATAACGGTTATGCATAAAACCGGGGCTTGCCTTCTAAGGCTGGGGCAGGCAGATCCTCTGGTGCAAGCTCTGGTGCTGGATCCGGGGCTATCTCTTGAGCAGCTCCTTGCTCCGGCACGAGGATGTACTCTCCGTCAGCAAGGTTACAGTCTATCGAAATGCAATGAACATGCATGTCAAGATTATGCAGGATTTAATAACATTATGCTAAGAGAAGATAAACTAAGTTAGTTAGTAACTTAGGGTTTTCTTGGTCCTGCGGGGCTTTTAGTGGCTTAGGCTTATCACTCTAGGTTTAGGTTTTGTTAAGGATAGGCATAGGGAATTAGTATTGCCTTTATATATTCTAGTGGACAAGTTATAAAGGGTTTTAGGGTGACACTCATTTCCTTTTATTCATCTTTTCCTTTCTTTATTTTCTACTTACGGTTTCTAGTGTAGGTTTGAGCTATGACAGTGGCTTAACATTTTCCAAAAATTCTATAAAAATTTCAGTAGGTTGCCATTGGTCATTATAGCTTGTTCTAGGAATTTGGGGCTTAAAATAAAAATACCATGCTTTAGACAAAAATGACAAAGGTTGTGCAAAATGGGCCACTTTGCACTACAACTCTTAACTAGGAGTAGGTTCTGTCCTAAGGGTTATTTTTGTTGGCATCTAACAGTAATAATGAGCTTCTGTGCCAAAAGTCACAGAAGGTTAATTAGTGGTTATTTAGTTGTGATTTTCTAAAGTTTAATGCCAAAAGGGTGTTTATAACTAACTTGCCATTTGAAAAATATCAAACAACAGATTTTGTATTTTTCCTATGTTCATAATAACAATTCATTAGTTATCAAAGGTTTGAGGTGTTTTCTCCTTGGGGTTATTTTTCTAGGGGTTTTCTAAATTTTCCTTGTTTTCTTAAAATAAAGGGTATTCTATTTATTTTATACTAAACCAGGGTATCATAGATTTTTCTAGTGAACTAACTTAAACAAGAACCCTAACAAAAGTAGGAGTGCCCTCTGGTTCCTTATTTTAATCACCTTTTCTATTTTTCTTAACTTTAAGCATATTTAAAAATAAATGGCAAAAGCTAACTTAATGGGATGGACAGAGAGGTTTAACATTTTTAAACAGGTCAGTATGTGGATATAAACTTCTCCAAATTTTTCTAACTCCAGTCAAATAGTGCAACTATTTTTATCCCTATTATTTAGCTTTTGGTCAAAACAATAATTAAATCAGAACCTTATAGTTTTCTGTAGTACATAAGGGTTTTATATTTTTCTCAAGCAGTTTATATTATTTAAAGTCTGACAAAATTGGTTTGACCAAATTTGGATGAATAAAACAGAAGTTATGAATTACTCAAGTTCTGTTCAATTTAAAATTAGATTTAATAAAGGTTTCCTGGAAAAACTACTTTGCACCGAGGACCCTGGGTTATTCCCAAACTAACTCTCTCGCAGTTATACCCCCGCGTTACTATTCATTTGAGTCACTGACCGTTCAAAAAGCCCCCTGATGTTTCCTTCTTCTTCTCCGAAGTCCTTCCCCCAATGTAAACAGTACCCGCGGGAAAGTAAAGGGCGGCACGGCTTACCGGCGGCGAGATAGGTCCGACGAGGGGCGGGGTTGGCTCGGGGAGGCTCTGGCGGTCACAGCGATGTACGGCTTGACGGCGGGGATGGCCGGAATCGCTCGGTCCACGTGTGCAGGCGGGTGTCCTCGTCGGCGGCGGGTGTGTCGGCCAAATCACGGTGATCTGGTTCAATCCAATGGCACGGTGAGCTCCACGGGGTGACGTAGAGACTGTGTGCACAAGGAATCGGAAAATGGTTCAGTGGATTACCCGGTCCACGCACTCCGGCGGGGTTGTGAACTCCGGCGACCGTGGACTGGCCTCTCCGGCGAAGCAGGCTTCGATTCCTCGCTTGGGGAGCTTCACCGAGGTGTGCTCACTCGTCTCCGAGGGTTGGACGGGGTTGGGAAAGGCTGGGCTGGCCGGTCTACGACGGCAGGGGCTCGGGTGGCCGCGGACACGTCGCGCACGGGCAAACTACGGTGAGTTGAACTCCGGTGAGGTTTGAGCGTGCGCGGAGAAGTGTGGTCGACACTTGGGTGGGCTTTATAGGCGCGGCGCACACAGGGGATACGGGCGCGGCTCGGCGCGGGGTCGGGCGCGAGCGTGCTCTGGCGTGCGCAGAGCGCGTCGAACACGTGTACGTTTTCTTCTGCCCATGTTCCACAGCTCACCCAAGTCGCAAGCGTGCGAATCTTGGCAAAAATCCGGCGCGGGTCTTTTCCTGGCACCTAGGGCTGTCTCTCATATGTGAGTTTCCATGGCAGATATGGCCTAGGTAGGGAGATCTTCGGACGCCAAATCAGGTATGTCTCACTGCCCACTTCGCGACAAAACCCATGCCAAGGCATGTCAAACGTCAAGGTCTTGGGCTCAACTTTTTCCAGTGGGTGCCCTAGGTGGTTGTTGGGGGCCTTCGTCCTCCGAAGGTCCTCAAAAACATGATTTGACAATGTTTTCCAAGTGGATTATATGAATAGGTATCTTCGGACTCAGAATTATGAACATGGAGTACGGTCAGGACGAAGCCTAGGTCAGACGAAGGGGGATTGAGATGGAGGACGGGCTGATTACCAAGCTGTACGAAGGACGGTGCATAGCCGAAGCTGTTCGCAGGAAAGCTTCGTCGCGGTAGCAGAAAGGGGAACCGACCTAAAGATGAAAAGACCACTTGGGCCTTGACAGATTCCCATAAGTCATTAGCAAATGTAGTGGACATGAATGTAATTTTACATGGGTTGCGTCCCACGTCTATAAATAGATGAACAGTACTCCCGTACTGTTCACGCTGACTTGGCATTTGCTTTTGCGTCATCTTGTACTTTTGTCTTCCTGCAATCCGAAGGTACACTTGTAATTTGAAGTCATTTCTATTGTTATATGATAATAAAATAAAAATGACATTGTGATAAAACTTAAATACTTATATTACTTTTTACGTTACGTATATGTCCTTTGTGGCAGAACCTCCCAAGTTATTGGGCCCACATGCACCTGTCCTTGTCTCAAAGACCTCAGACAGCTATGCATGTGCACCAGATAACTTAACAGGATCCGTCCGATTGCCCAAGGACATCGGATAAACCACTTACAACCAAGATCGCGGGATTAAGTAATACAAATCACACACACCAATATTTTTGCAGCGGAAATCTTACTATCAAATTTTACAAGTTACAAAAATTTTATATTATTTTATCGGAGTGATTACAAAAGTATAAGTTTGAAATATATGCTAGCTCAAGTGACCATCCTCAATAAGAAGTATAGAAGGGTTACTTAGACTTATAAGAAGGCCGAGCCCACCGGCACTTAACACCATCAACAACAGCACACAGTTAGAACCTGAAAAACAACAGGGAATAAAACCCTGAGTATGGAATTACTCAGCAAGACTTACCCGACTAAAGAAATGACTCTCAAGGATATGCTGGATTTGGGAATCAAGGAGAGGCTTTTAGCAAGAATCAACTTAGATACTTTTGCAGAAAAAGCTTACTAAAGTGAGTCCTTACTTTCAATATTTTAATGCCAGGTTAAATATTAATAGACTCTGTTTGCACCTAGTCTAATTTCACCATTTTATCAATACAACATCATTTTTACTCATAATGTTTACATCCTGACTTAGGTTGCAAGTCGGAGATCAAGTCTCCACTCTCCGGGGATATAACGGCGATCCGAATCGATTTACTCAGCTGAGGATCTCTAACCACACGACATATGTAGCACTTAACCCTTGCATATGTCAACCGTTCCCACAGATCCTCCACAACGTGAACCGGTCCGCGCTACCCGGCAGCACAGTACTCCTCCATCCAGCCTCTAGCCAGGAGGGTACACGCTACTCCCACCATCTCCCACGCCCAGTGCGCGGTTGTCTTTTCACGTATGGAATAGCCGGGTTCAAGCTTACCCTGTCCCATTTCCAGGGCATGTGGCTAGTTAAGATAGTCCTTGATCAACAGGCCTACATACGCATCCAATCCTTAATTAACCTGGGCGGAGCATCACCTGTTCCTAGCCCATGTCCCGATTTAAGTACTTCCATCCTTAGGAGTGTTTGTGCTCCCTAGGATGAAAAGAGCATCACAGGGAACTTTGCAGTAAGATCCCACTATTGCTCCCAATGAAAATATCCTTGCAGGTAGAAGTCATCCTTCCTCAGGATCAACCTGAGCTAGGCATAAGTGCAAAGGACAAACTCTATCTGCCTATAAGCAGGGCTAAGCATTTTTTTGTAAATCATATTTTGATACTTCACCAGAAGTATCTATAAAAGGGATGGATTTCAAGGTAGGCAATGCATCGAAGGGTTTCCAAGCAACTTCTATAAACCTAATGCACATTTCACTAGACTTAAAGTGTGCAAAAATAATTTAAAAACACAAGGAAGGGGTTGCATGCACCGGGGCTTGCCTGGGTAACACTAGGTTAGTGTTGTTAGGTGACGTCCACTTGACGATCATCCTTGTCCTAGCACTTGATCAGGCAGATTCGTTCATCAGCATCTCCATGCGGAGTAGCCCGTGCTTGGGGTCGACTTGGTTCGTCTTCCGCATCACGCTATCAATTATCGTACCTAATTGAGATGCATGATGCACATGAGTGCATATAAACAGGAATATTACAAACCTAAATAGTGCTATGCGATAGCGAATTAAACACCTAGCGGCGAAGCGTCGTACCCCTTTCTACGAAGACACTAGTTATCGACATACGATTAAACACAATAATTACGGTTCTCTAAATTAAATGAACCAACGCAACATCAAGAAACAACACATTTAACACAATTAGCCTTAAGCTAAAGCATAACATCGATAGGTTACTACACTTAGATCTGTCACTTTTTAACACTCAAAACTTGGCAAAGGTGATAGAACACATTTAACTAACTTTCTAATTCAATAAGGTCTCGCACAAGCACCAAGAAGGCAGTACATCCCAAGAAATTACTAAAACTTAGATTCACCAGTGATAGCCACCTAAGACTTAGATTAAAGTTAAGAGTAATTTAACTAGTTTTATAAGCTCCAATAGTACATTATAGATTAATAAATTATTGCCTAAGGTACTTACTAGTCCACCATATAACAAGATGATTAGATAAACATACTAATTTAGAGTAAAAATGGAGTTACTCATTTAGAAGCAACTCATCCTAGCTTGCATTCAGGCAAACATCACAGGCGTGCCATGGATTAACCAAGGTCGACGTTCCATGGACTTCACTCAACATTATCCAATCTTTCTTAATTATCTAGTATTTACTTTATTAAAGAAAGGTGATTAAGTACACTTAAACTAGTTATCTAACTATCCATACCCAAACTGAATTAAGCTTAGCTGCGAGAAACTCCAAGATTTAATAGTATCATAATCAATTCGACTCGACTACAGCGGAACCGACGACGATTATGAGTTTTAGACCTTACGTATGAGAAGATGAAGCATCAAGTGAATTATAGTTCTAGCTACATAAAGCACACGCCAAGGATCAACTTGTGAATTGTGGTCCATGGACTCCATTCAATCCCAAAATCAGATACAACAAATTATTCATTTTATTACTTCCATTGTGTGATTTATTTCACTAATGGAAAAAAATATTTCTAATTGCGCAAATATTCGAAGACTAACTGATTGAACTAAACTTCACTGCAAGCGAATCTAAACTTACACAATACCTAAATCGAGTCAGGACTCGCGAAAATGGCGACAAATCCGACTCAGGCAATATATCGAGCACCTGGCGAGCGACGAACTGGACTTCACTATTCTACATGATTTAACATCTAGGATTTTCTCTCGATACATACACACATACACATAGTTAACCTCAAGGCACAGGCATCGGTTAGTGAAACGAGCAGAATAATTGAGAGGGTGTCAAACCTGCTTGCAGGGTACGTCAACGGAGTTTAAGCCGACGAGGACAAGGAAATCAGAGGGGATGGCGCGACGAAACTGCAAGAAATGGCGGCGGCGTGTGTGCAGTCCGACGAGGAGGCGGAGGTCTAGGCGAGGCTGATAAAGGAGCGTGAGGGAGCGTCGGGGCAACAGGCATCGACGGCCTGAACCGCGGCGAGGACCCAGAGGCACGATGGCGCGGAACCTGGCAGTGCTGGAATGGCGCCCAGGACGCGGCAGGTCCGCGACAAGGGAGGAGGACGCGACCCCACGACCAGGGTCCTCGGCCAGACCGGCGGCCGGACATGAAGGAGAAGAGGGAGGTCGGCGCGCTGAGAACAGGAAGCTCCGACGAGCTGCAGCCGAGCAACGCCGGCGAGTCGAGGTGGAGAGAGGAGGGGTCGTAGGACTGGGTACCGGCAGCAGGAGCGTGTGCGAAAGAAGCCGAGCGCTAGCCAGCAGATATACGACGGCTGAGAAATATCAGATGGAGGGCAGCGGCTGGAGTTTTTCTAGAGGAATGACTAGTGGAGAGGAATCATATGGAAGCTAGAAGATGACGTAATAGAGCCTCCAGGACGTTGTGCACGTTCAGGGAGAAATATCCTAGGGACTCTAGTGAATTGCTGATTTTAGGATGAAGAGGAGATCATACGGAGGATAAGAATGGATGACAACGACTCAAAGATAAGAACAGATAAAGGAAGCGGCGCTAGGATATGATAAAGTTTTTTTTGTAAAAAAAAAATCTTTCCTCTCTCGTATCATTTTAAAGAAAAGAACAAGGTAATCTTTCCTCTCCCGTATCATTTTAAAGAAAAGAACAAGGTTAAAGGTTAAATCTAGGTTCTAAAATTTGGATTTAGAAAATGTATAAATGGGTCAGATCTAAATGAGGCCAACGATAATATTTAGACATTCTTTGATTAGATGGATACTCTAAAGTCAGATGAATTTTTACCCGTTATTTATATTTAAAGATTTGGATCAAGGCGATAAACATACGGGCCGAAACACTATCAAAATATAGTACTTGAGATGCTATTAATTTAGTTGAACCCGGATAAAAATTTATCTGTTTTCCGAACCCGTTTGATTTCTCTACCTAGAATAGCACACTAAAAAATAATCCCAATTATTAAGCTTGTGCATGGTTTCATGGTAACGCAAGCGATCCGGAGTATTCTTTCGGACCCAGTATCATCTGCTATAAAATCAAACGTTAATCTCTTTGTCTCCGATAATATCGGGTTCGGATATGATGCAAACAGAACGAATTAAACGGATTGCGGCTTTGTTATTTCAATCTGCATCTGATTCAGTTGATTTTAGACGAATTCCGTTCGCTACTCGAACACTCGGTTAGAGAGCAATTTAATTAAAAATCCGTAGACACGATGTCACGGATGACAAAAAGGAGATTAAATTATTTTGCATTGAAAACTTAGTCGTCGAGTTCTATTTAATTCGCCCAGGCTAAAAATCATCCTAGGGGTTCGGGCTTCCGAATTCGGATTCGCGCGAGCGATGAATTTTAAATATTCACCAGACGCACCGATTTTCAGAACAAATATGTTCCGAACAGCACGAAAATTTAGGACGAGCCCGGACGAACAAAGTCGAACTCGCGATAGGCGAAACATATGCGATATTAAAATGCAATAACCGAAGATGATTAAAATTTAAAATCTGGTTTATCCACTGATATTTCGTGCTTAAATCCGTACTCGTTGTCGAGCGGAATATAAACACCTGGGGTGTTACATCCTTCGTCATAGCTTATTGCGTTTACGAAGATATATTGTTTGTGACCTTCGTCCGGAACACATTATATCCCGAAGGGAACTAATGTTTAAAAGGACGAAGGACCTTATCATTTAACACTTTCTATGTTGCCTTGTTCTTAATCCGAAGCATTTGAGAACAAGTCACCAACATTGGCGCCCACCGCCGGTGAACTCACTTCCACTTCGAGTTTTTTTGAACACCTTCGGAAGCCATAGACCCTCGCTATGGCGCCGAAGAAAGCTTCAGCGACTGGGGCTGCAGCTCTGCAACCGCTGGACCCCAACCAGGAGACTGTCTCTCTTCGGGAGGCCCGAAGCCAGAAGAGGAAGGCCGTCAGCCCGACGCTTCAGGAGGATGAGCTAGATCAAAAGATCAGGAATATGGAGATGCTACACCAACAGGTGCAGAGGAAGAAGGAGAAGATGGCCAGGCTAGCTGAGTTGCAAAGGCAGATAGACGAAGCTTTTGAAGAAGTTCGCCATCTTACTCACGATGAGCAGAACAGAAGGCCTCAACAAGAAGACCTTCATCAGGAGGGCTTCTTCAACGAAGATGACTGGTATGACAATTTTCATCATGGAAATTTTGTTTTCGATGATGCTTCTCCCCTGTCCGCTGAGCTGCAGGCTACACCTTGGCCTACGTCCTACAAGCCACCCCAGCTTCCCATGTTCGATGGTCATTCAGACCCGAAGCAGTTTTTGATGAGCTACGAAGCAATAGTGTCTTCGTATGGTGGCAATGCTGCAGTCATGGCAAAGTCTTTTGTTATGGCTGTCAGGAATGTTGCTCAGACCTGGTATTCCTCCCTTCGACCAGGAACAATCACTTCATGGCAAAAGCTGAAGGACATGTTGTTAACCAGCTTTCAAGGGTTTCAGACGAAGCCGGTCACTGCTCAAGCCTTGTTCCAGTGCACTCAGGATCATGAAGAATACCTTCAGGCGTATGTCAGAAGGTTCTTACGTTTGAGGGCACAGGCACCAACGGTGCCCAATGAAATTGTCATCGAAGCCATGATCAAGGGGCTTCGTCCTGGACCTGCAGCTCAATACTTTGCTAAGAAGCCTCCCCAGACTCTGGAGAAGCTGCTCCAAAAGATGGACGAGTACATTCGTGCTGACAATGATTTTCGCCAAAGAAGGGAGGAGGCTTTCAGATTTTCTGAAATGACCAGGGGCTTCGGAGGAAGATTCCATCCGAGGCATGTCAGGTCCATCCACAACTCTACTCAAAATGATGATAAGGGGAGTCAGCAGAACAGACCGCAGTGCTCCTCACAGGCTTCGGGGCAACAGCAAACTTTCTTCCGGCCACCAGCTCCAAGAGGCAGAGGTGCCAGGGGCTTCGGCGGAAGATTTGGAGATCAACCAAGGAGGGTATTTTGCTTATTCTGTGGTGAAAACAAGGGCCATACCACCAGGATGTGCCATGTTACCATCCAGAAACAAAAAGAGCTAGCAGAGGCTGCAGCGCAACAGGGCCAGCCGAAGCAGGTCATGCATACTGCTTCGTACCATCAGCCTTACATCCCGGAATACGTGGGCAACCACCCTGCAGTTTCCGTCGCTTCGGCGAGTCAACCTCAAGCTTCATGGCAACAGCCCCCGCCTCCACCTCCGCTGCAACAAGGCCAACAGCCGGAAGGGAGCCAATATGTTCCACACCAAAGGGATCTCAGAGAGCAATCTGAAGCTCGCACAGTCAATAGTACTGTGCCAGAGTCGAAGCACATTTATTGACAAATATCCTACTATGATAGCAGTCTTTTCCGTTTAGTTCTATTTTCTGTGTAATAAAGAACATTTCAGTTTTCATGTAATAGTTTCGTGGTTGGTTATGAGGAAAACCTTTTTTCTCCACAGGCTTAAGTTGCTGAAGCTTAAAAATTTGCGATAACAAGGAGGACCTTCGAATTATTAAAAATCCTTCGAAGCAACAAAAAGTCGTTCTAAGGAACGCAGAGTAAGTTGCTGAAGTTACAAAAAGCCGTTCCAAAGGGAGCGCAGTGTAAGTTTTTTGCTCCAAAGACGTTCCTAAGGGAATGCAGAGCATACAGCGAAAAGTCAACGCTGATACCGCCTAAGTAAAAGGCGAAGAAGCTCCAAAGACGTTCCTAAGGGAATGCAGAGCTTACAGCGAAAAGTCAACGCTGATACCGCCTAAGTAAAAGGCGAAGAAGCTCCAAAGACGTTCCCAAGGGAATGCAGAGCTTACGAAAATATTTTGTGTTTTACGGGGATATTTGTGTATCTTCGGAACAAATGTCATCCACATAACATAGCATCATCACATCATTTTGCATAGCATAAGCATCATACATCATGTTGCATATGGCAAAAGAAGGGGACACAGTATCAACCTTCGAAAGGATGCTTTGAGAGTGAAAATCGTGCGAAGTCACGAAGGAATACAATGTTGATTTTCGGAATACAGCTTCGGAGAATATTTTCACGAAGCGTGGACGTGCTTCATCAGAATAGTATTAAAGGAGAATGTCTTCTTCACGAAGCATGAAAAGAAGGGAAGGTGTTTTTTTCGCCGAAGGCTCAAAAATGGTACGTATATAAAGTTTCATGCATCGTAAAGAATTGGATAATGAAAAGAAACTTGTATATTACATTCAAATGTACAAAATATTACATAGATTGCATCTCAAATGTTTTTTTCTAATAACATCTAGTCTTCTCTTAGTACTACTTCGGCAGCCTCATTTAGAAGTTGTTCAACAACTTTATCCATGATAGCTTCGGCCATTTGTTTAATTTCGTCATTCCCTTTTGTGTGAGGGTCAGCAGACGATCCAGGTTCTGAGGGAAGAGAATATGTCTACATTACTATCACAGACCGCGAACAAAGTTTGAAATTAAAAATTACAACACAATAAGGATAACTAATTAATACCTATTTGCCCTTCGGGCTTTGTACTTTTCTCGGCAACTTCTGTCACTTTCCTAGCATCATGGATGCCTTTTTCACTCTTTTGAATAATTTCTTGCGCCATTTCTCGGCCGCCGTTGTCCCAGATATCAGTAAAGAATTTTCCGCCAACCACGCTTGCTTCGGCCGAGGGGTCTTTGATGTCTTCGGAGGACAAGGCAGCTTCGGACTGAGCTAAAGATTTTACATGCTCGCAACCTTTCTTCTCCAAAACAGTAGCAACTCCCCTGGCGCCCGAAAAAGCGCAGATGTCACCGCGGCTACTCAGGATTTCCTCGAAGGCCTCTGCTTCGTGACTAATCCATTCTAGTGGACCTTCGGGATTGCCTCTTGAGAAATTCTCTTCACTAGAAAATGCGCCAACGCTGGCGAAGCTGGTTTTTATTTTCTTTACGCATTCCATGGATTTTTCGTAGCATCTTTTCTTAGAAGACCGAAGCTCTTCCACGGTTGCTTCCAAATGATCAGGCCATTGGTCGCTACATTCCCGTCTTGTTTCTTCAAGTATGCGTTCTTCTTTCGCCCGGGCCAATTGCTTCTGAAGATCTTTAATTTCGCGTCTGTGAGCTTCGGCCTGAACCTTTGCAGCAGCTTCGTCCTTTTTTATCTTGTCTACTAGTGTAAGCAGAATTTTATCTTTTTCTAGAGCTTTGTTTCTCAGTTTAATAACTTCTGATCGTAAATTGTTGAACGCAATTTCATAGCTCTCATCTTCGGCACTCTTTTGTGCTCTTAATGCGTTGCTTAGGATTAAACCCTATACGAAAAAGAATCCATATAAGAATAAAAGAATGAATTACGTATTGTAGAATTTTTTCAAACGTCTAATTCCCATACCTTCAGGCTATTATATGCAAGACTATCCGCGAGATCCTCCTTCGTCATAGCGCATAGTCCAGCTTCAAGTTTTGGAAACCCCATACTCCTAGCCATCTCCCGGCAGACAGATAATTCTTTGTTGTCAGGGAGACAGTATAGGAAGTCATCTTCGTTTGTCCCATTGAACACCACTGCTCCCTTCGGGTATTTTAACTCTCTGGCATAATGATTGGCTTCATAAATCTCTTCTTCAGATAATTTCTTCCCCGAAGCATGTCGCACGATGTAATCGCATATGTTGGAAGGAGCTTCGGGGGCGGCATTGTCAATTTCTTCAACCAAAATTGGTTCTGATATTTTTATTTTTGTTTCCAAAGATTGTTCCTTGGTGGGCTCTGAAGGCCCAGCTTCAGCTTCAGGTTGTTGCTTCGAAGTTTCAGCAACTACAGCTTCGGTAGACACTTCAGCAAGTTCAACAGTCTTCTTTGGAGTTGTGCTTGAAGACTTAATTGTCTCCAAAACATCTAACACGTTCACCATTCTTTTTCTTTTCGGGGTCACCGACGGGCCCTTTTGATTTTTTGTTGTCTCAACACTTGCTGAAGGACTTAAGATTTCTAATATTTTTGGTTCTTCAGTTCTCGGTTTCTCTGCCTTCTCTGCTGAAGGTGCCTCAGTCTTTTCTTCGATTTTTGGCCCTAGAGCTGGCTCTGTAGTTTCAGTGGCCAGGGAAGCTTCACCGATAAATTCAGGCACTATGGCCGGCTCAATGAAACGTGCCCGGTGGGTGAGCACCTTCATCTTTTTTCTTTGTGGCGCTGGCTCACTAGAAGCACTTGTGGCAATTTCTGTTGCAGGGGAAGTATTTTTTCTTTTGTGGCCCAGCACCGGATAATGGTAGTCAGGATAGACAAACCCGATTGCATCAAATACCCGGTTGAGCCTCTTCTTCTTTCGGCCTCCGAAGGCTGCCGATAATGCAGTGTTCTCGGCCTTGGAATATACCCCAAGCAGTTCGTCACTTAATGTTTCAATGCTTTTTAACCAGTCGTCATTAGGTTCAACAAACTTATCCCCGTATTTGAATGTGTATTTTAGTCTGATTAGTCCACCTTCGTCAGACTCTTTGACGGTCTCCTT
Organism: Zea luxurians; assembly: GCA_029449295.1. Taxonomy (NCBI): domain Eukaryota; kingdom Viridiplantae; phylum Streptophyta; class Magnoliopsida; order Poales; family Poaceae; genus Zea; species Zea luxurians. The sequence continues at coordinate 1,695,074 of JAOPSE010000173.1, read as the reverse complement.
CGGCATTTCCCATTTTCCTGCAAGTGGCCACACCCTGAAGGCAATATGCTCTTGGACCAAGTCCCTTGTCCCAATAAAAGAGCAGATCACGCCGAAGGCTCTTTGGCATTCTTCGGCTGCTTCATCCATTTCAACCTTCGGCTTTCGGAGTCCGAAGCGTTGCCAGATGGGGCGCATAATGATACTCTTAACATCTTCCTGCGCTGTTAAGTCATTCTTTACATAGAACCACTCTGTCATCCAGGTTCCGGGCCACCTCTTCCGAAAGGTTGGCACAGGGCGGCTTGACCCGGAGCGGGCACCGAAGCTGTAACACCCAAAGTTGTTGTGATATTGTTCTTTCCCCCAGGGCTTCGTCTCGTATAACAACTCATGAATGTTGCAAAAGCTTTTAGCATTTGGTTCTAAACCTTGGCTTTTCGCAGCCCAGACAAACATCCCCATTCTCATGATAGCTTCGGGAGTAATTTGATGAAGGTAAACTTGAAATGTCTTCAGGACTTCGACAACAAAGCTGCTTAAGGGGAATCGAAGCCCAGCCTTGAAAAAGCTTCGGAAGATTACGACTTCATCTTCTTCGGGAGTGGGAGAAGTTTTTTCTCCAGCATCAGCCCTCACAATAGAAATGTCTCGAAAATATCTCCCCCTCATATTGTCAATATGACTCTGCTTAATAGTGGTTTTCCCGAAAACCGTGTGACTTGGCCGCCATGGTCGATCTTCGGACTCTCCCCCACAGCTTTCTGCATCATAACTGTCGCTGTCACCAGTGTCTTCAGACAAACCTTCCAGAATCTCCTTGGTGATTTTTTCCGTGTTGGTCTCCACCATCGCTATAAGGAACCCCAAGTTCTTCTCTTCGTCGAGACTCAGCTTCATCTCAGCAGTGACCTTCTTATCTTCCGACATCTTTGGAAACACTGAAAAGCTGTTTTCAAAGCCGAAGCTTCAAAACCAAAAGATCAGCAAAACCTAGTGCGCAAAAGCTAAAAATTTAGTAAGCGGGAGCAGATGGCAAGAGAGCGTACCAAACAAATCGTGGCGAGCTCTTATTTATACACTCGATATAACGGAAACTGTGTGGTCCCGCGTATCGGTGACTTTTGCTATTCTAGCAAAGGGAAGGTGTTTTTTCGGACCTTCGGCTTAAGGCCTTCGTCCATATCGCAATCTGAATTTATCATTAACAAATTAATATTGCGAGGGGCTACTGTTGGGGGCCTTCGTCCTCCGAAGGTCCTCAAAAACATGATTTGACAATGTTTTCCAAGTGGATTATATGAACAGGTATCTTCGGACTCAGAATTATGAACATGGAGTACGGTCAGGACGAAGCCTAGGTCAGACGAAGGGGGATTGAGATGGAGGACGGGCTGATTACCAAGCTGTACGAAGGACGGTGCATAGCCGAAGCTGTTCGCAGGAAAGCTTCGTCGCGGTAGCAGAAAGGGGAACCGACTTAAAGATGAAAAGACCACTTGGGCCTTGACAGATTCCCATAAGTCATTAGCAAATGTAGTGGACATGAATGTAATTTTACATGGGTTGCGTCCCACGTCTATAAATAGATGAACAGTACTCCCGTACTGTTCACGCTGACTTGGCATTTGCTTTTGCGTCATCTTGTACTTTTGTCTTCCTGCAATCCGAAGGTACACTTGTAATTTGAAGTCATTTCTATTGTTATATGATAATAAAATAAAAATGACATTGTGATAAAACTTAAATACTTATATTACTTTTTACGTTACGTATATGTCCTTCGTCATAGCTTATTGCGTTTACGAAGATATATTGTTTGTGACCTTCGTCCGGAACACATTATATCCCGAAGGGAAATAATGTTTAAAAGGACGAAGGACCTTATCATTTAACACTTTCTATGTTGCCTTGTTCTTAATCCGAAGCATTTGAGAACAAGTCACCAACAGTGGTATACCACATTTTTGGTATAGAACATAGGTGGTTTTGGTGCCATCTTCAAGGTGAACACGGTTGATCTTTAGTGTAGGTGTAGTTTTTGACTTAGAGAGAATTAGAGAGCTCTAGCTCTCACTCTACTTGGAGATTTGATTTGGGGTTTCTCAAGGGGTCTTTTTGCAACATTTCCTTCCCATAATTGCTGGTTATGAAGTTACTTAACTTTGTGCCAAAAGTTTGGTCATGACATGCACCTTTGCTTAATCTCTCCCCTTTAACCAAGGTGCTTAGGAGCTAGGGTTCAAGAGAGGTCTAGGTTTTATTCCCCCCTTGTCCAAAGTGATAAGTGCACACAATTTGGATAATGCTTTTGGTCATCCACATCTCTTGGTTAAAACCTAGCTTCCAAGGCTCTTACACTTTGCTCCTTAAGTGTTCTCCCACATGTGATCACAGTCCTTAGTACCAAGGTGTGCTCTAGCCATGGTAACACCTGAGGTGTTACATTCATGACATACATATGCACTAACATGGATATGATTTTTAAACTGTAAAAGGTACAATTAGTGATCCATACTCTCTAAATTTTGGAAACCCATATTTTAATATCTTAGAAATCTACTTCAATCGGTATCCATATGCTTCACGTTGAATTGGATCACGAAGTTGTAAATTCCATGCATAACTTGTCTTCATGATATGAATGCTTGTGTGACTAACCTTGATAAGCTAGGTGCACCCAAGGTCAAGTTAGGTTCATCATCAAGAAGGCAACACAACGGTGTATCAAGAAAAGGAGAAAAGGCTCCTATTCTTAACTCTAGTTTTTATCTATGTGATTAAATATTGACTTGAAACCATGTAAGATGGTTGTCAAGTATATGTGGGTGCCTACACAAAGAGAAAGGCCATAATAAGGATTGTGTGGGTACTCAAGGCTTTTACTACTAATCTCAAAGGACCCAATTCAAATTAGGTACCAAGATATGAAGCTTAAACTTGTTTTGCAGGATCACTCCTTCAATGGATCAAGTTGGGTGCTCGATAATGAATGTATAAATCATATTTGGAGATAGTAGCAAGGATGGTAACAACTGAATCTCAAGTGCATATTATTTTCAAATCTTATCTCTTTTGTGACTTGTGTAGCCACTAAGGAAAAAGAAGCACTTGAGGATATACATCAGTTGTTGATTATGAAATAAAGGTCCAATTTGAAGATGAATGAATATTATCATATGGTCAACAATCCAAAATTATGTGACGTATTCTCTATCTAGTTAATTTGGATTTGATTCTTCTATAATTGGACACTCACCATAATATAGATTAAGTCAGCCCTTTAGACTTCACTGAATAACCATGCATATTATCCATGTCATTCAAAATATATTGTGCATGAGGGCTCAAGGCAAATTTAGTCCATATTATGAGGTTTCTTTGTTTTAGCAACTCGCTTGCCTTCCTCATATAAAGGGTTGCTAAATAAAAAAAACTAGTGCTTGTGCTACTAATGTCATCTCTTGTGTTGAGTTTATCCATAGAAAATCTATGTTAAGAAATGGTGCTTGTTTTAAATTGGATAAATCACAAGCTTAAAGGATACTATTCAACTAAAGTAAGATGAAGTTGATAAGAGGCCAAGGTATGAAAACTTCCTCTCTTTCAGTTGTTTTAGTATTCTACCCTTAGTAGGATGTACCATAGTATAGGTCAAATTCCTTCCAATGTAAAATGTTCAATAGTGCGTATAACTTTGACATCAACTACATGTGTGTACTAATTTAAAGGAATTTAGTCTATCCTTTTGGGTTTCAAGAATGATGATTTATTTGCCATCCACATATAAGGATCATCATTTGTGAAACCCTCCCTTATGTTTCTAATGCTCTCTTTTCTAAGTGTTTCAATAAGGTCATTCCAAGTGCTTTCAAGATGGATTCAAAATCTATGGATATAAGAGTCTTGGTTGTTTCAATCATTGAGTTCCAATTGATCTCATATCAAGTATGATCAAATCAAGAAAAGATGAAAGAAGTTCAAGATCACTTGGTTGGATGAAATCGTAAAGAGAAAAGAGATCACAGTGATTCAAGAAGAGAGTTACATTTTTAACCAAATAATGAAGATGTAGTGACATATTTATATGATATCTTCATTATGAGGTTTGAGGTTCATATTAGTATGTTTTACCCTTCAGAATTTCAATTGATATACTTTCAGTTCTTAAACTTTCAATTGGTTTAATTTTCATCATCTATGTAAAGCATGTTATGTTAAACTAAGATATAGTGCAAACATCTCCTTTAACCTCGCATTGTTAATGTGCATAAGTGTACTTTGTGTACTCTTGCATGCACAAATTGAGGGAGAGTTTAGCCTATATCTTGTGAGACTAATGATCTCTTTCAAGTTCATGTTGTGTAGTCTCACACCTTGGAGAACATCAAATGAGGATGAATGGTTCCATAGAAGTGAAAATGAGTTTCTCTTGAACCTATCAAGAAAATGAGTTTCGCTTGATCGTTTGAAGAGGATAAGTTTCTCTTTGAAATGTCAAGCCTATCAAAAGCTAAGATGGAAATTCATGATTATAATGGAGAACATGTGGCATAAAACAAAGGTGTGTCACTCCATGACCTATTGTATTACATTTGTGTATCATAATAGAGGTTGAAGTGATTAAGAGGATTGGTCAAGCCAAAGTGAATAAGATATGAGGAACCGTGAATTGGCTTGACCATATTACTATTAGTCCATATATGAATATATGAGAATCAAACTAGAGCTTGATTGATCTTAGCAGTTATATCTAGATGACATTCAAGCAAGGTTCACAATATTGAAGAAATGATTCTCTCAATGGATGCTCAATAGGATGTGACTCAAGAATGGCTTGATAGGGTGAAGATAGCAAGGAAAGGGCTTCGAGGAACTAAGCGAAGGTTAAGGCCAAGCGACGGCTTGTAGACCGAGGTACCATAGCTAAGGTGAAGAAGAGAGTACTTGCACTAAGTCGATGAACTAATCAGCTATGAAGAGTTACAACATGTTGATGCATCAGTAAGGTGACTTGAAGCCATGATTTGAACTCATATATGGTGAAATGGCACAAGTCATAGGCTCGATTTGTGTTTGCATCAAAAGGTGAGACAAAGATGTTTGTGATCCTTATGAAGCAACACCATGGAGAAATCACACTTGAGACACCAATGACTCAAGGAGTTTACTTAATTATATTTTATCTAACTTGAGTATATGAATCGTCGTACTATCAAGGGGATCCATAAAGAAGGTTGGTGTTGGTACTAAAGCTCAAAATCCTTGATCTAAAACTTCCATTTTACCCTTGTTTCACTTTAGTTTTCTTAAAATCTGTGCAACAGTTTCAAAAATCGGTTCAACCGGAATTAAAACCGGTTCAACCGGTTTTTGCACTGTTCCCCTCTGTCACTGTCTGACCTGCCAGTCTGCCAGTCAGTCCTATCAGAAAAAGTCGTGTGCAGATTTTTGGAAAATCGGTTCAACCGAATTTTGGCCCGATTCAACCGGTTCAACCGAATTTTTGTCCCGGCTCAACCGAATTTGCAACCGGTTCAACCAAATTTGTAGCCAGTCCAGTCTCCGGCTGAGTCCGCCAGTGAACCGAAAACCCCCTAGTGGAATCCGGTTCAACCGGTTTTAGAACCGGTTCAACCGTTTTTCAGTCAGATTTCCCCAACGGCCACCAGCTTTTGGGGGCACCTTTATATACACCTCCCACACTCTTCCCCATAGTAGAGCACGCACAAAACTTCATTTCTAACCTGAGAAACACCTCCCACTCTCTCTCACACACCTCTTGCCTCTCCCATTTCAAATCTTTGGAGAGAAATCTTTGAGTGAGTTTGAGAGCTGCGGTTTTTGTGCTTTATCTCCAAATTTCTCTTGCTCTTCTTCATTCGAGTTTTGGTACTACATCAAGTTCTTTGTGGTTTCATTACTCTTGGAGCTTCTAGCTCCTAGACGACTAGGTGTCTCTTGTGAGTCTCCAAATCTTGTGGAAGACCACAAGAAAGTTTGTATTACCCTCTCGTTTGAGCAAAGATTAGTGTGTGAGCTTGACCTTTGTGGTCGGCAAAGGGAGGATTAGGGTTGAAAGAGACCCGGCCCTTTATGGGCGCCTCAACGAGGAAGTAGGGAACCTTGGTGGTGTGACCGAACCTCGAGATAAATCTTGTGTATCTTGTGTTCTTACTCATTGTGTTTGTTTGTGTTCATCATTCTCTCACCATTCTGTGAAAGATTTGTTTATATCTTTTGGTGTGTGGATTTTGAGAAGTGCCCTTCTCAGATCTACTACTTTGAACCCTGTGGATCATTTAGAATATCTCATTTCCAAAGTTAACTGGGTGAATTTTGAGATCAATTCAGTTTTACCCAGTTCGTTTCTAGTTTTGTTGAAAAAGTTTTAACTTGCCTATTCACCCCCCTGAAAGGGAATTAGGCTTACACCTAGTTCCTAAGTAATTTTGGTGGTTGAATTGTCCAACACAAATATTGGACTAACTAGTTTACTCTAGTGCATAAGTTATACAGGTGCAAAAGGTTCACATTTAGCCAATAAAAAGACCAAGTGTTGGATTCAACAAAGGAGCAAGAGGCAACCGAAGGCACCTCTGTTCGGGGGGCACCGGACTGTCCGGTGTACACCGGACAGTGTCCGGTGCGCCACCAGTGCACCAGAGGACTCCGACTTCAAACTCTTCGCCTTCGGGAATTCTCGGAAGCCGGCACGCTATAATTCACCGGACTGTCCGGTGTGCACCGGACATGTCCGGTGATCCAAGGAAACGCGGTCTCCGGAACTCGCCAGCCTCGGGTTCGCGCGGCAGCCGCTCCGCTAAAATTCACCGGACTGTCCGGTGTGCCAGCGGGGCAACGGCTATTTCGGCGCCAACGGCTCCCTGCGGTGCATTTAATGCGCGCGCAGCGCGCGCAGGCGTCAGACGTGCCCATACCGGTGCACCGGACACTGAACAGTACATGTCCGGTGTGCACCGGACACCCTGGCGGGCCCAGAAGTCAGAAGCTCCAACGGTCAGAATCCAACGGCAATGATGACGTGGCAGGGGCACCGGACTGTCCGGTGTGCACCGGACTGTCCGGTGCGCCATCGAACAGAGGACTCCAGCCAACGGTCATGTTTGGTGGTTGGGGCTATAAATACCCCAACCACCCCACCATTCATGGCATCCAAGTTTTCCACTTCTCAACTACTACAAGAGCTCTAGCATTCAATTCTAGACACACCAAATAGATCAAATCCTCTCCAAATTCCACACAACACCATAGTGACTAGTGAGAGTGATTTGCTTGTGTTCTTTCGAGCTCTTGCACTTGGATCGCATTCTTTTCTTCCTCATTTGTTCTTGTGATCAAACTCAATTGTAACCAAGGCAAGAGGCACCAATTGTGTGGTGGCCCTTGCGGGGAAGTTTTGTTCCCGTTTGATTGAGAAGAAGAGAAAGCTCACTCGATCCGTGGGATCGTTTGAGAGAGGGAAAGGTTGAAAGAGACCCGGCCTTTGTGGCCTCCTCAACGGGGAGTAGGTTTGCGAGAACCGAACCTCGGTAAAACAAATCCACGTGTCACACTCTTATTTGCTTGCGATTTATTTTACGCCCTCTCTTGCGAACTCGTTTATATTTCTAACGCTAACCCGGCTTGTAGTTGTGATTATTTTTGTAAATTTCAGTTTCGCCCTATTCACCCCCCCTCTAGGCGACTATCAATTGGTATCGGAGCCCGGTGCTTCATTAGAGCCTAACCGCTCGAAGTGATGTCGGGAGATCACGCCAAGAAGGAGATGGAGACCGGCGACAAGCCCACTACAAGCCAAGGGAGCACTTCATCGGAAGAGTCCCGCACCAAGAGAAGGGAGAAGAAGAAGAACTCCTCCAAGCGGAAGGAGAAAAGATCTTCCTCTTCTCACCACAAGGAGAAGAAGGAAAAATCTTCTTCTCACAAGCCGCATCGGAGTGGGGACAAGCACAAGAGGATGAGGAAGGTGGTCTACTACGAGACCGACACCTCATCGACATCTACCTCCGGCTCCAACGCGGCGTCCGTCACTTCTAAACGCCAAGAGCGTAAGAAGTATAGTAAGATCCCCCTACGCTACCCTCGCATTCCTAAACATACACCTTTACTTTCTGTCCCATTAGGCAAACCACCAACTTTTAATGGTGAAGATTATGCTATGTGGAGTAATTTAATGCGATTTCATCTAACCTCTCTCCACAAAAGTATATGGGATGTTGTTGAGTATGGTGTACAGGTACCATCTGTAGGGGATGAGGACTATGACACGGACGAAGTAGCCCAAATCGAGCACTTCAACTCCCAAGCCGCAACCATTCTCCTTGCCTCTCTAAGCAAGGAAGAATACAACAAAGTGCAAGGGTTGAAGAACGCAAAGGAGATATGGGACCTACTCAAGACGGCGCACGAAGGTGATGAACTCACCAAGATCACCAAGCGGGAAACGATCGAGGGGGAGCTCGGTCGCTTCCGTCTTCGCCAAGGGGAGGAGCCACAAGACATGTACAACCGGCTCAAGACCTTGGTGAACCAAGTGCGCAACCTCGGGAGCGCAAAATGGGATGATCACGAAGTGGTTAAGGTTATTTTAAGAGCACTTATTTTCCTTAACCCCACTCAAGTACAATTAATTCGTGGCAATCCTAGATATCCACTAATGACCCCCGAGGAAGTTATCGGGAATTTTGTAAGCTTTGAATGCATGATTAAGGGCTCGAAGAAGATCAACGAGCTTGATGAGCCTTCCACATCCGAGGCGCAACCGGCGGCCTTCAAGGCAACAGAGGAGAAGAAGGAGGAGTCTACACCAAGTAGACAACCAATTGATGCCTCCAAGCTCGACAATGAGGAGATGGCCCTAATCATCAAAAGCTTCCGGCAAATCCTCAAGCAACGGAAGGGGAAGGACTACAAACCCCGTTCCAAGAAGGTTTGCTACAAATGTGGTAAGCCCGGTCATTTTATTGCAAAATGTCCTATGTCTAGTGATAGTGACAGGGGCGACGACAAGAAGGGAAAGAGGAAAGAAAAGAAGAAGTACTACAAGAAGAAGGGCGGCGATGCCCATGTTTGTCGGGAGTGGGACTCCGACGAAAGCTCAAGCGACTCCTCTGACGACGAGGATGCCGCCAACATCGCCGTCACCAAGGGCCTTCTCTTCCCCAACGTCGGCCACAAGTGTCTCATGGCCAAGGACGGCAAAAAGAAGGTAAAATCAAGGTCCTCCACTAAATATGAAACATCTAGTGATGAGGATGATGATAAAAATGAGGAGGATAACTTGCGCATTCTTTTTGCTAACCTCAACATGCAACAAAAGGAAAAATTGAATGAATTAATTAGTGCTATACATGAGAAGGATGATCTCTTGGATTCTCAAGAGGACTTCCTTATTAAAGAAAATAAGAAGCATGTTAAGGTTAAAAATGCTTATGCTCTAGAAATGGAAAAATGTGAAAAATTGTCTAGTGAGCTAAGTACTTGCCATGAGACTATAGACAACCTTAGAAATGAAAATGCTAATTTGTTAGCTAAGGTTGATTCTCATATTTGCAATGTTTCAATTCCAAATCCTAGAAATGATAATGATGATTTGCTTGCTAGGATTGAAGAATTGAACATTTCTCTTGCTAGCCTTAGAAATGAGAATGAGAAATTAATTGCTAAGGCTAAGAACTTTGATGTTTGCAATGCTACTATTTCCGACCTTAGAACTAAAAATGATATGTTGCATGCTAAGGTTGTTGAACTAAAATCTTGCAAACCCTCTACATCTAATGTTGAGCATATTTCCATTTGTACTAGATGTAGAGATATTAATGTTGATGCTATCCATGATCACCTAGCCTTAATTAAAAAACAAAATGATCACATAGCACAACTTAATGATAAGATTAGAGAGCATGACTTAGAAAATGAAAAATTTAAACTTGCTAGAAGCATGCTCTATAATGGGAGACGCCCTGGCATTAAGGACGGCATTGACTTCCAAAAGGGAGACAATGTCAAACTTAATGCCCCTCCAAAGAACCTATCTAACTTTCTTAAGGGCAAGGCTCCCATGCCTCAGGATAACGAGGGTTACATTTTGTATCCTGTCGGCTATCCTGAGAGCAAGATTAGGAAAACTCATTCTAGGAAGTCTCACTCTGGCCCTAATCATGCTTTTATATATAAGGGTGAGACATCTAGATCTAGGCAACCAACCCATGCCAAGTTGCCTAGAAAGAAAACTACTAGTGCATCAAATGATCATGCCATTTCATTTAAAACTTTTGATGCATCTTATGTTTTAACTAACAAATCCGGCAAGGTAGTTGCCAAAATTGTTGGGGGCAAACACAAGAGCTCCAAGACTTGTGTTTGGGTACCCAAAGTTCTTGTCTCTAATGCTAAAGGACCCAAAACCGTTTGGGTACCTAAAATCAAGAACTAAAATTGTTTTGTAGGTTTATGCATCCGGGGGCTCAAGTTGGATACTCGACAGCGGATGCACAAACCATATGACAGGGGAGAAAAAGATGTTCTCCTCCTATGAGAAAAACCAAGATCCCCAACGAGCGATCACATTCGGGGATGGAAATCAAGGTTTGGTCAAAGGATTGGGTAAAATTGCTATATCACCTGACCACACCATTTCCAATGTTTTTCTTGTAGACTCTTTAGATTACAATTTGCTTTCCGTATCCCAATTATGTCAAATGGGCTACAACTGTCTTTTTACTGATATAGGTGTTACTGTCTTTAGAAGAAGTGATGATTCAATAGCATTTAAGGGAGTGTTAGAGGGTCAGCTATACTTGGTAGATTTTGATAGAGCTGAACTCGACACTTGCTTGATTGCTAAGACTAACTTGGGTTGGCTTTGGCACCGCCGACTAGCCCATGTTGGAATGAAGAATCTTCATAAGCTTCTAAAGGGAGAACACATTTTAGGACTAACAAATGTTCATTTTGAGAAAGACAGGATTTGTAGCGCATGTCAAGCCGGGAAGCAAGTTGGTGTCCATCATCCACACAAAAACATCATGACTACCGACAGGACACTGGAGCTCCTACACATGGATTTATTCGGCCCGATCGCTTACATAAGCATCGGCGGTAGTAAGTATTGTCTTGTAATTGTGGATGATTATTCTCGCTTCACTTGGGTATTCTTTTTGCAGGAAAAATCACAAACCCAAGAGACCTTAAAGGGATTCTTGAGACGGGCTCAAAATGAGTTCGGCTTAAGGATCAAGAAAATTAGAAGCGACAACGGGACGGAGTTCAAGAACTCTCAAATTGAAGGCTTTCTTAAAGAGGAGGGCATCAAGCATGAGTTCTCTTCTCCCTACACTCCACAACAAAATGGTGTAGTGGAGAGGAAGAATCGAACTCTATTGGACATGGCTAGAACCATGCTTGATGAATACAAGACACCGGATCGGTTTTGGGCCGAGGCGGTCAACACCGCCTGCTACGCCATCAACCGGTTATATCTTCATCGAATCCTCAAGAAGACATCTTATGAACTCCTTACTGGTAAAAAGCCCAATATTTCATATTTTAGAGTTTTTGGTAGCAAGTGCTTTATTCTTGTTAAGAGAGGTAGAAAATCAAAATTTGCTCCCAAAACTGTAGAAGGCTTTTTACTAGGATATGACTCAAACACAAGGGCATATAGAGTCTTTAACAAGTCCTCAGGACTTGTTGAAGTTTCTTGTGACATTGTGTTTGATGAGACTAACGGCTCTCAAGTAGAGCAAGTTGATCTTGATGATATAGGTGAAGAACAGGCTCCATGCATAGCGCTAAGGAACATGTCCATTGGGGATGTGTGTCCTAAGGAATCCGAAGAGCCTCCACAAACACAAGATCAACCATCCTCCTCTATGCAAGCATCTCCACCAACTCAAGTTGAGGATGAGGCTCAAGAAGTTGAACAAGAAGATCAAGAAGATGAGCCACCTCAAAATGATGGCAACGATCAAGGGGGAGATGCAAATGATGAAGACAAGGAGGATGAACAACCAAGACCGTCACACCCAAGAGTCCACCAAGCAATACAACGAGATCACCCCGTCGACACCATCCTCGGCGATATTCATAAGGGGGTAACTACTCGATCTCGTGTTGCACATTTTTGTGAACATTACTCGTTTGTTTCCTCTATTGAGCCCCACAGGGTAGAGGAAGCTCTTCAAGATTCGGATTGGGTGATGGCGATGCAAGAGGAGCTCAACAATTTCACAAGGAATGAGGTATGGCACTTGGTTCCACGTCCTAATCAAAATGTTGTAGGGACCAAGTGGGTCTTCCGCAACAAGCAAGATGAGCATGGTGTGGTGACAAGGAACAAAGCTCGACTCGTGGCCAAGGGGTATTCACAAGTCGAAGGTTTGGATTTTGGTGAAACCTATGCACCCGTAGCTAGGCTTGAGTCAATTCGTATATTATTGGCCTATGCTACTTACCATGGCTTCAAGCTCTATCAAATGGACGTGAAGAGTGCTTTCCTCAATGGACCAATCAAGGAGGAGGTCTATGTTGAGCAACCTCCCGGCTTTAAAGACAGTGAGTACCCTAACCATGTCTATAGGCTCTCTAAGGCGCTTTATGGGCTCAAGCAAGCCCCAAGAGCATGGTATGAATGCCTTAGAGATTTCCTTATTGCTAATGGCTTCAAAGTCGGCAAAGCCGATCCCACTTTGTTCACTAAAACTCTTGACAATGATTTGTTTGTATGCCAAATTTATGTGGATGATATCATATTTGGGTCTACTAACAAATCTACATGTGAAGAATTTAGTAGGATCATGACACAAAAATTCGAGATGTCGATGATGGGGGAGTTGAAGTATTTTCTAGGATTCCAAGTCAAGCAACTCCAAGAGGGCACATTCATTTGTCAAACAAAATATACTCAAGACATTCTAAGCAAGTTTGGAATGAAGGATGCGAAACCCATCAAGACTCCCATGGGAACAAATGGGCATCTCGACCTCGACACGGGAGGTAAGTCCGTGGATCAAAAGGTATACCGGTCGATGATTGGTTCATTGCTTTATTTATGTGCATCTCGACCGGACATTATGCTTTCTGTTTGCATGTGTGCAAGATTCCAAGCCGACCCTAAGGAATCACACCTTACGGCCGTAAAACAAATCTTGAGATATTTGGCTTATACTCCTAAGTTTGGGCTTTGGTACCCTCGGGGATCCACATTTGATTTGATTGGTTATTCGGACGCCGATTGGGCGGGGTGTAAAATTAATAGAAAGAGCACATCGGGGACTTGCCAGTTCTTGGGAAGATCCTTGGTGTCTTGGGCTTCAAAGAAGCAAAATTCGGTCGCTCTTTCCACCGCCGAAGCCGAGTATATTGCCGCAGGCCACTGTTGCGCGCAATTGCTATGGATGAGGCAAACCCTGCGGGACTACGGTTACAAATTAACCAAAGTCCCTTTGCTATGTGACAATGAGAGTGCAATCAAAATGGCCGACAATCCCGTCGAGCATAGCCGCACTAAGCACATAGCCATTCGGTATCATTTTCTTCGGGATCACCAACAAAAGGGGGATATTGAGATTTCTTACATTAACACTAAAGATCAATTAGCCGATATCTTTACCAAGCCTCTTGATGAGCAATCTTTTACCAGACTTAGGCATGAGCTCAATATTCTTGACTCTAGGAATTTCTTTTGCTAGTCTTGCACACATAGCTCATAAATATACCTTTGATCATGTCTCTTTTATATGCTATGACTAATGTGCTTTCAAGTGTATTCGAAACCAAGTCATAGGTATATTGAAAGGGAATTGGAGTCTTCGGCGAGGACAAGGCTTCCACTCCACTCCACTACTCATTCTTCGCCGTCGCTCCGCATAATATCTCCAACTTTGGTATAATCTTCACTCATTTATTTTATGACCAAAGGAGGAGAAACTACTTCATTGGGCTCTAATGATTCCGTTTTTGGCGATTTATGCCAAAGGGGGAGAAAGTATGAGCCCAAAGCAAAAGGACCGTACCACCACCTAAGTTTTAAAATTTTGGAGATTTTCAAATTGGTCAATTTCAAAATTGGAATCTTATTATGTTCTAAAGGGGGAGGAAGTAGTATTTCCAAAATGTTAAATCAAAACCCTCTTGAACACTAAGAGGAGGATCTCAATTTAGGGGGAGTTTTGTTTAGTCAAAGGAAAAGCATTTGGAACAAAGGAAGAAACCTTCAAAACTTGAAAATGCTTAGCAAAATCTTATTCATTTACCTTTGACTATCTTGCAAAAAGTCTTTGAAAAGAATTTACAAAAGAATTTGCAAAAACAAAACTCTTGGTGCAAATGTGGTCCAATATGTCAAAATCAAAGAAAACAATCCATGCGCATCATATAAATATTTATATTGGCTCAATTTCAAGCAACCTTTGCACTTACATTATGTAAACTAGTTCAATTATGCACTTCTATTTTTGCTTTGGTTTGTGTTGGCATCAATCACCAAAAAGGGGGAGATTGAAAGGGAATTAGGCTTACACCTAGTTCCTAAGTAATTTTGGTGGTTGAATTGTCCAACACAAATATTGGACTAACTAGTTTACTCTAGTGCATAAGTTATACAGGTGCAAAAGGTTCACATTTAGCCAATAAAAAGACCAAGTGTTGGATTCAACAAAGGAGCAAGAGGCAACCGAAGGCACCTCTGTTCGGGGGGCACCAGACTGTCCGGTGTACACCGGACAGTGTCCGGTGCGCCACCAGTGCACCAGAGGACTCCGACTTCAAACTCTTCGCCTTCGGGAATTCTCGGAAGCCGGCACGCTATAATTCACCGGACTGTCCGGTGTGCACCGGACATGTCCGGTGATCCAAGGAAACGCGGTCTCCGGAACTCGCCAGCCTCGGGTTCGCGCGGCAGCCGCTCCGCTAAAATTCACCGGACTGTCCGGTGTGCCAGCGGGGCAACGGCTATTTCGGCGCCAACGGCTCCCTGCGGTGCATTTAATGCGCGCGCAGCGCGCGCAGGCGTCAGACGTGCCCATACCGGTGCACCGGACACTGAACAGTACATGTCCGGTGTGCACCGGACACCCTGGCGGGCCCAGAAGTCAGAAGCTCCAACGGTCAGAATCCAACGGCAATGATGACGTGGCAGGGGCACCGGACTGTCCGGTGTGCACCGGACTGTCCGGTGCGCCATCGAACAGAGGACTCCAGCCAACGGTCATGTTTGGTGGTTGGGGCTATAAATACCCCAACCACCCCACCATTCATGGCATCCAAGTTTTCCACTTCTCAACTACTACAAGAGCTCTAGCATTCAATTCTAGACACACCAAATAGATCAAATCCTCTCCAAATTCCACACAACACCATAGTGACTAGTGAGAGTGATTTGCTTGTGTTCTTTCGAGCTCTTGCACTTGGATCGCATTCTTTTCTTCCTCATTTGTTCTTGTGATCAAACTCAATTGTAACCAAGGCAAGAGGCACCAATTGTGTGGTGGCCCTTGCGGGGAAGTTTTGTTCCCATTTGATTGAGAAGAAGAGAAAGCTCACTCGATCCGTGGGATCGTTTGAGAGAGGGAAAGGTTGAAAGAGACCCGGCCTTTGTGGCCTCCTCAACGGGGAGTAGGTTTGCGAGAACCGAACCTCGGTAAAACAAATCCACGTGTCACACTCTTATTTGCTTGCGATTTATTTTACGCCCTCTCTTGCGAACTCGTTTATATTTCTAACGCTAACCCGGCTTGTAGTTGTGATTATTTTTGTAAATTTCAGTTTCGCCCTATTCACCCCCCCTCTAGGCGACTATCACCCCCCTCTAGGCAACTTTCACAGAGCCAACTCATGTTAGTCTTAGCAATTAAGCAAGTGTCCAGTTCAGCTTTGTTATCATTAAAATCAACCAAATATAGCTGACCATCTAACACTCCCTTAAATGCTATTGAATCATCACTTCTTCTAATGACACTAACACCTACATCAGTAAATAGACAGTTGTAGCCTATTTTGTATAATTGAGAAACAGAAAGCAAATTGTAATCTAAAGAATCTACGAGAAAAACATTGGAAATAGAATGGTCAGGAGATATAGCTATTTTACCCAAACCTTGATTTCCATCGCCGAATGTAATAGATCTTTGGGGATCTTCATTTTTCTCATATGAGGAGAACATCCTTTTCTCCCTTGTCATGTGGTTTGTGCACCCGCTATCGATTCTCCAACTTGATCCACCGGATGCATAAACATACAAAACAAGTTTAGGCCTTGTTTTTAGGTACCCAAACGACCTTGGGCCCTTTCACATTAGAAACAAGTACTTTGGGTACCCAAACACAAGTCTTTGGACTCTTGTGTTTGCCCCCAAAATATTTAGCAACTACTTTGCCTGATTTGTTAGTGAGCACATAAGAAGCATCGAAAGTTCTAAATGAAATGTTATGCTCATTTGATGCATTAGGAATTTTCTTCTTAGGCATTTTAACATTAGTGGTATGCCTAGAACTAGAAACCTCATGTTTATACATAAATGCATGGTGAGAAACATTATAAGGTTTTCTAGCATGAATTTTCCTAATTTTATGCTCAGGATAGTTTGCAAGATATAAAATGTAGCCTTCACTATCCTTAACCATAGAAGCCTTACCCTTAACAAAATTAGATAATCTTTTGTGGGCATTAAGCTTGCCATTGGATTGACTCCCTTGTTGGAAACCAATCCCATCCTTAATGTCAGGGCGTCTCCCATTATAGAGCATGCTTCTAGCAAATTTAAAATTTTCATTTTTTAACTCATGCTCGACAATTTTTGCATCTAATTTAGCTATATGATCATTTTATTGTTTAATCATAGCAAGGTGATTATCAATAGCTTCAATATTAATATCTTTACATCTAGTACAAATGGTGAAATTTTCAACAATAGATGTAGATGGCATGCAAATGTTCAATTCATCAATCTTAGAATTTAGACTAGCATTCTCATCTCTAAGACATGAAATTGAATCATTGCAAGCATTTAGTTTTTCAATCTTAGAAACTAAACTAGGATTTTCATTTCTAAGACATGAAATAGAATCATTGCACATGCTAAGCTCCTTAGACAGATTTTCACATTTTTCTACTTCTAGAGCATAAGCATTCTTCAATTTAATAAATTTTTTATTTTCCTTAACGAGCAAGTCCTCTTGGCATCCCAAGAGATCATCCTTCTCGTTAATGGTTTCAATTAATTCATTTTAATTTTTTCTTTTTTAGTCCATGTTAAGGTTGGCAAAGAGAGAAATCTAAATCATCTTCATTGTCGCTAGAACTACCCTCATCACTAGATGTAGTATATTTGGGGGTACTTCTAGAATGTACCTTTTTCTTCTTGTTGTCCTTTGCCCTAAGACATTTGTGGCCGACATTGGGGAAGAGAAGTCCCTTGTTGACGGCGATGATGGCGGCGTCCTCGTCGGAGGAGGAGTCAGTGGAGCTCTCGTCGGAGTCCCATTCCCGCCCCATGTGCGCCTCGCCGCCCTTCTTCTTGTAGTACTTCTTCTTTTCCATTTTCTTCTTCCCCTTCTTGTCGTCGTCCATGTCACTTTCACTTGTATATGGACATTTTACCACATCGGTAGCACACCCGTTTGGAGTGGGGTTTGTAGTCCTTTTCCCTCCTTTGCTTGAGAATTTGGCGAAACCTCTTGATAATGAGCGTCATTTCCTCGTTGTCGAGCTTGGAGGCGTCGATTGGAAGCCTAATTGGTGTAGACTCCTCCTTCTTCTCTTCTGTTGCTTTGAATGCAACGGGTTGCACCTCAGGTGTAGAGGTGGTGCCTTGCTCCAAGTTGACAATGTGTTTGGAGTCTTTGATCATAAGTTCAAAGCTCACAAACTTGCCAATTACTTCCTTGGGAGACATCTGTTTGTATCTAGGGTCCTATAACACTATAAAAACCATCAACTAAAAATAATGCATTTAGTTATTAATAGTAATTATGGCAATAAATTTTTCATTCAAGTGTTGGTTATTTATTTGCTTTTGGAATAATTTTTGGTTACTCATGATTGATTTTGGATATTTAATAGCATTTCTTCTTAAATGAAAATCCAAGTAAATAATATAATAATTATTGGTCCAAAAATAAATATTCTATTTATAAATAATTTTGATATAATTATTGCGAATTTTTAGATTATTTATATATGTATTTACATTAGTAATTAGAAAAGAAATAGAAAAAAAGGAAACTTTAACCCTAACCCTAACGGCCCACTAGGGGCCCAATAGCCGCGCCGCGCCCCTCCCCTGCCTCCCCAGTCGCCGCCACGAGGGGGGACTTCTCCCCTCCCTGCCGCGCGGGCCCCATTGGCCAGGGACCCGCGACCATCCCCTTCCTAGTGCCTAGGCCACCGCGCCGCCGTCGCGACCCGACCCCGCGTCCGAGCCACCCCACACTACGCTCCGCAGCCATTCGTCTCCCCGGTGTAATGGAGCTTCAACGCGACCGTTTCCTCCCCTCCCCACTCTCTCCCCATTGATGTCGCCTCCATTAATGGCCTTGAAGAACCGCCGGTCGCCTCTCTCTCTCTCCTCGATGCCCTCTCCTCTCCCCTCCCTCTCTCTATAAATACCGGCCGAGCTCCTCTCCCTCCTCCCTACCTGAGCTCGCCCCTCTCTCTCACTTTCCTTGCTCACCCACACCGTCATCGGAGCTTCGTGGACCACACAACCCTGCCGGAGCCGCCCGATGCCAAACCCCGGCCCTTCTCCACTCGACCAACCCCCCCGGTCAAGTTCTCTCCCTGCACAAGCGAGAACTCAAGATGGAAGACAACCCCAAAATGTTAATTTATTTTCCAAAGCACGTTTTGAATTAGTTTATGAATTTTTGTAATTATTATGTGGTAATATGAGAATGTTGTGATTCGGAATTCATACGTATGTGAACTATTAATTTTTGGTATGCAATGAATTAGTGAATTATTATTATGTTATTGGTTTGCGATTTATTTAGAATTAAGGATTTAATAAAGAATGACAAAATTTGGTAGACACATGTTAGTAGTAAGAACACTGGATAAGTAATTTCATAGTTAATTTAGTTTGCGATGGATTTTAGAAGTTATCTAGAAATTGATTATCATAGGTATTTAGGCTCGCTAAATAAACAATGGAAATTCTTGAGCACGAAATTAGTAAATGGTATAGAATTCATGGCAATACAAATATTATAGGTTATTAGACAATTTATCTCTGATTACTATTAATGATACTTTCTTTTAGAAAGAAAAGAGAAAACTAAAAGAATATCACTAGTCGTAATGAAAATAGGTTTTTACTAGCCAAAATAAATGTGTCCATGAGTATAGCACTTAAATTCTTAAAATTAGTAAAACACTTGTTTATGTCACAATAATCATGAATATGTTATTAAAAGGTCTAATTAGTGATTTATATTGATTCTTAGAATATTAATGTTAGAAGAATCATAAATAAGCCATTTTAGCTATACACATAAGTTCTATTTAGAAATAAAGTCTATTATTAGTAATAAAGAAAATAATTAGCCTTTGTTTTCATAAAGAATGTTAATACATATTATACTAGATAAAACTAGTATTATGGCCACCTACTCATAATTTCATCAATAATGACTCGTAGTAATAGTCATAAATGAATTAAAGTATTTACGCTTTAAGACGTATTTATGAGTGTGATAAGTATGAAGTATGAATGTGAATGTAATGGTGAATGATTACCCCTGTATTGGTGTATGTTTATTTATTTGGCATCCGTATTATTTTGTATGTGCGATACACAAATCGATGCTAGAAGTGGATTGTGAGTTAGACGAGCCTAACACGTTCGAGGATGACCCGCAGGACATGTTCAATCAAGGCAAGTGGATTCTCCCTCTACATATTCTATTTGTACCCAATTAATGCATATAATAATGTTTACTTTTTGGATATACTACATAATTTGATGGGTTTTGCCTAACTAAGGATTTCCTAGATTTACCAACTTATTCCTTGGTTACCCTGGAAAAATACTATGCTTTGCAAATTTGTGCTACCGCTCAACTTGATAATTTTGATGCCACTCATTATTTGATATTAATGTTCCGGAAATGAAATTGGCATTATGAAGTTAACCCGATGGTTAAACAAGATTATTTCATATTAATTGGAACATGGAGTGACCACCCAGGATAACAGTGCAACCACGAGTGCTATCATGGCTCTAGCTTTGGTAACTAGCTTTATATGCTTAGTACCTAGCAACCTTACCTGAAATATGGGCAAGAGGGGGAGCGGCAGTGGTGGCAGCTCACGTTAACATGGGGACATAATCTTGGCTAAGGTACCTCGCCTATAGGGCCTCCACACCGACTTGGAAACCATAGCGGGTTGCTTTATATTAAGTATATTTTGTGAAAGCCACATAATGGATCCCTAGCCATTCACCTCGATAGTATTTACGGGTCCAATCAACCCAGGCTAGATGGGATACATGGCTTGTGGGTAAAGTTGTACCACCTCTACAGAGTGTAAAACTGATATGTCAGTCGTGCTCACGGTTAAGAGCAACCTGGACCCTCACATGATAATTGAACTTAAAGATGGACAATAAATCAAGATCTGATGATCTGCTAATGGTTTGCTTAAGTGGTTTCACTTAAGTGTTTTTTATATACTCTTATACCTTTGTTTAAATGGGATACTTGGGATACACACTTATTAGTAAGACAGGTGTTGTTAATAAAATATTGACCAACTAAAATGCTTACTGCTCAAACTTAGCCTCATCTTGTTAAACTTGCATTAAATTTTTCCCCACTTACTGAGCCCCGACCATAAGTGAGCTCACCCTTGCTAATATTTTGATCAGAGAGTGAGGAAGAAGACCTTGATGGAGATTTTGATGAATACTGAGTCTAATGATGCACCAGTCATCTTCCTGTGGGAGATTACTCATGTTATTTCTGCTTTACTTTAATGATACATTTTAAGATACTATTATCTAGATGTTGTAATAAAGACTATCCTACTCTCTTTATGCCTTTATTGCATTGTCTTTTGATATATCATACTTGTGACGTCAACATATGTGTGGAAAATGGATCTTAGCACACATATGCTATGCATTCGGTTTTGCCCCTAGAACCGGGTGTGATAGTGTTGGGGACTTGTTCTCAAATGCTAAGAATTAAGAACAAGGCAACATAGAAAGTGTTAAATGTTAAACTCCTTCGTCCTTAAAAACATTATATCCCTTCGGATATAATGAATCTTGGACGAAGGTTACAAAGGAAAAGACCTTCGTAAGGTTGATAGATGATAAAAAAAGAGCACACATATATAAAACACGAGTAATGATACAAGTATTATTACCAACTTATTTTTATTACCAAATTCATAAAAACAAATTACAAATGTACCTTCAGATTGATGGAAAGTAAAGGTACAGTCGTGATGCGGAAAAGCGTATGCCAGGTCAGCGTGAACAGTACGAGAGTATTGTTCATCTATTTATAGGCACGAGATGCAGCCCATGTAAAATTACATTGATGCCCTTTACATTTGACAATAACTTTATAGCAATCCTTCGAGGTTTAATTTGACTTTTCATCCTTGAGTCGGTTCCCCTTTTCTGCCGTCATGCCGAAGCTTTTCTGTACGTAGCTTCGTGATCGTCTTATCCTTCGTCGTGGTCGCTTTCCACCCCAGTCAAGCTTCGTCTTAACCATGCTCTTGTACGCCCGCAACCTGACTCCAAAGATACCTGTTCACATGTTTCACTCGGGAAATATTGTCAAATCATGTTTTTGAGGACCTTCGGAAGCCGAAGGCCCCCAACAGTAGCCCCTCGCAATATTAATTTTCTGTAATGATAAATTCATATTGTGACATGGACGAAGGCTTTAAGCCGAAGGTCCAAAAAAACACCAACAGACAGGTCCCCACGTATTAATTGTACTTGAGTAGGATTACAAAAAATAAGGGATCTTAGAATAACCTTGACCATCTTATGGTTATCCCACTTGGTGCACACGAGGTTGCGCACTTGGTTCACCATTGTCTTGAGCCGGTTATACATAGCTTGTGGCTCCTCCTCTTTATTGAGGATGAATCGACCGAGCTCTCCCTCGATCATTTCGTGCTTGGTGATCTTGGTCACCTCGTCCCCTTCATGTGCGGTTTTGAGGATGTCCCAAATTTCTTTGGCGTTCTTCAACCCTTGCTCCTTATTATACTCCTCTCAACATAAGAGGCGAGGCATATAGAAGTTGCTTATGAGTTGAAGTGCCTAATTTGGGTGGCCTCATCCGAGTCGTAGTCCTCGTCCCCCACCTTTGGTGCATGCGCTCCAAACTCAACAATATCCCAAATACTTTCGTGGAGTGAGGTTAGATGATGCCTCATTTTATCACTCCACATGCAATAATCTTCACCATCTAAATATGTTGGTTTGCCTAGGGGTACGGAAAGTAATAGAGCGCACTTAGAAATACGGGGATAGCGTACGGGCATCTGACTATACTTCTTGCGCTCATGACGCTTAGAAGTGGTGGATGACTCGATGCTGGAGGTGGAGGGTGACGAAGAGTCGGTCTCGTAGTAGACCACGTTCTTCATCTTCTTCTTCTTGTCACCTCTCCGGTTTGACTTGATGGAGGAAGAGGATTCCTCCTTGTACTTGTTGCCGGACTCCCTTGAGAGAGTCCTTCCCGAGCCCACAGACTTTTCTTCAGTCATGATCTCCCTCTTGGCATGATCTCCAGACATCACTTCGAGTTGGTTAGACTCTTAATGAAGCACTAGCTCCGATACCAATTGAAAGTCGCCTAGATGGGGGTGAATAGGCGAAAACTAAAATTTATAAACTTTAAACACACACTAGGTCTGGGGTTAGCGTTAGAATTAAATTTAAGTCCGAAACATTGTTTCTCTTGCTAGGAGTTGCTCAAGGAGTGCGGATGGCATATGGGAGCAAACTCAAATTAATACTAGCAAGGAAATGTTAGAGAGAGGAAAGAGGGCAAACAAATCAAGCGAGAATCAAAGTGAGTAGACACGACGATTTGTTTTACCAAGGTTCGGTTCCAAAGAACCTAGTCCCCGTTGAGGAGGCCACAAAGGCCGGGTCTATTTCAACCCTTTCCCTCTCTCTCAAACGGTCACTTAGGAAGGTGTTTTTTGGACCTTCGGCTTAAGGCCTTCGTTCACGTCGCAGTCTGAATTTATTAATTAAACAAATTAATACTGCGAGGGGCTACTGTTGGGGGCCTTCATCTTCCGAAGGTCCTCAAAAACACGGCTAACATGTTTTCCAAGTATAATATATATACAGGGTCCTTCGGTATTGGGATGAAGTTGTACACTATATGAAAAGCGTGGATCGGGAGAAGGATGATCCAGTTCCGAAGCTACCTGTGGAGAAGCTTCGGCTTAACAAGTGAAAAATGGAGCCGACTTAAAGGGAAAATGTTGTCTAGTCCTTGATAGATTATCCCTAAGTCAATAATAAATGTCAAGGGTATGTACATAATTTTACACAGGCTGCGTCCTGTGTCTATAAATAGATGAACAGTAGCACCGTACTATACAAGCTGACTTGTATTCACTCGCATGTCACGCCTAGATTTTTACCTTCTATCAAGCCGAAGGTATAAATGTAACTCGATATTGTTCATGTTTATTCATGATAATATAATAAAATGTTCTGATGATGTCATATGATTATTCATGTTATTTTCTATGTTTCATATGCTTCTACTTTCATTATTATATATATTGATATGATGAAGGTACGTCCTTCATAACCTTCGTATAAAGATCATTATATTCTAAGGGAGATAATGCTTCGAAAGACGAAGGTCTTTAACCATTAACGTTTTGTGTTGCCTTGTTCTTAACTCATAGTATTTGAGAACAATTCCCCAACAAACAACTACAAAACTCACTTTTACACTATGGATTGTCCGAAGCAGAAGAGAGCACCGTCCGGCAACAAGCTCGAACCATCCGGCCCCAGGTGCGGACCGTCCGCTTGTTGAAAAACTAGAAAAACCCGAAGGTGCGGGTTCGGTAAAATACATTTTTAGTGTCCTCGTGGACCGTCCGGGGTGCACGGCTGAACCGTCCACGACTACTTTATCTGACATCTGACGACGCATTTAATGCACTATAGTTGTGATATAGCCGTTACTGTTGATTGTTGTGATTTCAGCCATTGATGTGCAAGGTCGGACCGTCTGGACCAGGAGCACAGGCTGTCCGTGGTTGGCAGAAAGGAGGCAACGACTAGGAAGTGGTTGGTGGCTATAAATACAACCCAGCCACCTCCATTCATTTGATCCAAGCATTCCACTCACTCTCATTCGATACAAGAGCAAACACTTCATCCCAAGACACATTCAAAGCTTACAAACCTCTCCAAGTTCCACAATTGAGACTAGTGATCATTAGTGATTAGTGACTTGAGAGGGTGTGATTCGTGTTTCATTTGTTGCTCTTGTTGCTTGGTTTTCTTAATCGTGCTTTCTTCAACTCCTTCTAAATTCTCAAGTGACTAGTGTGTGGGTGATCCTTGAGAGGTTTGAGTGACCCTCGAGATTAAGGAGAAGCACTCAACCGGTTTAAGTAATAATTTGAGAGAGGAAAAGGGTTAAAAGAGACCCGACCTACGTGGCCTCCTCAACGGGGAGTAGGTCCTTTGGAACCGAACCTCAGGAAACAAATCGTCGTGTTCATTTGTGTTGGTCATTACCTTACAATTTGATTCTTCCTCTCCCCTCTCTAAGTTCACTTGCTTACAATATTTTTGAGTTAGCTTCCAAAGTCATCTGCATTGTTTGAGCAACCCATAGCAAGAAGAACTCTTTTCCGCACTTCGATCTCGCTATTACTTAATTCTAATCCTAACCTCGGGTGAAAGTCGTGTTCAAAGTTTATAATTTTCAGATTTCGCCTATTCACCTCCTCTAGGAGACTTTCAGTAGGCATAATGCCAGATAAGGACCGTATCCTGTCCAGGTAGGCACATCGTAAGCGGGTGTGGACGATGACACGGAGGTTGTATGCGGAGTGACGGCAACAGGGCTTATCTAGGCGGGTGCATCGCGGGCGGGTGAGAACAACGGTTGATGCAGAGGTTGTTTGCGGAGCGACAGCGGCGACAAAGCTTATCATGCGAGAAAGGGACGGAGTTTAGAACGTGCACGAAACCCTAATATTAGAGATAGAGATATAGATATACTTAGGCAGTGTTTGGTTGAGGAGCCAAGTAGAACGGAACCGTTCCATCCCTGATTCTAGGAACGGAGCCGCTCTGTTCTGTGTTTGGTAATCTGAAACGGAGCAACTCTGTTTTTTGTTTGGTTGCGGAGTGAACGGAACGGAGCGTGACTGTGAGAGCGGGATGGGAACGGAGCGGCTCCGTCCGGTTGATTTTTTGGAGCGGAATGGTTCCGGATCTGAGGAGAATATTCCCTAATTGGAGTCATTCCGTTCTAGTTCCTTTGTAACCAAGCAGCAACAAAACTGGGACAGAACGGTTCCGTTCTACTTAGCTCTTCAACCAAACACTACCTTAGTATTATATCTCAAGAAATCTTCTATTTTGCCACAATTTCGTTCAAAGCCACCTAAGAACTTATTTGTTTATACAGAACAGATAATCAAAATTTATATAAATTATATAAGAAATCCGGCTACTTCAGCGAAGTCCGTTCGGTTAGTTTGGAGGCAAAACTATATAAATTACCGAATAGTTTCGGGAATTATTCGAGGCTGTAGTTCCGAAAGAAGCGAACGGACCCCTAATAAAGAGAGGAAGAAACCTGCCGGCTTCCTTCTCGTCCCCAACAGGCGTACCCAAGACTCCAACTTCCTCGATCTAGCCATGTCGTCCGCGCCGCCTGCCCACCAGTCCAAGCCTTCCCCCCACCGCCGGCAGCACCATAACCTCGGACTGAGGCCGCCGCCGCCGCCGCAGTCCCAGCGCTACGTACCCAAATCCGCCCCCGCTGCGGCGCCAAAACCCTCCCCCCCGTCCCAGCCATCGCTCACTACCGCGCTCCGATCATCGGCCGCCTCGCCCTCCTCGTCCGGCTCTGGCGGGAGCTCCAGCGGTAGCGTAGGTGTCCGGTCGGTTGATGCATTCGTCGCGTATCTGCCGCATGACGAGGCGGTCGCGGCGGGTCTCGGCGGCCTCGATGCACACGAGTCGCAGGTCGTCGTCGACCATCTCAACGACGCACTTGCCGCGCTCCTTCGGGCCAAGCCTCGCGAGTTCTGGCTCCGGGGTAAGCGGAACATTCTCCTGTGCATTGCTTGCTTATCGAACCTGCTACTGCTTGCTTTGGTATAGTTGATTGACCGAATTTAGTGCGCCTTCTGATGCTTATCCGCTCAGAACAAACCAATGCTGTCATCTAAGCATGTTCGCTATGGCTTGCTGCGACTTCTACATTATTTTGTCTCTATGGATGGATTGCAGCAGATGTAGCAGTCGGAACAGCTATTCTCTTTCAGTGATTTTGTTTATTTTTCGCTTCATATCATATATGCATACAATTTAGTGGCTCAAATAGCTGACCTTCTCTTTGTTTTTTTTGGTTGATATTAGTGTAAGATGATGAGTCCACATTAGTTTGATGTGCACCTAACAATTAGGTTCTTCCTTCTTAATACTACATGCATTGTTTTAGATTCCAGCCTATATGTTTAGTTGCAGGTCAAGCCTCTTAACAAATTAGGTTTTGCTGTGTTGTTTAAACTATTCCAGTTTGTTGTGGCAATTCAAGTGACAGGTCCAGAAAAAAAAACATATCTCTAGCTATTCGTTATTTCATATTGAATTTTCCTCATATTGTAGAGAAATCTCAGCTAATCTGTTCACATCTTGAAAACACAATCACAATTGCTCTTTACACATGAAATGTCCCTGAAGTGTTAGCATATACATAATGGTGATTGTGACAGTAGAGTCATGCTATCTGGAGTCCTTTATTCAGTATTTCGGACAAATGGCTGTCACATTTTATTTAGCAAGGAAATATAAGGTGCAAAATATTATATTAGTGAACCTATGAGCAGTTGAGCATACTCAATCTCATGCCTCATCTGATCTTTGTGGACCAAGTGCGGTTTGAAATTCCCTCACCTATCTTGGGCTGACTTAAAGACAATCAGATTTAGCATTTAGTCAAATGAAAAGATGGATAATAGGGATGATCCCACTTGGATCCTAGACACAAGATTGAGTGTGCAATTGTGCATTTTTCATTATAATCGTATGCACCTGGTACTTCCTATTATTAACATTATCAAATACTGTTCATGTAGTGTCTTGCACTCTTGCCCGTTCCTGAATAGACAGTTAGGGAACAGGGTAAAGATGGTGTCTGTAGACTTTTTGGCTGGGAATACAAATGTTAAGATGTAACCGCATAAGGATATGTCATGTGCCCAAGATTCTCGAACAGAAGTTACCTCAATAATCGATAGTTCAATAAATAGATTAGTTTGTATGATTAATTTACTATGTTGTTCTTACACAACTGGTACATAAATTCAGCTACATCTAAACTTAGTCAATGACATATGCTAACTTTTGTTGTTTTTCACAGTGGCACAGAACACTTCTTTGCATGAATTCCTTGATAGTTATCTACAATTCAGGCACAGGTGGTATGATTTGCCACACCGAGGCCCAAAGGGAACTGTAGCAGGTTTGGTTGTTGGGGAGCTTGAGCTTTGCCGTCGTGTATTTATGGTCCTCTATCGCATGTGAGATTTCTATCATTTCCCATCTTTTGTCGTTTTGTTACCTTTTTAACTGAGTTTTTTTTAGATCCTCGAATAAGGATCCTGGAGCAGGTCGCGGCGAGTCCCTTAGCATGAAGGAGCATGCAGGTGAAATTATGCCACTCATTTATTCATTGTGTGGGGTTTATTGATTCCACCACTTGTTTGAATATACTGTATTTGTATTCTCAATTCCACAATGTTTCTTTGTAGCCTTTCTGCTGGAGAAAAAATTGCTTGATCTACCAAAATTGTTGGACATATGTGCTATATATGAGCATGACAACGGCAAGTTAACAAGTTCACTGGTGGGTCCCTCAACTAGTTTTTTTTTCTTGAACACACCCTCAATTAGTTTTTTATTTGGGTTTTAGGTATATATATATATATATATATATATATATATATATATATATATATATATTGGAATCAGAATGTATTTAGTTCATTATTTTTAGCTAAAATTTCTTAATTGTGAAATCTTATGCTGACAAAGACTCTTTGCCCAGGTTACGAATGTTATTAATGTGCAGCCGAGTGTACTGGATGACATTAATATTGTCATTCCCCAGTTCCTCAACATTTTCCACACGATGCATGATAGGTGCATGACATCTTTACAGGTGATCTTTGTCTCTTTTTTTCCCGATCCTTGTGCTTACTCTTAGTATTGATAAAAGGTCCTGTTTATTTCTAGCAATATTCGATAGCATTTTTTAATAGTTACTGTTTGTATGCCCAGAGAAGCCACATATAGGCATATAGGACCTCTCATAATTAATTAACATCTTGCACTCTCCTTTTGGATCCATGATTGTCAGTTTCATTGATCATGCTGGAAATTATTATTTACTGCAGATTCCTTAATTTCTGAGTTTCTACCTATTGCCTTGAAGTGTGAAGTGTCTCCATTCCATGGTCTCTTTGTTGTGTGTTTTATACATGTGTTCACTGTGGTCAGCCTTGGCATAATGTATATAATCTCATACTCTTCTACCTCATTATTGTTTACTGTATATGTGCATCTCTACTAATCTTATAAAAAAACTTAGTTCCTTGTTCCTTTCAGCATTACTGA
Source organism: Zea luxurians (assembly GCA_029449295.1). Taxonomy (NCBI): domain Eukaryota; kingdom Viridiplantae; phylum Streptophyta; class Magnoliopsida; order Poales; family Poaceae; genus Zea; species Zea luxurians. Next base: position 1,666,203 of record JAOPSE010000173.1, on the reverse strand, counting down.
TGCTAATTTGGTTAAGGGATCATACTTGGCAGCTGAAAATGATAATTAGAATTGAATGATTTTCTTTAAAGTGTATTACAACTTCATATGCTCAAGTGTTTACTTATTGTGCTTAATCTTTATGAGCCAATAATAGCAATAATGAAATTTCCATGCATTCTCGACTATTGGATAATAGTTCTTTCCTGATACCCTATATGTATTGGACCCATCTTAACAACAATTGAATTCAGGTGCTCACTTCAACCGGATCAATTGATAATGGATATGTTCAGCTTCAGAAAGATTTCATGGAGGTTACTTCTATCCATGCAGTACTTGTTCTGATTTGCCTGCTTTATATTTTTCCTCTCTCCCCGTAATTGATGATAATATTGATTGACCACAGGTGTTAGATTTTATAAATGATGCGATTGTTACTCTGGATTCTTTTGTTGGTGCTTATCAACCTGCCGCTTTATTGTTCTGTACTAATTTTGAAATGAGGTGAGCAAGCTTCTTGTTCATCCATTGATGCTTGATGACATCAAGATCTTTCCCTGTTTTATCACTCTGTAATAGCCCTTGTTTCCCTGATTGCAGCTATGGAGTTGAGGAATTGCTGAATGCTCTTGCAAGGCTGTATAGTTCATTGCTACCATCATTGCTCCATGGGTTTAAAGTTATGCCCAAGTCTCAGAGCAATGCAGAGGCATCACTTGACAGCACACTTAGTGACATTCCTCTTGCTATAAGGATGTTGTCAAAGAGAACAGCGAGATTTGGTTGGAGATTGTTGCACTACTGTTATTTGAATGATCAAGTTAGGGAGCATGATGCTCAAACTTCTACTAAGATGTTTCCAGCTAAAGTCGAAGATCCTATGATCAGGGGAGACATCTTGGTTCAAACACTTAAAGATATAAATAGAGAATCCACTTACTCTTCTCAAGTGAATCATGGAAATACTTTTCTCCAAGAACTTGAAAGTGAATTTCAATTAATGAGCCAGATTGGTGATATTCGGAACAAAGGTACGCAATGGAGTTCTTCAGTCAAATAGTTAAATAGTATTTGTTGTAGTTAGTATGTGATAATAGCTTATTTACACAAGTCATCTTAAAGTGTTAGTAGCTCATGCAAGGACATTTTCTGCACACATTTATGAAAAATATTTATTCTACTGTGATGCCTGCTCTTACAATTGCTCTGATTAACACAATTGAAACGGAGTTGTTTCTGAGAAGCTTAGAGTTTCCAGTTTTATGAAGTAACAATCTCCCAATAAGTGGCAACACTTGGATAGCAGAATCTTTATTCTGTGTTATTAAAACGAATTTTCTTGTCAGAATCATCATTTAATTGAATATTTCATGCTTGTTATGACTATTCATTTGAACTGTCTTGTTTCCCCCATCATATAGCCTTGTTTGCTGCTGCTTGTTTCAATGATGTTTCAATCCCTGTGAACACTTCTAGACTGTATAATGAAGCGATGTCCTTCCATGAAACCACATGCAGTTTTACAAACCTCCATTTCACTTAATTAGGTTGCTATTCAAAGTGTTTCTTAGGTTTAATTTTCGTACCAAGCTCTAACATGTTTCTGTATTAGGAGTCAATTCTAAAGTAAGTTAAGGAGGACTTTTGATACTTGATTTATGATTTCATAATTGTTCATTGTTTCAGTTATTTCTGAATTCCGTCATGTGAATAATTTACCACAGCATTTTTAATTAGTTAATGTACATGCTACATTTTATTTTGCTTTTAAATTTAATCTGATGGTATAGACCTTTTGTGTAATGTGATTTGTGTTCCTTGAACTCGTAACAGGATGGATATACATGGATGATGAGCAGTTCCAGTTCTTATCACGATTGTGTGGATCTACTCACACTTCTTGGAATGGCATATCTGATTTGCCAGTCTCTTCTCATGGTGGTGAATTACAGCAGAAGGATGAGGAAACAGCGATGGTTGAGTCCAAAATTAGTCAGATAAGGGATCTTTTCCCTGATTATGGGAAGGGTTTCCTTTCTGCTTGTCTGGAAGCCTACAACCTGAACCCTGAGGAAGTTATCCAAAGGATATTAGAAGGAACACTTCATCAAGATCTTCTAGCTTTGGATACTTCATTAGAAGAGATGCCACACGAAAAACCTGCACCAACTGCTGTGAAAGATAAAGGGAAGGGTATATTGGTGGAAAATGTGCCTCAAATTACAAAGAAACCCCATAAAGTTGCTGAGACACATTACTTTGTTCAAGATGGCCTATCTTCAGCAACTTCATCAGCATCACAAGGTCCATCTTCTGCAATTTCCTCAGCATTCCAGGGACCATCTTCTGCTATTTCATCAGCATCTCTGGGCCCATCCTCATCCATATCATCTGTCCCAAAAGGTAGATTTACAAGGAAGGCCAATGATGATTTGCCGGACACTGCAATCCTGGACTCGAAAAATGCTAAAAATGCAGCTAGATCTGTTATCCTTGACTCGCAATATGAGTATGAAGATGAGTATGATGATTCATTTGATGATCTTGGCTTCAGTGTGGTAGAGTCAAGTTATGAGGAAACTGATGGTGTCAATGACGCTGAGGCTTCATCACATGGCCCAAGATGGAGTTCACAGAAGAAACCACAGTTTTATGTCAAGGATGGGAAGAATTATAGCTACAAGGTTGCTGGTTCGGTTGCTGTATCCAGTGCTCGAGAAGCAGCTGTCATGAGGCAAACTCAAAAAGAGACAATCTATGGTCTGGGTCGTGGTGGAAATGTTCCTTTTGGTGTCCCGAACAGGCAACATATAGATGTGGAGGCAGAGGAGGTTGGTGATGCTGACAACTCAGGCAGAGGTTCAAATTCCCGTGGCCGGGGAAGAAAAGGCGGAAGGGAAGGCAACCGTCCGGAGGAGAATGAGAGCTCCAATGGACGAGGCTCTGGCTTTGGTGGTAAAAGAGGAGGCTGGAATCAGGGCAATCCGGCTGAGGAAAACTGGAACCCTAATGGTCAACAAGGTTTTGGCCGTGGTGGCAGAAGAGGGGGCTGGAATCAGGGTGGCCCAGCGAAGGAAGACGGTAACTCTAGTGGCAGGCAAGAAAGTTTTGGCCGTGGAGCAAGACGGGGCAGCATGAACCATGACCAATCAGCCGAGGATAATGAAGGCCATAATAATCCCGCACAAGACTTTACTCGAGGACCAGCTCCTCGTGGTGGCCATGGAAGGGGAGGTGGCCGGAACCATCACAGGAGAGATCGGGCAATGAAGAAGCATATTCAAGGATTGACAGGGCTTTAGCTGCTGGTAGCCTTATGCTTTTGATGTGCCGTACTGTAAATGGCATTTTTGGAGGCACTCCTACTTGACCATCCAAATTTTTGTGCTTGTTCTGTTTTAAAATCAAATAACGCCATGAAGTAACCCACATATGTTCTCGTAACATTTGTGATTGCCCTAAAAAGGGTAATAGTGTATGTAGTTCTAAACATGCTTGTAACTCGTTAAATACATAATTAATTCTCTAGCGACTGAAAAGAAAAATCATGAAACCAAACCAATTTTGTTAGCTTTTTTTGTCATGTGCTATCCAGTAAAACAGTTCTTGCTTAAAATAATTGTATATGCCCACATGCCATACCCAATTAGGGTTCACCCGATGTCCCCACCTCTAGAAATCTTATAGGGAAAAAGTTCAACTGACTATCTCCATTTTTGATTTGGTTTACTCTCTGTTTAGAACATAGGCAATTTGAAGGTATCAGTTCAATTTTATAGAAAACTTCCCTTATCAGTTCAAATTTAGAGAAAACTTCCAGTCTATTTAGAACATCCGATTTTTTTCAAGAATCGTACAAGAGTTTTGCAAAAATTAGTTCAATTTTACAGAAAAGCGTAAGAATTTGAAAAGAAATCTATATTCCAAATAGGACATTCCTTTTCATTTGTCTATGTATAAGTTGAATTTTATTTTAAAATTTTGTAAGATAATAGCGTACGCCATAAATTATTTTAAAAATACATTATAAAACAGTTATGTTTACTATAATTTTGTATTTCTAGTATTAATTAATTAATTGATTAATTAATTTATGGTCTAACCTATCAAAAAATGAAATAAATTTATGTTCTATTTTATTTATACCGCTATATATTATCTATACCATCGCTATATAATCCGACAGTTTGAACTTTGCAAAAATTATCCAACCAAATCACCCACAACCATACCTATACTAAATCTATCAAACAAATTACAACCAAACTTAACACATCATCAAAATCAATGTTTCATATTGTTGAATAACTTACTCTAATTTATTTACTAAAATCCAATGAACAATATTATTTGAATCATCAACCATTTCTCCCCTCCCCTCCGACCCAGCCGACCCTGACGCCCCCACCTTCCCCCTCTCCCACATTCTTGGCGTCGTCGTCAACCCCTTCCCTAGCGTCGTTTACGTCGTCGTCGACTCTTTATCTCCCCTCTGCGGGATTATAGCGTTAGCACAGACTATATACTAGTAAACATAAGTTATGGTGCGATCTTTGCTCTAAAACTAAAAATCAATTTAATTATACAGAAACAAAAAAGATAAATCTAGTTGATGGGTAATTAGACTTATTACTCCAAAATTTTTGTGAAGTCAAACTTTTTGCAAGACGAAAGCAGTTCAAGTTTCTGATTTTTCCTCTCATGTTTCAAATGTTGTTTTCTGGTTAGTGCTGACCTTACGGGTGTTTGTGTTTTGACGAACTTGTGCATTTGAACTTGCACTTCAGCTTCCGTTGTTTTTAACATCCAGACAACTTAGCTAATCTTTAGCACTTTATACTTTCCAGTTGTTGAAACCGACTAACACGTGGTCGAGTGGGCCCAAACAACGAAAAATAGGAATGTTCATGTGCTCAACAAAACAGTGGGCATGAAAATGCAGTGTCTAGTCAAGCGTGTCCCATCAATGTACAGTGCGGGAATATTTATAGGTAACTAGATGGGTGAGCATACCCTTCTAAGTACAATTATGCCGCCGTTTACCTCCTTTAGTCCTGGAATTTTCCCCTTGGGGTCATTACAGGTCATTACAACAAAGTTAACTATAGCCTGATTAAATACACTACAAACCATGTCCCAAGAAGGGTCTTACAAATGGGTCCGAATGCCCAGTGGGGCACTGCATGGGCCCTGCTAACGGATGGTGTGGTCCTCACTGGGACGTGACACTCTTCGCTCTGGGGCGTTGGGTCTTCGATCCTTGCCAAGGCTTGTACTCGGAGCAGCCCAAGCAGGTGGTGTGATGCCGAGCGAAGTCCAGAGGAGCCCCAGATTTAAGCGGTAAGTCCCTTCGCCTCTAAACCTTCGTCAGTTCTCCGACCGAGACCTTGGCTTCGATACGGATAGAACCTGTTCAATTTATGTTAAAGCAAACTGAACAAGGGGGCGGACGACCTTCGCTCCAACACCAGTATTTGCAAGATTTCGGAGATTTATGAACTTCCATATCTTAGATTTCAAGGGTTGCTCTTAACTCGTTCTTACTTCCACTTTACTTTGAGCCTTCGTGGTAATGTTCCAAGGTCCAATGGTCTCCCAATGGATATATGTAGAGCTGAAAAAAAAATCTCGAGCCTTGAGCGAGCCGAGCCAAACCAAATTTTTGAGTTTGTTGGTGTAGCGAGCCAAACCGAGTCGGCTCGTTCTGGCTCACGAGCCGTGCCAATATAATCAACCTATAAAATAATAATGGATATTAAATTATTTTATAGATATCTGATTTTTTTTCTTAACCTTTGATGATGGATATATAGCAATTTATAATTTAGATTACTTATAATATTGAATGATAATCATATATTTTACATTTATATAATATAAAATCACTATATAATATAATATTATTTATCAAGTTGTAGTTCGCGAGTCAAGCCTCAAGCCTCCTACTTCAGCTCGTTGAGTGGACAAGCAAGCCAAACTGAACTCGCCTGGTTTTTAGCCCTAGACATATGAACTTGGATTTGCTAGAAGAGATGTGTGCCAGGTAAAATAGGCAAAATTCCTTCGCTTGGCGAAGTCTCATCCAACCCAATCCTGCCCCCACCCTTAAAATTGATGTTACTATATATCACAGAGAGCAAAATTTACATGCAGATAAGAGATAACATGTTCCCGTATTATATCAGATGAGCATAGTTAAATAAGAGGCCATAACCCAGAAGCTGCATTGCACTACTTACTGAAAGTGGGCAGCTTTTCTAAGCCACAACCACAATTTCTGCAAGTCACCCAGCAGGAGAGAGAGAGAACCTGCTATGGTTATTTTTCTTTTGTACAAAAAGAATTCCCACAGGATCCAAAAGTATAACCCCTACCCCCACCCCTTCGACCTCCCACCGTTAAACGTGTGCCTCATGACAAATGCCAATGCGACATCCGCTTCAGCAGCTAAACCTGGCATAGCTGGTGCGCTCTGTTCCTTCCAAAATTCAGTTTTGTGACTTTGTGACTTGTCCGATCCCTCAGCCTTGCTGTCCTAGAATGATGAATTGTCATCATCAGACTCGTTCTCCCTTCGTTGTCCATACACATTTAGAATTGGCAGTGAGGTGGCTGGAATGCGGAAAGACCTGGCGGACCCAACGACTGTTCTATCCTGCTGCAACCTGCCAACCTCCTTGCAGACATGATCCAACGTCGAGAGGAAGTCCCTCACCACCATGAATATTCTGAGAGGGTGCGGTTCCTCTTTCACGGTGTCACCGTGGAAGTACTCGGTGATGTCTTTTACTCTCATCAAGGCCCTCTTCTCCTCCCCTCTGACTTTCTCTATCTCCGCCTCAGCTTTCTTGAGAAAACTTTGCATTGTCGAAAAGAACTTCTGGCCTTGAGTGCATTGTCTCTCGAGCTGCAAGACCGACTTGATCTTTTCAAGACCTGTTTCTAGCTTATTAACATAACCATGCAACACATCGAAGTCCATCATAGCTGCTTTCTTGACATTTCCTAGCTCACTGCTAAGCCCAGAGACAAGTTTCAGGCCTTGCTTCCGTAACTGCTCGTCTTTAGAGCTACGGGTAATCATGGCACTTTCTTTTTCTGATTTTGCATCTTCTGATCGAACGATTTCTTGGACGACAAAATGCAACAGCGTTGTTTTACCATCAGTGCCCTTGACATCAGCAAGTTTTAGGAGAGTGTCAAGCTTGAAAGCTTTTGCCTCACCCCGGTTTGTGCCAACATTCATCCGGTTCCCAGTTCTCAGCACTGCTTCGAGCAGTTTCAGGAACAACCTGCTGCCTCTAAGATCTTCGCAGGCTGCCTGAAAACAAGTGAAGAAATCTTAGGTACCTATTAGTCTAAATCTGGAGTTTCGATTGATACACAGGTCAATGATAATGTCACTGATCAAAATGATGGAAGTGAACGAAGGATCAATGCAGCATCAGTTACCATTTTAGCGTACCTCTAGTGTCTCAAAAGATTTCATTAAGTAATTTATTTCGGACTCAAAATTGGCTCGGTATAGCATGGCATCAACTCTCTTGAAGGCAAAAGGTATATCAAGCACAGATTTGAGAAAGCGCTCTGCAGAACCAAGCTTCGATGTGTCATCATTATAATCTTGTAGTTTGAGTTCTTCCTCTTTAGTAGGAGCCATCTTGACTAAAGTCTCCAAAAGTTCAGTCCCCAAATATTCAGTGTTGCCTGTTTAATAATACAGTAGAAATGACAAATTAATGGTTCATGAGCTATATTTAATAGAGATTTATATTTTAAACGTCAAAACAACAACAGACACCACCGCACCAGCGTAAGTCAGTAAACTGATTTACATGTAGCACTCGGCCTTTCTGTGTAGAAAAAGAGCAATCTGTAAAGAGAATTTGACTAAGATGCACTAAAGCTTGAGTTCAAAAGAATCATTGTCATAAAAGAATAGTTATGACTGAAAAAACAAAATCCAAAACAAGTACTAATCTGTAGAGAGAATTTGACTAAGATGCTCTAAAGCTTGAGTTAAAAAAATCATTGTCATAAAAGAATAGTTATGACTGAAAAAACAAAACCCAAAACAAGTGCTATTTTTCCTGGTTAGTTTATCTTTGTATGTCAAAACCATCATCAATATTCACTGATACCATCCCCTACAGTAGGTGAAAAAAATATTCAGTGTAGAAATCAATGGATCTTTGTCCTATAGAGGTTTCATATCCTAATGATCTGTTGAGATTTGGTTATAAAAAAGCATGATTTCTGTTATTTTCAACACATCTTAAGTATCTGTCGCTATTGAACTGGTATGCCAATCAAGCTCCAAAAGGAAAATATTATAGAAAGTTATGAGTCGCTGATATCTGAAAATAATGTTTTACCAAAGCATCTAGATGCTACTACCAAGAACAGTCGATGATGGCAAACCCAAATTGTGACTTAAATATAGAAACGAAAAAGGGAAGTCTTATTTTAGCTAGATTTTTAAAGTCATTTCAATGTTTTCGGTATCAAAACAGCCAAAGTACCTTCAGCAAGAAACATTAGCCACTGAATTTATCCAAACAAAAAATCAGCGCTGCAAAGACCCAAGGAGCAGTGTAGTGACACTGACCATCCAACAGTGCATCAGAGACCTCATCGCGTGTAACATTCAATGCACGGAGCAGGATGGCGATATTCTGTGCTTTCTTGGGGTCAAGAACCCTCCCCTCCTGCCTGAACGGTGGGACGGTAGTCTTCCTTCCCGCATCTCTCGGCGGCGCGGTTGGCGTTGAGTTATTCATGAACAATGCCTCGATCATGCCCTCATCCAACCTGAAAGAAATGCCTTCAACATCACGTATATTCACCAGCCATTAACAGCGCATGCAGTATGAACTATGAAGCAATATCTCAACTGGAATGAGCAGCTTGACTTCAGCTGGTCCCAGACCATGGCGCGGTCGGAGGTCGCCCGCACCTTATCCCAGTGCAGCGGCTTCAGCTTCGGCCGTGGCTCGTCGTTGCCAACGATACCGTCTGCCACGTAATCCTGTTTACGCATTGACGCGCTCCCGATACTATCCTCTGCCGTTGTCGCCGTGATCGGCATCGGCATGGCAATGCGGGGGCCCTCAGGTGGCAACGGCTTGAGCAACCGGCGCCGCGACGTCGGCTCGTAAGGCGGCTGCGCTGGCTTCGGGAGGGTATTAGATGTAATCATTGGTGGCGGCGGCGGAGGAGGAGGAGGTTTTGGAGCTGTCATAATAGACTTCGGCGGTGGCGGTGGAGGAGGTGGCGGCGGTGGTGCTTTGGATGGTTGCACCGATCGCGGGGACGGCGAGATTACCTGTTTGATGTCAGGGGTCGAGCCAGCAGAGAAGCGCGTGCGCGGGGGCGTACGACGGGACCGCGCAGGGGGCGGTGTCGGCGCAGCAATAGCCGTGACCGGAGGAAAGCAGTCGCTGGTGAGGCTGGGGAGGCTTCGGCGGGACGCGGTGGTGGTGGTGGGCGGGCTGGACGCGCTGGCCTCACTCCAGGTTTCGCCGCCAACCCCGCCGCCGCCGGAACCCCCGGAGCGCTGGCGCGGCGTGTAGTAGGCATCGTCAGAGGAGCCCATTGTGACCGCGCGGCGCAGCGGCGGGAGCGGCCGGAGCTCTGGGCTCAGGCTGTCGGTGGGCTCGTCGCGGCGCGCGCGCTCGCTGCGCAGCTTGCGGTACGGGGACCCGATGAGATCGGCGGCGGGGGACCCGTTGTGGCGGCCGGGCGTGGTGGGCTCCACCGTGCCGACGTAGAGGAAGTCAGCGGCCGAGGGCGCCGAGTGGTGGCGCGCGGACCCACGGTCGGGGCCGAGCAGCTTCTGCGAGTCCCCTCGGCGGCGCGCGCGGAGCGCGATGAGGAACGCGCACGCGAAGGCCAGCAGCGCGATGGCCGCGGCCGCGGCCGCCCCCGCCGCGACGATGGTCCCCTTGGCAGGGCCGCCGTGGTGGCCGCCATCACCAGACCCTGACGAGGCGCCGGCCGGGACGTTGGCGGCGACGGTGGTTGGCGAGGACGTCGTCGTCGTACCTCCGCCGCCAGCAGGGGCCACCGGTGGCGTGGGAGGGAAGAAGGCGGTAGGAGGTCCGTCCGGCGTCGCCGGGTCAGAGGAGAAGTCCGGCGGCGGCGATGGCGGCGGGGTCCACTCGATTGGGAACAATGGCTGGTGGAGCACCCTCCTGGCCCCGCCTCCGCCGACATTGCCGGGCGACGACGCGGCGGCCGGCGAGAGACGGCAGCACAGCAGCAGCACGGTGCACGCTGGTAGCAGCATGACGGTAGTGGGAGGCATTGGCGGTGCAGCAGAAGGAGAAGGGGAAAAAAAAAGTGAACCGAACGGCCGCGGCCTCGGCTTTCTACGGCGATAACATACAATGCTGCCCTCGGCGACAGTAACATACAATGAGGATAGAGGGAGCGAGCGTGGGAAGGGGAGTGGTGGATGCCGCCATTTTTGGTTCCGCCCGCGAGAGTGACATACAATGCTGCCCAGCCCTCGGCGGGGAAGATCAACCGTGCCGCTCACACGTGGCGCGGCAATCGGCTGCTTTCCGTTTGCTGTTTCCGTTCTTTTTTTCGTTGTTCTGTTTCTTCCCCTGACTTTCGCCACTTTGGATCTCACTCGCTCGGAAGAAAAGGAGATCCAATCATAAACTAAAGAAATTCCGGTTGTTCATACACGATTACAATCCAAGACACACTTTTGGTTGAAAAATGGAGTTTTTTTTTGTTGCGGTGGCTTTGCAAATTCGGCATGCACTAAAAACAGGCGAAGGAAGGTTGGTGCTTTGTTCGTCGAGGAGGCAAGGAAATATTCCACACCGGGGCAACTAAACACACATGCTGAAAATGGAACCTGATTCTTTGCTTGCCAACAAAAGCTCGATGTGATCGATCTTCTGGGCAGAAAAAGGTCAGTCTAGTAATACCAGAGAGGTACAATGACGAGTGGGCCTGGTCCGGCTCGCTTGTTAGTTAGGATTCATTCCACTGACGTGTGGGGGCTCCGTGACAGTAGAAGGGCACGCCCATCCTGCTCCGGGCGTGCTGCGACTAGTACAATGCGACTGCCTGGTCCGCGAGCCGCCGCGACGACTGATACATCTATACATGTCCAAACGGGTCGGGCCTAACGGGTAGCCCGAAGCACGGCACGGGTTAGGCCCGACCCGTACCCGGCACGGCACGGTAGGCGACGGGCTCGGGTCGGCCCGGCACGACACCCGGGCCGTGCTTGGGCCTGAGTCGGGGCACGTCGGGCGGAGCCCGAGCACGGCCCGTTTAAACTTTCGGCCCGTTCCAAGCCCGGCTCACATCAAAATATCCCGTCCCCGACTCCCTGTCCGCCGCACACATTCCAGTCTTCCACATTTTCGTCTCCTCTCTCGCCCTCGCCCTCTCCGTCTCCGTCACACTCGCGGACTCGCCCTCTCTGGATCTCCTTCGTGGAGTGGCTCCGTGGATCCGTGCTTTGCGCTCGTGGGCCGTCGACTGTCGTGTTCCTCTTGCTCCGGTGAGCCGACATAGCCCCTGTCTGTAAGTTCGACTACTTCTCGGCTTCTCCTAACCCTAAACCTAAACTGGTGAGTGGTGGTCGTCGGTGACTTTTCGGTGCTCTTGCTCTTCCGATTTGTTCTTAGATCTCTTGTTTCCTCTCGCCTTCTCTGTCTCGCTTCTTCGCTTAGGGTTTAGGGTTTGTGCCTCCCCGAATCTGTGCGACTGTGCGTGCCTCTCCGGCTCTCCGTCTCGCTTGAGAGCACCTAGAGGGGGGGTGAATAGGTGATCCTGTAAAACTTGAAACTTAAGCCACAAAAACTTGGTTAAGTGTTAGCACAATAATCGCCAAGTGGCTAGAGAGGAGTCAAAACACAATAACCACAAGAGATCAATCACAGAGATGGCACGGTGGTTATCCCGTGGTTCGGCCAAGACCAACGCTTGCCTACTCCACGTTGTGGCGTCCCAACGGACGAGGGTTGCAATCAACCCCTCTCAAGTGGTCCAAAGACCCACTTGAATACCACGGTGTTTTGCTTGCTTTTCTTTAATCCCGTTCGCGAGGAATCTCCACAACTTGGAGCCTCTCGCCCTTACACTTGAAGTTCACAAAGAAGCACGGAGCAAGGGAGGGATTAGCAACGCACACAAGACACAAAAATCAGAGTGTCAACACGCACACAAGTCGCAACAAGAGCTCGCAATACAACCCAATGAGTTCACAACTCCACTAGAGCTCTATATGCTATCACAAAGAAACAAATGCGCGGAATCGAGATCTTGGTGCTTAGGAATGTTGTAGGAATGCTTGGTGTACTCCTCCATGCGCCTAGGGGTCCCTTTTATAGCCCCAAGGCAGCTAGGAGCCGTTGAGAACATTCCTGGAAGGCAGATCTTGCCTTCTGTCGATTGGCGCACCGGACAGTCCGGTGCACCACCGGACACTGTCCGGTGCAGATCTCCTTCCTTATTTGGCGAAGCCGACCGTTGGAGTCTGAGAGCCGTTGGCGCACCGGACACTGTCCGGTGCACACCGGACAGTCCGGTGCACCAATGTGACCGTTGGCTCGCCCACGCGTCACGCTCGGAATCCTCGGCCGACCGTTGCCCCGGCTGACCGTTGACTCACCGGACAGTCCGGTGCACCACCGGACAGACCGGTGAATTTTAGCCGTACGTCGTTGATGGTTTCCCGAGAGCGACGAGTTCGCCTGTGAACGGCTCACCGGACAGTCCGGTGCACCACCGGACAGACCGGTGAATTTTAGCCGTACACCGCCGTCGAAGTCCCGAGAGCAGCCTGTTTGCCAGAGCTAGCCTGGCGCACCGGACACTGTCCGGTGCACCACCGGACAGTCCGGTGCACCCAGACTGAGCAGACTTTGGCTGAACAAAGCCATCTCATTTCCAATTCAACTTTTCCTGTTTCTAGCACTTAGACACAATACATTAGTCCATAAAAACAATGTACTAAGTCTAGAAACATACCTTTTGACAAGATTTTCACTTTGTCCACCACTTTGCATAGATTAGCATAAAAGCACTTGTGTTGGCACTCAATCACCAAAATACTTAGAAATGGCCCAAGGGCACATTTCCCTTTCAATCTCCCCCTTTTTGGTGATTTATGCCAACACAACATAAAGCAACTAGAACAAGTGCAAAATCAATGCAAATGAAAACTCAAAGTTGTTTTGAATCAAATTTGACATATATGGATCACTCTTTGCCACCACTTGCTTTGTTTTTTGTAAATCAAACTCAAATTCCTATCTCTAAGTCAAATCCACTTGTAGAGACATAGAGAGAGGTATTCCAAAGGAAATTTAGCAAGGATTTCAAAAACTCCCCCTTTTTCCCATAATCAACACTTCTCCCCACAAGAGGCCAACTTTTGACAAAAGAGACAATAAAAGAGTTTTGACAAACCAAAAGCTCTAATCTACCATTTTCAAAATTTCTCAAGTGGTAGCTGATCCATCTATTGCTTTGGCCTTTATTTTCTCCCCCTTTGGCATCAAGCACCAAAACGGGATCAATCTTGGCCCCTTAACCCCATTGCCTCACCAAAATCTTCAAAATAAGAATACAAAGGCAATAAGAGTACATGAGATGAACTTGGAATTAGTTACCCTCGCATCGGAGTGCAGTGGAAGTCTTTCATGGTCCAAGTCCACCTTTTCCCTTTCAACACTCCTTTGAGACTAAATCAAACAAACTCAAGCAAACGGTTAGTCTCAAAGGGTCAAGTTGTAGCACAACTCCCCCTAAATATGTGCATCACTTGCACAAGGACTTGTGAGGTCCGGGGAGTGATTGTACAACTTGAGCACCACAGTAAGCAGCAAAATGCATAAGGAATATGATCAAAGACATAAACACATGTATGCTATAAATTAATCCAAGTTCCGCGAATCTAGGATATTTAGCTCACTACGCAGCCTGCAAAAGGTCTTTTCATCTAAAGGCTTAGTGAAGATATCGGCTAGCTGGTTCTCGGTGCTAACATGAAACACTTCGATATCTCCCTTTTGCTGGTGGTCTCTCAAAAAGTGATGCCGGATGTCAATGTGCTTTGTGCGGCTGTGCTCAACAGGATTTTCCGCTATTCGGATAGCACTCTCATTGTCACATAGGAGTGGGACTTTGCTCAGATTGTAGCCAAAGTCCCGGAGGGTTTGCCTCATCCAAAGTAGTTGCGCACAACACTGTCCTGCGGCAACGTACTCGGCCTCAGCGGTGGATAGGGCAACGGAAGTTTGTTTCTTAGAGTTCCATGACACCAGGGACCTTCCTAAGAATTGGCACGTCCCTGATGTACTCTTCCTATCGACCTTACATCCAGCATAGTCGGAATCTGAGTATCCAATCAAGTAAAAGTTAGACCCCTTTGGATACCAGATCCCGAAGCAAGGCGTAGCGACTAAATATCGAAGAATTTGCTTCACAGCCACTAAGTGACACTCCTTAGGATCGGATTGAAATCTAGCACACATGCATACGCTAAGCATAATATCCGGTCTACTAGCACATAAATAAAGCAAAGAACCTATCATGGACCGGTATGCTTTTTGATCAACGGACTTACCACCTTTGTTGAGGTCGGTGTGTCCGTCGGTTCCCATCGGCGTCTTTGCGGGCTTGGCGTCCTTCATCCCAAACCGCTTTAGCAAATCTTGCGTGTACTTCGTTTGGGAGATGAAGGTGCCGTCCTTGAGTTGCTTCACTTGGAACCCAAGGAAGTAGTTCAACTCGCCCATCATCGACATCTCGAATTTCTGCGTCATCACCCTGCTAAGCTCTTCACAAGACTTTTGGTTAGTAGAACCAAATATTATGTCATCGACATAAATTTGGCACACAAAAAGATTACCATCGCAAGTCTTAGTGAAAAGAGTTGGATCGGCTTTCCCAACCTTGAAAGCATTAGCAATTAAAAAGTCTCTAAGGCATTCATACCATGCTCTTGGGGCTTGCTTAAGTCCATAGAGCGCCTTAGAGAGCTTACACACGTGGTCGGGGTATCGTTCATCCTCGAAGCCAGGGGGTTGCTCCACGTACACCTCCTCCTTGATCGGCCTGTTGAGGAAAGCGCTCTTCACATCCATTTGGTACAACCTGAAAGAATGGTGAGCGGCATATGCTAGAAAAATACGAATTGATTCTAGCCTAGCCACAGGAGCGAAAGTCTCCTCAAAGTCCAAACCTGCGACTTGGGCATAACCTTTTGCCACAAGTCGAGCCTTGTTCCTCGTCACCACCCCGTGCTCGTCCTGTTTGTTGCGGAACACCCACTTGGTTCCCACAACATTTTGCTTGGGACGAGGCACCAGTGTCCAAACTTCATTGCGCTTGAAGTTGTTGAGTTCCTCCTGCATGGCCAACACCCAATCCGGATCTAGCAAGGCCTCTTCTACCCTGAAAGGCTCAATAGAAGAGATAAATGAGTAATGTTCACAAAAATTAACTAATCTTGAACGAGTAGTTACTCCCTTGCTAATATCACCCAATATTTGGTCGACGGGATGATCCCTTTGGATTGTCGCTCGAACTTGGGTTGGAGGTGCCTGAGGTGCTTCTTCCTCTTCAATTTGATCATCCTGTGCTCCCCCTTGATCATGCGCCTCCACTTGAGGTACCTGTTCGACATCTTGGGATGGGGGATGCACCATAATTGATGAAGATGGTTGATCTTGCTCCAATTGTTCCCGTGGTCGCACATCGCCAATCGCCATGGTGCACATTGCGGCCGTTGGAACGTCTTCTTCATCTACATCATCAAGATCAACAACTTGCTCTCTTGGAAAGCCATTAGTCTCATCAAATACAATGTCGCTAGAGACTTCAACCAAACCCGATGATTTGTTGAAGACCCTATACGCCTTTGTATTTGAATCATAACCTAATAAAAACCCTTCTACAGCTTTGGGAGCAAATTTAGAGGTTCTACCTTTCTTCACAAGAATATAACACTTGCTCCCAAATACACGAAAATAAGACACATTGGGTTTGTTACCAGTTAGTAGCTCATATGAAGTCTTCTTGAGGAGGCGGTGAAGATAGACCCTGTTGATGGCGTGGCAAGCCGTGTTCACGGCTTCCGACCAAAAACGCTCGGGGGTCTTGAATTCTCCAAGCATAGTCCTCGCCATATCGATGAGTGTCCTGTTCTTCCTCTCTACCACACCATTTTGCTGTGGTGTGTAGGGAGCGGAGAACTCGTGCTTGATCCCTTCCTCCTCAAGGAACTCCTCCACTTGAAGGTTCTTGAACTCGGACCCATTGTCGCTCCTTATCTTCTTCACTTTGAGCTCAAACTCATTTTGAGCTCTCCTGAGAAAGCGCTTGAGGGTCCCTTGGGTTTCAGATTTATCCTGCAAAAAGAATACCCAAGTGAAGCGGGAAAAATCATCAACTACAACAAGACCATACTTACTTCCTCCTATACCCAGATAGGCGACGGGTCCGAAGAGGTCCATATGAAGCATCTCCAAGGGTCTTGATGTTGTCATCACATTTTTGGTGTGATGAGAGCCTCCCACCTGTTTCCCTGCTTGACAAGCTGCACAAGGTCTATCTTTTTCGAAATGTACATTAGTTTGACCTATCACGTGTTCTCCCTTTAGAAGCTTGTGGAGGTTCTTCATCCCCACATGTGCTAAGCGGCGATGCCACAACCAGCCCATGCAAGTCTTAGCCATTAAGCATGCATCTAGACCGGCCTCTTCTTTTGCAAAATCAACCAAATAAAGTTTGCCGTCTAGTACACCCTTAAAAGCTAGTGAACCATCACATCTTCTAAAGACATACACATCTACATTTGTAAATAGACAATTATATCTCATTTTGCATAATTGACTAACAGACAACAAATTATATCCAAGCGACTCAACTAAAAACACATTAGAAATAGAGTGCTCAGATGAAATAGCAATTTTACCTAACCCTTTTACCTTGCCTTGGTTCCCATCACCGAATATTATTGAATCATGGGAATCCTCATTTTTGACGTAGGAGGTGAACATCTTCTTCTCCCCCGTCATATGGTTTGTGCATCCGCTGTCGATAATCCAGCTTGAACCCCCGGATGCATAAACCTGCAAGGCAAATTTAGGCTTGGGTCTTAGGTACCCAACTCTTGTTGGGTCCTACAAGGTTAGTCACAATTGTCTTAGGGACCCAAATGCAAGTTTTGTCACCCTTGCATTTGGCCCCTAACTTCCTAGCCAATACCTTCTTACCCTTTCTACAAATGGCAAATGAAGCATTGCAAGCATGATATATTGTAGATGGTTCATTAACTTTCCTAGGAACATTAACAACATTTCTCCTAGGCATATTATGAACAACATTTCTCCTACCAACATTTCTATCATGCACATAGGAAGAACTAGAAGCAAACATGGCATGAGAATCAAAAGCATCATATGCATTATAACTCCTATAAGCATTTCTATATTGTCTCTTGTCATGATACATAAAAGCATGGTTCTTTTTAGCACTACTAGCCATAGGGGCCTTCCCTTTCTCCTTGGTGGAGATGGGAGCCTTATGGCTTGTTAAGTCCTTGGCTTCCCTCTTGAAGCCAAGTCCATCCTTAATTGAGGGGTGTCTACCAATCGTGTAGGCATCCCTTGCAAATTTTAGCTTATCGAAATCACTTTTGCTAGTCTTAAGTTGGGCATTAAGACTAGCTACTTCATCATTTAATCTAGAAATTGAAACTAGGTGTTCACTACAAGCATCAATATCAACATCCTTACACCTAGTGCAAATCATAACATGTTCTACACAAGAATTAGATTTATTTGCTACCTCTAATTTAGCATTTAAATCATTGTTAACACCTTTTAAAGTAGAAATGGTTTCATGACAAGTAGATAGTTCATAAGAAAGCATTTCATTTCTTTTAACTTCTAAAGCATAGGATTTTTGTGCCTCTACAAATTTATCATGTTCTTCATACAACAAATCCTCTTGCTTTTCTAAAAGCCTATCCTTTTCATTCAAGGCATCAATCAATTCATTGATTTTATCAATTTTATTTCTATCAAATCCCTTGAACAAGCTAGAGTAATCTATTTCCTCATCGCTAGAATCATCATCACTTGAAGAAGAGTAAGTGGTATCCCGAGTACATACCTTCTTCTCCTTCGCCATGAGGCATGTGTGATGCTCGTTGGGGAAGAGGAATGACTTGTTGAAGGCAGTGGCGGCGAGTCCTTCATTGTCGGAGTCGGAGGAGGAGCAATTTGAATCCCACTCCTTTCCGATATGTGCCTCGCCCTTGGCCTTCTTGTAACTCTTCTTCTTCTCCTTCTTGTTTCCCTTTTCCTGGTCACTATCATTGTCGGGACAGTTAGCAATAAAATGACCAAGCTTACCACATTTGAAGCATGAGTGCTTCCCCTTTGACTTGGTCTTGCTTAGCTGTCCCTTGTGACCCTTAAGCGCCGTCTTGAAACGCTTGATGATGAGGGCCATCTCTTCATCATTGAGACCTGCCGCCTCAACTTGCGCCACCTTGCTAGGTAACGCCTCCTTGCTTCTCGTTGCCTTGAGAACAACGGGTTGAGGCTCATTGATTGGACCATTCAGAGCGTCGTCCACGTACCTCGCCTCCTTGATCATCATTCGCCCGCTTACGAATTTTCCAAGGACTTCTTCGGGCGACATTTTGGTGTACCTGGGATTCTCACGAATATTATTCACCAAATGAGGATCAAGAACGGTAAAGGACCTTAGCATCAGTCGGACGACGTCGTGGTCCGTCCATCGCGTGCTTCCGTAGCTCCTTATTTTGTTGATAAGGGTCTTGAGCCGGTTGTATGTTTGGGTCGGCTCCTCGCCCCTTATCATCGCGAATCGTCCAAGCTCGCCCTCCACCAACTCCATCTTGGTGAGCAAGGTGACGTCGTTCCCCTCATGAGAAATCTTGAGGGTGTCCCAGATCTGCTTGGCATTGTCCAAGCCGCTCACTTTATGGTACTCGTCCCTGCACAAGGAGGCTAACAACACAGTAGTGGCTTGTGCATTTCTATGAATTTGTTCATTAATAAAAATAGGACTATCCGAGCTATCGAACTTCATTCCACTTTCCACAATCTCCCATATGCTCGGATGGAGAGAGAACAGGTGACAACATTTTGTGGCTCCAAAATCCGTAGTCCTCTCCATTAAAGTGAGGAGGTTTGCCAAGTGGAATGGAGAGCAAATGAGTATTTGTACTTTGTGGAATACGAGAGTAGTCAAAAGAAAAGTTCGGATTAACCGGTTTCCTTCTCTCGTAGTCGTTGTGGTCGTCGTCCTTTTGGGAAGAAGTAGACTCATCGCTGTCGTCGTAGTAGACGATCTCCTTGATGCGTCTCATTTTCTTCTTCTTCCCATCTTTGCGTCTGTGACCCGAGCCCGAGTCGGTAGGCTTGTCATCCTTCGGCTCGTTGACGAAGGACTCCTTCTCTTTATTGTTGATCACGATTCCCTTCCCCTTAGGATCCATCTCTTCGGGCGATTAGTCCCTTTGCGAAGAGAACGGTTCTGATACCAATTGAGAGCACCTAGAGGGGGGGTGAATAGGTGATCCTGTAAAACTTGAAACTTAAGCCACAAAAACTTGGTTAAGTGTTAGCACAATAATCGCCAAGTGGCTAGAGAGGAGTCAAAACACAATAACCACAAGAGATCAATCACAGAGATGGCACGGTGGTTATCCCGTGGTTCGGCCAAGACCAACGCTTGCCTACTCCACGTTGTGGCGTCCCAACGGACGAGGGTTGCAATCAACCCCTCTCAAGCGGTCCAAAGACCCACTTGAATACCACGGTGTTTTGCTTGCTTTTCTTTAATCCCGTTCGTGAGGAATCTCCACAACTTGGAGCCTCTCGCCCTTACACTTGAAGTTCACAAAGAAGCACGGAGCAAGGGAGGGATTAGCAACGCACACAAGACACAAAAATCAGAGTGTCAACACGCACACAAGTCGCAACAAGAGCTCGCAACACAACCCAATGAGTTCACAACTCCACTAGAGCTCTATATGCTATCACAAAGAAACAAATGCGCGGAATCGAGATCTTGGTGCTTAGGAATGTTGTAGGAATGCTTGGTGTACTCCTCCATGCGCCTAGGGGTCCCTTTTATAGCCCCAAGGCAGCTAGGAGCCGTTGAGAACATTCCTGGAAGGCAGATCTTGCCTTCTGTCGACTGGCGCACCGGACAGTCCGGTGCACCACCGGACACTGTCCGGTGCAGATCTCCTTCCTTATTTGGCGAAACCGACTGTTGGAGTCTGAGAGCCATTGGCGCACCGGACACTGTCCGGTGCACACCGGACAGTCCGGTGCACCAATGTGACCGTTGGCTCGCCCACGCGTCACGCGCGGAATCCTCGGCCGACCGTTGCCCTGGCTGACCGTTGACTCACCGGACAGTCCGGTGCACCACCGGACAGACCGGTGAATTTTAGCCGTACGCCGTTGATGGTTTCCCGAGAGCGACGAGTTCGCGTGTGAACGGCTCACCGGACAGTCCGGTGCACCACCGGACAGACCGGTGAATTTTAGCCGTACACCGCCGTCGAAGTCCCGAGAGCAGCCTATTTGCCAGAGCTAGCCTGGCGCACCGGACACTGTCCGGTGCACCACCGGACACTGTCTGGTGCACCCAGACTGAGCAGACTTTGGCTGAACAAAGCCATCTCATTTCCAATTCAACTTTCCCTGTTTCTAGCACTTAGACACAATGTACTAAGTCTAGAAACATACCTTTTGACAAGATTTTTACTTTGTCCACCACTTTGCATAGATTAGCATAAAAGCACTTGTGTTGGCACTCAATCACCAAAATACTTAGAAATGGCCCAAGGGCACATTTCCCTTTCATCGCTTCTTTGTTCTAATCTGCTCTGCCTACACTCGTCCAATCCTCCTTGACCTCAAGCAACATCAGCTCTGCCCCTCTGGTTGCCCCTCGTCGACGACTCCGGTGCTCCGGCCACTCAGGTGAAGTTCTATTTTCCTAGATCTACTACCTTTGTGCTCTTGATTTTGATATTTTGTATTTTATTTACACGATTTGAAGGTCGTTGAGGAACCGGTGACGTTGTTGAGGAGACGGTCAAGTATCCCTCCATCTCCATGGATCTTGATCAGGACGCCGAGGCGGCGGAGCGTGAGCTTGAGGATCACAACGAGCGTTTGGATGAGTTGGCCTTGTTTGGGATTGGCACTGCCACTGGCAGCAATGTTGATCCCGTAGATGTTGATGCGGCGCCTGTGACTGCCTCCTCGAGCCCCACTGCCACTGGTGGTAGCACTGCCCGTGACAACCGGCCGAGGAAGAGGCTAGCGACATCTAGGGTTTGGGCTGACTTCGAGGAAGTAACTGGGATCGACGACAAAGGTAAGAAGGTAAGGATCTCTGCTATTTGCAAACACTGCAAATGTACCTTGTCTGCTAAATCTTCATCTGGTACTGGACACTTACTTAGGCACCAAGAACATTGTAAAGCTAAAATTGAACATGACCGAGCAGGCATAGTTCAGTCAGTCCTTAAATTTAATCCTGATGGGTCTGTCCAACGTTGGGAGTATTCTACATTGGTTGCACGAACTGAAATGTGTCGATTGATAGCTAGAGAGGATCTGCCTTTATATTTTGCTGAGTCTGATGCTTTCCATGAGTATATTACCCGTGCGCATAACCCCAGATTTGTTAAGTCGTCTAGGCAAACAATTGCTAGAGATTTAATTAAACATTACAATGGTCGAATGGAGGGACTAATTGAAACTTTGAAGTCTTCAGTTTCATCTGTGGCACTAACTTCTGATATTTGGTCTGGTAAAGCCAAAGAAGATTATATTAGCGTTGTTGCCCATTATGTGAATTCTAATTGGGGTTTGGAAAAACGACCACTGGGTCTTAGGCCTATTGAGTCTGCACATACTGGTTCTAATATTGCTGAGCATATTTCTATGGTAGTAGATGATTATGGAATAGTAAATAAAATTTTTGCAATTACCTTGGACAATGCTTCTTCAAACAAAACTGCTATGTCTCTTCTTCAACCTATGTTTACTGGTTACCTTGACTTTGCCTGCAATGATATACTTGACTTAGATGATGGTGATGGTTTGAGCTCTATATTTTTGCATCAAAGATGTGCTTGCCACATTATTAATCTTATTGTTAAATCTGGTTTGAAGCGCTTGAAGCCTTATCTTAATGATTTTAGAACTGCTATTACTTTCTTGAATGCTTCTAATCAACGTATTGCTGCATACAAAATGGTTTGTTTGAGTCAGGGTTTTCGCCCTCGTAAATTTGGTGTTGACATGGATGTTAGATGGAATTCTACTTACTTGATGCTTAAGCATATTGTTCCATATAAAAGCACATTTTCTATCTTTATCCAAAGCAACCATCCACTCAGTTCAGATGGTTCTCCTTTGTTAACTGATAACCATTGGTACATTGCTGATAAGTTGTTGGCTTTCCTTGAATTGTTCTATGACTCAACTGTTGCACTGTCTGGCCTTTACTACCCTACATCTCCATTAATGTTGCATCATATACTAAAATTTGGTAGACATCTAAATGCTTTTGAGAATGATCATCTGTTCAGAGAAGCTGTTATTCCTATGAAAAACAAGTTTCTTAAATACTGGAGGGAAATCCCCATTCTTTATGCATTTGCTTTCATTTTGGACCCAAGAGCAAAGATGAGGGGGTTTCATAAACTTCTTCTTCGATTGTCTACTCTTACTGGTACTGATTACTCTAGATTTCCACATTCCACTCGATCTAAATTAACAAAGATATTTAAGTTGTATGAATGCAAATATGGTGAAACACTCTTGCGTGGACAACATGTACCAACATCTGGAGGTGAATGTAAGGCAAAAGAGGCATGGGATGATATTTATGGTGATGATGATATTATGGGTGGGTCTGGTGCAAGAGGATCATGTAGTTCTGCTCCTGTTGCATCTACTGCAGCTTCCATCTCCGAGCTGTCTTCATACCTAGACAGCGATACTATCACCCAATTTGGTGCAGACTTCAATATTCTTAATTGGTGGCAGAGGCATAAACTCACTTACCCTATTCTTGCTCTCCTTGCTAAAGATGTTTTAACTGTTCCTGCTTCTACCATATCTTCAGAATCTACCTTTAGTCTTGCTGGCAGGGTGCTTGAGGAGCGACGACGACGACTTACAACAGATATGGTTGAGGTCTTATCTTGTATTAAGGATCGGGAGCTGGCAGATAAGCATATGCAGAATACTATGGAGAAGGAGACCAAGGAACTCGAATCAACCTTTGAGAACATGTACCTTGATGTTGAAGATAGTTCAAACAAGAGGGGGAAAGACAAAGATGGGGAAACTGGTCCCTCAACTTAGGAGTTGGTTGGACTCTTCTTAGTTTACTTCTGTCTGCTATGTTTTACTTTTCTACTGATGTAATGAACTTAATGAACACTTGAACAATTAGGAGCTGGCTGTACTCTTTTCCTTCCTAGGGTTTTCTCACGAGGTGTGAGTTTTTACCTAGGAAGGTTTTTAATGAGGCAGCATTGCACTAACAGCTCCAATGTTATTCAACTTATCTTGCCTTCTCATTTTTAGCTTGCTGGTACTGTGATCTTGATATCAGTCTATCAGATTATGTGTGTAAGACTGTAAGTGTAATTGCTGGCAGATTATGTGTGTAATTGTGAATTTGTGATCTTGTAATTGCTGGCATATTATGTGTGTAATTGTGAATTTGTGATCTTGTAATTGCTGGCAGATTATGTGTGTAATTGTGAATTTGTGTAATTGATTTTTACTGGTATCTGGGCTAATGGGCGGCCCGGCACGTTTAAGCCCACCGGGCTGGAAGCCCGGCACGGCCCGTTTACATGGTCTCTGTGCCGTGCTTGGGCTCTAAGTCTGGCCCGTGGGCGGGCACGGCCCGGCCCGTTGCTGTCTGCGTGCCGGGCCAGCCCGAGCACTATTCGTGCCGGGCTAATCGTGTCCGGGCCGGGTTAGCCCGGCACGCCCATTTGGACATGTATAGATACAGCACGGAGAGCCGAGGACGAGGCAGATTTGTCCCGTGGTAGGCACGCACGCAGCTGCTGTTCGACGCCGTCGCTTGCACGCCCATGCCTCAGCTGCTGTAGCTACCGCCGTTACTTTAGCAATGACACATGGCGTGAACCCAGCCGCAATGATAAAAAAAAAAAGCTGCGTCGCGCGAAAGCGGTGGTATTATTCGCGCGCAAAAGCAATGGTATTATATATGTCGTTGATGCTAGTAAGGGTGCTCTCGCATCACATTGTATCATTCCGCCTAGTTGGCCTGCAGGGATCTTGGACTGCTTTACTCGCTTTGCTAGTTAGTGCTAGTTTGGCTTTAATCCAAAGTGTATTATACGGTGGTGATCTGGCCGGCCTCCGCTCGGAGATAGAAAGAGAGAGAGAGAGTTGTTGCAGATGGTACAGGATTTTTTCCTTACCCCAAAAATCCTGCACCATCTTTGGTACGAGGAAGGCGACATAGGTGTCAAATACAGGTCAGGTCATCATTCAGGGAGAGATCCCGCGAGTGTGAACATCTATCTAACCAAATGTGGACTTTCTATCCTCTTTCATATCTTGCGTAAATCTTATTAAAAAAACAAACTGGTCTCTTGTTTCTCTTAAAATTTCGGGCGTTTTAATAAATGGGTCCCTAATCGGTAAAGGTTATGGATTGCTACGTGTGTCGGCGTTTCTTTAGTAGGAGTATGCATCTAATAGTTACGGTTACGGTAACGCGGACAGAGCATTGGCAAATCACAAGCCGCGAGTAGGAGCTAGTAAGTAGTAAGCTCCCCGTCCCCGTACAGAAACGTCGGCGCTGGCTGGTCCTGGAGGCTGGAGCACAGCACACAGCAGGTGTGTACTCCTTCCTATATGCAGAGAGCTGCAGAGGTGCTGGCTGGATACACGTCTTTCAAAGGGCGTGTTCGGCTGGCTTGTAGCCGACACTGTTGCAGCTGTTTGGACTGCTGCAGCTGCAATCCATAGAGAGAAAAATACTGTAGAAGCCGCAGCCGCAGCCGGATTGCAGCCGCAGCAAGCCGCAGCGAACAGCCTGTTTGACTGCGACAAAATCCCACACATTCAATGCTGGGATCCGGGACCAGCGGGGACCAGACTTGTCCGAGAGCCCCGCCCCAATAAAAGACAACGACGGTCGACGAATGAATCGGAGTTGGGCGGCGAGTCGCTATCCTCCGGTGGTGTTCTCTGTATTTTTAGGTTCAGCCATCTACTGTGAAGCTCTATGCTTAGTGCCTTGAGATGTGCTGATGAGGAGATTGTGCTGTACATCAGGCGCTCGCGTCACCTCCAAGCGCAGAAGGATTGGTACAGTACAGCGCTTTGTACTTCTGGCCCCTGTTCAGGTTCTAATGTTCTATGGTTTGATTTATTATATAGGAGTACTACTCTAACTTCTGGTTATTCCCCCGGCTGTCCACACAGCCAAGATCGCAGCATGGAGAATCGAGCTGCATGTCCGCATGGTTAAACAAATGCAAGTCTTCCTGAACGCGGCCCAACCAAAACAACTAAACAAGGGGGTAATATGGGCCGGGAACAACTAAACAAGGGGGCAAGCCTGCGACGAACTGAACACTGCATTGGGGTCACTCACAGTACCCGGTACCTTCGTGCACACTGCATTTTGCATTGGATTCACGTGGTTGAGGACTCAAGAGTGAAGACACGGGATTCAGGACGTTCTTGTTTTCAAGTTTCAACACAGAGGTTCGTCCTTGTTGACTGATGGCTGCTGCAGGATGCTGTTTGGTTCACGTATTTATAACGTAATGGATAACTGATAATATTAAATCATGTTTGTTTTAGTCTAACTGTAATCATTAAATCATGTTTGTTTTAGTCTAACTGTAATCAGACACCACACTAAAAATTGATACCAACCTATTCAGAGTTATTTGAGTTTGTAACATTCTCGTCGCGCGGCTTTGCCACTATATTACTCCGCAGTTGCGTATCGCCATTTTGGTATTATGGAGCTCATAGCCGCGCCAGATTGGGACTGTTAATCTCCCGCACTCTGTTAACATCTGTTTTGTTGCTCTTGATGCAGGTTGTGTATCCTTTCGTACCCCTAGCCGTGCTAGAACAAGAAAACAGAGCGCGCGCTGCCGTCTGCCACCACCAGGTGGCCGCGCAGCCGGCTGCCACCAGATGCCCGCGCCGCCGCCCGCCACCAGCCACTAGTACACAGAAGCTCTATAGTGGCGGTTCTAAACCTATTTACACTGGCGTTTTTCAGTACCGCCAGTGCTAGGGGCCAGTGGAAATCAGCATTTGCACTGGCGGTTATTTTGGAACCGCCAGTGAAAAGTGCATTTCCACTGGCGGTTTTATAAAGAAAACCGCCAGTGGAAATGCACTTTTCATTGGCGGTTTTCTTTATTTAGCCGCCAGTGGAAGTTTTCCCGCCTTTTTTCAAAATTTCAAACAATACTGAATTATATATATATATATATATTTATTTACACACACAAATATATATATATATATAGATCTATATTGATATTGAAAGCAACATGAAATTAAATTCTATCATACATTTATATACATCAAAGTATTCTGTTTACAACCATATATGCTTCATGCATTCTATACATCATAAGTTTTCACCTAAGCTCTAATAACTATCTCGGCTAAGAGATAATCTACTAATTTCTGTTAGTATTCTAAACTCTGGCAAAGCTAATGTTCCGGAAGCATCGTGATATTTTCCTTCTGCGGGAATGACCTCTTTCAATATGAATGTGCATAGGTCCTCGACTATGCCATACAATGCAGCTTCGGTCAAGTTCTCCGGGTTTCCTCGTTGAAATTGTTGTAAAGGAATTTTATAAACATCATCTATTTATACTCAATAATAACACATTTGCATCTTTAATGACATAAATACATACTTGACTATTACTAATAATACCTTGTCAGGGTTCGTGATGTATCGTCCGTTCACTCTCATGAACTCGCACGCATAGAATCCACATAGGACCGATCCTTGTGGTTGCTTGTGGCACTACATAACGGGAGATTGGTTATTTAGTTGCAACATTGTGTATGATATGTATTCATAAAATCACATACTTACCGGCCAGTGATGATGGATGTCTAGGGCACGCGTTGTTTCGACAGGTCGTACTTTCCACCTCTCATCTTATAGAATCTATAAGCCTTGTGATCTCAAATAGAATCACCATGTTATTCTCAAATTTTAATCGATAAAAGTATGCATGCATAGAAAAGGCTTACATCTCTAAGATGCTGAGGAATTCTGCATATGTCGAAGGGTCGAAGTTCAAGGAGTCGAGCACCAGCACCTTTCCAACCTTAGGATAAATGAGGAAGCATATCCAGTGGTCCCTGTACGAATCAAATTTGTGATGCATGTGTATTGAAATTATTAATTTTATTTATGCAAAATCACACTTACTTAAAGTTGTACGGGGCCATTATGGCTTCCCTGTCTTGAAATTGAAGCATTGCATGTCCTATGTAGGTGGCGTATCGAGCTTCAAAATCCTTCTTCATATCCTTTATACGCTTCTCAACTTCTCCGTCCGTCTTTCCCCGTATTTCATCGTTGTCTTTCCCGATTCTAAAAGTGTGGCTTTCCTCGGATATAAGTATTGGGTTGAGATACCCAACCCTTTTACTGGCACTAGCATTGGGCTTGGTACCGTAAAGGATCTCCTGCTGATCATGTTGCATTTTGCAAGTCACACGTGCATGTCAGATATTGAAATTTTATACAGCTCACTAATAATAACACACATATGTGGAAGTATGAGCGACACTTACAATGCAAACATCGTTACAAGTTGCACGTCGAGTCTCTGAAGGTTCATCATTAACCACATGTCCTCGAATGTAACAACGGCCTTTTGGTCCGAACCAATAAAAGCATGGTCTGTTATATGCACACTGATGGTGTCGATGCCAACCGATGATGCCCGCATGTACCAGTCATGCAACCTTTTAACACCAGCCGGGACCTTTCTTAGTTTCTCAAGAGGTAGCAGAGGTCTGCCCGGCACATATTTTTAGGCACGTTTTTGTAATCTGCCTTAGTTGGCTTCTTTATCTTTGCGGCCATTGCCTCAGCCTTTTTTGCAGACTCCTCGTGCTCGGCCAAATCAACAGTTTGTGACGTGAGGCTCCGTCCAATCCCTTTCAAAAACCGAGCTGTGCCAGCAGTACTAGCTTTACTCTTCTTTTTCTGATATGGGGACACCAATTTTGGTATAGGAAGTTTAGATTTTTTTGATGGCCGTGGATCCTTTGATGGCTGTGGAGAAGGTGGATCCCTTGATGGTGGCGTAGACAGTGGGTCACCAAGAGGATGGGGAGGAGAAGGTGGTGGAGCCCTGAATGGTGATGCTTGTGGCGGAGACGGTGGGTCAGAAAAAGGATGAGGAGCAGCATGTGAAGTTTGAGGAGGTGATGATGGATGTACAATAGGAACAGCAATTTGAGAAGGCGGAGACGGTTGGGCCTGCGACGCCTGCGACGAATTCGACCAATCAAGCAATTCGACATCCCTTCGAGGCCAAAGGATAAAATTCTTGATAGCTTGTCCAAGTTTCTCGATACCTTCGGGCCCAGGGATGTCTAGCATGTCGTCCTCGGATCCTTGGACGACCGTCGTCACTTCTACTTTGCAATAATCATCTGGAATATCGTTTCCATGGAACTTGCGTCCTGGGATCGCAAGGCCTGTGGCTACTTTCTTTGTACGTTTATTGTTAATACCATATCTTATAACTAGTGTGCACGCCACAGGCCTTGCGATGTCATCAACTGGATAACGGACCTTATTTCCCGTTGAAGCAACAGAGCTTGGTAATGTCGTACAATCTGTGGAAGCCGGCGGTTGAGCTGCTGGAATTATTTGTATCTGTGGAGTGGTCATCTGTTGAACAGACATCGCACTCGCCAACTGTTGCATCAATTCTGGAGGAGGATTCGATAGCATTTGAGACATCATGGCTTTGAACTCTTTCTTGGCCTCCTCCTTAAAATAATCCGCCATCTCTTCCTTGTATCGATCACGTTTCTTGTACAAACCTTCCCACTGTGGTCCAAATCCTTCCTTCCATCCTTCCTTAGACGAGATTCCTCATACACGACCAGGATGCTCAGGGTTACCGAGACCAGCCGTTAGGATGTCTCTTTCCCTTTGTGGCTTAAAAGTTCCTTGGCTCTGCTTAGCTGCCATTGTATATATGTTTTTTGCCGCTTCTTCGACAATGGGATTGTCACACCCGGATTTCGGGGCACCAAGACCCGGGCGCGAACATAAACACCAGGTATGCTGGGACCAAGTCTCACACATATGATGTATAGTGGCACAGGATCGGATGTCACATCTTTATATATAACAGGAGTTCTATACAAAATAAATAATTACATTATAAGGAGACAACGGTCCAGCAACCCAAAGTTGACTGGGAGACGACGGCCTAGACCTCTCACGAACACATCGCAGCATCCTCCAAGCGCCTCATCCTGCGGTACCTGTTCTTGACCTGTGGGGGTGTGAGACAGCAAGAGTGAGCTCACATACGTTCATCGCTCAACAAGTTGTGGGGAATAATGTGTATGAACTCGCCAAAGGTGGGAGCTCATGTGAAGTGTAAGGCTTACCAAAGAGGATGGCTGAAGCTGAGCGTTGCTTTTAAAGTTGGTCAAAATTTTATTAGCCATTACTAAGTATAAGTAAATACCAACCCAATTAAATAGTAGAACAGAAGTAACAACATCACCTGCGATGCAATGCATATGACAAATTGAATTTAAGTTCCATAGATTAATCATGTGAGTGTCCGAGCTGCTCATGACCGTGAGCACGGCTAGTATACCAGTTTTACACTCTGCAGAGGTTGCGCATCTTTACCCACAAGTCATGTTACCCATCTGCCAAGGGATCGCGACTTCCCATACACCTCTACCGAGGAGGCGAGGCAGGGTAACACTACGAGGCCTTTACAAAGTTCCACTAGCTTCAGAAAACCCGCTACAGTTTATAGGAAGCTCCAATGCAGGAATCCCTTGCAGGACCGCCATCGCAGCAAAATCCTCCCGAGGGCCTTCCTAGCAGGAATCCCTTGCAGGACTACCAACGCAGCAAAATCCTCCCGAGGGCCTCCCTACACTGACCACTCCCCTACTGCCCTTGCCCCTTTCGGGTAAGGTAGTCTTCCACTAGCTTTCCTAATTAATCAGCCAAGGGGTCCCATTCCTCCCTTGTGGTAGCACTGTTTTCCCGGGTGGTTCTCCATGTTCCAATTAACATAATGATCTTATCATGAACAGTAATAATAAACATATAATAAAAGTGTGATCATGAATAATGTACCTTCATACCCAAAACCACATAAAGCACTAGCAAGTACTACCCAAAAAGTTCAGTGGTAAACAAGGTATAAAGATAGACAAACTAGGGTAACCTATTGGGTCCCATCAAAATTAACCTATGCAGATCATTATGATTAATTAGAACATGAGTGTGTAAAAAGAAGTGATCAAGGGCACAACTTGCCTGGGACTTGAGATTCCAGGTACCAGGATGATCTTCAGGTGACTCGTGACCTCACTGCTAGTCGTAGCAATTCATACAAACATGGTATAGGCAAAATTAACATTACACCAAACATAAGAACAAAATACACATTAATAATATACATATTAAAATAAGATCATAGGAACATGAATCATTAATTTTGGAGTTATAGATTTTAAGTTATGAATTTTCAAAGGTTTTATGTGTTTAAAATGGATTAAGTGAGAGATTAAATTTCTAATTGTTTTTATGACAAAACAGAGGCTCTAGGTGGTAGAGAATAAAATTACAAAATTTTAGAAAGTGGAATGGATTAATTTGGACTAAAAATGGATTTTCTATGATTTAAACAAGTTCTAGCATTTATTTATCTATTAAAAATCCATTTATAAATTATTTTCTCTGTTTTATAATACTCTGGACTGGGCCTCAATTTTCAGAAAAACCAGGGGCTACGGTGAAATATTTTCTAGACTCAGCGCAGAGTGGCCAAGGACGGCGGGTTTAAATCTAACATCGTTCAGGGCTTTTTAACAAAACAGGCTCGGCGAAGGGGTACCCACAGATCCCAGCCATTGGATCGTAAGTGGACGACTAAGATTAGAAGGTTGTTTAAACGAACCGGTATCCAATCCGGCCCGCAGGATTCGCGATCTACGACCCATATTTTAAGTAATCGTGACTGCCCCAGGGCCTTCCGATCAAAATCAAACGGATCCGATTCCATGCACGAAGCGTTACTCTCTCTCTTCTAATCTCGAACGTCCGCTCCACGATCAACGGCCCCCATCGTTTCTCCCAATCCCGCCCCAAAACACGGCGGCGCCGCCGCACTTCAACGGCGGAGAAGTCCGGTGAGCAGGCAACACGGCGCAAAAGCAGGCCAAAACCCATACGGGTGTGTACAAAACGCGTACAGGGTCGAGGCGGACAGGATAGGGAGGTTCTCACCGAGAATTTCACCGCTACGAGCTATGTCCACAGCTGAGCGTATTGCCGCGGCGGAGGAGAAGGTGCGACGAGGAATTCCGGCGCTCCATGCCAATAGCGCTGCAATTCCGGGCTTTGGGCGACTTCAGTGCAACCCGGAGACCAGCCCGGACGCATTTCCGAGCCCTTCCCGGTGCACGACGCGGAATCCGACCGGCGGCGGAGTTCTTCTTCTCTCTCTCCCTGTCCTCGGCGGGGCACAGCGAAAGCTTAGTTCACCAGAGGGCGGAAGCAGGGGAGCGACGAATTTATAGTATCGCGGGTTCCGCAAGGGCTGGCGGGCGAACCGCGCCCTACCCGGCCGAGTTCGTTCGATCCGCACGAATTCCGCGCCACCGGTACCGAGGTAGACAGAGATACGCGCGTTTCTGTTACGAACGACGTGGTGGAGAAGGAGGAGCTGTCCATGCGGGTCCCACCTGGAAGTGCCCCAACCGGAAAAGAACAGGAAGAGGAGCAGAGTGGGCTGGCGCGGTGGAAAGGTAATGTTGGGCCGAGGTGCGCGAGAAGTCGGCCCAAGGTGAGTTTTTCTTTTTTTCTTTTCTTTTCTTTATTGTTTCTATTTTCTTTTCTTATTTTAGTTTCAAATCAAACCGAGTTTTAAATTCTAAATTTCAAATTTATGCACAAGATAAACTTTCACATGATGCACAATTACTACATAGTATTTCTTGATTTATTTTATTATTATATTAACTAGGTAATGTTTTCAACATGAAGTACACACACCTCATTATATCAATATATTATTATTTGAGTGTGTAGTAGAATTAAAGGTATATTCAAAAATTTTCCCTTTATTTTGATAGGAACATTTTTCCAATGTCTAATCTTTATTATGATTTATTTTAACCATCGTTATTTTATTATGATCATTTACCTTTTAAAAAAATGAATTATAAAGTTTAATTATTTATCAAGGGCACTTTGCTCAGATTTCTTCTTCCAATCCCAAATTCAGAATTTGGGTGTTACAAATCCTACCCCCTTAAAAATAATCTCGTCCTCGAGATTTGTAAGAAAAGGGATATAGGAAGAGTGGTTTGCAATTTATCTTTCAGTTTCTAATTATTTCAAAAATCAAAAGCCTCTCTCTTTTTTTCATTAAGGAGTGATTTAGGAGAGCATGGGTATGTATATCCACTTTATTGTGTATGGTAAAAGATCTCTTTGAAGCATAGAGAGGTTTGGGTAAGAAAGAGTGTGGTAAGGAAAGACTTCATCCAAGATTGTGGATCTTGACTCATCTTGGTGACCTCACTCGATTCTTGAAGACTTGAGTTGGTGTTTATCCTTTCTTAATGAGGTTGATCGTCTTCGGTCTCCAATCTTGGTGTCTTCATCTGAGCTAGGGGAATATAGTTAAGATAGTTGGGTCTATGAGTAGGACATTTTTTTTAATCAATAGGTTCACATAAATGGATTGTGCAACTTATTGGGAGTGTATGGCTGAGTTGATCTAGGTTACCAATTTAGGCTTAAGTGTATGGACTTATCCTTTGTACCAGCATTAAGTAACCCTCACTAGATTAGATCATACTAGATAAGATTAGATTAGATATGATTAGAATAGATAAGGTTTAAGTAATTTGGATTAGGTCGTGGTTGTTACTCTAGGATGAGATAAGTAATGTGGCTAGGATAAGATAAAATCTTTTTAAGGTAAGATGAATCTAGATACATTAGGATAAGTTAAGCTCTTTTTGAGATAAGATAGATCTATGAGTGTAGGATAGAATCTTTTAAGATGAGATGAATCTATTAAGCTAGATACTTTTTTTTAATGAGGGATAATCCAATTTGTCTAGTTACTTTTATAAGCATTTTTTTTCTATATGTATATGCAGATGTAATTGTGGACATTACTCCACAACTCATCACACTCAATTAAAGATTCAAATCACACAAGTATCATAAGAACAATCATTCAAGTTCAAAGATATCTATATAAAAGAAAAATAATTTTTTTGTTTTTGTTCCTAAGAGTAGGTCTCCTATTCCTAAAGGTCACTTTAAGCACAAGATTTCAAAGTGTGAAATCCAAGTTTGTCTTTAGAAGGAAAAAGATAAGAGTAATCAGAGTAAAGCGGAAATAGATGAGGAAAGATTAAGAGAAGTTTAGAAAGAATCAGAGTAGCAAAGGTAAGTAGACAATGGTTGTCCAGTTCTATCTAGGTTTCGTCCTACAGTCAACATTCCTCTGATACCACTTCTGTCACACCCGGATTTCGGGGCACCAAGACCCGGGCGCGAACATAAACACCAGGTATGCTGGGACCAAGTCTCACACATATGATGTATAGTGGCACAGGATCGGATGTCACATCTTTATATATAACAGGAGTTCTATACAAAATAAATAATTACATTATAAGGAGACAACGGTCCAGCAACCCAAAGTTGACTGGGAGACGACGGCCTAGACCTCTCACGAACACATCGCAGCATCCTCCAAGCGCCTCATCCTGCGGTACCTGTTCTTGACCTGTGGGGGTGTGAGACAGCAAGAGTGAGCTCACATACGTTCATCGCTCAACAAGTTGTGGGGAATAATGTGTATGAACTCGCCAAAGGTGGGAGCTCATGTGAAGTGTAAGGCTTACCAAAGAGGATGGCTGAAGCTGAGCGTTGCTTTTAAAGTTGGTCAAAATTTTATTAGCCATTACTAAGTATAAGTAAATACCAACCCAATTAAATAGTAGAACAGAAGTAACAACATCACCTGCGATGCAATGCATATGACAAATTGAATTTAAGTTCCATAGATTAATCATGTGAGTGTCCGAGCTGCTCATGACCGTGAGCACGGCTAGTATACCAGTTTTACACTCTGCAGAGGTTGCGCATCTTTACCCACAAGTCATGTTACCCATCTGCCAAGGGATCGCGACTTCCCATACACCTCTACCGAGGAGGCGAGGCAGGGTAACACTATGAGGCCTTTACAAAGTTCCACTAGCTTCAGAAAACCCGCTACAGTTTATAGGAAGCTCCAATGCAGGAATCCCTTGCAGACCGCCATCGCAGCAAAATCCTCCCGAGGGCCTTCCTAGCAGGAATCCCTTGCAGGACTGCCAACGCAGCAAAATCCTCCCGAGGGCCTCCCTACACTGACCACTCCCCTACTGCCCTTGCCCCTTTCGGGTAAGGTAGTCTTCCACTAGCTTTCCTAATTAATCAGCCAAGGGGTCCCATTCCTCCCTTGTGGTAGCACTGTTTTCCCGGGTGGTTCTCCATGTTCCAATTAACATAATGATCTTATCATGAACAGTAATAATAAACATATAATAAAAGTGTGATCATGAATAATGTACCTTCATACCCAAAACCACATAAAGCACTAGCAAGTACTACCCAAAAAGTTCAGTGGTAAACAAGGTATAAAGATAGACAAACTAGGGTAACCTATTGGGTCCCATCAAAATTAACCTATGCAGATCATTATGATTAATTAGAACATGAGTGGGTAAAAAGAAGTGATCAAGGGCACAACTTGCCTGGGACTTGAGATTCCAGGTACCAGGATGATCTTCAGGTGACTCGTGACCTCACTGCTAGTCGTAGCAATTCATACAAACATGGTATAGGCAAAATTAACATTACACCAAACATAAGAACAAAATACACATTAATAATATATATCTCTACTACTATTATGTTTCTATCGTAGACGTCCACATTCGACGATGGTGCACGGTTCTGCCGTCGCGCTCCCTCCGCCTCCCCATGCCCCGCTCCCGCGATGCCCGCGCGTGCCCTCGCCTCCGCCGCCCTCGCGACGCTGTGCCCTCCCCCGTGATGCCCGCGCCCTCCGTCCGCCGCGAGATCCCCGCCCTTCCCCCAAACCCTGTCCTGCACCTCGTGCCTCCGCCTCCGCTCGCGATGCTCCTGCCCGCCCCACCGCCGTGACAACCGCCTTGGCATCCGCCGCCAGATCCCCGCCGCCCTTCCCCAAACCCTGCCCCCATCGTCTCTGCAGATCTGGCGTTCGCTCGGGTCTCCTTGCCTCGCCGGGGTCCCACCGCGATGGTCGAGGAGCATGGTGGGCGCGGGGAGGCGGGAACGAGCGGCGGAGGAGGTGAAGCTCGACATCCGCAACGTGCTCATGGCGCTCGAATCCCTCAAGGAGTCCCTCAAGAAGAAGAAGGGCGATGCCGCGCAGCAGCAAGAGCCACCACAGAAGGAGGTATTCTGGGCTCCCGCGTCGCTCACCACCAAGTCCTGTGCAGATGTCGAGTACGACGACGATGACTCGATGCGTCCCGCCGCCGAGCCCGCCAAGGAGGAGGAGGACATCGAGGGAGCTGTGTGCAGCGCCCCCTGTCGCCGCGCCGTCAGGAATACTACCCCCTCCCCCTCGTGCGACATGGTGGATGCACGGGCCAGTACCGGTGGTGAGGATCCCACGGCCGTGGACGTCGT
Source organism: Zea luxurians (assembly GCA_029449295.1). NCBI lineage: Eukaryota > Viridiplantae > Streptophyta > Magnoliopsida > Poales > Poaceae > Zea > Zea luxurians. Next base: position 1,630,155 of record JAOPSE010000173.1, on the reverse strand, counting down.
CGTGACGCAACTGATGCCGGAGGAGGAGGCGCTCCAGCTCTGCACCAGCTGCGTCCACCTCTAGACTTTCTTGCATCGCCTATCGCCCTGCTGGAAGGTACGCCCGTGTCATCCCCACCCCTCCAGTGTCCCTTCGCTAGGAATCCCCATCCCCTCACCTCTATAATGCCGCAACGATGCCTGCCTTCGAAGAATTTGGGGATGAGTAGACCACGTCGCAATGTTCCAGATAGCGAACGAATGAGGGCAAAAGAGAGGAAAAATAGGTTCTGCAAGGTTTGGGTTACACCGTGTCTTCACCTGCGGCCTCACCTCTAGCGCCTAAGGCCGGTTAGGGTTCTTGACATTGGCCAAGGCTAAGGATGTGACAAAATGTCATGAATTTGTTTCATTTGCTTACCTCCCTCCCATCTTGTTTAAGTAACCCAATCCACCGCATTTGCTGCAAGATTTTAATGTTGGAGATCACATAGACGTCAAGCTTATTGATTGAAGTTGGTGCAGATGGTGGCTGCATGCCCTTGCATTTCAGCCTCGCAACGATTTTTTGCCACACGAGTAGCGGTTTCTAGGACTGATAGCATGCTCAGTACCACTGCTACATTCCCCAAAATCAGCTACCCTTGGCCTATAGCTTTTAAGCGCAACAGTGTTCTTGTACAAGCAATATCAGTTGAGTATGGCTCGCAGGGGCTTTGTGTTGATCTCAGAGGTAACTCAGATTGTAATTGGTATGATGCAAAGTAGTGCTTATCTGCATATGGATACACATGGTGGCATTTTTGGGTTGCACATAATAGGTTGACTGCATTTTTACCTTCCATTTTGATATGTTGCTTCCTTTACTTATTTCTTTTATGGCCTTGGAGATCTTTTCAGCTCAACACATTGGAAATATGCATCTTCACATGTATACATCGAATTACTTAAAATTATTGTCTTGCAATCCATTTCTGCTACCTCTAGCTGTCCAAACAAAAGCAGCTCTGTTCTTTTGTAGCCAGTATAGTTGCTGATGTATTTAAAGTGAGGCTTAAATTGATGTTGGTACATACTTGATTATTGGTAGAGAAGAAAGTAAATAAATGTAACATGATTGATGCTCTATTTAATTTTAATAACACATCTCTATACTATACAGCCATTCACAAAACTTGATATATTGTTTTGATTTCAAACCAATATGGTATAAAATCTTTTGGTTCGATTCAGTCCAACCTTGTTCCTACCTCGTGTTCATCGATGTGTTCTTAGAACAAGAATAGAGTATCCATATTCTATCACTCATTCTTTTTAGCGGCATATCAAATTTTGCTGGAAATTTGGTCTTTTATATGTACACCATGAAATCTGATACATACATTTGTCACACCAACACTCAATGTTCAAGTGCAAGTATACAACTTTGTAAAGACCATACTGAAGTAGTGTTGCATCAACAATTCCTATATCTGATAGGAGGTTTTAAACTGCTATTGCTAACTGTTTTGTGAATCCATCTTTGCAGATTGTAAATACAGTGAACATCATCGATGCCAAAATCAGAGATCGGATGTTAAGGTGAGAAATGTAATACATACCCTCCTCACCCATCTATGCCAGTATGAAGTTGCTAATCATCTTTCCATGAGGCACGGTGCCCTTGGCCACGATCTCCAGTCTAGATAACTGTCATGTGGAGCTGCATGGCTAACTACGTTATTTTCTTGTTTATTTCTTTTTAGGGGAACTGCTGTCGGGGCCCAGGTTCTCGGACTGGCGGTCGTGCGCGGGGCTGCGGTCCGCCTTCGACTTGCCCATCGCGGCGGCGTAGCTGCAGATCAAAGCAAAGCAGGGGCGAGCAAAGCAGGGCCGCCCAGATCGAGACGTCGTCGAGGCCGAGCAGAGCTCCACACCTCCACCTAGGCCACCCGCTTGCCAGAGTGGAGGACGAGCTCCTCCCGTGCCTTCGCCAGCTATGTGCTCCGAGCTCCGCCGCCTGTCTCCCTAGGCCACAGGGAGGTTGTGTGGGGGTTGCATCTGACAACGCCAAGGCACCGTCGAGACCGAGCAGAGCTCTGTGCCTTCATCAAGTCGCCCACCCGCCCAAGTGGAGGACGAGCTCCTCCTCAACAGCAGTAGGCCGAGCTCCTCCCTGCGGACCCACCCTCAGCCAAGATCCATAGCCCGCTCCGCGCCAGCGCGCCGCGAGCTCCACCGAGGCACCGATCCTATCTCCGCCCCGTGAGTAATCTAAAGTTCTGAATACATATTATGGCTGAATTTACATCTTGATATATGATGGAGCATATTCTAGATAGAAGTATGGTTGTCGTATCATAGGTATTTGGTGTGAAGCCGAAATTAGTAGTAGAATTGACACTTGGTAACCACACTTGGTAACCCGTACAACAAATAGTTGGTGGCAACTTCTACAGTGGATAGTTATTTAAAAAAAATACATTGGTTGTTTGTTGCATTTTTGTTTTTGCTTTTATGCCACCGCTGTACTAAACCTCTAAAGATGTCTTCAAGGGGGAGGGGCCTGAACCTGAAGCACGTGAAGGCAACCAAGTACAATTCAACTAAGTCTGTCAGCATGCAAACTATTATTTCGTGCATAGGTGTGTGGAATTCTGATGACGTATTTTAGAACATCACTGCAAACATGTTGCATATTCAGTGAAATGAGAGTCCAGTTACCTTGTGTCTCAAATTAAGGTACTCCAGTCATTCCTCTATTCATAATAAATAATTTCTGACTTTGTTTGAAGTAAATATATTTTGACTTTGGTCAACTCTATAGAAAATAACAATCATGTCATAATACTAAAGGTCATCATTGTTCTATTATATAAAATAGACGAGTCATACTTTACCTCTTATATTTATCTTTATACATGCATGTCAGTTTTGAATTATTACTTTTGAGTAGGCTAACTTCTTCACTTGAGTAACCGGAATCTGCTTTACCTGTTTGTCTTCTTTGTGATTATCTCATTGTAAAAGCCATCTGGGTCCAATCAGAAATTGGCAGGGAATTCCAACACAGATTTGTAAGTATTCAAACAGGTTTGCTCGCTCTTTCTCTTCCCTTCCTGCTTGATAATTCCTGAATTCTGTTAGGCCTTGTGCTATTTTATTTTTGTTCAAATATGCATGGCTTTCATTTAATAGAATGTCTTTTGAATTACTGCTCTCAGGACAAGTCCAGTTGAGTTTGTTGTCCCCTGTGGTTGCTATATGGAATCACTAATATGACATTACCATTCCCTTTTGTTCCGTAATCACATCTTGTGAACTGGATATTGATTACTATCTTCATGTGATGACAGCTGGGGATGATCTTATGTCTGATAGATACCACTTGAGGCAAGTTTTAGTGGTTCTTTGGTTCACTTAAGATGGTAACTCATAGTTTTAGTGGTTATGATACAATGATTTCAGGCCCTTAACAAGATGATAACTCACAGTTCTGCACCTGGAAATAATGTGTTTGTGGGATTTGGAGTGCGGCCAGCGGGCGGGCGGGTGCAGCATGCAAGGAGCGGATGGGTCCAGGATGCGTGGAGCACGATTGAGCATCGGGTCGGTGCACGTTAAAACATAATGCAAATGTGAGTAAACAATTTATCTTATAAGCATACTAACTTGGACCCTATTGATTCGAACCTTAGACGACTATATGGTTTCTCGATTTATAAATCATTTGGAAATTCTCGATTTATAACCGAGGAAATGGTTTCTCAGCAAGCTGCTAGAGATGTATATTGGTTGCTCCAGAATATTTTTCTTACAGCTGCATATCAGTTGCATTGTGACATGTTGGCAGGATATCAGTTTTCCCTTCAACTTGGCTCTCGTTTGCTTTCTATGTGATTATTGTATATCCATTCCTGTGATGAACATTTTAGTAATCTGAGTGCCCATTCAGTTGGTGCTCCTTCCTCATCACTTTGATGGGAGATTGAAGGAACCAATATACGTGAGTACACTGTAGAGACCTGGCATTCTGAGGGATAGGTCATATTGATTGCTCTTAAAATTCAAGACCTTTATATTTTTTTGCTATAAAAATTTCTTGTGTTTTGTTTTTTGGGGAGGGAGGGGGACCATGTAGTTTAAAGTTTAAACAAATCTTTTGGTGCTTATTTTGGTCATGTAGTATACCTCAAAGATGACTTTCTTGATTAAAGTGTGCCCTATAATCTATATGTATAGTCAGGCCGCATGTGTGCAATTAGGTGCCCGATCATTTTCCTACTTTTTTCTGTTATGTTTGTCAGTAACAGCATTAGAAAGACCTAAAAATATGACTTCCTTTTCTCTTGTTCTCACGTAACTGAACTGTTCTATTAAACTTCTGTTCTGGCACAGAAATGCAAAGGTTATATATCGAATTTGATATTTGTCAAAAGACTTAGGCTTTATCACATCTTGTAAAATTATCACTTTTCTTTGGACTACTTGATATCTGGTTGAGAAGATCCTTTTACCTTGCAGGAGCTGCACCTGCACTACTGTGTAGTGACTACAAACTCGTGAATCAACAAAATCTACCACTTGAAGGTTCAGATATTAGTTCTGTCAATGAATCCATTTGTGCATGACCTCACTACATATTGTGATTATAAATATGTAACCATGCGTGGAATGATTCTTGGCTTCTTGATTTATGTTTTGCATTTGTGTCCTGAATTATAGTGACTGGTTTTGATTCAACTTATCATGCTCTACTAATACTTTGATATAGGCTATGATAGCGAGCAGGGGGTGAGGGAGCGAACAGAGTGGTTGTCCCCTCATTCGAGATGTAAAGTCGGTCCTCTCCTTACCTCAATGTACTGCTCGTAAGTTTTTATAACTCAGAAGAATCATTCTAAATAGCCCAATGATGATACATGTAAACTATTTTCTTGTAGTGAACCTTGAAGCCAGGATGGAAAGACCTCTTCGAATTATAAATCTCGACCTAATTTGAGCTTAAGTCTAATGACATGTTTTGCACCGTAGGAATATATCCTAAAATCTGCATTTTTATTTTCTAACAATATGTTAAGTCTTCAGCACTTAAATTCATTTAATCTAAATTAGTTAGGTATACACAAGATGTGAAGTTTATACAATTCCAACTAACGGTCAACGTCGCAGCTCTGATAATCAATGTAGTTGCTGCTGTCAGTTCTGGAAACGTGCCGTTGAATGCTGTTCAGGTTTGAGTTCAGCTCTGAGATCTATTGGTAGTTGCATTATTTATCATCATTTAACTTGTAAAAGCTGCAATTTCTTCAGTTCTGTACATGTCTAGACAGTATTTTTAAAAAGATGTGTTTGGTGGAATTCTAATTTTTGCTCCATTGGTTGACAGTTGCTGTGGGTTAACCTAATTATGGATACTTTGGGTGCCCTTGCATTGGCGACAGAACCACCTAAAACCATCTTATGGAGAGACCCCCAGTAGGGAGAAGGTAGTGAATCACCATCTATCTTGTAGCATTGTTTAAACTGTATATGTTCGGAAATTGTACACACTACTTTCTCTGATCACAGATCCATTGGACATTGACAAGGTCTCTAATACAATAATCAGCAATATCTATAAATTCCAAATAGAAAAACTTAAGTAATTTTTTATAATGAATCTGCTAGCATCAATCTTATGTTGCCAATCTGTTTGAAATTTTAATTATTGGTGATATTGAAGTTAAAAAATGTTTTGACTCACGACAAACTTAAATGGACCTACATTTTTGTGATCAGATGAAGTATTGGGCAACAGATTGTAAATATAAGATTGTTGATAATTTTAATTGCTAGATCATTTCAGTTGCATCAAATATATGTCAGTGTTTATCTCTGTATGTTGCTATTAAAGTGTCAAAAGTATTTTTGTTAGCAGTGCTAAATGTTTCCTCATCACCTTTTCAGGGAGCCATTGATTATAAATATCATGTGGAGAAACTTAATTATCATGGTATGCTATATTTGTCGTTGTATTCTATGTTTCTTGTTATAGATCTTCCTACTGAACGCTTGTTCTTTGTTCAGGCTTTGTTTCAAGTTTCAGTTCTCCTCACTCTCAACTTCAAGGGAATAAGCCTCCTGCAGTTGAAAAATGATGATCCAGCACATGCAGATAAAGTGAAAAATACCTTCATATTCAACACATTTGTTTTCTGCCAGGTTCTGCGTTTTAGCTTTTGCTTAGAAAAGAAGTTTCTGCCTTTTGTCTAATGTGACTCGAGAGCTTTATGCAACAAATGCAGTAGTGGCCTGACATGTGTAATTTTGTCTTCTTAGGTGTTCAATGAATTCAATTCGTGTAAAAAAGATGAGCTGAATGTATTCAAGGGCATTTCAGAGAACCATCTGTTTATTGGCATCATAGCTATAACAGTTGTACTCCAGGTAGAATCTCTAGAATGAGTTTCCTTTCTTAACTAAGATAAATTGATTTAGGTCTAAGAAACTGTTTTAGATCACCTGGACTTTGCCACGAATACCTTTTATCAGAAAATGGGGGGAACGATATAGGATGCTGGAAAATGAAATATATTATTATAGCTAATAAATTGGCTTTCCTGGAGGCACTAGGATTTGGACCCAGCCAAGTGGCCAAGTGTATGGAAGAATCGTGTCGTGGCACAGACGACCAGCTGCTTAACTCTCCCTCTTCTGTCTGATCACATTTGTACGCAAGATATAGATAGTACTACTATACAGTGGAGTCTTCTTGCAGTTTGTCTATTTTACACAACTGACATAGTCTTCAGGTATCTCATTGTCTGTTCTTATTTAGTTATATTAACGATGTTTACTATTAATTTTGACCATCACAACTTCAACTTGTCTAGCTCTGCCTCTATTAGTCGGTTCAGCTCTGCTTCTATAATTTTTTTGGTCCACTGTACAATGGGCTCCTTTATTACCTCCTTGAGAATCCTTTTCAGTTTGGTCCACTGTCTCATCATCCATCGAATCATGGCCCAGGCACACAATCTAAAAGGCAAAAGAATTATAGAGGCAGAGCTGGACATAGTCTTCAGGTATCTTATTGTCTGTTCTCAGATAGTACTACAATGATCTAGCCTCTATAAAATTTATTTTAGTGATTCATTGCATCATATTACTCCTATCTTTTTGCAATATAGTTTGGATTCACATTAGCCTTGTAACAAAAAATAAATTCTCAAAACATTATTATGATACTCCTAATTAGATTGGTACGCTAGACAATGTGCCATACAACTAATTCGTTTGAATTTTGCATGCATTTGAATTTAAGGTTCCTCTTCCCTTGTTTGGAAGAGGTTATGATCATTGTACGCTCCCGGCTCAATGTTGAACACTCTTGAAGTACACTGTGAAGTTGCAGAGGATGGTCATCAGAATCTCAAAGATGAAGAATTGCCATAAAGGTGCTGATGAGTTCTTTGATGATATATGTAATTTCAATTACATGAACTATAAGAAAGTGCAAATTGAATAAGTAGAGATGATATAGTATTACATATTTATATCATCAAAATAATATTAATATTACGATGATATTTTATCACAAGGATTTTGCATATCATGGTGACGTTTGTCGTTTCGTATCTATGTTTTATATTAACTTTAAACTCCGTGGCAACGCACGGGTACATACCTAGTATTAAAATAAGATCATAGGAACAGGAATCATTAATTTTGGAGTTATAGATTTTAAGTTATGAATTTTCAAAGGTTTTATGTGTTTAAAATGGATTAAGTGAGAGATTAAATTTCTAATTGTTTTTATGACAAAACAGAGGCTCTAGGTGGTAGAGAATAAAATTACAAAATTTTAGAAAGTGGAATGGATTAATTTGGACTAAAAATGGATTTTCTATGATTTAAACAAGTTCTAGCATTTATTTATCTATTAAAAATCCATTTATAAATTATTTTCTCTGTTTTATAATACTCTGGACTGGGCCTCAATTTTCAGAAAAACCAGGGGCTACGGTGAAATATTTTCTAGACTCAGCGCAGAGTGGCCAAGGACGGCGGGTTTAAATCTAACATCGTTCAGGGGCTTTTTAACAAAACAGGCTCGGCGAAGGGGTACCCACAGATCCCAGCCATTGGATCGTAAGTGGACGACTAAGATTAGAAGGTTGTTTAAACGAACCGGTATCCAATCCGTGCCACAGGATTCGCGATCTACGACCCATATTTTAAGTAATCGTGACTGCCCCAGGGCCTTCCGATCAAAATCAAACGGATCCGATTCCATGCACGAAGCGTTACTCTCTCTTCTAATCTCGAACGTCCGCTCCACGATCAACGGCCCCCATCGTTTCTCCCAATCCCGCCCCAAAACACGGCGGCGCCGCCGCACTTCAACGGCGGAGAAGTCCGGTGAGCAGGCAACACGGCGCAAAAGCAGGCCAAAACCCATATGGGTGTGTACAAAACGCGTACAGGGTCGAGGCGGACAGGATAGGGAGGTTCTCACCGAGAATTTCGTCGCTACGAGCTATGTCCACAGCTGAGCGTATTGCCGCGGCGGAGGAGAAGGTGCGACGAGGAATTCCGGCGCTCCATGCCAATAGCGCTGCAATTCCGGGCTTTGGGCGACTTCAGTGCAACCCGGAGACCAGCCCGGACGCATTTCCGAGCCCTTCCCGGTGCACGACGCGGAATCCGACCGGCGGCGGAGTTCTTCTTCTCTCTCTCCCTGTCCTCGGCGGGGCGCAGCGAAAGCTTAGTTCACCAGAGGGCGGAAGCAGGGGAGCGACGAATTTATAGTACCGCGGGTTCCGCAAGGGCTGGCGGGCGAACCGCGCCCTACCCGGCCGAGTTCGTTCGATCCGCACGGATTCCGCGCCACCGGTACCGAGGTAGACAGAGATACGCGCGTTTCTGTTACGAACGACGCGGTGGAGAAGGAGGAGCTGTCCATGCGGGTCCCACCTGGAAGTGCCCCAACCGGAAAAGAACAGGAAGAGGAGCAGAGTGGGCTGGCGCGGTGGAAAGGTAATGTTGGGCCGAGGCGCGCGAGAAGTCGGCCCAAGGTGAGTTTTTCTTTTTTTCTTTTCTTTTCTTTATTGTTTCTATTTTCTTTTCTTATTTTAGTTTCAAATCAAACCGAGTTTTAAATTCTAAATTTCAAATTTATGCACAAGATAAACTTTCACATGATGCACAATTACTACATAGTATTTCTTCATTTATTTTGTTATTATATTAACTAGGTAATGTTTTCAACATGAAGTACACACACCTCATTATAGCAATATATTATTATTTGAGTGTGTAGTAGAATTAAAGGTATATTCAAAAATTTTCCCTTTATTTTGATAGGAACATTTTTCCAATGTCTAATCTTTATTATGATTTATTTTAACCATCGTTATTTTATTATGATCATTTACCTTTTAAAAAAAATGAATTATAAAGTTTAATTATTTATCAAGGGTACTTTGCTCAGATTTCTTCTTCCAATCCCAAATTCAGAATTTGGGTGTTACAGGGATCATCAAAAGATACACCGGTCTCGGTTTCCCTTGGTTTTCTAGCACGGAGCCAATTTGCCGCCCTTTCACCAAGTTGCTCGGACAGCGTCGGCAACCCTGCGGCCTTCTTCTCGGCGTCTTCTTGTGTCCATTTAGGAACCTGACGCTTGTAACCACCTGTGCCTAGGTGGTGGTGGTACTTGTTCTTCTTTGATAGTTCCGAATTTGCCTCACTTAGAGATATGAAATCAGGGCTGCTCCTCTGCTCTAGAAATACTGCCCACTGACCTGCTGAAATTTTATATTTTTTGGTCGGGTCCAGACCTTTCTTTGCAAACTTTGTGTTCATCTCAGACCTCCAGTTTCGGAAATTGATTGCAAGCTGCTTCATCGTGTATTCCTTCACGAGTTCTTCTGAACCCCGAGGCAGAACGAACCTCATTAATAGCTTATTCCATATTTGATTCTTGACATCATCTGACACATCTCTCCACTGTCGTATTGTTATGTCAACATTATCTCTAACTAAAAACCCAAGTGCATTCCGGAATTTAGGTAGTGCCTCTTCTGGAGCTAGGGGCTGACCTTTCGGGCTCACGTCTGAGATTTTGTATGTTTTGTCGGGAAACTTGTTCAGCCCCCTGTCACCTCTTTTTCGATCGCTCTGCTTCCTTTTCCTTGACGTCTCGGTTGTTGTCTTGGTCTGTTCCGGTGCGTCTTGGGTCGGCTCCGGTACGTCTTCGTATCGTGCCACGGCTTCTTCGAGTATCGCACGAAATTCAGACACGACCTCCTATTCATGTAATAAAATGCACAAGAGATCATGCATGTGAAATCAGTAGGGTACACATACGAAGCTAAAGATGCGTACTTTTACCTCAGCTTCTCGTGGATCATAAGTAGGGTCACGTTGCAACTCACGGAGAGCGGCCCTATCTATGCTAGTGGTAGGAAAAGGGTCGCTAGGCGTTTCATATCCTTCACTGCTGGATTGTTTTTGAGCAACACTCTTGTCCATGTGCTCGGGCACTAATCCTTGGTCCTTGATCGGAGAACTCATTGAGCTATATATATACAAATACATAAGCAATAATTAAATACATATTAACACATATTAACGTAAGCAATAATTAAATTCATATTAACAAATACCCTAAACCCTTAACCCTAACCCTAACCCAAAACCCGAACCCTTAACCCTAACCCTAACTATAACCCTTAACCCTAACCCTAACCCTAACCCTAACTATAACCCTTAACCCTAACCCTAACCCTAACCCTTAACCATAACCCTAACCCTAACCCTAACCCAAAACCCGAACCCTTAACCCTAACCCTAACTATAACCCTTAACCCTAACCCTAACCCTAACCCTAACTATAACCCTTAACCCTAACCCTAACCCTTAACCATAACCCTAACCCTAACCCTAAACCCTAACCATATAGTATCGTATAGTCGTATAGTATCGTGTTACAGATATTATCGAGTTACGTATATTATCGAGTTACGTATAGAGAGGGAGAGAGGGAGAGTCGTATAGGACGGGGAGAGAGGGACAGAGGGAGAGTCGCATAGGACGTATAGAGAGGGAGAGAGGGAGAATCGTATGGATATTATCGAGTTACGTATAGAGAGGGAGAGAGGGAGAGTCGTATAGGACAAGGAGAGGGAGAGAGGGAGAGTCGCATAGGACATATAGAGAGGGAGAGTCGTACGTAAATTATCGAGTTCAGATCGAATTCGGATCGGATCGGATACGTATATTATCGAGTTGTGACGGATAAAATTACAATGTATATATTCAACCCGATGATTTTTATCGAGTTTAGCTCTTGATTTTTATGTATATATTCAACTAGATGAACACACACACACACACACACACACACACACACACACACACACACACACACACACACACACACACACACACACACACACACACACACACACACACACACACACACACATATATATATATATATATATATATATTAAACACATACATTTGAACACATATGAACACACATATATATATTGAACACATACATTTGAACACATATAAACACACATATATATATTGAACACATACATTTGAACACATATGAACACACATATGAATAAAAATAAGTATTGTATGAATACTCTCATCTCCTCTCCTCTCTCTCCCTCTCCCTCCTCTCTCTATCTCTCTCCCTCTCCCTCTCTCTATCTCTCTCCTCTCCCTCCTCTCTCTCTCACCCTCCTCTCCCTCCCTCTATCTCTCTCCTCTCCCTCTATCTCTCTCCCTCTCTCTATCTCTCTCCTCTCCCTCCTCTCTCTCTCACCCTCCTCTCCCTCCCTCTATCTCTCTCCCTCTCCCTCCTCTCTCTTCCCTCTCCCTCTCCTTCCTCTCTCTTCCTCCCTCTCGGCGGCGGCAGCGCGTGCCCTCCTCTCTCTTCCCTCTCCCTCTCCCTCCTCTCTCTTACCTCTCCCTCTCCTTCCTCTCTCTTCCTCCCTCTCGGCGGCGGCGCGTGCCCTAGGGTTTACTAAACGCGGCGGCGGCGGCTGCCGGCGCGGTAGACGGCGGTGGTACGGAAGAAGAGGGGAAAGAGAAAGAAACCTGACGGCGGTGCGGGGGCGCGGGGCGGGAATGGCGGCATGGGGACGGGCGCGGGGACGATCGCCGGCGAAACCCTCGGGTCGAAATCCAGCAGCCTGACGGCGTCTTGAAGTGAACTGGCGCCAGGGGACTTGTAAATTTTTCGGCTCCCGCGCGCCACCCTTTATATAGGCGCCATTTCTACTGGCGGTTGACAACGAGAACCGCCAGTAGAAATGGCTTCCACAGACTGTAGAAGCCATTTCTACTGGCGGTTGACAACGAGAACCGCCAGTAGAAACTATTTCTACTGGTGGTTGTCATAGAGAACCGCCAGTAGAAATGGCTTCTACAGTCTGTGGAAGCCATTTCTACTGGCGGTTCTCTATGACAACCACCAGTAGAAATTGTTTTTTATTATTATTTAACATAGTTTTTTATATATTGTTTTACTTCACTTTTTATATATTATATTAAGTATACTTTTATATATAGTTTTTTATATATTGTTTTACTTCACTTTCCATCCTCTCTCTCCTCTCCACTCTCTCTCCCCTCTCCCTCTCCATCCTCTCTCTCCTCTCCACTCTCTCTCCCCTCTCCCTCTCCATCCTCTCTCTCCTCTCCACTCTCTCTCCCCTCTCCCTCTCCATCCCCTCTCTCTCTCCTCTCTCTCCATCCTCTCTCTCCTCTCCCTCTTCTCTCTCTCCTCTCTCTCTCCCTCTCCTCTCTCTCCATTTACCTCACTCCTCTCTATAAAGTCAATAGAAAGTCATGTAAAATTGTAAATGGTAGCCACGAAAATTGAATGAAGACAATTACATGCTTCGGTTTGTCGCTAACAATAATCAATTACATGACAAGTCCTAACAATAATCAATTACATGACAAGTATATAATCTAGGAAGCTATTGTTCTGCCTTGTCCATCGTGGCATACCCAGGGCAACGAATTGCGTGGGATGCTTCGCTCAACGTTCCTTATCTTGGTTGGATGGTCTATGAAAAGAGACATGTCGTTGAACTGGTTAAAATCCTCTAAATCAGATACACCATCAACTCCTATAGCTTGTTGTTTTCCAGGAAAAACTACATGCTTCGGTTTGTCGGTGCTTTTCTTCTCATTGTTAGAAATGATCTGTTCAGCATAGAAGACCTGTGCAGCACGATTAGCAAGGATCCATGGGTCATCTTTGTAACCTACCTTACTTAGATCAAGAACTCTGACCCCATAGTTGTCTACCGTGACATGTTTGTCTTCAACCCATTGACATCGGAAAACCGAGATCTGAAATGTACCATAGTCTAGTTCCCATATGTCCTCAATAAAGCCAAAATATGTAATAATCTCACCAGTTTCATCATCTATGGCCTCGCATCGAACACCACTGTTTTGTGACATGCTCTTTTTGTCCTTGGACTTGGTACAAAATGTGAATCCACTAATGTCATAGGTTTGCCATGTTGTGACCTGGCGTGATGGTCCAGATGCCAAGCCCTTGATGGTTTGTTCTTCTATTGTTTCTCCACGTGTAATGTCCTTCACCATTAGCCATGTGTTGAACCGCTGCTTATGTTGCTTCATTACCCAATCATCCGTATGCCCAGGATTTTGCTCGTGAAGCTCATTGATGTGTTGTTGGATAAATGGCTCCATTATCGTTAGCTGATGTAGGATGCTCTGATGTGCCTCAAGTACTATATCGTAATCCGGTGGGATGAAAGATTTCCGTCCCATCCTCCCGCTTCCATACAGTCTACCCTCGTGTCGTGATGGAGGCAGACCTATTGCAACCTGGTCTTTTAGGATACTATTGTAGAATGGACCTCCGGACTCAATGGCCTCTTCGGTACAGTACCCCTCTATCATGGATGCCTCGGGACGAGCACGGGTTGATACATAGCCATTCAGTATTGACATGAAACGCTCATACGTCCACATTTCATGCAAGTACATAGGACCCAATGCCTCTATTTGTGGCACCAAGTGCACCACAAGGTGCACCATAATATCAAAGAACGATGGAGGGAAACACATCTCAAACTGTGATATTGTCTCCACTGCGAATTCCTGAAGAGATGCCAACTCATCACGGCCAATTACCTTTTGTGAAATCCTGTTGAAAAAGTAGCACAACCGTGTGATTGCCATCTTTAAAAACAAAGGATTTATAGCCCTGATGGCAATAGGTAGGAATGTAGTCAGCATGACATGGCAATCATGTGAGTTGTAGTTGGTGATTGTCAGGTCTTTCATTGACACAATACTCTGTATGCTAGAGCAGAATCCGGATGGGACTTTCAAATTCTTGAGCCAAACACACATCGCATGTTTCTCATCTACATTGAGATTGTAGCTTGCTGCTGGGAGATGGTACTTCCCATTTTCTTGAAGAACGGGATGTAGTTCCTTTTTTATGCCTAAATCTACCAAGTCCATGCGTGAATTGAGCCCTTCTTTTGTTTTGCCCTTTATGTCTAGCAAGGTGCCCATTATGCTTTCAAACACGTTCTTCTGAACGTGCATACCATCGATCGCATGCCGCACATCTAACTCTTTACAGTAAGGCAAGTACTCGAAGAAAATAGACTTCTTCTTGAATATAGCCCCCGAAGCTGGTTTGGCATCCTTCCTTGTTTTTCCGTCTTTTGTCTTCTTCCCGAAAACAAACTTGATATTCCTGACTATTTCAAAAACTCTATGACCTCTATTGTTACCCGATGGAGTAGTAGAATGTAGTTCACCATTATTGTCGAAGTACTTATCCATCTTTTGCATGCGATACCTGTGTCCTTCCAATAAAAAGCGTCTGTGCCTCATGTAAACTATCTTCCTAGATGCAGCAAGGGATACGTAAGCAGTTCCATCAATGCATACTGTGCAACCAACCTTTCCCTTAAACTGGCCTGATAATGTGAAGAGAGCAGGGTAATCGTTGATCGTAACAAAAAGAATTGCTCTCAGCGTGAATGAACCTTTACGATACTCATCCAACATTTGAACACCCGTTTCCCACAATATTTTCATATCCTCCATTAAGGGCTCCAAAAATACATCCATGTCAACTCCAGGTTGTGTAGGTCCAGAAATAAGGATGGTTAGCAAAATGTACTTCCGTTTCTGCATCAACCATGGAGGAAGGTTGTATATGGTGAGGATCACCGGCCATGTGCTATGCTTGCTGCTCCTCTCAGCAAATGGGTTCATTCCATCAGTACTCAGTGCGAACCTAACATTTCTCGGTTCATCGGCAAAGTCTCGGTGGTTGTCATTGAAATCTTGCCACTGCTTCCCCTCGGCTGGATGTCGAAGCTTCCCATCGTTTTTGTGCTCATCAGAAGCATGCCAGCTCATAAGTCTGGCATCCTCAGGATTAGCGAACAAACACCTCAATCGATCGACGACGGGGAGGTACCACATCACCAAAGCAGGAATCTTTTTGAGCGCATAATAGTCTACTTCTTTTCTTTGCTCGTGGATTTTGAAGTCTTTTTTTGGGCTTTCTTTCGCTTCTTCCCTTTAGACACGGATGCAACACACTCTTCCTCTCGATAGTCTTTATTCGTCTTGTACCTACTTGCACCGCACTTTGGGCAGCTCTCCAAGTCTTTATAATCATCACCTCGATAAAGGATACAGTGATTTCTACACGCGTGGATCTTCTCCACACCCATAGTGAGCGGACTGATTAGTTTCTTTGCATAGTACGTGTTAGCAGGCACATTGTTCTCCTTTGGAAGCATGTCTGCGATAATACTCAAGAACGCATCGAAGCCAGCATCAGACACACCATATTTAGCTTTTAACATCAACAGCTTTAGCACAGACCGGAGCGTCGTGAACTCTTTGGTACAACCCTTAGACTCGTCGTACAAAGGCTCTTCTGCTGCCTTCTTCAGGGACTCCATACCTTTCATTAAGAACATCGATTGATCTGTATGACGACGCAACATTGCCTCTAGCAACTCTGCATCTTCCTCATCCATAACACTTGGCAGAACATGAGGTCTATCATGTTCATTTCCTCCAGCGTAACCATGATCAGTAACATTTTGCACTACATGTTCGCTCTATGGAAGAGGTTGGTGTGTCTCGTGAACGAACTGAAATCTGTCGTCGATGTTCTCAGGGTTTCCAGTCGTATAAGGCGAAGAGCTACCCTCTCCATGCTTTGTCCAAATTGTGTAATCCTTCATAAATCCTTGGCATACCAGATGAGATATGATTTGTTCTGTGTCATTAAATACAGCAGCATTTTTGCAGTCCATGCATGGACAATATATGTGTTTTGTCTTTGTTCTCCAAGCATGGTTCGTAGCGACATCAATAAACCTATGGACCTCGGATATGTATGATGGATCTAGCCTAGATAAGTTATACATCCAGGATGTCCTCTCCATCACCACCTGTAAAAAAAGTAACATAAACACATAAGAACCAACCTTTCTTAGCAACCTTCTTCCAAAAAATAAAGATAACCCCCCCCCTTGTATTTTGTGAAATCTGGCCCTCTAATGGAAGTTGGGCTGCGAGCTATAGTTCTTGTCGGGAAGGATGAAGGGGTGAAACCCTATATCCAAAATGTGGCTAAATTTAAGGAAAATGAACAAAAATTGGCAAGAGGAACATAAAACCAAACTTTCCTAGCCATACTCTTCTCTCTAACACATGGTGAAGGCCTAGTTCCAAAATTGAGCAAAGATGAACAATAATTGGCAATTAAAACATAATTAAACCAACCTTTCATAGCAACTAATAAAAACAATCTTAATTACCAAACCTATCTTCTTCTCTCTCCACACAACACATGAACCATTCATTAAACAACTTAATATGTCATGGATAAACTGATTTGAGAACTAAACATGAAAAAGGAGAGAGGATAGACAAAATCTAACCATATTAAACAACTTTATTTGAGGGAATAGAGCAAAAATGTGGCTAAAATGTGGCTAAAATTGAGAGAGGATACACTCTCTCTCAAATGGTGAAACCCTAGATCCAAAATGTGGCTAAAATTGAGCAAAAATGAATAAAAATTGACATTAGCAACATAAACCAACCTTTCTTAGCAATCTTCTTCCAAAAAATGAAGATCAAAACCTCTCCCCATGTATTTTGTGAATTCTGGACCTCCAAAATCGCCTCCAATGGAAGTTGGCTGCGAGCATACAGTTCACTGTCGGGGGAAGAAGAGGGGTATTTATAACAGACAGTTTACTGGCGGTTGGCTTTAAAAACCGCCAGTGGAAAATTGATTTCCACTGGCGGTTATCTTAACACAACCGCCAGTGGAAACATATTTCCACTGGCGGTTGTGTTAAGATAACCGCCAGTGGAAATCAATTTTCACTGGCGGTTGGTGTTACACAACCGCCAATGGAAACATCCTATTTCCACTGGCGGTTTTTAAAGCCGGACCCACCTGTTTCTTTCACTGACGTTTGATAACGGAAACCGCCAGTGAAAAGTTGAACGTGCCGCAGGCTTTGAGCACTTTTCTACTAGTGAGCTGCCCACGCCGCCGTCCTACTGGCTTGCTGCTGAGCCTACGAGTGCATGTTGACCTCGGAGCCAGATGGTGGCATGGTGCCACAAGAACGAGAGAACTGGCGGTACCGCTGGCAGCCACCACCGGAGGAGAAATTAGCACCGCCTTGGTTGCCGGCGACGATACCAACGACAGGCCAGAGCTGGCGGAGCTGTCTTCTCTTCTGAACAACAGCGGCGGTAGTGGTGGTGGCACCGCCACCGTCGAAACGGCCCTTATCGGCGTGGGTGCGCCACCACCCAACAACTTGGGCTCCGACGGCGACGTGATTTCACTCTGTTGCTCTTTGTAAGGAAATAAACCGGTGTTATTCAATCACTCTTAATTTTTTTCTTTAATCTCACGGCACATAATAAAACTTGAAATACATGGATGGAGAGCAATATAATGAAAAACAGCAAGCATAGCGAAGCAGAGTAGCCTGTGTTCTACTACCTCGTCCGATTTGGCGTCGCTGTCCACCCACAACTGAGCTGTGCTCATCCATTTCCGTTTGTCGCTGTCGTCCACCACCGTCGCCCCGTCGTCGTCCTCTCCTCTCTTGGCAGCCTCCTCCTTCCACTCGTCGATCACTGCAGGGCAATCCAGGGCCGCACAGACCAGCGCGTCAGCGAGAAACGGAGCAAGACAGACGGCGACGCGTATACTGTAGGAGAGAACGAGAACTGATGCAGGACTGGATCCCCGCCGGCGCAGCACCCTTGGCCATCCCTCCGGCGCTCCGCGCGGCGAACAGCCTGAGGTCCAGCCCCAGATCCAGCCAGGAATCTTTCGCATAGAAGAATCGGCGACCGGGAGGAAGAAACCAGAGAGAAGCTGAGAAAGAGGCGGCGGTGGCGAGCAAGCGAAGCGAGCGGGGATAAAATTGACTTTTACCATACCTAATATAAAGATAACAGAGCGCGGAAAATTAACAGTTCTAATTTGGCGTGGCTGTAAGCTCCATAATACTAAAACTAGATATGTGCCCGTGCGTTGCCACGAGAGTTAAAATTTCTAATACATTAATAACCGCACGTAGATAGTTAAATTTCTAACTTGTCTTATGTTGCACAAGCGGAAGCACATATTCATGCACAAATCATATATCGTTTTATCACCAGTCGTACCTTCAGCCTTCGGCTCCATCTAGTTGAATAAATTTGGCTGTGGCCGTGGTCGTGTTCTACGACCGGGTCGGAGCGGGGAACGCGCACAGGCAGAGGAGCACCAGCAGCGCGCTCATCCTCAGTGCATGCACAGGCGGGCGCCGCATCGTGTGTTTTCACTGTGGATAGGCGAGGGAGAAGGCGGCGACAACGGACACGTACGTGTCCCCGGGCTGCATGACGTAGGTGACGAGCGTCGTGGCGTTGTCGGCGGCGGCCGGGCACTAGCAGAAGACGGGGAACGTGACCATAGTGCCAACGTCGAGGTCGGTGGGCACCAGCGTGGGGTTCACGCGCTCCACGGCCTGGTACTGCGTGAGGTTCTATAGCTTGGTGGTGGAGACGATCCAGTAGGTGTCCCCTGGGCTAATCTGGTACTGCATCGGCGCGTACGAGCTTGGGGACCGGGAGGAGCAGCCGCACTGGAGCGGCTCGAGCAGCGGCTGCCCGTTGGCCGGCGCGGACGTCGTGGAGAGGTTGTTGGCGTGCACGACCATGAAGCGACTGACAGCGAAGAGGTCACCGATGGCCGCGAGATCGAGTGGCACACCCACGAACCCGGCGCGGTAGAGCGCGTACGCCTGGCATGGGTACGTGCGGTTGGCAGTGCAGTTGAACCCCTCGACGGACGTCGGCGCGGCCGTGGCCATGGTCGTGTTCTGCGACCGCACCGGGGCGGGGAACGCGCACATGCAGAGGAGCAACAGCGCGTTCAGCCCTAGTGCATGCAACAAGACAACGACGATCGCATAGCCTCAGAGGAAACACGATGGGTGGCGCCTCGCTAGGTTCCTCCCGCCTAGCCCCGTCAGTGCTTACATAGTGTTCCTTAGTGCATAGTGGTTGATGACCTAAATTAAAAGTATATATGGCTAATTGTTTTTGTGCGAGTACATATTAGATTTTGTTGGATTTGTGGTTTTTGTCTAGCTGATTTTATTCTCGAACTGAAAATTGTAGATTGTACGATGCTACCAGCGGCTGCGCCCAGCGGATAAGAGTAAGATTGCGAATCGGGCCTCGAGTCCATAGGGCTAACCGGCTAGCCCTGCCTGGGTAGGGGAACCAATCGAGCCGACAACAACTGAGCAGCACTGCAGGCTTGCAGCAGAGGGACAGGCGGATAGCAGCCAGCCACCAGGCCAGCCCCCTCAATTTCCACGACGCTTCATGAGTGGAGGGAGACACCATGCTTGTATGCAGCAGGTTCTGCGGCTTGCCTGCATGCAGCAGCTTGTGCGACGGCTTGCATGCTTGCATGCAGCAGCCATGCAGAGCTTGTGCGGCGGCTTGCATGCAGCAGCCATGCAGGTGCATGCGACTATGATAAAGGGAGGCGGAGGCGGTCTACGTTAGCTTCTTAATAGTTAGTAGAGATAGCGATGCGCAGCTGCGGAGTAACAGAATGGCGAAGCCACGCGACGAGAATGTTACAAACTCAAATAACTCACCTATTCAAACTTGTTACCGCCAGTAATCAATTATAAACCATTACCATTTTCGTTATATTTCGCGAACCAAACAGCACCCAAATGCTAAACTATAGTGGCACTGTTCCTCTATGACCTACTGCATGATTTCTTTTACTATCTGCGAAAAGATGTTGTTGTATACTCTCTCGTCAACGAGCCTTCCCTTCCCTTACGGTTAGTGAGGATAAGGTCGCACCCTCAGCACCGTCGTCATCACACACCGACTCCAACATCATTCGTCGAAGTCTCCCCTTCCTATGACGAGCACCTCCAATTCCAAAGATGATTCTCTTTAAACTCTCTCATTTCTATATTTTGGGTGAGGAGAGATCTTACCCCTTATAACAGCGGCATCAAAGCTAGTTTTTGGCACCTAAATCATAAGGCTAAAACCCAAGCTCTTTTGGTTTTAGGACTCGACCGAGCCAAATCTGCATAACTGGCTTGGACCCGGTTGAGTTTTACTTATGCAACAAGTAAAAAGGAGACAAATGGATCTAAATGGATCACGATGTCTAAGAGCGGAGTGAATTGGGTTGCTCTAAAAATTCTTGCTTAAAATAAGTTCAAACTGCAAACCCAACTTGACCCGAGTGCCTAATGAGTAATCAAAAGTTTTGCACCCTAATGTTCAACTCTATACTGTCATGATAATATTAAAAATGTAAATTAGTAAAGTAAGTTGCTTAGAAGTAAGTGTGTATAGTAAAGCAAAGGTTAGAAGACTTCTCTGTGTTTTTCCTGATGTCTTGGAGAGTTAGCAATCCCCACTAATCCTAGTTAGAGCACTCGCGCTAGGGTGTTCCTCCCCCATTGGTTTGCGCAAGAACAAAGTGCTCTATGTGAGTCGGTTCTTCATTGCCCCGAGATGGTGAACTACTCACAACCATGTACAAGTCTTAAGTGGGGTCATCCACAAACTCTCTAGGTGATCACTACACTCTTGATCGCCATTGAATCGTCTAGGTTATGTTGATCACCAAGAGTAGTAAGCGCAAATTCTCACTTGGCTCTACCAAGCTCAATAGGATCAATGGGCACACAATTACTCCCTTCCCTCAAGCAAATTACAACTCTTAAGTCCCTCACTAGGAAATTACTCTTTCTTACACTCAATATGGGTTGTTTGAATTATTAAAATTGAACAAGAGCTCTAATATGGGCTAGTTGGTGGGGTATTTGTAGCCCCCAACTAACTAGCTGTTACAATAACTCTACCAAAATTCATGGCCATTGGACCATCCGATGCTCGCCCATTGGACCATACCACATGATCCAACGAGACACATCATACCTCTCCTCCAACAACGTGTACCACTCCATCCTACAATATCAAACATAAGACATATCACTAACATGGCAAAACAATTATATTATGTAGAGAATTTAAAATAATCACATCATTCTAAGCTACATCCTAGACATTAGACATTAATGTTCCTACCAGCTTTGAGCACAAGAAAGCAACACTGTAGGCCACACATCTGAGTAATTGGGACATACAAATATTGACCATTTTTTCTTGTTATTTATAAAAAATGTATTTATAGCATATTTTAGAATAAAGTAATAGATGCATAAACTTGAAAGCAAGAAAATGTAGTGGCAAATCAAATAGTGCCACATGCTCTTGGCTTGACATCATATATGAGATATCCCTAATTAGTATAAATGTTCTCCCACTTTTGTTTCCATAGAATAGATAAAGTAGGACATGATATAAGAGAGTGCACAAACTACGATTCCAACTAACCTCTACACATACATTTCACAAATAAATCACCATACCCACCATACATTTCACAAACACATCACTAAAATCGTCCATACAACCATATCTAGGGTTGCACATATAAACAACTAAGTGAGATTAGGCCACCCTACGAGCGTATTTGGGGGTTAGGATGGGGGAGAGAGAGCAGTATACGAGCACGAAAATAAAATGAAAATAGGAAGAAGAAGGGTTCTTTCGCTAAGTCTAGTAGGTCCCATAAAACATCCCCCACGCAAAAAATAAATAAGGGATGCGATACATTCTAATTTATAGTTGTAGATACATCCAGCATATTGTGGACGCAGATGTGAAAAAAGAGTAATGCGGGCATGTGTTCCCTAAATCTGGACACCCTCTTTCTTCTTCCTCATTTTCACGATCTACCAAAAATGGAACAATTTGGGGGATATGGGCTGAAGGATGCGACTTCTTCGCATCCGTGGTCCCATGCTGTTGGACAAAGTACTAGGGACTAGTTTGGAAGTCCAAAAATCGGAGGTAATTGGAGGTGATAAAATCCCCTTCTTATTCAATTTTGAATAAGGAGAGGATTTTAGCCCCTCTAATCCTCTCCGGTTTTGTGGCTCCTAAACTAGTCTTGGTGTTTAGTCAATCCATGCCGAATTACGAGGCTCGTTGCTAATTGGAGTGATGCCGAGCTCCGTGGAGCACATCACCAACGCGACCAACATCGAGGTTATGTAATATGACATTACGTTGAGTCTCATGTCTCGGTGTCATTTTCTATGTCGTTGCATTTTTGGATTGTTTTTTCCATGAGGTCTATTTATAAAATAAGATTTTAAAAAGAACATGTTGGTCTTTGCTCTCGAATGCTATATATCAAGAACAAAGCAACACAGTTGTTAACGATTAGAGACCTTCGTCCTTCGAAGCATTATCTCCTTCGGGATATAATGATCTTCAGACGAAGGTCGTGAAGGGCATACCTTCATCATTTCAGTGAACGAATATAAATAGAGACACATGAAACACAGTAGAATACGAATAATCATTACAAATCGCCAGATTATTTATATTCTCATTTTATAGACGTGGATAAACATCAATGATATTTATATTACATCAATACCTTCGGCTTGGCAGAAGGTGAAAATGCGAGAGCGACGCGAGGGTGATTATAATTCAGTGTGAATAGTACGATGTTATTGTTCATCTATTTATAGGCATAGGACGCAGCCCGGACAAAATTACATTCATGTCCCTAACATTTACTGTTAATCATAATGCAAGATAACAAGGACTAAGAAGTCTTTTCTACTTTAGGTCGGTTTCATCTTTCACCTTCGTCATTATACTAAGCCGAAGCTCCTTCAGCCACAGCTTCAGCGTTCGTTCGTCCTGCCTTTGGGTTGTATATCCATATCACGTATACCTTCATCCCAAAACCGAAACCTCCTGTAGCAGTCTATGTTATACTGAAAAACATATTAGTCACGTTTTTAGGACCTTTGGAAGAGGAAGGCCCCCAACAGTAGCCCCTCGCAGTATTAATTTATTTCTTTGTAACAAATTCAGACTGCGACGTGAACGAAGGCCTTTAGCCGAAGGTCCGAAAAAACACCTTCCCTTCGCTAGAATAGCCACTACCGGAATCAGCTCCTTTGCCGTGTGTCTCAGACACACGGCAAAGGCAATCTTACACTCGACAAATGCTTTGCCGAGTGTTACACTCGGCAAAGAACGCTCGGTGAACTGTACATCGGCAACAGCCTCTTTGCCGAGTACTATTTGTCGGGCACTCGGCAAAGAAAAGTCACCGTCACGGCGCCAAGTAACGGTGACGGATCCATTGCCGAGTGCCGTCTGTGGCACTCGACAAAGAGGTCAATGTTGCCGAGTGTTTGCTCGAGAGGCCCTCGGCAAAGACTGACCCAGTGGGCCCCACTGCCAGTCCCTGTGCCGAGAGCTCTAGTAGGCACTCGACAAAGGAGGCTTCTTTGCCGAGTGTCTGTTGGACAGGTACTCAGCAAAGAACCCTCCAGTGGGCCCCTGGATCATCACAAAACAAATCATCAACGAGGTGGGCATCTGGATAGGGAACCTAACCCTAAATAAGGCTCAAAGGGGGTAAAACTTAACCCAAGATGAGAAAACCTAAAGGCTTTAGGGAAAGAGTCATAAAATGTCCCCAAAAACAAAGTTGAGTCACATTTATACCCCTGGGATACCAAAAATCTCAATTAGAACCCTGGAAAACCCTAAATCCAAACCCTAGGGGCATATGTGCAAAATTAGCCCACTTTTGGACTAAAGTGCAAAAAACCAAGTCAAATAAGTATTTTAAGTCATTTGGTTCACAAATGTGTGGACTTGTAGGTCAAACATTGGGTTTTGGACCTAAATGCAAAATGGACCTCACTTAGGTTTCATTCTAAGTCTGAAATTCAGTGTTGAGGGCTCAACTTTGGAGCATTGTATCTTTCAAATTATGGGGTTTTTGTCCTAGGTCACCACATGAAAATTATAGAGCAAACTAGGGAGAACAACTTTGTTTAAAGTTGTAAATTCACTTGTTAAGGAAATATTGGAGATAATCAAGCCTAAAGATTGGCTGTCATGCTGATTCAGTCTGAAATTCAGAGGTTCAGTGTAATGGAGCCAACTTTGAGTATGAATTCAATCTTGATCTAGTACTCAAATGTGTTCAAGCCCTATAGTCGAATTGTAGCTGGTCTATAACTCTGCAACTTTGCTACAGAAAGATGATGAAGTTCTTATGAAAAATCTGGAGAAAGGTTGCTTGGAAAATGCTCTGTCACACACACTGAATAAGCCTCCGATGGTACAGTGATCTGCTATAGATCAGATCGCCAGCGCGACTGACCCACCGCCGATGACCCCCCCCCCCCCCGCCATGATTCGCGTCGTCGGCGTCATGATTCACGCTCGGGGTAAGTTGATAACGTCGCGGGGTCAAAAGATCGTCGTCGCCGTTGAGCTGGAAGCCACCCCGATCGGCCACGGTACCCCTCCCCTTTGCTCACCGCCGTAAATAAAGCCGCTCGCCGCCGTCGTGCCATCTCTGTGCCTGCCGCGTGTCCGAGCCTTTCCACGGCACCGCCGTGATTCCCTACTGCCATCCCATCATCGCTGATGAGCTCGCCACGGCTGGGAACACGTAACCACGACGCCAGACTTCTTCCTCGTCTCCGGCCGCCAGCACAACCTGCTCGAATTGACCGCCACCGCTTGCGACGCCTATAAATTGAGCCCTCCCCTAGCTGCGTTAGATTATCGCGAACCCAGACATGAAGAATCGTTAGCTATCATCCCCCAGTGAGTCCCAATTTCCAATTTCCCCCAGTTCAAGCTTCCGCCACCGTGAAACGAGCTTCACCGTCGCCAGCCCTTTTCCGGTCAGACCCCGTCCCCTGCTTCCTCGTTTAAGCTTTCTCACATGGCTACGATGCTTGCTGAACCACCAATTTGAACTGTGGGCTCACCAATCACTGGGAACACGATCAACTGTCCGCCACCCACTCGGTTCACGCGGACAGAGCTTGATAGCTCACCATTTGTGCAATTAGGTTAGGGGAAACACTCGGGGTAGGTCCGATGTGATGTCCGCCGCTCGGGAGCGCCGGTCGTCGCCTTAATCAGCCAGTGCAGATGCTCGCTGGAGCTCTGCCGTGCGGAGCGCCGTCGTGGACCTCGGTCTGCGAAGGAATAGAAGCTTAAGGACTTATCTGCAAACTGTTAGTGATACATAGAAACAGTGAAAGAACTCGTTCGCTGTTAGACAAAAACGCAAGGGCCGTTCTGCAAAACTGCCAGTGCGGGCGCGGGCGCGCGCACGCTTCTGCGTGGACTTGGGCCGCTTAGGTCAGTTTGGGCCCAACACTGTTGAGTCTTTTTCTTTTTCTTTTTTAGAAGAACTTGGGAAATTTGTTATAAAATGTAGAAAAATCCTAAAATTGTGAAACCAATTTTCCTAGGTTCATTATTTTCCCTAGAATTTAATAAAAATAGTTTCATGATTTTTAGGTTAAAGCAGGAATTTTAAGGTATTTAAAATAGTTTAAGATAGTAGTTCTGGATTTTTAAAAGATAAATGGTAATCCCAAAAATGCTCAAAATTTTTATATGAGTTCCTCATATTATTTAGAAGCCTTGGGTAGAATTTGGGTTGATTTGGACCTTGTTTGATCACCAAACCCCAAAACACCCCCCTGCCCTGTGAACTCCTTTATTGACTCCGGAAACCCTAAGTTCTCGGAGTTCCGTGAAGGAAAGTTGTATTCAAGACTTAGATAATAAGTTTATATTATCTTTGCACCCTCATGAGCATTGCATGGCATCCATTCTTATACATATGTATGGTTGTGATTAGAACACGAAGAAGAAGTGGAAGCCACTGAAGAGCAAGTACCACCACCTTTGGAAACACAGGCTGAGAACTGTTTCTACTTCGATATTTGTGGATCTGAGCCTGACTCACCCATAAACAAAGGCAAGCCCCGGTGCATTTGCCACCCCCCTTGTGTTTTAAAATCTTTCTCACTTGCTTGATGCACTAGGTGATAGGTGTTGATTGCTTAAAACCATTCCTGCATTACTTTCCTTGGAATTGATAACCTTCCTTGATACCCTGTTTTACAAAAGGTTTATTTATGCTTAGTATTGCTCTAGCAAAACAAAAGGATTTGTTTTACAAAAGATGTTTGGCAAAGTGGGAGGGTTGTTTTCAAAATAAAACTTGATGGTGAATCTGTCAAGGCCTTGATGGATTCAACATCGGAAAAGATGTACCTCTGCCAGGTACCAACCTTTGGGGTGAAATGATTAAGCTGAGACCGGGTGGGTGACTTGCACGAGAAAGAGAGTCTCGGTGTAGTGTCTCCGTCTGAGTCGATTAAGGACCTGGTCGATGTAGGCTTGATGATCGAGGACCCTTTAACTGGTCACATGCCTCGTCATGGGTAAGCTTTGCCTCGAGTGGACTAAGGCCAAAATAAGATAACACGAAATGGGCGTGGAGCGGTGGCGAGAGTAGCGTGTACCCTCCGTGGCAAGAGGCTGGACGGTGATGTATCTGTGCTCTCGGTTTGCGTGAACCTGATCTGGTCTTAAGAAACTCGGTGGCGGGTTGACATATGCAAGGGTTAAGTGCTACATATGTCGTGTGATCGGAGATCCTCAGCTGAGTATAATCGATTCGGATCGCCGTACCTTCGTGGTTATGAAGACTTGGTCACTGCCCTACACATAGCAATCCACTTAAGATAAAGGATTGATAAGAAATTGGCTAGTGCAGGTCAAGTGATTGAACTAGGGTAGAAAGAACTCTAGCTGCAGGTAACTTTACTTAACCTGACAAGTAAAATTGGAATTTTAAGGATCCACTCTTAGTAAGCATTTCTGCAAAATAGAGTCTTTGATTATTGAAAAGCCTTACCTTGACTCCCTGAAACCAGCATACCCTTGAGAGTCTTTTCCTTAGTCGGGTAAGACTTGCTGAGTAATTCCATACTCAGGGTTTATTCCCCCGTTGTTTTTAGGTGAGGAGACAACAAACTTTTGTTGTTTTTGTACCAAGGTGGTGAAAAGTGAAGATAATCAAGAATGAATCTACCGGAGGACTGGGTCCTCCTTAAAACTTTTCTGTAAAGAACTTAATGGGAGGAGCTTTTACCTCCCAGGTATTGTAATAATACTTTTCAGCACTCTCTGGTCTGTACAAATAACTTACTCTTACCTTTAAATAAATGTAAGTTTATGTAATCACTTCCGCATTTCCGTATCTCCGATGAACATACTGTCTGTCAGACGGGTGAAACGTTCCTGGAAAGTTAAGGATAAAGATACCGAACTTGTCAAGTGATTCAGGAACATCTACATGGTTGTCTGAAGTCTGTTGGACAAGGACAACTGTAGGTGGGCCTAATGACTTGGGAGGTTCCGTCACACTGTCCATATATGTTGTGTGCATGAAAGTCTTGCATTGAAAATGGCATGTGCTACAATTGTTAGGACTATTAATAGATGTTGCTCTGTCTATCTATACATTTACATCGCTGGAAATTCCCATGCCCTTTCATAGTACGCCTGTGAAATGCTCACTGCTTTTCTATTGGTTTGTGTGCAGTTTAAGCTCTGCAAGGTGAGGTCTATTCAGTTTGGCCAGAAAGGCATCCCCTACCTGAATACCTACGACGGCCGCACCATCCGCTACCCTGACCTACTCATCAAGGCCAACAACACTATCAAGATCGATCTGGAGACCAACAAGATCATGGACTTCTTCAAGTTTGACGTCGGCAACGTGGTCATGGTGACCAGCGGGAGGAACACCGGGCGTGTAGGAGTGATCAAGAACTTGGAAAAGCACAAGGGCAGCTTCGAGGTCATCGATGTGCTGCTTAGAGCTTTTTGCTATGTCTAGTTTTCTCCTATTTGTTGTACAGGAAAACATAGAATGTAATTCAAATTTGGTGGTCGCAAAAGTGTGGAGACTTGAATTTATATAAAGTTAGGCTTAACATTAGTGCAAACAGTTGTATTTTAGTTTAGATTTAGAGTACACTTATGTATGTGTTGTTTGACAATGCTTATTTATGATATATTGAATGGTACTTATTTATATTATATTAATTATAATGTTGTTCAATATATGTGTATGTATATTTCTCTTTCAAATTATTATAACGTGATGTCTGAAAAATGATTATAAATTGAAGAATGTACTGCCGTGTAAGTCATTTCGTTTAAATCTTAATAAGACGGTCACCAAAATGTCTAATATCAGTCTCCTAAATAAGACGATTTCTAAAACGTCCATTTTTAGTCACCTAAATAAGATGGTTTTCCTACTGTAATCGTCTATTATTGTAAGATATTCGAGACAGTTTGATAAATAATTTATGACTTATAATGTTTGTATTCTCTATGGTTCTTTAGAAGCATTATCTTAAACAAAAACCTAATTCAAGACGGTTTATCGGACAAAATGACTTAAATAAATACATTTTTCAAACGGTTATAAATTAAAAGTTGTCTTATATAATATCTTTTAAGACGGTTTATAAACATCTTAAATGTGGGACATCTTTTACGACTCCATCAAATTTGGACACTTCATAAGCGTCTTAAGAACTGAAAATTAACTGTCTCATATAACATGTTTTGTAGTAGTGGTAGGGGGTCATGGTGGAGGGGTCAATTAGATCGATGGGCGCTTGGGATGGCCGGTCCACAGCGAGGTGGCGGGTTCACGCAACAGCGAGGTCGCCGGTGGGGCTTCTGGGCGCGATAGGCGAAGGAGAAGGGCGCATGGTGTTTGTGGCGAAGTGGTGAAGCTCGAGAACTATAACAATTAGACTTGAAACCACCAGGGAGGGGAGGAAGAGGCTCACCGGAGAGGGGGAAGACGACGGCGCCGCGCTCGATTGGGCTCAGGGAAGGGGAGGGAGTGGCTGAGGCTGGTGCGAGGAGCACTACTACAAAACATGTTATATGAGACGGTTAATTTTCAGTTCTTAAGACGCTTATGAAGTGTCCAAATTTGATGGAGTCGTAAAAGATGTCCCACTTTTAAGGTGGTTATAAACCGTCTTAAAAGATATTATATAAGTCAATTTTTAATTTATAACCGTCTGAAAAAGGTATTTGTTTAAGTTATTTTGTCCGATAAACCGTCTTGAATTAGGTTTTTGTTTAAGACATTGCTTCTAAAGAACCGTAGAGAATACAAACATTATAAGTCATAAAGTATTTATCAAACTGTCTCGAATATCCTATAATAATAGACGATTACAATAGGAAAACCATCTTATTTAGGTGACTAATAATGGATGTTTTAGAAACCGTTTTATTTACGAGATTGATATTAGACATTTTGGTGACCGTCTTATTAAGATTTAAATGAAATGACTTACACGGCAGTATCAGATATCACGTTATAATAATTTGGAAGAGAAATATACATACACATATATTGAACAACATTATAATTAATATAATATAAATAAGTACCATTCAATATATCATAAATAAGCATTGTCAAACAACGCATACATAAGTGTACTCTAAATCTAAACTAAAATACAGCTTTTTGCACTAATGTTAAGCCTAACTTTATATGAAATCAAGTTTCCACACTTTTGTGGCCACCAAATTTGAATTCCATTCTATGTTTTCCTGTACAACAAATAGGAGAAAACTAGACATAGCAAAAAGCTCCAAGCAGCACGTGGATGGTCTCGAAGCTGCCCTTGTGCTTCTCCCTGTTCTTGATCACTCCTACATGCCCGGTGTTCCTCTCGTCGGTCACCATGACCACGTTGCCAACGTCAAACATGATGAAGTCCATGATCTTGTTGGTCTCCAAATCGATCTTGATGGTGTCGTTGGCCTTGATGAGCGGGTCGGGGTAGCGGATGGTGCGGTCGTCGTAGGTATTCAGGTAGGGGATGCCTTTCTGGCCAAACTGAACAGACCTCACCTTGCAGAGCTTGAACTGCACACAAACCAATAGAAAAGCAGTGAGCATTTCACAGGTGTACTATGAAAGGGCATGGGAATTTCCAGCGATGTAAATGGATAGATAGACAGAGCAACATCTATTAATAGTCCTAACAATTGTAGCGCACAACATATATGGATAGTATAGCAAGGATAAGGTACACATATCTACTAATGAAAAACAGCAACCTCACACAGCTACCAAGATCATCATGCTCAACTAGAACAATGAGAGATGATGTGTAAGAGAATTGGCCTAACCTTGGCATCCTCATCCCTGATTGGGTGAAGACAGAAGCTAGAAAATGTTGTTTACTTACAAAAGCTCCGCCAAGCTTGTCGAGCATCCAATAATATTCCATTCTTTTGCTCTTCCCTTTTGCTTTAAATAAATGAATCAATTACCTTATACCTGAACCAGAACAGTTGCATACATGGAAAAATGGAAAACAACATGCATTTCAAAAAATCATAGAATATTAAAGAGAAAAAATATCAACTAATGTAGAATGATTTTATGCAATGACCCCTATAAGCTAGATTGTGTACCACTTGATCCCCACAAACTTCATCACAGAGCAAATTTTAGTAATTATAGTCAATTCAAACAAAACATTTGATCTTGCATAAACTCAATCACCATGGTTATATGCTAATTTTATGTAGGGTAACAGCAGCAATCAGAATGCCAGAGCTATAGTAAATAAGATACAGATATTGTCCAGGAATGATAAGCACAATTTAGAATGGTACTGAGTAAGCAAATAGATAAATGACATTAACAAAAGTAATATGTAAACTATAGCCTGATATATGCTAACTAGTATAGATAAAGAACGAAACATTTCAGATGCAATCTTATAAACAACAGCATTGTGAAACAATATTATCTCAGCAGGCATCACCTAGTAAACTTCAACCCTGATAGCATGAAAATACCTACTAAAACTTGCAAACTCTATTTAAATTACCTAGCAACGGCAACATCTTTGGCTTCAGATGAGAAAAGCCCAGCAACAGCCTTGGGAACTCCTAAGAAAGGTCCTCCAATATTCATTACAGCTTTAATATGGTTCTCACACCAGTTCGGACCACCACCGCCCCCCATGGGAGGAGGTGCTTTGGCCCATTCCATAAAATGCAGAAAATAGAGGACCCCATGGAGTGTGGGATCACCACCACCCTATTTCCACCATTTGTTGCTACCATGAGTTCAATATTGCTCTTTATTCTGCTCAAAGTTTGATCACGAACCTGTATATAGTAATCTGTGTTCCAAATATGGCAATACATTTTATACCAGAACCATTTACACGGTGGGAACTGGGAACTATCACTAAGCATCAAAAGTTCATAACCAAATAGCTAATCCGTGGTGACTTCTGACTAAAATTTACTTGTATAAGGCCATCCAAGAAGAGTACCTCAGTGTTCTGGAAAATAACCTCCAATCATATGCAGCCATGTACATGGTCTTTTCTTCATATCCAATACGAGCTAAATTGGTAATTAAGACAGCCCAAACAAAATATCCAGGGACGAAATAGTCTGCTGCAACAAGGCCTGTGACTGACCTGACCCTTATTCCAGGTTTGTCTAATCCAGTTTCATTGTCCAACGACATATGTTCAACCCAGCATAGAGGTCTGAAAGAATGAAGATTTGACCAGAAAGAGAAAGTAAGAGTCATGTTGGGGGTATGCTTCGTCGCCGAAGATCCTGAAAGAGGAGATACCTTCGGCAGATCCTCTTAAAAGCAGCGCCGAAGCCACCATCCATGAAGCTTCACCACAGTAACATGTCTCAAGATGAAGGGTCGCACCGACTTAAAGATAAAATGACCGATTAGTCCATGAGAGCCTGTGTCATAGTTGTAATCTTTTGTAAAGGACATAAATGTAATATCTCACAGGCTGCGCCCTGTGTCTATAAATAGATGAACAGTATCCCCGTACTGTTCACGCTGATTTGTATTTGCTCGCACGTCACGCTTGGATCTTTGCCTTCTGTCAAGCTGAAGGTATAAATGTAATTCAATATTGTTCACGTTTGTTCATAATAATATAATTTGAGAATATCAATGAGGCCATATGATTATTTATGTTATTTCTCATATTTTATATGCTTCTTCCTTCATTAATATGTGTTGAAATGTCGAAGGTATGTCCTTCACACCCTTCATCTGAAGATCTTTATATCCTAAGGGATATAACCCTTCGAAGGACGAAGGGTTCTAACTATTAACCCTTTTATGTTGCCTTGTTCTTAATTCATAGCATTTGAGAACAAGTCCCCAACATTGGCGCCCACCTTCAGTGAACTCACTTCCACTGATTGAGCTGATGGCTTCGTCGAACAAGCAAGCTGAAGCTGCTTCGGCTACAAAGCTAGTGCTCCCGATAACAGGTGGTTCATGCTCAGAGCCAGCTAACAAGAAGCAGAAGAAGGAGGCTCGAGAAGAGTACAACATGTTGGGGTGCAGGGACCCTTTATCAAGACAAAATGGTCTCACATCCCAATCACCTTCTCCCAGGAGGATCTTCAGCTCAAGGATTATCCTCATAATGATGTTATAGTCATATCTTGTGTCATCAAGGGATTTTTGGTCCACAATGTTTTGGTTGATACAGGCAGTGTAGCTGACATCATATTTGCTAAGGCCTTCAGACAGATGCAAGAGCCAGAGGACAAGATTCATGATGCTACACACCCTCTTTGTGGCTTCGAAGGAAGGCAGATTGTAGCACTTGGAAAGATCACAATGCCAGTGACCTTCGGATTTGTCCATAATACAAGGACTGAGCAGGTTGTGTTTGATATTGTTGACATGGAATATCCCTACAATGCAATCATTGGTCGAGGAACACTTAATGCTTTCGAAGCAATTCTTCATCCAGCATATCTATGCATTAAGATACCTTCGGAGCAAGGGCCTATTACTATTCACGGAAGTCAGGAAGCTGCCAGAAAGGCTGAGGGAAATTGGACAGACTCAAAAGCCATCCACAATATAGATGGAGCTGAAGCTTGTGAGCAGTACAAGTACAGAAGAGAGAAGACCGCTTCGGCTGATCAGTCGAAGCCCATGTTTCTGTTTGAGGACATAGCAGAGCAGAAGGTACTACTGGAGTCTGAATTATCTGAAGAGCAGAAGAAAACTTTGATAAGGTTTTTATTCAACAACAAAGATGTTTTTGCATGGTCAGCCAACGATCTCTGTGGTGTCAACAGAGATGTCATTGAACATTCACTCAATGTCAATCCATCCTTTAGGCCTAGAAAGCAAAGGCTTCGGAAAATGTGTGATGATAAAGCCGAAGGTGCTCGGAATGAAGTAAAAAGGCTTCTCAGTGCTGGTGTCATCAGAGAAGTAAAATATCCAGAGTGGCTAGCCAATACTGTTATGGTGAAGAAGGCCAATGGCAAGTGGAGAATGTGTATTGACTTCACGGATCTCAACAAGGCTTGTCCGAAGGACGAATTCCCATTACCAAGGATTGACTCTCTTGTGGATGCAACAGCTTCGTCAGAACTTATGAGTCTTCTGGATTGCTACTCAGGATATCATCAAATATGGATGAAGAAGGAGGATGAGCCGAAGACCAGCTTCATAATTCCCAGTGAAACCTATTGCTATCTTTGGATGCCTAAGGGGCTCAAAAATGCTGGAGGCAGTTTCAGCAGGATGACGACCAAAGTCCTTCATTCCCAAATAGGCAAAAATGTGCTAACATATGTTGATGATATCATAGTAAAAAGCACGAAGCAAGAAGATCATATCACTGATCTGCAAGAAACATTTGCTAATTTCAGACAAGCTGGCCTGAAATTAAATCCTGAAAAGTGTGTCTTTGGAGTGAAGAAGGGCAAGTTCCTTGGCTGTCTGGTTTCAACGAAGGGGATTGAAGCTAACCCAAGCAAGATCGAAGCTATCCTTCGAATGGAACCACCGAGCACAAAGAAGGGGGCTCAACGGTTGGCAGGAAGATTGGCTTCATTGAATAGATTTATATCTAGGTCAGCAGAAAGAAACTTGTCATTCTTTGAAATATTAAAGTCAGCCGAAGTCTTTCAGTGGGCCCAGCTCAACAGAAAGCAATACTTGATTGATATCGCAACATTAACTCCACCTGCGTCAGGGGCTCCGTTACTATTGTATGTAGCACCTTCGCACTCTGTAGTAAGTGCGGCGCTTGTGCAGGAAAAATTTGATGGACAAATAAAAAAGCAAGCCCTCGTATACTTTGTCTCCTAAGTTCTAAGTTTATCAAAGAAAAATTATACAGAATTGGAGAAGGTGTTGTATGATGTCTTAATGGCTTCCAAGAAGCTTCGACATTATTTTCAAGCATTCCATATAATTGTTCCTTCGTCATAGCCTCTGAAGGACATCATGAGGAACAGAGAAGCTACTGGAAGGATTGGAAAGTGGGCTACGGAACTCAATGAATTCAGCATTGATTATGTGCATCGATCCTCGATTCAGTCCCAGGCGCTAGCAGACTTCATCGCTGACTGGACGCCAGGGGCTCAGGAAGAAGAAGCAAATAAAGATGCCGAAGCTTTCAGGGAATTCTGTGATCGGATTGGCACCAAGATCCATTTTGCATCGGTCAGACATCCAGAATCAAACAGACTTGTCGAAAGGGCAAATGGTATCATAATGATGGGAATAATGAAGTTAATCTTCAATCAGCCTAGAGGAAAATGGCCAGATGAGTTGATTAAAGTGGTGTGGAGCCACAACACAACAATATCAAGGTCAACAGGTTTTACACCATTCAAGTTATTGTTTGGTGATGAAGCAATAACTCGGGAAGAAGCTAAGGCAGGGTCAATTAGAACAGCAGCTTTGGCAGAGGATGAAGCTGATTATTCTGTGGCAAAAGATGCTGTAGAAGGGACTAGACTTCAGGCTATGGAGAATATCAATAAATACCAAGCCGAAACAATAAAATGGCGTGACAGAAAGGTTCGGCTAAAAAACATTAAGCCAGGTCATCTGGTGCTTCGGAGAGTGGCCAATCCAGACACAGTAGGCAAGTTACAGCTGAAATGGGAAGGACCCTTTCTTGTGGTATCTTCGTCAAGACCCGGTTCTTACAGATTGAAGGATATGGATGGCAACGACATTCCTAGATCTTGGAATGCGGGCGAGCTTCGGCGATACTATGTGTAATTTGATGTAATCTTTTCATTTTTCCTATGGTACCCTTTTCCATTCCAAAGGGGGAGAAAAGTTTTTAATGGGGCCATAATTTGTAATCTTTCTTTTCTTATTTAGCTCCATGAGAGCAAAATCCCCCAAATATGTAAATGTAAAATATGGGCATGCACCTTCGAGTGCAGAGAGAAAAGGAAAAAACAGAGAGAAGCTCAAAAGTCGTCCCTAAGGGGATGCAGAGCATGACGAAGCTACAAAAAGTCGTTCCTAAGGGAGCGCAACGTAAGTTTTCTGCTCAAAAGTCGTTCCTAAGGGAATGCAGAGCCAAATACCGCTGAAATATAAGGCGAAGCGCGAAAAGTCAACGCGAATACCGCCAAAATAGAAGGCGAAGAATTTCAAAAGACGTTCCTAAGGGGATGCAGAACTTACACCGAAAAATAAGCGGTGCAGCCGAAAAATAAACGACAAAGAGATTTCAGTTATCCCTAAGGGAATGAAGGTTGTGGATGAAGCTTCGGATGTGTGTGTTTGGGCATTCATTTGCACAAAACATTACATCATACATTGCATTCATAAACATTCATTTAGACATACATAGGATCATCATCATCATATCATACAAATACAGACAGTTGCTTCGGTTCTAAGCATAAAGCTTCAACAAGCAGATTTATGCTTTGTTGTGTGCGAAGAGAAGGGAAGGTGTTTTTTCGCCTTCGGCTCAAAAATACAGGTTTCGACCACATCAAAGCATTTTATACATCGATGGAAAGGTAAAAATATATTACAAGGTATGAACAAATTTACAGAGTACAATCTGATTCTTAAGTTACAATATTCTTTACAAGGGTCAATACAAAAGTTTCCTTAGAATTTTTTCCATAGCTAGGTACTCTAGCTTCGTCTTCATCTACTGAGCTTTGGATTGCCAGCTAGGCTTTGGCTTTGTCATCCTGTACATATCAAAGTATTATAAGGAAAATTCAAGTTTCAAGGAAAAGGTAAGCACAAGGTATGATTTTATTACCGGCTTGAGATGACTCCGGGCTTCATCACCAGCTAGGCTCCGCCCACCCTTCATCCATATTTGCTTTATAAATCTGTTTCCTATGCTTCGAGCTAGACTGGGGATATCAATCAGATCTGCTAGTGATAAGCTGAAGTTTGGTATATTATTTCAGGCGTGCAACCAGACTTCATGAAGGCAACAGCTGTGCCCCGAGAAGCTAGCAGGGCACAGAAATCACCGTGACCTGCTATAACTTCATCAAGAGCATCAACTTCACCCTCAATGTGTTCGAAGGTTCCCGGCAGGTCTTCAACCGAAGGACTAAATTCTTCAGAGCTGGCTCCAACTGAGTTGAAGATCTGCCTTAACCGCTGCACGCATCGGTTACTGAACTCCAGACATTTATCTTGAAGCTCTTTCAATGATTTTTGCAAATTTGAACTTTTTTCGGCCTTAGCCGCAAATTTTGTATCAAATTTCTGTCTTTCTTGTTCGAAACTCTCTGACTTTGAGAGAAGCTCTTTATCCAATTTTGCAATTTGGGCCTCAGCTTCTGCCAGTAAACCTTCCATTGTCTGAAGTTCAAAATCTTTCTTTTTAAGAGTAGTTGTTTGATCTTTTATTTTGCTCTCTAGCCCTTCAATTATAACTTCATGTTTTTTATCCTCAAGGTCCTGTTGCATCCTCAAAGCTTTGCTTAATAACATACTCTGTGTAGAAACAACCTTCATTAGAAAAGACCTTTGTTGTTAAAAACAATGCAAACTCAAAGAAAAGTTTTTACCTTGAAGTTAGAATAGAATAAACTACCGACGATATGCTGTCGTCGGTAGCGGCTAATATTGGTCTCAAGCTTCGGGAAGCCAATACTCTTCGACAGAGTACCGATAACTTTTGCTCTGGTTCGGTCTCAAAGGCAACCCAGGCTTTCGTCGTCAATGCCGCCAAAGAGTAGTGCTCCTGGCTGATACCCGCAGGAGATGGCGTAGTCTCTCAATTCTTCTTTCTCGGCCCTTGTTAATTCTTGACCAATTAAGCTTTGAAAGTTGAAACTTTCTCCTTCTGAAGTATCTTCGGCTATTTCCCTCTCTTTCCCAGGCACTGTGGCCATGGTTTCTTCGGCGGCTATAGCAGCCTCTTCTGCGGCTATGTCCAGAAGTATTTTATCAATATCAGAAAGTGTAGTTTCTAAGTTTGCACCTTCGGCAATGGCAGCTTCAGCAGGTGCAGCTTCGGTAGCTGCAGCGCTCTCAACGGCTGGTGCTTTTGGTGTCGAAGCTGGTGGTGGTGTTTCTTCAATGGCCTCTGCCACAGTAATAATTCTTCGTTTTTCAGCCCAGCAGACTTCTTCATTGTCGAAGGCTCCTCCTTCTTCTGTAAAAGCTCCGTCAGATGCGGCCCCAGTGGACTTAGCTTGATGGGCAAGGATTTAGTCATTACCTTTAGAATTTCTTCTACGTTGGCAACATAAGGTGTTGAGGTAGTCTCTTCTTCCTTATCAGCTGCCTTTTGCTTCGGTACCGTAGTTTTCCTCTTCTTCGGGGCGATTGCCTTCGGCTCAGGGCTCAAATTTCTCCTCTTTAGGTTTTCTTCATCTTCTTTTACCATTCTAGCGGCCTGTCTGCCCACAACACTGACAACTCTTTTTCTTTTTTGCCCTTCGGTGCCCTTGCTCAATTGCTCGTAGTCTGGATATTCAAAATTCAGAGCATCCATTACCCAATTTAATCTTCGCTTTGGTCGGGTGCCGAAGGCTGCAGTCATCAACTGATCTTCTTTTCTCGTGTAATTGCCCAAAATCTCGTTGCACATAACCTCAATTGTCTCCAACCATTCTTGGCAGGGCTCTTTGAAGTGTTTCTTGAACTTGAAATGATAGGGCAGCCGAACAAGTTCCTTCTTTTTCTCTTCCCCTTTGAGCTTCGGCATGTCCCATTCTTTCAAAGTTGGGAATACTCTATAAGCTAAGAATTCTTGTACCAAATCCCTAGTACCAATATGCTCCGAAACAACTCGAAATTTGCCCAAAGCAATTTGGCATGCCCCCCCGGTGTCATGTCACACTGGGGCCTAGTTTCTCCGAAGATTAAGTCTAATGGGCTCTGAACCAACTTATCCTTTTTCTCATCAACCTTAACATAAAACCACTTAGCCTTCCAGCCAGTTGGCCATTTGGTACGGTAGCTAATAACCGAAGACTTTGCATCTTTGCGATAAGCAAAATTGTAGCACCCAAAGTTTTCACGCAGCCCATCTTCTCTAGCTTTTGTCTGATAGTGAAGCTCATGTACCTGATAGAAGCCTTCGACAAGTGGTTCCGCCCCTGGCTTCGAAGAGCCCAAATATAGACGCTAAGCCTAACGATGGCGTTAGGAGTCAGCTGATGAAGATAAATCTAGAAGTTCTCCAAAACATCCGCAATCATTTCATGCAAAGGAAATCTCAATCCTGCTTTAAAGAAACTTTTAAAAACTACCACCTCATCCTTTTCTGGCTTTGGGGTGATCTCCTCTCCGCCAAAACGAATCAGCTTCTTCTTGGCTTCACTGAAATAGCCTATCTTTAACAATTTTGGCATATCATCCTCGGTAACAGTAGACTTTCCAAACTCCAGGTGGCTGGGTTTAGATGGCAGGGCACTATATTCTTCTTCACTTTCACCTTCTTCAACGTCAACTTGCTCAACTTCGGCAGCAGGTGCACCTTCATTAGAAACGTCCTCCAGCACTACCAGCCCTCACTGTCTCATTACTTCGGAAATCAGAGCAGTTTCAGCGGCTTCGGCTTCTTCTCCGTCATGTGTAACCCTGGCGGTGGAACACACTCTTGCCATTTGATGGTGAATTTCTTACAATTTTTGATGAAATCGTTAACCTTTTTTTTGATTTCGCTGAAGCTCCCTCTTGAAACGAAGCAAAAGCAAAAGCGGTGCTTCGGTTGAGTGCAATAAACAAGCTTCGGCTATGGTTAAATTTTTGGCAGCAAAACAGTGCAATAGCAATGAATGTTGTGGTAACTTCACACCTACCCGTCTGTTTATATAGTGCCGTAGGCGGCAAGGTGAATCGCCAAGTCTTCCGCACCAGATGAACAGTCGCCCGCACTCACTGAATGGTGGGCCGCAGAACTTGAGAAGGTGAATCGCCAGGACGCGTATGCTCGCCGCATGGTGGGACCATTTCGCACTCGGAATATTTTAATCGTTTCTCGGCAAAGAGCTTAGGGAAGTTGGTTTTTCGGATCTTTAGCTTTCCGAAGCCTAGGATACTTTTTCACTGATCAAGCTCGTTATGAAAAACGATCTAGCACCGCGAAGGGGCTACTGTTGGGGGTATGCTTCGTCACCGAAGATCCTGAAAGAGGAGATACCTTCGGTAGATCCTCTCAAAAGCAGCGCCAAAGCCACCATCCATGAAGCTTCGGCACAGTAACATGTCTCAAGACGAAGGGTCGCACCGGCTTAAAGATAAAATGACCGATTAGTCCATGAGAGCCTGTGTAATAGTTGTAATCTTTTGTAAAGGACATAAATGTAATATCTCACAGGCTGCGCCATGTGCCTATAAATAGATAAACAGTACCCCCGTACTGTTCACGCTGATTTGTATTTGCTCGCACGTCACGCTTGGATCTTTGCCTTCTATCAAGCCGAAGGTATAAATGTAATTCGATATTGTTCACGTTTGTTCATAATAATATAATTTGAGAATATCAATGAGGCCATATGATTATTTATGTTATTTCTCATATTTTATATGCTTCTTCCTTCATTAATAAGTGTTGAAATGTTGAGGGTATGTCATTCACACCCTTCGTCTGAAGACCTTTATATCTTAAGGGATATAACCCTTCGAAGGACGAAGGGTTCTAACTATTAAACCTTTTATGTTGCCTTGTTCTTAATTCATAGCATTTGAGAACAAGTCCCCAACAAGTCAGTGGCCAAAGAAGAAGAGCACAACTGCCATGGCATAAGATGCTTCGGTTATGTCCCATCTGAGTGCCGTTGAGCTTACTGCTAGGGGAAGAATGCAAATACAAGAGGTACTGAAATGCATAACAAGCACATTTGTTCACAGTTCACCACAACTGACTTGATAAAGATATCATGTCAAAATGTGTTGTGAAACCTATCCTCATGTTTCATAGGACGGTAAATGAAGAACTTCTGAAGTTCAAGATTTATAAATTGTATGTTCTTCACGATGGGCAATTGAGCATAGTAAATTGGATTTCAACTGAGGAAAAAAGTGAAACCATAACCCCTCATTTTCCTGGTAGCCAAAATAATGTCGGGCCCAATGAGGTTTAATGCATTTGAGATTTCAGAATGACAGAATCCAAATATTTGCAACCAATAACAATGATCTAGCCAAAATGTTAGTGCAAATAAGTAACTGTTTAAAACAAACTGTAAGGCATTTCTTTTCCCTGTATACATGGATAGCTCAACAGCACAAGACTAATAAGATCAAAATTCCGGTCGGTACACTTTCTAGAAAGTACATTGCAGGCAACATGGATCTTTCTATAAAAGCAAGACCTGAATGGTAGAACTGCTAGAGGGGACCAAATTGTTTCTGAAACCTTGCTATGCATGCCTAATACCACAAAAAAACTCCAACTTTTCATGCAAAATGAAGTTTTCTTCTGAAAGTTTAGAAACTACATGATTTAGAAAAATAACTATTCTTCAGGACATAAAAACAGTTCCCATGTGTCCACCTAAACCAAGTAGGATGAGAAAGAATAGTAAAGGGCAAGCAAATAGTACAAGCGAAGTGTTGGTGCTTTGTAGTTTCACAAGACACCAGCACCATGCAGGTCCAAAGTGCATATATTGCACACTTCAAGTTCCACACTTCCACTAGTGGTACTAAGAAAATTTTCAGCGCTTTCTAAAAAAACACTGCGTCAAGACGACGGTAAGCCATTTTTGCTGCTATATTTCAGATCTTGAGAAGATACATAACTAAAACAGAGATTGAGACCAAACAGGCTGCCAACCTACTCACCAAGCACAAGGCCAAATCAAAGTACAAGGAACTTTTGGACCCTTGCATAAAACAAAAAAAGATAAATCATAGAGGAATTATCATTCCCGAGATCTCAGTGAGAACCCTGTCACTGAGATAGCTCTGAGTCTCTGAAAAGAAGAATTTTCTGAAAAGACAGCTATAAAGTCTCATAGGAATTAAATTCTTAATGCTTAAATAAAAAACACAGTCAGTAGCAACCAATACCCATTCCTTATGCCAAATTTGTGACATGAGATGGAAATAGTACATCAATAACCAAACGAGGGGAGATCATAGAAATTTAAAATCCAACATCAAAACTTGCAAAAAACTTGGATGTTTGAGTCCACCTCTCGAGCCTAACGTACGTGAAATCACCATGACCTGGCAGCCTTTGCATCAAAAAATAACTCCAGTTCGAATTGACAGGGACGGGACTCGAACAGAACAGCGCATCCTAAGTACAATACGATACGACGGCGATGGTGAGGACAAGCCCAGGCACCTGGAGGAGGGAGTGTAACATCCCAAAATTTCAACCTGAGGTTTGGAACCCTAATCTCCTACCCCCCTTTTTTATCTCACCCTAAATTCCCCCCCATAGGTCATCTCATCATATGCATACCCTTGATTGTTAGAAGCACCTCACATAGACTATTATTTTTCTAGCACCCAAGATTATTTAGCTATTTATTTGTTCAAAAGAAAAGGAGATAAAAGAAATAGAAATAGAAATAAGAAATAGAAAAAGAAAAGAAAACCCCCTCGGCTGGGCCGCTTTCGGCCCAGGCCGCCTCCCTCTCCCTCGCGTGCGCGCCCGCACCCCTCTCCCTTCCGCGGCCCAAGCGGCCCGTTGCCTCGCGCCCGCACCGCCACTGACACCTTGGCCCCACCCATCAGCCAGCGCTCCCCTCCCTCGCGATCTCTCCCTCCCTGGCAAGCGGACCCCACTCGTCAGCGCCTTCCTCGCGCCCATGACCGGGGCTAGCGACGCGATCGCTGCCGATCGCCACCGCCCCGTCGCCTCGCCATTACGCCTCCCCAGCGAGACTTGGCGCCTTGCGGCCCTGTCTCTTGCGCCAGCTGAGCCATCCTGTCACCCCCCTGCCCGAGCCGTCTCGTCATCGCCACTGTGCGCCACCATCCCCGCCGTGCTGAGCTCGTCGGTGCACACCACCTCCCGCCCCATCCTCGCCCGGGCACCTATAAAAGGACCACCCCGAGCTCCCCAATCCCTCACACCGGCCTCGGCCACCCTCTTCCTCCTTCCCCGTGCCCGATTGAGCCAGTGCCGCCGCGTCCCTCCCGTGCTCCGGTGAGCCTTGCCCTTCTCCCTCTGCTAAGTTCCAGTCTAATTCATATAGTTCTTGAGCTTCGCCATTCCCTCACAAACGCATTGCACCCATCCCCGCCTCCTTTCGCGCTCGGCAGCCTCGTTGGCGACCTCACCGCCGCGAGCGCTCGCCACTGCGCCGTGGACCGGCCACCCCAGGCACCCTCTGGCCAAATTGGACCTACCTCCATGATCCCCTACCCCCGCTCGTGCCTCACCACCTCTCCTCCGTCGCAAAACCGGGCTCCCGGCGGAGAACCGCCGCGGACCTCACCGACAGTCGAGCCGACCGGTTCGCCCCCCCCTCCGTCGCCCGCTCCACGCCGTTACCCCCCTTCCTCTCGCTGACGCGTGGGCCCGCGCCCACGGCGTCCGCCCGCGTCATGCCACTCCTCCGTGGGTCGGCTGGGCCGCCTGCCCGCGCTCGCTGGGCCGAAATTCCCCCCCCCCCCCCGCCCCAGCTAGCTGAGAATCCCTTTTATTTTTCCCTTTTCCAATTATTTTCCCCATTTATATATATACTGATATTTTATGCACCAAAAATAGTTTAAATAAATTATAGGGCACAAAAATAATAATGTATAACAATTGGCACACCCCACCAACTCACCATGATTGATGTATTGTTCCTTATCTATGTTTGTTAGCAGAAGAGGGATCCGATCCTCCGGAATGTGTAGCTCTGAAAGAAGGGCAGGATCCTGACCCCTCTGAAATAAATCTTCTGTG
Source organism: Zea luxurians (assembly GCA_029449295.1). Classification (NCBI taxonomy): domain Eukaryota; kingdom Viridiplantae; phylum Streptophyta; class Magnoliopsida; order Poales; family Poaceae; genus Zea; species Zea luxurians. The sequence goes on along the minus strand of JAOPSE010000173.1, from coordinate 1,586,428 downwards.
CCAGGAAAGCTTCGACGAAGGCAAGTCCATCCTTCCCTTGATGCATAATATACCTATTCTTTCTACCACTACCTAAGCCGGGATTAAGGGATGGAATATTTGCATTGTGAGCGGAGAGATAGCCCGCATTAACAAACATCTTTTGAGCAAAAAATGTGGGATGGGAAAGGGCAGTGGTTTGACTAAGCGATGTTTTCAAAAAGTGTGCGATGAAGGGTATTCACCCTCATCACCTTGTGAGTGGGATGATCAGGGACTCCCTGGTTTAGGGAAGGGCCTAAGGTGATGGATCAACTGGTTTAGGTGTGAGCAGAAGGATTTTCCCCTCATATAAGGACTGGTTTGTCATCCTTCACTACCTGTACTCATGATAAGTACAACCACTCGAGACTGTATGGGCAGTCACTCAATCTGAACTCGTACGGTCCAACCCAGGGTTATGAAGGCTGGGGAGCACCGGGAGGATAAGGAGGGGGAATGTTTTGTCCGATTTGGGCATGGCGGTGGCCTGACTCCTTCCGGTATAACCATTAATGTTAGGACGTGCGAGGAAAGAAAGAGATTTGGATTCGGATCTCATTGGCCATGAGATCGCAGAGCCGAACTAGGGGCAAAGTGTACCCCTCTGCATAGAGTTCAAACCTATTCGAATAGTCCGTGTCCACTGGTATGGACGAGTCTGGTGTAGTATGACAATTAGAGTTTTGCAACCTCCATGAATAGGGAAATGTGTGTGTGAGTGTGTTTTTGGAAATGAAGATGATGCCACAGGAGCGGGAAGCTCAGTGGTGGTTGAGTAATGTGTTATTTCTACTTCTTTGGGAAAAACCCTAAAAGTACTGCCTTTCTCTGAGAAAAAGAAGAGTGACTTCAACTCCACCATATAAAGCATGTATGATATAGGTCCCTTTCTCTTTACGGGAGCGGGATGGGCTTGCGCAATACCTAGTGTATTCACCCGGATTTATTTATGTTTTTCAGCAGCTAAAGACTTCTTTTCTACTATGCTTGATTAAGGGGGCTATGTCTTCACCCAGTTCTGCCTGTGGCTTGGGCTAGTTTATCTTCTATCGCGCTTTGTATTCCTGGCTCTCTCGAGCTTGTACTCTGGTATTGTATTAACCTTTATTCGAACTCTATACTATTTGAAGTAAGGAATGTGGTTACTAGCATCCTGGGACTAGTAATTGTATCACATTTGAGTCCTAAAGGATCGGGACGCTTCAGGTGGTATCAAAGCCATAGGGCTGGCTATAGAACGCAGCCCTGACCTTAAAAGTTTGCCTTAACAAGAGAACACCTCTTACCCTTAAGAAAAATCTCCTCTCCTTTCCCCCAATATTAACAGACCCTTCTTTTCTTCTACCAGATGGAAGGCTCTTGGGTCATTAGGACATCCTACTGCTCAGAGGAGGAAGGATTCCCTCATCTCTTACGGACTTGCGCGCTTCACATGGGAATCCGCAAGAAGCCGGAGTATGTCTGGAAGGATTACCGCGAAAACGGAATTGAAAAGTGCTCTATGGCAGTCTACCTGGGAGAAAGCCAATGTTACCCAAACCACCCTCCTTTCCAAGTCACCCTCACGGGACACCACTTCCCAGACACGTGCCAAAATGTTGCCCGAAAAGCCCTCCGACAGCTATGCCAAAACTACAGCAAAGAGGTTTTTGAAACCCCCCTTCGTTACTTCCCACCTAGCAACAAAAATACCCCTACCTGGAGGAAAAGACTTCAGGCCCTATCAGGAAGAGATCCTACTGATGATGACCCCACCATCGTCTACATGGTCGGATATCTCCACACTCTCGATAACCACTACGATGACCTTTCCTCCCACTGGACCCACCTAAACTCCCGGGTGGAAAGCTTAGAGCAGCAGGTCAAGGAACTTAAAAAGGAGAAGGCATCCCTCCAAGAGAGTCTCGATATAGCAGAAGGCGAAGAGGCCAACACTCGTGAAGCCTACCGAACCCTAAAGATGGATTACGAAAAGAAACTAAAGAAGCTCGCCCCCATGAAGAAAATCCAAAAGAAGACCAAGAGCCAAGGATGCCAGACTGAGTGGAAGAAGAAAGTCCCTCCAGCTCCACCTCTCTCCAAGATAGAGAATCTGTCCGACGTCGAGGATATGTCCCTAGCTGGCCTTGATGACCTTCTCAAGGAATTTGGGGACACCTTAGAAAAGGAGTTCGGAAGTACCTTAGAAAGCGCTCGCATGTAGTGCGACTTGTGGTAATTGTATGCTTGTAATGAACGGGTGTACTAAATAAAAAAACTTGGTTGAAAAAATTTTGGCATATGCATAGTAGTAACTATCCCTCTCCCCCTGGCAGATGGCTTCGGATAAAACCACGCCTACCGCCTCCGGGATTGGAGCAGGGTTTCCCCTAGGAGATGAAGGAGAAGCCGGTGGAGAAGAGAGTGAGACCCACCTCCCCGTACCTCCAGAACTGCCATTAGATTTAGCCCAAGTTCTAGCCAATCAAACCCGACTCATTGAGGTCCTCACTAGAAGTCTGGAGAATCAACGCCCGAATGGTGGAAGACCACAAGACAGGATGGGAGATTTTCTAAGACTCAAGCCTCCCACATTCGCTGGATCCAGCAATCCCCTCGATGCTGATGACTGGTTGTGCACGATTAAAAGAAAGTTAGAAGCCATCGGATGCCCAGAGAATTAGCGTGTTCATTTGGGTGCTCACCAACTTTTCGGGATGGCCCTAGCTTGGTGGGATACCTTCAACGCTACCGTCAGAGATGCTACCTGGACAGAGTTTGAAACTGCTTTCCGAGAGCACCATGTGCCCCAAGGGATCGTTTAACTCAAGGAAGATGAATTCCGGGAACTAACTCAAGGTGAAAGATCTGTCAGTGAGTACGTGCACAAATTCACAGAATTGGCCCGCTACGCGCCCGACGACGTCAGCACAGAAGCCAAGAAGATGGCCCGCTTCTTGAAAGGGCTCAAACCAGAACTCAAGACCATCCTAGCCAGCTGTTGGAGACTTGTTCTCAAATGCTTCGAATTAAGAACAAGGCAACATAAAAAGTGTTAAATGTTAAAGTCCTTCGTCCTTCAAGACATTATGTCCCTTCGGATATAATGAATTCCGGACGAAGGTTATGAAGGAAGAGACCTTCGTAAGCTCGACAGATGATGAAAGAGAATACATATATGAAATACGAACAATAATACAGATATTATTATCAACTTATTTTTATTTTGCATTATCAAATTCATAATAACAAATTATAAATGTACCTTCGAATTGACGAAAGGTAAAGGTACAGGCGTGATGCGAAAAGCAAATGCCAAGTCAGCATGAACAGTACGGGAGTTCTGTTCATCTATTTATAGGCACAGGACGCAGCCCGTGGAAAATTACATTAATGCCCTTTACATTTATCAATAACTCTATAGTGATTCTTCGAGGTCTAATTTGGCTTTTCGTCATATAAGTCGGTTCCCCTTTTCTGCTGTCATACCGAAGCTTTTTCTGCGCATAGCTTCGTGATCATCTTATCCTTCGTCATGATCGCCTTCCGTCCTACTCAAGCTTCGTCTTGACCATACTCTTGTATACTCGTGACCCGATTCCGAAGGTACCTGTTCACATATTTCACTTGGAAAACATTGTCAAATCATGTTTTTGAGGACCTTCGGAAGCCGAAGGCCCCCAACAGTAGCCCCTCGCAATATTAATTTGCTGGAATGATAAATTCATATTACGACATGGACGAAGGCTTTAAGCCGAAGGTCCGAAAAAAACACCTTCCCTTTGCTAGAATAGCAATAGTCTTTGACAAGCGGGACCCTCCAGTTTTCAACGCACTAGGTGTATAAATAAGAGCTCACCACCAGTTTATTTGGCACGCTCCCTTGCCATATGCTTTTACTCACCCAACTTTTAGCCTGCGCGCAACAACACTTGCTTGGCTTTTTAAATTTTTAAGCTTCGGTTTTGAGAGCACTTTCTCAGCGTTTGCGAAGATGTCTGAAGATAAGAAAGCTGTTGGTGATTCAAAGCTAAGCCTTTCTGAGGAGATGCATCTGGGCTTTCTTGAATCAATATCAAAGACTAATACAGAGAAGATTACTATGGATATTTTGGAGGGTTTATCTGAAGATACTGGTGACAGTGACAGTTATGATGTGGATATTGGTGGTGAAGATTCTGAAGATCGACCTTAGCGACCAAGCCATGTGGTGTTTGGTAAATCCAGTATTAAAGAAAATCATCTTGTAAATATGAGGGGCAGATATTTTCGGGACTTGTCTGTTGTGAGGGCTGACGAAGGAGAGAAGACTTGTCCGACTCCCGAGGAAAATGAAGTCGTGATATTCCGAAGCTTCTTAAAGGCTGGACTGCGATTTCCCTTGAGCAATTTTGTTGTGGAAATACTGAAGATATTTGAAATCTACCTTCACCAACTTACCCCCGAAGCAATCATAAGGATGAACATCTTTGTGTGGGCCGTGAGGAGCCAAGGTTTGGAACCTAATGCAAAAAGCTTCTGCAACATACATGAGCTATTGTATGAGACAAAACCCTAGGGTAAAGAGCAGTATCACAACAATTTTGGCTACTACAGCTTCGGCGCCCGGTCTGGATCAAGCTGCCCCGTGCCAACCTTTCGAAAGAGGTGGCCCGGCGACTGGATGACGGAATGGTTTTATGTGAAAAATGACTTGAAATCACGGGAAGATATTAAAGGTATCATTATGCGTCCTATCTGGCAACGCTTCGGCCTCCGGAAGCCGAAGGTGGAAATGAATGAAGCAGCCGAAGAATGTCAGAGAGCCTTCGGCGTTGTTTGCTCTTTTATTGGGACAAGGGATTTGGTCCAAGAACACATTGCTTTCAGAGTATGGCCACTTGTGGAAAAGTGGGAAATGCCGGAGGAGACCATTAAAGAAACTGACGAAGGTGGACTAGTCAGGCTAAAATACACATTCAAATACGGAGATAAGTTCGTTGAGCTAGACGATGACTGGTTGAAAAGTATTGAGGCCATAAGTGACGAATTGCTTGGGGTATACTCAAAGGCCGAAGATACTGCATTATCAATGGCCTTCGGAGGCCGAAAGAAGAAGAGACTCAACCGAGTATTTGATGCAATTGGGTTTGTTTACCCCGACTACCGTTATCCAACGCGGGGTCAAAAAAGAAAGAATACATCTTCTGCGAAGGAAACTGCTTTAGCCGCTCCTAGCGAGCCGACGCCGAAGAGGAAAAGGGTAAAGGTTCTCACACACCGGCCACGTTATATTGAACCGGCCACAGTGCCTGAGTTTATCGGTGAGACCTCTTCGGCCGCCGAAGCTAAAGAACCAACTCCACTGCCAAAAATCGAAGAGCTGGCCGAAGTGCCAGCAACAGAAAAAACAGAAGAACCGAGGACTGAAGAAACAAAGACATCAGAAGTTTTAAGTCCTTCAGCAAAAATTGAGGCAGCAAAAAGCCAAAAGGGTCCAGCAGTGACCCCAAAAAGAAAAAGGATGGTTAATGTGCTGGATGTTTTGGAGACAATTAAGTCTTCAAGCACAACTCCGAAGAAAATTGTTGAAACTTCCGAAGTGCATACTGAAGCCTTTGTTGCCGAAGCTTCAAAGCAACAATCTGAAACTGAAGTTGGGCCTTCAGAGCCCACCAAGGTAAAATACTTGGAAGCCGAAGAAACAAAAATGGCAGAGCCAATTTTGGTTGAAGAAACTGGCACTGCTGCCCCCGAAGCATCCTCCAAAGCCCTCGATTATATTGTACGACATGCTTCGGGAAAAAGATTATCTGAAGAAGAGATCTTTGAAGCTAATCACTATGCCTGAGAACTGAAGTATCCAATGGGGGCCTTAGTATTCAATGGCACAGACGAAGATGACTTCTTATACTGTCTCCCAGATAACAAAGAATTATCCGTCTGCCGGGAGATGGCTAGAAGTATGGGGTTCCCGAAGCTTGAAGCTGGCCTCTACGCTATGACAAAGGACGATCTTGCAGATAGCCTCGCATATAATAGTCTGAAGGTATGAAAATTGTATATTTGGAAATTTATAATTTTTGAATTATTCTTTTATTCTTATACTAATTCTTTTCATATAGGGTTTAATACTTAGCAACGCTTTGAGAGCGCAAAGGAATGCTGAAGACGAGAGCTATAATATTGCTTTCAACAACCTACGAACAGAGGTTATTAAGCTGAGGAACGAAGCTTTGGAAAAAGATAAAATTCTGCTTACATTGGTGGATAAGATAAAGGAAGACGAAGCTACTTCTAAAGCTCAAGCTGAGGCTCAGAAGCACGAAATCGAGGATCTTCGGAAACAGTTAGCCAGAGCTAAAGAAGAACGCATACTTGAAGAGACGAAATGAGAACTTAGCGATCAATGGGCAAATCATTTAGAAGGAAACGTTGAAGAGCTTCGTGCATCCAAGAAAAGGTGCTATGACAAATCTATAGAATGCGCTAAGAAAATAAAAACTAGCTTCGCCAGCGTTGGCGCATTCTCGAGCGAGGAAAACTTCACAAGGGATAACCCCGAAGGCCCGATTGAATGGATCAATCACGAAACTGAGGCCTTTGAGGAAATTTTGAATAGCCGCGGAGACATATGTGCCTTTTCGGGTGCCAGGGGGATTGCTACTATTTTGGAGAGGAAAGGCTGTGAGCATGTGAAATCTTTGGCACAATCCGAAACTGTCTTATCCTCCGAAGATATAAAAGACCCCTCGGCCGAAGCAAGCATGGTTGGTGGAAAATTTTTCACCGACATCTGGGACAATGGTGGCCGGGAAATGGCCCAAGAAATTATTCAAAAAATCAAAAAAGGCATTCATGATGCTAGAAAAGTAGCAGAAGCCGCTGAGAAAAGCGCAGAGCCCAAAGGGCAAATAGGTATTAACTAGTGGTTTTTGACTCTTTGTTGTAATTTTTTGATTTCGAACTTGTTCACGGTTTGTAATAGTAATAAATCTGTATCTACTCTTCCCTCAGAACCTGCTGAGTCATCTGCGGGCCCCCACACGAAGGGGGATGACGAAATTAGACAAATGGCCGAAGCCATCATGGATAGAGTTGTTGATCAGCTTCTAAACGAAGCTGCAGAAGTAGTCTTAAGGGAAGATTAGATGCTGTTGCAAAAACATTTAGAATGTAATGTTTGTTGAGAATCATGTGTAATATTGTGTAACTTAGGTGTAATATATTAGCTGTTTATAGTTCTATTCTTTGCGATGCATGAAACATTATATACATACTGTTTTTGAGCCTTCGGCGAAAAAACACCTTCCCTTCTTTTCATGCTTCATAAATAATATCTGTGTTCTCATAAAATCAGTAGCCAATCCTCGTAAAATCAATAATCAATAGATCTTTCCATTTCAGAGTTTGACGAAGATATAACTCTTCAATGGCTATTGTTTGTGCCGTGTCACTATTTCTTCAAAACGATCTTCGAATATCAATATTGAGACCCCCCTTCTTGCGTTGTTGATGCACTATGATGTATGATGTTATGCTATGCAAATGATGTAATGATGTGATGTTATGCAAAATGATATTTGCCGAAGGTCGACATTTATTTTTCACTGTAAGCCTCCCTTAGGAGCTTCTTCGCCTTTTACTTCAGTGGAATCAGCGTTTATTTTTCGCTGTAAGCCTCCCTTAGGAGCTTCTTCGCCTTTTACTTCAGCGGAATCAACGTTTATTTTTCGCTGTAAGCCTCCCTTAGGAGCTTCTTTGCCTTTTACTTCAGCGGAATCAGCGTTTATTTTTCGCTGTAAGCCTCCCTTAGGAGCTTCTTCGCCTTTTACTTTCAGCGGAATCAGCGTTTATTTTTCGCTGCAAGCTCTGCATTCCCTTCGGAACGACTTTTGAGCAGAAAACTTACACTGCGCTCCCTTAGGAATGACTTTTGAGCAGAAAACTTACACTGCGCTCCCTTAGGAACGACTTTTTGCTGCTTTGAAGAAATCGCACTGCATTCCTTAGAACAAATTTTTGATAATTCGAAGGTCCTCCTTGCCACCATAAATTCTTATGCTTCGGCAACTTAAGCCTATGGAGAAGATATATTTTTCTTATGGTAAAAAGCAAAACTGCTACAAGAGATTAAAAAATGATAAAAAGCACTTAAACTTCCCATAATTGTTCCTTATTAAAAAGAAAGTAAGACTGAAATGCGAAAATGCGAAAAGCTGCTGTCGAGGTAGGATATTTGTCAGTAAATGTGCTTCGACTCTGGCATAGTGCTATTGACTGTGTGAGCTTCGGACTCCTCTCTAAAGTCCCGCTGAAGGTGATTGTGCTGACTCCCTTCTGGCTGCTGACCTCGTTGCGTTGGTGGTGGCGGTGGAGGCTGTTGCCAAGATGCTTGGGGTTGACTTGCTGAAGCAATAGAAGCTGCAGGGTGGTTGCCTACATATTCTGGAATGTAAGGCGAATGGTACTAAGTAGTATGCATGACTTGCTTCGGCTGACTCTGTTGTGCTGCAGCTTCTGCTATCTCCTTTTGCTTCTGGATGGTAACATGGCACATCCTGGTGGTATGGCCCTTGTCTTCACCACAGAATAGGCAGTAAATTTTTCTTGGCTGATCCCCAAACCTTCCCCCGAAGCCCCTGGCGCCTCTGCCCCTTGGCGCTGGCGGCCGGAAAGAGCTTTGCGGCTGCCCCGAAGTTTGCGAGGAGTACTGTGGCCTTTGCTGTTGACTCCCTCTGTCATCACTTTGAGTAGAGTTGTGAATTGACCTGACGTGCCTCGGATGGAATCTTCCTCCGAAGCCCCTGGTCATTTCAGAGAACCTGAATGCTTCCTCCCTTCTTTGGCGAAAATCATTGCCAGCTCGAATATACTCGTCCATCTTCTGGAGCAGCTTCTCCAAAGTTTGAGGAGGCTTTCTGGCAAAGTACTGAGCTGAAGGTCCCGGCCGAAGCCCCTTGATCATGGCCTCAATGACAATTTCATTGGGCACTGTTGGTGCCTGTGCCCTTAGACGCAGGAACCTTCGGACATACGCCTAAAGGTATTCTTCGTGGTCCTGGGTGCACTGGAATAAAGCTTGAGCAGTGACTAGCTTCGTTTGAAACCCTTGGAAGCTGGTTATCAACATGTCCTTGAGCTTTTGCCATGAGGTGATTGTCCCTGGCCGAAGAGAGGAGTACCAGGTTTGTGCAACACTCCTGACAGCCATGACGAAAGACTTTGCCATGACCGTCGTGTTGCCACCATACGAAGATATGGTTGCTTCATAGCTCATCAAGAATTGCTTCGGGTCTGAATGACCATCGTACATGGGGAGCTGGGGTGGCTTGTAAGACTGTGGCCAAGGTGTAGCCTGCAGTTCTGTTGACAGAGGAGAAGTATCATCAAAAGCAAAATTTCCATGATGGAAATCTTCATACTAGTCGTCCTCGTTGTAGAAGCCCTCCTGATGAAGCTCTCTGCGCGGAGGCCTTCGGTTCTGGTCATCTTGAGCAAGATGACGAACTTCTTCAAAGGCTTCGTCTATCTGCCTTTGTAGGTCAGCTAGACGAGCCATCTTTTCCTTCTTCCGTTGGACCTGTTGATGGAGCATCTCCAAGTTTTGGATTTCTTGATCCAAGTCGTCCTCCAGAGGCGTTGGACTGGTGGCCTTCCTCTTCTGGCTTCGGGCCTCCCTGAGAGAAAGGACATCCTGATTGGGATCCAGCGGCTGCAGAGTGGCAGCCCCTGTGGCTGAAGCTTTCTTCGGCGGCATGACGAAGGTGATGCTTGCCGAAGAGGCAATGCAGTTGGAGACTTGTTCTCAAATGCTTCGAATTAAGAACAAGGCAACATAAAAAGTGTTAAATGTTAAAGTCCTTCGTCCTTCAAGACATTATGTCCCTTCGGATATAATGAATTCCGGACGAAGGTTATGAAGGAAGAGACCTTCGTAAGCTCGACAGATGATGAAAGAGAATACATATATGAAATACGAACAATAATACAGATATTATTATCAACTTATTTTTATTTTGCATTATCAAATTCATAATAACAAATTATAAATGTACCTTCGAATTGACGAAAGGTAAAGGTACAGGCGTGATGCGAAAAGCAAATGCCAAGTCAGCATGAACAGTACAGGAGTTCTGTTCATCTATTTATAGGCACAGGACGCAGCCCGTGGAAAATTACATTAATGCCCTTTACATTTATCAATAACTCTATAGTGATTCTTCGAGGTCTAATTTGGCTTTTCATCATATAAGTCGGTTCCCCTTTTCTGCTGTCATACCGAAGCTTTTTCTGCGCATAGCTTCGTGATCATCTTATCCTTCGTCATGATCACCTTCCGTCCTACTCAAGCTTCGTCTTGAGCATACTCTTGTATACTCGTGACCCGATTCCGAAGGTACCTGTTCACATATTTCACTTGGAAAACATTGTCAAATCATGTTTTTGAGGACCTTCGGAAGCCGAAGGCCCCCAACACCAGCCAAGACTTCCTCAGCTTCTCGCACCTCTCAAACAAAGCCATACAAGTGGAAAGGGCAAGGGAAGAAGAAAAAGGTCACCTCAAGAGGAAATTCCAAGTCCTCCGAGCTCAGCAACAAGACAGGCACCAAAGAACTCGATCCTTTGGGTTTCCACCCAAGGGACCAAGCTTCAATAGACCAGCTGGACCCAATCTGTCACATTTCAGTCAGCAGAGTCAGAGCTCCTTTCAGGCCCCTCGGTTGCAAGCAACTAACCACCAGCAAATGTCTGTTGGCACAGCGGAGACCCTAGTCACTTCAAGAACAACTGCCCCCAGTTGAAGGCATCAGGACCTGCTTACTCCCACTCGGTGAATGGCCCCAAGAATACCTCAGCACCCACCCCCAAGGCGCCCTCCACCATTAGCCAGCAGAACAAGACCCAGTATCAAGGAAGGGCACGAGTAAACCATGTCGATGCTCAGGAGGCTCAGCAAGCTCCAGGAGTAGTGCTCGGTGAGTTCCTTGTTGAATTTACTCCCGCTACAGTACTTTTTGATTCAGGAGCATCCCATTCTTTTATAGCCACCAGTTTTGTGGAAAAGCATGGCATTCCCTCTACCCCCCTAGAAATTCCCTTGGTCACCCGAACCCCAGGGTCAGACCTTCTATGCTAGCTCAAATGCTCCCAAGTCAGAATTCTTTTAAGTGGGGTAGTGTTCTTGGCAGACTTAACCGTCTTGCCATCCCAAGGAATTGATGTAATCTTAGGGATGGATTGGTTAACCAAGCACAAAGGTGTCATAAGTTGCGCAAACAAGATAGTCCTTCTCATGGACCACCAAGGAAAGTCAATCTCTTGTCAAGCTCAGCCACTCGCCAATGATCCAACGGTGTTTAATCTAGCAACAGAAAGCATGTCAGTGGTAGAAGAATTCATGGATGTGTTCCCAGAAGAGTTGCCAGCAATGTCGCCAAAAAGAGAAGTGGAGTTCTACATAGATCGGATCCCTGGCACGACACCCATCGCAAAGAGACCATACCGCATGGCTCCTACCGAGTTAACAGAATTAAAACTCCAAATCGCAGAGCTTCAATAAAAAGGGTACATCCGTCCTAGCTCATCCCCTTAGGGAGCACCAGTCCTTTTCGTCACCAAAAAGGATGGAAGTATAAGGATGTGTATTGATTATCGATCTTTAAATGAAGTTACAATAAAAAACAAGTATCCACTCCCACGGATCGACGACCTCTTCGACCAGCTTCAAGGGGCCAAATATTTCTCCAAGATAGACCTAAGGTCTGGTTATCACTAACTGAGAATCAAAGAAGCAGATATTCAGAAGACTGCATTTGTCACCCGGTACAGACAATATGAGTTCACGGTAATGCCCTTCGGACTAACGAATGCACCCGCCTTTTTCATGAACCTCATGAATAAGGTATTCATGGAAGAATTGGATAAGTTTGTCATAATCTTCATTGACGACATCCTTATCTACTCCAAGAGTCACGAAGATCATGAGCGTCACCTCCGGATCGTCCTCAGAAGACTCAGGGCACATCAACTCTATGCTAAGCTCAGCAAGTGTGAATTCTAGTTAGAAAAGATAGCCTTCCTTGGGCATATCTTGACTTCAGAAGGAATAGAAGTAGATCCGTCCAAGGTAGAAGCAGTATCAAAATGGAAGCAGCCATCCAACGTAAGTGAGGTTCGAAGCTTTCTGGGAATGGTAGGATATTACCGCCGCTTTATCAAGGGATTCTCCAGCATAGCAAGACCTATGACCGAGCTCCTCAAGAAAGACAATAAGTTTGTGTGGACCCCGAAGTGTGAGGAAAGTTTCTAGATCATAAAGGAAAAGCTCACGACCGCGCACGTTTTGACACTACCAGATATACATCAGGATTTCGTCATCTTCTGTGATGCTTCAAGGCAAGGCTTAGGGTGTGTTCTGATGCAAAATGAGAAAGTCATTGCTTATGCATCATGCTTACTCAAGCCGCATGAGCAAAATTATCCCACCCACGATTTGGAATTGGCAGCCATAGTACATGCCCTAAAAATATGGATGCACTACCTAATTGGGAACAAATGTCACATCTTCACCGATCACAAGAGTCTGAAGTATATCTTCACTCAGCCAGATCTCAACCTCCGTTAAAGAAGATGGCTAGAACTGATCAAAGATTATGACCTTGAGATCCATTACCACCCCGGAAAGGCCAACGTGGTAGCAGACGCCCTCAGCCGAAAACCTTTTGGGATAAAGGGAACCAACTTTTTTAGAAGATTAGAAGAAGGAATCAGCTTATCTGAATGCATGTCTGGGAAACAACGGCAGCCTAGAAGTCAAACCAATGCTAGAAGACCTTATATGCAAGGCTCAACGCCTGGACACGGAGACAGTAAGACTTATGGAAAAAGCTCGCAAAGAACAACTTCCGGACCTCAGGACAGATGAACAAGGAGTCCTTTGGTTCAAGAACCGTCTGTGCGTACCAAAAAGAGAGGCACGAGAAGTCCTGCTCGATGAAGCTCATAACTCAGCCTACTCCATCCACCCCAGAACCACCAAGATGTACCTAGACCTCAAAACCAGATATTGGTGGAGGGGGATGAAGAAAGAGATAGCACAGTATGTGGCCCAGTGTGACACTTGCCAACGAACAAAAGCCAAGCACCAGAAACCTGCCGGCCTATTGCAACCCCATCCATTGCCCGAATGGAAGTGGGAGGAAATAGGCATGGATTTCATAACCGGACTACCCCAGACGCAAAAAGGGAACGACTCTATCTAGGTAATAATAGACCGTCTTACAAAGGTGGCCCACTTCATCCTAGTGAAAACTACCTTTGGAGGAGCCACCCTTGCCCGGATTTATCTTAAAGAGATAGTCAGACTCTATGGCATTCCAAGGAAGATAGTGTTAGATAGGGGAACCCAGTTCACCTCCAAATTTTGGATGAGCCTTCAGCAAGCTATGGGCACCAAGCTAGACTTCAGCGCCGCCTATCACCCCTAGTCAGATGGTCAGACAGAAAGGGTAAACAAGGTACTCGAAGATTTATTAAGAGCCTATGTGTTAACGTTTGACAGAAACTGGGAGTCCAGTTTGCCTTATGCAGAGTTCTCATATAACAACAGCCATCAGGCCAGTATCAAGATGTCACCGTTCTAAGCATTGTATGGACGAAAGTGCCAGACCCCTCTCATGTGGTCCAACGTAGGGAAAAAGACACTGGAAGGACCTGCCTTTGTTAAAGAGGCCGAAGAGAAAGTTGCCCTGATCCGCAAAAGGTTACTTGAAGCTCAGAGTCGGCAGAAAAGTTATGTGAACAACAGGCGGAGAGAACTTCGTTAAAGAGGAAGGAGACTTCGTCTACCTCAAGGTCTCCCCGATGCATGGTGTCAAGAGGTTCCAAGTGAAAGGAAAGCTAGCACCGCGATTCGTCGGCCCCTATCCCATCATTGGCAAAGTGGGACCCACAACATACCATCTTGAATTACCAGAATCCATGTCTGATATCCACAATGTGTTTCGTGTGTCCCAGCTCCGCAGATGCCTGCAAGTACCAGAAACTCACATCGAAGAAGAGGCAATCTAGATTCAGAAAGATCTTCAGTACCGAGAAAAGCCAATAAAGATTCTTGACTCAGCAGTCCAAAAGACTCGCAACTCAGAAGTGAAACTCTGTAAAGTTCAGTGGAGCAGAGAAGGAGAATAGGAAGCTACCTGGGAAAGTGAGGACTCTTTGAGGAGGGAATACCCTTACCTTTTCTCGAGCCCCGTCTGAATCTCGAGGGCGAGATTCCTTTAAGTGGGGTAGGTTTGTAACATCCCAAAATTTCAACCCGAGGTTTGGAACCCTAATCTCCTACCCCCCCTTTTTTACCTCACCCTAAATTCCCCCCATAGGTCATCTCATCATATGCATACCCTTGATTGTTAGAAGCACCTCACATAGACTATTATTTTTCTAGCACCCAAGATTATTTAGCTATTTTTTTGTTCAAAAGAAAAGGAGATAAAAGAAATAGAAAATAGAAAATAGAAATAAGAAATAGAAAAAGAAAAGAAGACCCCCCTCGGCTGGGCCGCTTTCGGCCTAGGCCGCCTCCCTCTCCCTCGCGCGCGCGCCCGCACCCCTCTCCCTTCCGCGGCCCAAGCGGTCCGTTGTCGCGCGCCCGTGCCGCCACTGACACCTCGGCCCCACCCGTCAGCCAGCGCTCCCCTCCCTCGCGATCTCTCCCTCCATGGCAAGCGGGCCCCGCCTGTCAGTGCCTTCCTCGCGCCCGTGACCGGGGCTAGCGACGCGATCGCAGCCGATCGCCACCGCCCTGTCGCCTCGCCAATACGCCTCCCCAGCTAGACTTGGCGCCTTGCAGTCCTGTCTCTTGCGCCAGCCGAGCCATCCCGTCACCCCCCCTGCCCGAGCCGTCTCGTCGTCGCCACTGTGCGCCACCATCCCCGCTGTGGCGAGCTCGCCGAAGCACGCCACCTCTTGCCCCTTCCCCGCCCCGGCCGCCTATAAAAGGACCACCCCGAGCTCCCCAATCCCTCACACCGGCCTCGGCCACCCTCTTCCTCCTTCCTCGTGCCCGATTGAGCCAGTGCCGCCGCGTCCCTCCCCTGCTCCGGTGAGCCTCGCCCTTCTCCCTCTGCTAAGTTCCAGTCTAATTCATATAGTTCTTGAGCTTCGCCATTCCCTCACAAACGCATTGTACCCATCCCTGCCTCCTTTCGCGCTCGGCAGCCTTGCCGGCGACCTCACCGCCGCGAGCGCCTGCCACCGCGCCATGGACCGGCCACCCTAGGCACCCTCTGGCTAAATTGGACCTACCTCCATGATCCCCTACCCCCGCCCGTGCCTCGCCACCTCTCCCCCGTTGCAAAACCAGGCTCCCGGCATAGAACCACCGCGGACCTCACCGGCGGTCGAGCCGACCGGTTCGCCCCCCCTCCATCGCCCGCTCCACGCCGTTACCCCCCCCCCCTTCCCTCTTGCTAATGCGCGGGCCCGCACCCACGGCGTCTGCCCGCGCTGCGTCGCTCCTCCGTGGGCCAGCTGGGCCGCCTGCCCGCGCCCGCGCTCGCTGGGCCGAAATTCCCCCCCCCCCCCGGCCCAGCTAGTTGAGAATCCCTTTTCTTTTTCCTTTTTTCCAATTCTTTTTCCCATTTTTATATATATTTATATACTTATATTTTATGCACCAAAAATAGTTTAAATAAATTATAGGGCACCAAAATAATAATGTATAATAATTGGCACACCCCACCAAGTCACCATGATTGATGTATTGTTCCTTATCTATGTTTGTTAGCGGAAGAGGGATCCGATCGTCCGAAATGTGTAGCTCCAGAAGAAGGGAAGGAACCCGACCCCTCTGAAATAAATCTTTTGTGCTAGGAAAGCTTCGACGAAGGCAAGTCCATCCTTCCCTTGATGCATAATATACCTATTCTTTCTACCACTACCTAAGCCGGGATTAAGGGATGGAATATTTGCATTGTGAGCAGAGAGATAGCCCGCATTAACAAACATCTTTTGAGCACAAAATGTGGGATGGGAAAAGGGCAGTGGTTTGACTAAGCAATGTTTTCAAAAAGTGTGCGATGAAGGGTATTCACCCTCATCACCTTGTGAGTGGGATGATCAGGGACTCCCTGGTTTAGGGGAGGGCCTAAGGTGATGGCTCAACTGGTTTAGGTGTGAGCAGAAGGATTGTCCCCTCATATAAAGACCGGTTTGTCATCCTTCACTACCTGTATCATGATAAGTACAACCACTCGAGATTGTATGGGCAGTCACTCAATCTGAACTCGTACGGTCCAACCCCAGGGTTATGAAGGCTGGGGAGCACCAGGAGGATAAGGAGGGGGAATGTTTTGTCCGGTTTGGGCATGGCGGTGGCCTGACTCCTTTCGGTATAACCGTTAAGGTTAGGACGTGCGAGGAAAGAAAGAGATTCGGATTCGGATCTCATTGGCCATGAGATCGCAGAGCCGGACTAGTGGGTAAAGTGTACCCCTCTGCATAGAGTTCAAACCTATTCGAATAGTCTGTGTCCACTGGTATGGACGAGTCTGGTGTGGTATGACAATTAGAGTTTTGCAATGCCCGTGAATAGGGAAATGTGTGTGTATGTGTGTTTTTGGAAATGAAGATGATGCCACGGGAGCGGGAAGCTCAGTGGTGATTGAGTAATGTGTTATTTCTACTTCTTTGGGAAAACCCTAAAAGTACTGCCTTTCTCTGAGAAAAATAAGAGTGACTTCAACTCCACCATATAAAGCATGTATGATATAGGTCCCTTTCTCTTTACGGGAGCGGGATGGGCTTGCGGAATACCTAGTGTATTCATCCGGATTTATTTATGTTTTTCAGCAGCTAAAGACTTCTTTTCTGCTATACTTGATTGAGGGGGCTATGTCTGCACCCAGTTCTGCCTGTGGCTTGGGCTAGTTTATCTTCTACCGTGCTTTGTATTCCTGGCTCTCTCGAGCTTGTACTCTAGTATTGTAATAACCTTTATTCGAACTCTGTGCTATTTGAAGTAAGGAATGTGGTTACTAGCCTCCTGGGACTAGTAATTGTATCATATTTGAGTCCCAAAAGATCGGGCGCTTCAGGGAGGTAGTGTAGGAGACATAGTTGCGGATGAGGCCCTGCGCAGTGATGCGGATCCCGTTCTCCTCGATGGTTGACTCGTTCCACGACTGCTCCACCCTCAGGTACTGGTCCATCCCGGCCGCGGACCTCGCTGCTCGTCGTCCAGCGGGTTGCGGGGCTAGGTTGGATGGGATTCAAAGGATGGGGAGGTTGCGAAGGCAGTAGAAGGGAGGTTGCGGCGGCAGGTGCTAAAACCCTAGACAGAGCCAACAATACGGTTTGCCCTGCCCCTGCTTCAGGAAAAATAGGAACGGGTGGTATGATGTGAGACTTAACCCTCTGGTTTGGATCCCGTTTCGTTTGAGCTGAATATACTGATTAAATGTCTAAAGCATAGCCTGGAGTCTATCATGTCATAAATCATGAATGACAATAAAGCATAAACAAAAGCATAGCCTAGGAGTTTGGGGCGCCGTGCTGGGGCACTGAAGACGACAGATCTTGCCTCTCAGCCTCGGCGATGGGCGTCGGACGCAGGAGATGGCATTAACCACCGCTATATTAATAAAACGTATTGTATATATGTGCAACACAGATATAAAGAGGAATATCCATGGCATTAACCACCGCTTATCAGGTTGCTTATACAATACAAAGAGACGATATTATAACTATAAATATACTGTTAATGAGAAAATAAAAAAAATAATCATATTTCAAACGTATAATTTTATATGAAGAAGTTTCTTATTTAAGCAAGATTTTTTACCTATATGATATATAGAAACAGTACGAACATACAGTCAGCTAACTAGTTTATTTTAAATTTCAAAAAATGTTTAGTTCAATCTAATCAGAATTTACTATTGACTATGTTTTTTCACAATATGTCTTATCAGAAATATCATATGAGACGGTTTTATATTTACAAGTTTCTAGTATACTCACTAACATCTAAGACAATTTTGTATAGTCTAGATGACTCTAATAATATCTTTATTTGAGATGGTTTCATATACAAAAGTGTCTAATATACTAACCAAAATAAAAGACACTTCTTGTAAACTTAATGCCTCAAAAGCTATATTTATTTGAGACGGTTTTCAAAATCAAACTGTATTAAATCAATATATGACATTTATAACCATATATCTGTCTCAAAAACCTTCTTCATTAAAGACGGGTGTCCAACAAACAGTCTTACCTTACTCAGCACCATATGATAAAACACGCTTCTATAAAATGCACTGATATTTGTCTTAAGATGTATGTCTTAAATAAGCATATTTCTAGTAGTGGAGATGAAGGGCTCAGAGTGATCCTTTTATAGGCGGTCGGGGAGAGGGAGGAGGAGGAGGTGGCATGCACCGGCGAGGCGCGCTTGCGACGGTGATGATGGCACACAGTGGTGGCGACAGGATGGCTCGGGCAGGTGGGGGTGACGGGATGGATCGGTCACAGGCGCGGGGACGCAAGGCGCCAATTTGGCTGGGGGGCGAGTAATGGCGAGGAGTCGTGGTGGACGGTGGCCGGCGATGATCGTGTCGTTGGCCGATCACGGGCGAGAGAGAGAGAGGGCTGATGAGCGGGACCTGGTTGTCGACGGAAGAGCGGGTGCGAGGGAGAAAGAGAGGGCGTAGCTGACGGGTGGGGTTGGGCGGTCAGCGGGGGAGGGATGGGCGCGGCGCATGGGTGGGCGCGCGGAAGATGGGCCGCGTGGGCCGGGCGGGGGAGGAGTGCGGCGTGCGAGAGAGAGGGGTGGGGAATTTGGGCCAGATCCGGCCTAGCCGAGGGAGGGGTATTTCCCTTTTCTTTTTTCTTTTTCTAATTCTATTTCTTTTTTACTTAACCCCTTTTTCCTTTAAACAAAAATTCATATAAATTTCCTAGGTGTCCAAAATGAAATATTCTATGTGAAGTGCTACTAGAAATCATGGTGCATGCATATGATGAGTAAGATGCTTCATGAGATGGGGTCTTAGGAGATAATAAGGGGGGTTGGGAGTTTAGGGTTTCTAACCTCGAGATCAAAATTGGGATGTTACAGACATGTAGGGCCCACCAAGTTGTGAGGCGCTGAGCATATAAATAGAGACTCGCATTGATAGCATTTATTGTGCCATTTCAGCTGCTTGCGCTATTTTTGTTATTCTAAACTTTCTTGCTCTGCCATGTTTTGATTAAATTGTAAGCTTCGGCATTTGCGCAACCATTGACTAAATGGCTGAAGGGAAGAAGATTGTTGACCCTGCACTGGCTGGGTTTTATGAAGCTATGGAGAAGACAAATACAGAGAAAATCACCAACGAAATGTTGGCTAGGTTATCTGAGGATTCCGGCGACAGTGAAAGTTTTGACTTGGAAAGTGGAAATGAAGATGCCGAAGATCGGCCCTGGCGACCGAGTCATACCATCTTCGGAAAATCAGCTATCAAGCAGAGTCAGATTGATGCTATGAAAGGAAGATACTTTCATGATATTTCTATTGTGAGGGCTGGAGAAGATAGCACTGCCCCTGCACCCGAAGTAGACAAAGTTGTTGTCTACAGGAGCTTTATGAAGGCAGGGCTTCGGTTCCCCTTGAGTAAATTTTTAGTTGAAGTTCTGAAGACTTTTGAGATTTACCTTCATCAGATTACCCCTGAAGCTATCATTAAAATGGGGATTTTCATTTGGGCCATGAGGAGCCAAGGACTAGAGCCGAGTGCAAAATGTTTCTGCAACATGCATGAGCTATCCTATGAGATGAAGGCTACTGGTAAAGAACAATATCATAATAATTTTGGTTGTTACGGCTTCGTGCCCCGCTCTAATTTGAGCTATCCGGTCCCAACATTTTGTAAGAGGTGGCCAGGGGCCTGGATGCAAGAGTGGTTTTATGTGAAGAACAACTTAGTCAAAAGAGAAGATATAAAGGGGATCATTCAACGCAATATCTGGTCTCGCTTCGGCATTAGGAGGCCAGCCACTACTCTTGGAAATAAAATTGAAGCATGCCAGAAGGCTTTTAACACTATGTGCACTTTTATTGGCACAAGATACTTAGTCCAAGAGCATATTGCTTATAGAGTATGGTCTCTTGTTAGTGACTAGGAGATGCCGAAGGAAGCTGCTGCCGGGTCTAGTCAAGGTGGCTTGGTTTATCTGAAATACACCTTTAGATACAAAGAACAATTTGATGAGCCGAACGATGACTGGTTGGATTGTGTTGAGGCAACTAGTGACGAATTGCTTGGGGCCTACACAAGAGCCGAAGATGATGCCATGACATTAGCCTTCGGAGGACGAGACAAGAGAAGATTAAATAAAGTTTTTGATGTAATTGGCTTCGTATACCCAGACTATTGCTATCCCTCGCAAAAGCAGGGAAAGAAAAGAAAAGCTACTGCATTGGCCATCTCTGCTATGCCGAAGGGTAAAAAGATTAAAGTTTTGACACACCAACCCAGGTACATTGAAATAGCCAAGGTGCTGAAGCTTGCCAAGGGGACTTCTTCCACTATTGAGCCGGAATACCCCGCTCCTGCTGGTGCCAAGGGAGAATTGCCTGAAGTGCTGAAAGCAATGGGACAAGAGAAAGCCAAGATGGTCGAAGTGCGGAAGCGTCCTGCCGAAGCTAAGGAAAAAACAGTCGAAGAACCAGAACTAAAGGAGTCGGCAGGGCATCCAAAAACCCTGAGCCCGCCACCAGAGCCAGAGCTACCGAAAGTGCCCAAAATTCCTGCAATAACTCCTAATAGGAGGAGAATGACTAACGTGCTAGACGCTGTTATAGAATCGACAAAGGTACAAACCCCTGCTTCAAAGCTTGATAAAGAAGGCGACATTCCAAAGATATCTTACGAAGCTAGGATATCACCGGATACTACCGAAGCCGGACCACCAACTTGTACTAAAGCAAAACCTCCGGGAGCTACTTTGATTTTGTAAAAAGGAAAGCACCCGAGAAGATTAAATCTCCTACCCCCGAAGCGCCTACTGAAGAGCTAGATTTTATCATATGACATGCTTCGGGGAAACAGTTATCGGATGAACAGATTGCCGAAGCCAAGCAATATGCCAGGGATTTGAAGTACCCAAAAGGATCCTTGGTGTACCATGGCACTGATGAAACGACTTTCTGTACTGCCTTCCGGACAACAAGGAGATATCTGTTTGCTAGGAGATGGCAAGGAACATAGGGTTTCCGAAGCTCGAGCTTGGCCTGTCTACCATGTCGAAGGATGACCTTGCAGATAGTCTCGCTTATAACAGTCTGAAGGTAAAGATGTTTTGACTTATAAACAAATTATTTTTGTATCTTTTATTATTGTGCTGAGCCCCCTTTTTTGTAGGGCTTAATCTTGAGCAATGCTTTAAGGGCACAAAAGAATGCTGAAGACGAAAGCTGCCAAATAGCCCTTGGGAACCTTCGGTCAGAGATCATCAGACTAAGGAATGAAGCCCTTGATAAAGATAAAATTCTATTTTTCATAGTGGATAGGCTAAAGAGTAGCGAAGCAAAACTTAATGCACAATCTGAAGCTCATAAAGCCGAAGTTGAAAACCTAAAGAAAAAGCTTGCCGAAAAGAATGAGGATTTTGAAGTGGCGAAAGCGAAACAAGAAATAAGCGAATGGACTAGTTCAAGATTACAAAACAATGTGGATGAGCTTCGTGAATCGAAGGAGAGATATTATGAGAAATCCTTGGATTGTGCTAAAAATTGAAAGATAGTTTTGCAAAAGTGGGTGCATACTCATCGGAGCAAAAATTTATTAGAGGCGATCCCGTAGAAATCATTGAATGGATCAGTGAAGAAGCTGAAGCTTTTGACGAAATACTTAGCGACCGTGGGGATTTTTGCGCCTTCACTGGTGCTCGAGGGGTTGCAGCGATTCTGGAGAAAATTGGTTGTGAACACGTTAAAGCTGCAGCCCAGGCAGAAACTGTCTTCTCCATAGACAACACTAAGGAGCCTTCGGCCGAAGCTACTTTGATAGGCGGAAAATTTTATTTCGATGTTTGGATGAAGGGCGACCGTGAGATAGCCGATGAAGCTATAAAAAATGAAAAAGAATCTCATGACGCCCGAGAAGAAGCTAAGCGAGCCGAAGAGGTTGCTGAGCGTGCAAGACGTATAGGTATTATTACTAAATTTTAGCTTCGGTGCTTATTCTTGGCTTCGGATTAACAAGTTCTTTTCTACAGCTAAACTTTCACTGCCACCTGAGCCATATGACCCCGAGGCCGATCTAGCCATGAAAACAACATTAGAAACAATAAGGATTGCCGAAGAAGCCATTGAAGCTGTCAACAAACTACTGAACGAAGCTGCCGAGAAGATTTTAAAAGAAGACTGAATTCTTGTGTACTTAAGAAATGTAGTATTTGGGAAATGTAATATTCGTACATGAGTTAAACATTGAATATCTGTGTGTATATTAATGTAATATATTTCTTTGTGATGCATGAAATTTGCGTACATACCATTTTTGAGCCTTCAGCGAAAAAACATCTTCCCTTCTTTTCATGCTTCGTAAAGAAAGAATCACCCCTTCTATGCAACAGATATTGTATAATATTGTTGTCAATGAAGATTTTCTTGGTGTAGAAAATAATATCCGCCGAAGGCATTCTTTATGGTTGAGCACATTGTTCCATGATTCAACAAATTTTTGGTAAGAGCATTTCTTCCACCTTCACATCTTTGTTGCTGATGCGATATGATGTATAATGTAATGGTATGCGAAATGATGTGATGGTATGATGCAGCATGATGTTTATGCCGGAGACACACGCCCACACGAAAACACACCCAAACTCTGCATCCCCTTAGGAACGATTTTGAGTCCCTTCACCTTCTATTTCGGTGGCATTTAAGCTCTGCATTCCCTTAGGAACGACTTTTGAGCTTCTTCACCTTCTATTTTGGTGGCATCTTAGCTCTACATCCCCTTAGGAACGACTTTTGAGCTTCGGAACTTACTCTGCGCTCCCTTAGGTACGACTTTGTAGCTTTGGAACTTACTCTGCGCTCCCTTAGGAATGACTTTGTAGCTTCAGAACTTACTCTGCGCTCCCTTAGGAACGACCTTTGACACTTCGGAAGTTTTTGTTAAGGGGATGCGCTCCACACTCGATGGTGTGACCACAGTATTATTACATCAAATTGGAATTTAATCCTTTGAATTGTTTTTCATACAAGAAAATAGAATGGCGGAAAGAACTAAGATACACCAGGGTAGGATATTTTTTTAAATCAACACCTTTAATAAATGTGCTTCGACTCAGGCATAGTGATGTTGACTGTGCGAGCTTCGGACTCCTCCCAAAGGTCACGCTGTTGCTGAGCGTGGTGATGCCCTTCTGGCTATTGGCCGCGAAGCATGGTAGGTGCTAGCGGTGGTGGTGGTGGCAACTGGGCCTAGGAATCTGGAGAATGGCTTGCTTGAAGCAACAGAGGTCGTAGGCTATTGATTGCCTACATATTCTAGGACATAAGGAGAATAGCACGAAGCAGTATGTAGGATCTGCTTCGGCTAGTTCTGTCGTGCTTCAGCTTCGGCAATTTCTTTCTGTTTCTGAATCGTAACTTGGCATGTCCTTGTGGTATGCCCTTTGTCTTCACCGCAGAACAAACAAAACAGCTTCCTGGGCTGATCATCATATCTTCCTCCGAAGCTTCTGCCCCCTCTACCTCTTGGAGCTGGTGGCCTGAAAGAACTTTGTTGTGCCCCTGATAATTGGGAGTTGTGCTGCTGCCTTTGGGTTTGGTTGCCCCTGTCGTCACATGAGATGGCATTATGGATTTACCTGACATGCCTGGGGTGGAATCTTCCTCCGAAGCCCCTGGCCATTTCAGAGTATCTGTAGGCTTCTTCCCTTCTTTGCCGAAAATCATTGTCGGCTCTGATGTACTCATCTATTTTCTGGAGAAGCTTCTCTAAGGTTTGCGTTGGCTTCCTTGCGAAGTATTGCGCCGTAGGTCCTGGCCGGAGCCCCTTGATCATGGCCTCAATGACGATCTCATTGGGCACTGTAGGTGCTTGGGCTCTCAGCCTCAAGAACCTTCAAACATACGCCTGCAAGTAGTCCTTCTGGTCCTGGGTACACTAAAAGAGAGCTTGGGCAGTGACCGGCTTCGTTTGAAAACCCTGAAAGCTGGTCACTAACATGTCCTTTAGCTTCTGCCATGACGTAATTGTCCCTGGCCAAAGAGAGGAGTACCAAGTTTGAGCTATGCTTTTGACTGCGATGACGAAGGACTGCCATGACTGCAGTATTGCCCCCATATAAGGATATGGTTGCTTCATAGCTCATTAGGAATTGCTTCGGGTCTAAGTGCCCGTCATACATGGGGAGTTGAGGTGGCTTGTATGACGGCGGCCACGGAGTAGCCTGTAATTCTACAGCTAAGAGAGAAACATCATCAAAAGCAAAATTGTCGTGATGAAAGTCACCGTACCATTCATCATCATTGAATAAGCTTTCTTGGTGAAGCTCCCTGTGTTGGGGCCTTGGGCCTTGGTCATCCTGAGTGAGGTGACGCATTTCTTCAGTAGCTTCGTCAATCTTCTTCTGAAGGTCAGCGAGCCAAAGCATCTTTTCCCTCTTTCTTTGCACCTGTTGGTGGATAGCCTCCAGATCCCTGATCTAGCTCCTTCTCCTAAGGTGTTGGGTTAGTAGCCTTCCTCTTCTGGCTCCTACCTTCTCGCAACGTCTCTTGATTAGTATCCAGTGGCTGCAGGGCAGCCCCTGGCACCATTGTCTTCTTCGGTGGCAATTCGAAAGTCGATGCTTATCGAAGGTGGTCGATTGAGTTCACCAGAGGTGGCTGCCAATGTTGGTCCTTGTTATCGAATGTTATACATCAAACAAAGCAACACAATTGTTAACGATTAGAGACCTGCGTCTTTCGAAGCATTATCTCCTTCGGGATATAATGATCTTCAGACGAAGGTCGTGAAGGGCATACCTTCATCATTTCAATGAACGAATATAAATAGAGACACATGGAACATAGTAGAATATGAATAATCATTACAAATTGAAAGTCGCCTAGAGGGGGGGTGAATAGGGCGAAACTGAAATTCTCAAAAATAATCACAACTACAAGCCGGGTTAGCGTTAGAAATATAATAGAGTCCACGAGAGAGGGTGCAAAACAAATTGCAAGCGAATAATGAAGTGAGACACACAGATTTGTTTTACCGAGGTTTGGTTCTCTCAAACCTACTCCCCGTTGAGGAGGCCACAAAGGCCGGGTCTCTTTCAACCCTTACCCTCTCTCAAACGGTCCCTCGGACCGAGTGAGGTTATCTTCTCAATCACTTGGAACACAAAGTTCCCACAAGGACCACCACAAGATTGGTGTCTCTTGCCTCAATTACAAGTGAGTTTGATCGCAAGAAAGAATCAAGAAAGAAGAAAGCAATCCAAGCGCAAGAGCTTGAAAGAACACAAGCAAATCTCTCTCACTAGTCACTAAAGCTTTGTGTGAAATTTGGGAGAGGATTTGATCTCTTGAGTGTGTCTAGAATTGAATGCCTAGCTCTTGTAAGTGGTTGGAAGTGTGAAAACTTGGATGACTTGAATGAGGGGTGGTTGGGGGTATTTATAGCCCCAACCACCAAACTAGTCGTTTGGTGCAGGCTAGCTGTCGTATGGTGCACCGGACAGTCCGGTGCACACCGGACAGTCCGGTGCGCCAGCCACGTCACCAAAGCCGTTGGGTTCTGACCGTTGGAGCTCTGACTTCTGGGCCCGCCTGGATGTCCGGTGGCGCACCGAACATGTACTGTAGAGTGTCCGGTGCGCCAGCATGGGCGTGCCTGACCACAGCGCGCGCTGGCGCGCAATAAATGCGCCTGCAGGTAGCCGTTGGCGCCGAAGTAGCCGTTGCCCCGTAGTTACACCGGACAGTCCGGTGTACACCGGACATGTCCGGTGAATTATAGCGGAGCAGCCGAAGTGAATTCCCGAGGCTGCCGAGTTCGTGAGGCCGCTCTTCCTTGGAGCACCGGACATTGTCCGGTGTACACCGGACAGTCCGGTGAATTATAGTGGAGTTGCCTCTGGATTTTTCCGAAGGTGACGAGTTTGAGTTGGAGTCCTCTGGTGCACCGGACATGTCCGGTGGCACACCGGACAGTCCGGTGCGCCAGACCAGAGGTGCCTTCGGTTGTCCCTTTGCTCTTTTGTTGAACCCAATACTTGGTCTTTTTATTGGCTAAGTGTGAACCTTTGGCACCTGTATAACTTATACACTAGAGCAAACTAGTTAGTCCAATTATTTGTGTTGGGCAATTCAACCACCAAAATTAATTAGGGACTAGGTGTAAGCCTAATTCCCTTTCAATCTCCCCCTTTTTGGTGATTGATGCCAACACAAACCAAAGCAAATATAAAAGTGCATAATTGAACTAGTTTGCATAATGTAAGTGCAAAGGTTGCTTGGAATTGAGCCAATATAAATACTTACAAGATATGCATGGATTGTTTCTTTATTTTTAACATATTGGACCATACTTGCACCACAAGTTTTGTTTTGCAAATTCTTTTGTAAATTCTTTTCAAAGACTTTTGCAAGATAGTCAAAGGTAAATGAGTAAGATTTTTGCGAAGCATTTTCAAGTTTGAAATTTTCTCCCTTTGTTTCAAATGCTTTTCCTTTGACTAAACAAAACTCCCCCTCAAATACATTCTCCTCTTAGTGTTCAAGAGGGTTTTAAGACATCAATTTTGAAAATACTACTTGCTCCCCCTTTAGAACACAAAGAGATACCAAATTGAAATTTACCAATTGAAAATCATTAATTTTAAAATTAGGGTGGTGGTGCGGTCCTTTTGCTTTGGGCCAATACTTTCTCCCCCTTTGGCATGAATCGCCAAAAACGGATACTTTGAATGAAATATAGGCCCTAGACAACTATTTTCTCCCCTTTGGCAAATAAAACATATGAGTGAAGATTATACCAAAGACGGGGAATGAAGCGGAGCGATGGCGAAGGATGAGTGGTAGAGTGGAGTGGAAGCCTTTGTCTTCGCCGAAGACTCCAATTCCCTTTCAATATACCTATGACTTGGTTTGAAATACACTTGAAAACAAATTAGTCATAGCATATATAAAAGAGACATGATCAAAGGTATACTTGTGTGCTATGTGTGCAAATTAGCAAAAGAAATTCCTAGAATCAAGAATATTGAGCTCATGCCTAAGTTTGGTATAAGTTTGTTCATCAAGAGGCTTGGCAAAGATATTGGCTAATTGATCCTTAGTGTTAATGTATGCAATCTCGATATCCCCCTTTTGTTGGTGATCCCTAAGAAAATGATATCGAATGGCTATGTGTTTAGTGCGGCTATGCTCAACGGGATTATCCGCCATGCGGATTGCACTCTCATTATCACATAGAAGAGGAACTTTGGTTAATTTGTAACCATAGTCCCGCAGGGTTTGCCTCATTCAAAGCAATTACGCACAACAGTGGCCTGCGGCAATATACTCGGCTTCGGCGGTAGAAAGAGCAACCGAATTTTGCTTCTTTGAAGCCCAAGACACCAAGGATCTTCCCAAGAACTGGCAAGTCCCCGATGTGCTCTTTCTATTAATCTTACACCCTGCCCAATCGGCATCCAAATAACCAATCAAATCAAATGTAGATCCCCGAGGGTACCAAAGCCCAAACTTAGGAGTATAAGCCAAATATCTCAAGATCCGTTTTACGGCCGTAAGGTGTGATTCCTTAGGGTCGGCTTGGAATCTTGCACACATGCATACGGAAAGCATAATGTCCGGTCGAGATGCACATAAACAAAGCAATGAACCAATCATCGATCGGTATACCTTTTGATCGACGGATTTACCTCCCGTGTCGAGGTCGAGATGCCCATTGGTTCCCATGGGTGTCTTGATGGGCTTGGCATCCTTCATTCCAAACTTGGTTAGAATGTCTTGAGTATACTTCGTTTGGCAAATGAAGGTGCCCTCTTGGAGTTGCTTGACTTGGAATCCTAGAAAATACTTCAACTCCCCCATCATCGACATCTCGAATTTCTGTGTCATGATCCTACTAAATTCTTCACATGTAGATTCGTTAGTAGACCCAAATATGATATCATCAACATAAATTTGGCATACAAACAAATCATTGTCAAGAGTCTTAGTGAATAAAGTAGGATCGGCCTTGCCGACTTTGAAGCCATTAGCAATAAGGAAATCTCTAAGGCATTCATACCATGCTCT
Organism: Zea luxurians; assembly: GCA_029449295.1. Taxonomy (NCBI): domain Eukaryota; kingdom Viridiplantae; phylum Streptophyta; class Magnoliopsida; order Poales; family Poaceae; genus Zea; species Zea luxurians. Next base: position 1,558,143 of record JAOPSE010000173.1, on the reverse strand, counting down.
TGGGGCTTGCTTGAGCCCATAAAGCGCCTTAGAGAGCCTATAGACATGGTTAGGATACTCACTATCTTCAAAGCCGGGAGGTTGCTCAACATAGACCTCTTCCTTGATTGGTCCATTGAGGAAAGCACTCTTCACGTCCATTTGGTAAAGCTTGAATCCATGGTAAGTAGCATAGGCTAATAATATGCGAATGGACTCAAGCCTAGCTACGGGTGCATAGGTTTCACCAAAATCCAAACCTTCGACTTGTGAATACCCCTTGGCCACGAGTCGAGCTTTGTTCCTTGTCACCACACCATGCTCATCTTGCTTGTTGCGGAAGACCCACTTGGTTCCTACAACATTTTGGTTAGGACGTGGAACTAAATGCCATACCTCGTTCCTCGTGAAATTGTTGAGCTCCTCTTGCATCGCCATCACCCAATCCGAATCTTGGAGTGCTTCCTCTACCCTGTGTGGCTCAATAGAGGAAACAAAAGAGTAATGCTAACAAAAATGTGCAACACGAGATCGAGTGGTTACCCCCTTATGAATGTCACCGAGGATGGTGTCGACGAGGTGATCTCGTTGGATTGCTTGGTGGACTCTTGGGTGTGGCGGCCTTGGTTCTTCATCCTCCTTGTCTTGATCATTTGCATCTCCCCCTTGATCATTGCCATCATTTTGAGGTGGCTCATCATTTTGTTCTTCCTCTTTATCAACTTGAGCCTCGTCCTCATTTTGGGTTGGTGGAGATGCTTGCGTGGAGGAGGATGGTTGATCTTGTGCATTTGGAGGCTCTTCGAATTCCTTAGGACACACATCCCCAATGGACATGTTCCTTAGCGCGATGCATGGAGCCTGTTCTTCACCTATCTCATCAAGATCAACTTGCTCTACTTGAGAGCCGTTAGTCTCATCAAACACAACGTCACAAGAAACTTCAACAAGTCCTGAGGACTTGTTAAAGACTCTATATGCCCTTATGTTTGAGTCATATCCTAGTAAAAAGCCTTCTACAGTTTTAGGAGCAAATTTAGATTTTCTACCTCTTTTAACAAGAATAAAGCATTTGCTACCAAAAACTCTAAAATATGAAATATTGGGCTTTTTACCGGTTAGGAGTTCATAGGATGTTTTCTTGAGGATTCGGTGTAGATATAACCGGTTGATGGCGTAGCAGGCGGTGTTGACCGCCTCGGCCCAAAACCGATCCGGTGTCTTGTATTCATCAAGCATGGTTCTTGCCATGTCCAAGAGAGTTCGATTCTTCCTCTCCACTACACCATTTTGTTGTGGGGTGTAGGGAGAAGAGAACTCATGCTTGATGCCCTCCTCCTCAAGGAAGCCTTCAATTTGAGAGTTCTTGAACTCCGTCCCGTTGTCGCTTCTAATTTTCTTGATCCTTAAGCCGAACTCATTTTGAGCCCGTCTCAAGAATCCCTTTAAGGTCTCTTGGGTATGAGATTTTTCCTACAAAAAGAATACCCAAGTGAAGCGAGAATAATCATCCACAATAACTAGACAGTACTTACTCCCGCCGATGCTTATGTAAGCGATCGGGCCGAATAAATCCATGTGTAGGAGTTCCAGTGGCCTGTCACTTGTCATGATGTTCTTGTGTGGATGATCAGTGCCAACTTGCTTCCCGGCTTGGCATGCGCTACAAATCCTGTCTTTCTCAAAATGAACATTTGTTAGTCCTAAAATGTGTTCTCCCTTTAGAAGCTTATGAAGATTCTTCATTCCAACATGGGCTAGTCGGCGGTGCCAGAGCCAACCCAAGTTAGTCTTAGCAATTAAGCAAGTGTCGAGTTCAGCTCTATCAAAATCTACCAAGTATAGCTGACCCTCTAACACTCCCTTAAATGCTATTGAATCATCACTTCTTCTAAAGACAGTGACACCTACATCAGTAAAGAGACAGTTGTAGCCCATTTGACATAATTGAGATACAGAAAGCAAATTGTAATCTAAAGAATCTACAAGAAAAACATTGGAAATAGTATGGTCAGGTGATATAGCAATTTTACCCAATCCTTTGACCAAACCTTGATTTCCATCCCCGAATGTGATAGCTCGTTGGGGATCTTGGTTTTTCTCATATGAGGAGAACATCTTCTTCTCCCCTGTCATGTGGTTTGTGCACCCACTGTCGAGTATCCAACTTGAGCCCCCGGATGCATAAACCTACAAAACAATTTCAGTTCTTGACTTTAGGTACCCAAACGGTTTTGGGTCCTTTGGCATTAGAAACAAGAACTTTGGGTACCCAAACACAAGTCTTGGAGCCCTTGTGTTTGCCCCCAACAAACTTGGCAACTACCTTGCCGGATTTGTTAGTAAGCACATAAGATGCATCAAAAGTCTTAAATGAAATGTTATGATCATTTGATGCATTAGGAGTTTTCTTTCTAGGCAACTTGGCACGGGTTGGTTGCCTAGAGCTAGATGTCTCACCCTTATACATAAAAGCATGATTAGGGCCAGAGTGAGACTTCCTAGAATGAGTTCTCCTAATTTTGCTCTCGGGATAACCGGCAGGGTACAAAATGTAACCCTTGTTATCCTGAGGCATGGGAGCCTTGCCCTTAACAAAGTTAGACAAATTTTTAGGAGGGGCATTAAGTTTGACATTGTCTCCCCTTTGGAAGCCAATGCCATCCTTGATGCCAGGGCGTCTCCCATTATAGAGCATACTTCTAGCAAATTTAAACTTTTCATTTTCTAAGTTATGCTCGGCAATTTTAGCATCTAATTTTGCTATATGATCATTTTGTTGTTTAATTAAGTCCATGTGATCATGAATAGCATCAACATCAATATCTCTACATCTAGTACAAATAGACACATGCTCAATAGTAGATGTAGAGGGTTTGCAAGAATTAAGTTCAACAATCTTAGCATGCAAAATATCATTGTTATCTCTAAGATTGGAAATTGTAACATTGCAAACATCTAATTCTTTAGCCTTAGCAATCAATTTCTCATTCTCATTTCTAAGGCTAGCAATAGAGACATTCAACTCATCAATCCTAGCAAGTAAATCAACATTATCATTTCTAGAATTGGAAGTTGAATCAATACAAACATGAGAATCAACCTTAGCAATTAATTTAGCATTTTCATTTCTAAGGTTGGCAATAGTGTCATGGCATGTGCTTAGCTCACTAGATAATTTCTCACATTTTTCTACCTCAAGAGCATAAGCATTCTTAACCTTAACATGCTTTCTATTTTCCTTGATTAGGAAGTCCTCTTGGGAGTCCAAGAGATCATCCTTTTCATGGATGGCACTAATTAGCTCATTTAGTTTTTCCTTTTGTTGCATGTTTAGGTCGGCAAAAAGGGTACGCAAATTATTTTCCTCATCACTAGCATTATCATCACTAGAGGACTCATATTTAGTGGAGGATTTAGATTTAACCTTCTTCCTTTTGCCGTCCTTTGCCATGAGGCACTTGTGGCCGACGTTGGGGAAGAGGAGTCCCTTGGTGACGGCGATGTTGGCGGCGTCCTCGTCGGAGGAGGAGGAGTCGGTGGAGCTCTCGTCGGAGTTCCACTCGCTGCACACGTGGGCATCGCCGCCCCTCTTCTTGTGGTACCTCTTCTTTTCTCTCCTCTTGCCCTTCTTGTCGTTATCCCTGTCACTGTCACTTGATAATGGACATTTAGCAATAAAGTGACCGGGCTTACCACACTTGTAGCAAACCTTCTTGGAACGGGATTTGTAGTCCTTCCCCTTCCGTTGCTTGAGGATTTGGCGAAAGCTTTTGATGATTAAAGCCATCTCCTCATTGTTGAGCTTGGAGGCGTCAATTGGTTGTCTACTCGGTGTAGACTCCTCCTTCTTCTCCTCCGTCGCCTTAAATGCCACCGGTTGTGCTTCGGACGTGGAGGGTTCATCAAGCTCGTTGATCTTCTTTGAGCCTTTAATCATACATTCAAAGCTCACAAAATTCCCGATTACTTCCTCGGGAGTCATTAGTGTGTATCTAGGATTACCACGAATTAATTGAACTTGAGTGGGGTTAAGGAAAATGAGAGATCTTAGAATAACCTTAACCACCTCGTGGTCGTCCCATTTCTTGCTCCCGAGGTTGCGCACTTGGTTCACCAAGGTTTTGAGCCGGTTGTACATATCTTGTGGCTCCTCCCCTTGGCGAAAACGGAAGCGACCGAGCTCCCCCTCGATCGTTTCCCGCTTGGTGATCTTGGTGAGTTCATCACCTTCGTGCGCGGTCTTGAGTAGGTCCCAAATCTCCTTCGCACTCTTCAACCCTTGCACCTTGTTATATTCCTCTCTACTTAGAGAGGCGAGGAGTATGGTTGTGGCTTGGGAGTTGAAGTGCTCGATTTGGGCCACTTCGTCCGTATCATAGTCTTCATCCCCTACGAATGGTACCTGTGCTCCAAACTCAACAACATTCCATATACTTTTGTGGAGTGAGGTTAGATGAAATTTCATTAAATCACTCCACCTAGCATAATCTTCGCCATCAAAGGTTGGCGGTTTGCCTAATGGAACGGAAAGTAATGGAGTATGTCTAGATGTACGAGGGTAGTGTAAGGGGATCTTACTAAACTTCTTGCGCTCTTGGTGCTTAGAAGTTACGGACGGCGCGTCGGAGTCGGAGGTGGATGTCGATGAAGAATCGGCCTCATAGTAGACCACCTTCCTCATCCTCTTTTTCTTGTCCCCACTCCGATGCGGCTTGTGGGAAGAAGATTTCTCCTTCTTCACTTTGTGGTGAGAAGAAGAAGATCTTTTCTCCTTCTGTTTGGAGGAGTCCTTCTTCTTCTTCCTCTTGGTGCGGGACTCTTCCGATGAAGTGCTCCCGTGGCTTGTAGTGGGCTTGTCGCCGGTCTCCATCTCCCTCTTGGTGTGATCTCCCGACATCACTTCGAGCGGTTAGGCTCTAATGAAGCACCGGGCTTTGATACCAATTGAAAGTTGCCTAGAGGGGGGTGAATAGGGCGAAACTGAAATTCTCAAAAATAATCACAACTACAAGCCGGGTTAGCGTTAGAAATATAATAGAGTCCGCGAGAGAGGGTGCAAAACAAATTGCAAGCGAATAATAAAGTGAGACACACGGATTTGTTTTACCGAGGTTTGGTTCTCTCAAACCTACTCCCCGTTGAGGAGGCCACAAAGGTCGGGTCTCTTTCAACCCTTACCCTCTCTCAAACGGTCCCTCGGACCGAGTGAGGTTTTCTTCTCAATCACTTGGAACACAAAGTTCCCACAAGGACCACCACAAGATTGGTGTCTCTTGCCTCAATTACAAGTGAGTTTAATCGCAAGAAAGAATCAAGAAAGAAGAAAGCAATCCAAGCGCAAGAGCTCGAAAGAACACAAGCAAATCTCTCTCACTAGTCACTAAAGCTTTGTGTGAAATTTGGGAGAGGATTTGATCTCTTGAGTGTGTCTAGAATTGAATGCTGTCGGCGTTTCGAGACCGGGGGGTCCCCGAGCCGACGAGTGAGTGTGCCGCGTGCCCCAGCCCAGATGGGTCGAGCGCGTGGGCGAGCGCGAAGGGGGGAAAGAGCGAGGTGGCCGGAGCCGGGTCATGAGGGAGTTGGAGATCCCGCGGCCTTCGTGTTCGTCCCGCGCCCAGGTCGGGTGCGCTTGCAGTAGGGGGTTACAAGCGTCCGCGCGGGTGAGGGGAGCGAGCGGCCCCAAGAGAGCGCCTGCCCCTGCCCTCGTTCCCGCGAGGCCAACCTTCCCTAAGAAGGCCCTGGTCCTTCCTTTTATAGGCATAAGGAGAGGATCCAGGTGTACAAATGGGGGTGTAGCAAGGTGCTACATGTCTAGCGGGGGAGAGCTAGCGCCCTAAGTACATGCCAAGGTGGCAGCCGGAGAGATCTTGGCACCCAGCTGGTGTGGCGTCGTGGCTGTCGGGGAAGCAATGGAGCCTGGCGGAGGGACAGCTGTCGGAGTGGTTGGGCCCTTGCTGACGTTCCCCTGCTTCCGTAAGGGAGCTGAGAGCCGCCGTCGTCATGGATCTAGCGGGGCGCCATCATTGCCTATCTGGCGGAGCCGGCCAGATGGGACGTCGGTCCTGTTCTCTGCGGCCCGAGTCGGCTCGGGGTAGGGTGATGATGACGCTTCCTGTTGACGTGGCGGACTTGTGCCCTAGGTCGGGCAACGTGGAGGCTCCTCCGAAGCCGAGGTCGAGTCTGTCCTGCATGGCCGAGGCCGAGCCCGAGCTCCTGGGTCGGGCGAGGCGGAGGTCGTTCGGCAGAGGCTAGGGCGGAGTCCGAGCCCTGGGTCGGGCGAAGCGGAGTTCGTCGTCTTCCGGGGCCTTAGCCCGAGTCCGAGCCCTGGGTCGGGCGGAGCGGAGTTCGCCGTCTTCCGGGGCCTTAGCCCGAGTCCGAGCCCTGGGTCAGGCGGAGCGGAGTTCGCCGTCTTCCGGGGCCTTAGCCCGAGTCCGAGCCCTGGGTCGGGCGGAGCGGAGTTTGCCGTCTTCCGGGGCCTTAGCCCGAGTCCAAGCCCTGGGTCGGGCGGAGCGGAGTTCGCCGTCTTCCGGGGCCTTAGCCCGAGTCCGAGCCCTGGGTCGGACGGAGCTTCCTATGGCGCTTTTGGCCAAGCCTGGCCGCCCGTCAGTCTCACTCTTTGCGTTAAATGCCCCAGTGACTTGGTCGGTCGGCGCGGTGATTTAGTCAGCGTTGCTTCTTAACGAAGGCAAGGCCTCGGGCGAGCCGGAGATGCGTCTGCCGTAAAAAAGGGGGCCTCGGGCGAGACGGAAACACCTCAGGGTCGGCTGCCCTTGCCCGAGGCTAGGCTCGGGCGTGGCGTGATCGAGTCGCTCGTATGGACTGATCCCTGACTTAATCAAACCCATCAGGCCTCTGCAGCTTTATGCTGATGGGGGTTACCAGCTGAGAATTAGGCGTCTTGAGGGTACCCCTAATTATGGTCCCCGACAGTAGCCCCCGAGCCTCGAAGGGAGTGTTAGCACTCGCTTGGAGGCTTTCGTCGCACTTTTTTGCAAGGGGACCAGCCTTTCTCGGTTGCACTTTGTTCCGGTGGTGCGCGCGAGCGCACCCGCCGGGTGTAGCCCCCGAGGCCTCGGAGGAGTGGTTTCACTCCTTCGAGGTCTTAATGCCTTGCGTAATGCTTCGGCTGGTCTGGCGGTTCCCTCATGCGAACAGGCCGTAGCCCGGGTGCACTGTTGGGGCCCAAGTTCTCGGGCTGGTATGTTGACGCTGTCAACGGTTTGGCCGGAGCCGGGTTTGCGAGAGCAGCCCCCGAGCCTCCGCACAGGGCGAGAGGACGATCAGGGACAGACTCGGCTTTTTACATACGCCCCTACGTCGCCTTTCCGCAAGGAGGAGGGGGAAGAGCGCCATGTTACCCTCGATGGGCACCGAACATGGTGTCTCCGGTGAGCTGCAATCGGGTAATCTGAGTGGACGTCCGTGCCCCGTTCATTGGGGGTCGGCTAGGGGCCCGGAGGCACGCCCAAAAGTACCTGCGGGTGACCTGCCGGACCCGGTCCCCTGGCGACGGGGTCCGAGGGCTCGATGCCTCCCTCTGATGGGATTCCGTTACAGGATCGTTCCCGCTGGTCTCGGAAATGTCCTAGGGTACCTCGGGAGCGCAGCCCGAGCCTTGGTTATGTATCAAACGTACCCCTGGTCATCCCTCGCTCGGTGTCTGAGGCGACTGTGAACCCTTCGGGGGGCCAGCCTTCGAACCCCTGATCAGTAATGGGCGCGGAGCCCGAGTAGCCTGAGGCGGTCGTGGAACCTTTCGGGGGGCCGACCTTCGAACCTCTGACCAGTAGTGGGTGTCGGGCCCACGCGATCTGAGGCGGCTGTTGAACCCTTCGGGGGGCCAGCCTTTGAACCCCTGATCAGTAAGGAGGCTCGGAGCCTAGTTCCTTCACGGGGAAGGACCCCTTTGGGGGTATCCCCCTTCCCGGTCCCTGTTGCAAGAGATAGAGAAAGAGGAAAAAGGGAAAAAGGATACGAAATTGAACGACGTGGCGTACCTTTTTTGGTGTGGTCGTTTTGGCGAAGGCGAAGCGTCGCCAGCTGCTCCTGCCAGAAGCGTCTGTCCAGCCGCGGAGTTAATGCGCCGGGGCGAGTAGTTGGCGAGGCTGCCGTTGCGCGTGCGCGAGCCGTTCGAGGAACGGGTCACGGGCGCGTCGTCTTCACACCGTGAGAGGGGGTTCTCTCGCTGCCTCCGGATGGGACGTGAGCTTGGCTGACGGCGTGACCGCTGCTCTCTCGCGCCTGCCACCGTCATTACTGCCGGCCCACTTTTGACCGCGTTTGACCGCTGCGTCAGGCTGGTGCCGCTGGGTCGCGCGCTGGGTCGCCTTGGGTCGCGGTATTGGTTCCGCAATCGAGGAGGTGCGGCGGTGGCGCAAGTGGTACAGTGGCTTACATGCAGCATCCGGCGCGCCGGTTGCGCGACGCGTGGGCGTGAGCCTCCGTGCTGGCCTGTCAGGAGTCGGAGAAGCGCGTCCACTTGGCGCGGTTGCATGCCGCCTGCATGGCTGCCCGCCCCTTTCGCCCGTTGGTCTGGGCAAAAGTGGAAGGTCACTTGTAACCGCTGGGTGGTTGCGTGCGCCGTGCGCGGCGGTTCGGCTTCTTCTGCTCGGAGTCGGTCTGCATGACAGGTGGGTCCCAGCCCCCGCGCCGCAGGGGAGGGCTTTGGAGGCGTGCTGGAGAAAACTCAGCCCGTGACGGTTGGGGGCGCAAGCAGGGAGAGTTGCCTTTAAAAGGAGGGCGACTCCTTTCGTAAGGCGACCATGTCTTCTTCCTCCCTTATGCATCGTGTCTTTCCACCTTTCAAGCCCCCGGATGGGGGAAACCGCCGTCTCCGTGCCTCATCGTCGGAGGACACTACTCCATGGGAGTGGGTACCTTTCAGCCATCGTTCGGCTTCAAGGATTTTCATCATGCAGCCCGGCTGCACCCCTCCACCGGCGGTCACCCAAGAGGGTGACCTCCGGCTTGATGGTGGGGGAAAGCGAGCCGGGCTGCGGCCTCTGCCCCTCCCTCAGCCTCAAGGATTTTCATCACCAGGGCTGTGGAGGGGAGTGTGCCGAGTTGGGGTCGGCCCCTGCGCGGGCGGTGGCCCGCTCCTTCCTTCAGTGATCGGGGGGAAGGGCGGGAGTCGTTCGTGGCGCTAACAGCTGCACCGTGCCCGGCTCTCTGAGCCGAGCAGTTTCGGAACCGCTCCCGGTGCCGCCTTCCGCCACAGCAGCTGGAAGAGGTTCTTCCGCCGGCGCGACAGCCAAGGTTGGCCATGGGCCGACCTCCAACTCTACGGCCTTCTGCCCGTCCTTGCCTCTCGAGTTTGGGCAAGGGCGGGGGCCTCCTAGCAGCAGCATCCGCCCTGAGGCCATCATTGCTGCTGTTCGGCCCCCCGGGGCAGAAGTCTTCATCGTCGCCGCTGTCGGGGCGGGCGGCGACATGCCGTTCGTCGGTCTTCTGTTGCCCCGCAGGCCCACCCCTATCGAGTGGGGTTGTTCGTACCTGCGGAGGGGGAACCAGAGTTCCGTTTGTAATGGCACTTCGAGTGCCGGGTTTTTTTGTTCATTTTGGCTTTCGGGGCCTGAACATGTATGTCGGCATGGAGCCGTGTTTTTTTCCCATTTCCGAGCACTAAGACTCGTCTGCTGATTGTCTGAACCGCTTCACCAAGCATGAGTCGCCCCGTGTCAAGGTGACGAGTGAGGTATCCATATCCCGGAGGCGTAGGAGTCCCTCGGCTCGGTCGGCCCTGCTGTCCGAGGCTCCTCTAGCTTAGTTAAAGAGACCCCTCGGCCGCTCTTCGACGAGCCGAGGCCAGGGGTAGCGATATCAGCATGAACAGAGGCGGGGTTGGCTCGAAAATGAAACCTGGTTGGCCGGAGCCTAGCCGAGTTGTCCGCTGGCAGGATCGACGCCGGAGTTGGTCAGCCGAGGCCTCGGACCGGGCTGGTGCCCTCGGAAGGTGGTTGGCCGAGGCCCCGGAGGTGGCCGGCCGAGCCGCCCGCTCGGGCCAGATCCTGGAGGAGTCCCTGACAGCGATCGCTCGGGTGTGGTGATGTCGTCGTCCTTCGGAGCGGAGGCCCTCGGACCGCGTCGCCGTTTGCGGCTAGGTCGGGCCTCGCCGAAGGTGCCGTTGATGCCGAGGGTGTTGTCGCCCCCTTCCAGCGTCAAGACCCGAGCCTGTAGGATCAGCTTGTCTTGTAGCGTGTGCTTTATGCGACCGTCGAGGCCAGAACACACCCTTGTCGCGTGTTAAGCTGCGTCTCTCTTCCTCTTGTTTCGAGTGTCTGGACTTTTTGTCGGTAACAAGGATGTTTGTGCGAGCGAAAGTTGCTTCTCGCGGAAGGTGATGAGTGAGGTATCCGTATCCCGGAGGCGTGGGAGTCCCTCGACTCGGTCGGCCTTGCCGCTTACGCGCACTTTTACTCGTCCATGAGGCCCTATCACCGACTTGGTCGAGAAAACTCGAAGAATCACTTCGACAGAAGGGCTTCCGAACGTAGAGACTTGTTCGATCCGCGGAGTCACCTTATCCGAACACGAGTTACTTATCGCAGAAGGTGATGAGTGAGGTATCCGTATCCCGGAGGCGTAGGAGTCCCTCGGCTCGGTCAGCCTTGGCTGCTTACGTGTACCCCGTCGTTTCCAGGACCCACTTTTCGAAGTAGTCAAAAAGCACGAAAGATATTCTGGTAAAAGAGATTTTCTGTTCGAGGAAAATTTTGACGCAGAGGGGGTTTCCCCCTTTTAGCCCCCGAGGGAGGGTCGGGCTTTGCCGAGGCGAGGCCGACCCTTCCTTGTCGACTAAACTTTGCGTGGGTGCAAGGTATATGAACAACTTGGAAACATCTTAAGGGTAGAAGCGACGTAGCTGTTGGATGTTCCAAGCGTTGCCGTAGACCTCGCCTTGACTGTTGGCCAGCTTGTATGTTCCGGGCTTCAGAACTTTGGCGATGACGAATGGCCCCTCCCAGGGGGGCGTGAGCTTGTGCCTCCCTCGGGCGTCTTGCCGCAGCCGAAGCACCAGGTCGCCCACCTGGAGGTCTCGGGGTCGGATCCCTCGGGCGTGGTAGCGTCGCAGGGACTGCTGATACCGCGCCGAGTGTAGTAAGGCCCTGTCCCGAGCCTCGTCCAGCTGGTCCAGCGAGTCTTCTCGGTTAGCTTGGTTGCTTTCATCATCGTAGGCCCTCGTCCTCGGGGAGCCGTATTCCAGGTCAGTGGGCAAGACGGCCTCGGCCCCGTAGACCAGGAAGAATGGCGTGAAACCTGTGGCTCGGCTCGGCGTCGTCCTCAGGCTCCAGACCACCGAGGGGAGTTCCTTCATCCATCGCTTGCCGAACTTGTTGAGATCATTGTAAATCCGAGGCTTGAGCCCTTGTAGAATCATGCCGTTGGCACGTTCTACTTGCCCATTCGACATGGGATGAGCTACGGCGGCCCAGTCTACCCGGATGTTGTGATCCTCGCAAAAATCCAAGAATTTTTTGCCGGTGAACTGGGTGCCGTTGTCGGTGATGATGGAGTTCGGGACCCCGAAGCGATGGATGATGTTGGTGAAGAACGTCACCGCCTGCTCGGATCCGATGCTGTTCAGGGGTCGGACCTCGATCCACTTGGAGAATTTGTCGACGGCGACCAGCAGGTGCATGTAGCCCCCGGGCGCCTTCTGTAGAGGGCCGACGAGGTCCAGACCCCACACAGCGAAGGGCCAGGTGATGGGTATCGTCTGCAGAGCCTGAGCGGGCAGGTGGGTCTGCTTCGCATAGAATTGGCACCCTTCGCAGGCGCGGACAATTCTAGTGGCGTCAGCCACCGCCGTCGACCAGTAGAAGCCTTGGCGGAAAGCGTTCCCGACGAGGGTTCGAGGTGCTGCATGATGGCCGCAAGCCCCCGAGTGTATTTCCTGCAGGAGTTCCTAACCTTCGGCGATGGAGATGCATCGCTGGAGGATGCCCGAGGGGCTACGGTGGTAGAGCTCGTTCTCATCGCCCAGCAAGACGAACGACTTGGCGCGTCACGCTACCCGCCGAGCCTCGACTCGGTCGAGGGGCAGTTCTCCTTGGCGGAGATATTGCAAGTACGGGGTCTGCCAATCTTGATCTGGCGTGACCCCGCTCTGCTCCTCCTCGATGCGCAGTGCTTCGCCCTCGGGGGCCGAGGGTTCCTCGGGCTGAACCGAGGATGGCTCGGGCTGGGCCGAGGTCACCTCGGACGGGGCCGAGGGCGTCTCGGGCTCGGGCGTGTCGCCGATCTTGACGGAGGGTTGGTGCAGGTCCCGGGAGAAGACGTCCGGGGGAACCGTCGTTCGCCCCGAGGCTATCTTTGCCAGCTCGTCCGCAGTCTCGTTGTAGCGTCGGGCGATGTGGTTAAGCTCGAGCCCGTAGAACTTGTCTTCCAGGCGTCGAACCTCATCACAATAGGCCTCCATCTTCGGGTCGCGGCAGTGGGAGTTCTTCATGACTTGGTCGATGACGAGCTGCGAGTCGCCGCGTGCATCGAGGCGTCGGACCCCTAGCTCGATGGCGATTCGCAATCCGTTGATCAGAGCCTCGTACTCAGCCACATTGTTGGACGCCGGGAAATGGAGGCGGAGCACGTAGCGCAGGTGTTTCCCGAGGGGCGAGACGAAGAGCAGGCCCGCGCCGGCTCCCGTCTTCATCAGCGACCCGTCGAAAAACATGGTCCAGAGCTCCGGTTGGATCGGAGCCGTCGGCAACTGGGTGTCGACCCATTCGGCTACGAAGTCCGCCAGTACCTGGGACTTGATGGCCTTCCGAGGGGCGAACGAGATTGTCTCGCCCATGATTTCCACCGCCCACTTTGCGATCCGTCCCGAGGCTTCTCGGCACTGGATGATCTCCCCCAGGGGGAAGGATGACACCACAGTCACCGGATGAGACTCGAAGTAATGTCGCAGCTTTCGCCTCGTCAGGATCACTGCATACAGCAGCTTCTGGACTTGGGGGTAGCGGATCTTGGTCTCGGACAGCACCTCGCTGACGAAGTAAACTGGCCTCTGAATGGGCAAAGCATGCCCCTCTTCCTGCCTTTCGACCACGATCGCGGCGCTGACCACCTGAGTGGTAGCGGCGACGTAAACCAAGAGGGCTTCTCCATCAGCTGGGGGTACCAAGACGGGCGCCTGGGTGAGGAGCGCCTTCAGGTTCCCGAGAGCTTCCTCGGCCTCGGGAGTCCAAGTGAAGCACTCGGCCTTCCTTAAGAGACGGTACAGGGGCAGGCCTCTTTCGCCGAGGCGCGAGATGAAACGGCTCAAGGCCACGAGACATCCCATGACCCTCTGTACGCCTTTTAAGTCCTTGATGGGCCCCATGCTCGTGATGGCTGCGATCTTCTCCGGGTTGGCTTCGATGCCCCGCTCGGAGACGATGAATCCCAAGAGCATGCCTCGAGGCACCCCGAAGACGCACTTCTCGGGATTGAGCTTGACGCCCTTCGCCTTGAGACACCGGAATGTCACTTCAAGGTCGGAGAGAAGGTCGGAGGCTTTCCTCGTCTTGACTATGATGTCATCGACGTAGGCCTCGACCGTGCGACCGATGTGCTCGCCGAACACATGGTTCATGCACCGCTGGTACGTTACACCCGCGTTCCTCAAACCGAACGGCATGGTGACATAACAGTACATGCCGAAGGGCGTGATAAAAGAAGTCGCGAGCTGGTCGGACTCTTTCATCTTGATTTGATGATACCCTGAGTAGGCATCGAGGAAAGACAGGGTTTCGCACCCTGCAGTGGAGTCCACGATTTGATCGATGCGAGGTAGAGGGTAGGGGACCTTCGGACATGCTTTGTTGAGACCAGTGTAGTCTACACACATCCGCCATTTCCCCCCTTTCTTCCTCACAAGTACAGGGTTGGCAAGCCATTCGGGACGGAATACCTCTTTGATGAACCCTACTGCCATCAGCTTGTGGATCTCCTCGCCTATCACCCTGCGCCTTTCCTCGTCGAATCGGCGCAGAGGCTGTCTGACCGGTCGGGCTCCGGCCCGAATATCCAGCGAGTGCTCGGCGACATCCCTTGGTATGCCGGGCATGTCCGAGGGACTCCACGCAAAGACGTCGGCGTTTGCGCGGAGAAAGTCGACGAGCACTGCTTCCTATTTGGGGTCGAGCCCGGAACCGATCCGGATCTGCTTGGAGGTGTCGCCACTAGGGTCGAGAGGGACGGCCTTAACCGTCTCCGCTGGCTCGAAGTTGCCGGCATGTCGCTTCACGTCCGGCACCTCCCGGGAGAGGCTTTCCAGGTCGGCGATGAGGGCCTCGGACTCGGCGAGGGCCTCGGCGTACTCCACGCACTCCACATCGCATTCGAATGCGTGTTTGTACGTGGGGCCGACGGTGATGACCCCATTAGGGCCCGGCATCTTGAGCTTCAGGTAGGTGTAGTTGGGGATGGCCATGAACTTCGCGTAGCATGGCCTTCCCAACACTGCGTGGTAGGTTCCTCGGAACCCGACCACTTCGAACGTCAAAGTCTCCCTTCGGAAGTTGGAGGGTGTTCCGAAGCAGACAGGAAGGTCGAGCTGTCCGAGGGGCTGGACGCGCTTCCCAGGAATGATCCCGTGGAAGGGCGCAGCGCCTGCTCGGACGGATGACAGATCGACGCGCAGGAGCCTGAGGGTCTCGGCGTAGATGATATTGAGGCAGCTGCCCCCATCCATCAGGACCTTGGTGAGCCTGACGTCGCCGATGACAGGATCGACGACGAGCGGGTACTTCCCCGGACTCGGCACGTGGTCGGGGTGGTCATCCTGGTCGAAGGTGATGGGCTTGTCGGACCAGTCTAGGTAGACTGGCGCCGCCACCTTCACCGAGCAGACCTCCCGACGCTCTTGCTTACGATGCCGAGCCGAGGCATTCGCCGCATGCCCTCCGTAGATCATAAAGCAGTCGCGGACCTCGGGGAACTCTCCTGCTTGGTGATCTTCCTTTTTGTCGTCGTCGCGGGCCCTGCCACCCTCTGCGGGTGGCCCGGCCCGGTGGAAGTGGCGTCGAAGCATGACGCACTCCTCGAGGGTGTGCTTGACGGGCCCCTGATGGTAGAGGCACGTCTCCTTGAGTGCCTTGTCGAAGAGGTTGGCGCCTCCAGGGGGCTTCCGAGGGTTCTTGTATTCGGCGGCGGCGACAAGGTCTGTGCTGGCGGCGTCGCGTTTCGCTTGCGACTTCCTCCTGCCTTTCTTCTTGGCGCCGAGCGGAGTAGACGCCTCGGGGGCATCTTCCGACGGGCGGCCCTGGGGCTGCTTGTCCTTTCGGAAGATGGCCTCGACCGCCTCCTGACCAGAGGCGAACTTGGTGGCGATGTCCATCAGCTCGCTCGCCCTGGTGGGGGTCTTGCGACCCAACTTGCTCACCAGGTCACGGCAGGTGGTGCCGGCAAGGAACGCACCGATGACATCGGAGTCGGTGATGTTGGGCAGCTCGGTGCGCTGCTTCGAGAATCACCGGATGTAGTCCCGAAGAGACTCTCCCGGCTGTTGCCGGCAGCTTCGGAGGTCCCAGGAATTCCCGAGGCGCACGTACGTGCCCTGGAAGTTGCCGTCGAAAGCTTGGACCAGATCCTCCCAGTTGGAAATCTGCCCCGGAGGCAGGTGCTCCAACCAAGCGCGAGCAGTGTCGGAGAGGAACAGGGGGAGGTTGCGGATGATGAGGTTGTCGTCGTCCGTTCCACCCAGTTGACAGGCCAGGCGGTAGTCCGCGAGCCACAATTCCGGTCTCGTTTCCCCCGAGTACTTTGTGATAGTAGTCGGGGGTCGGAATCGGAGCGGAAACGGCGCCCGCCGAATGGCCCGGCTGAAGACCTGCGGACCGGGTGGTTCGGGCGAGGGACTCCGATCCTCCCCGCTGTCGTAGCGTCCCCCACGCCTGGGGTGATAACCTCGGCGCACCCTTTCGTCGAGGCGGGCCCGACGGTCGCGATGAGGGTGCTCGTCGCCGAGGTGGCCCGGGGCCGCAAGCGCGGTGTTGCGTGTGCGCCCGGTGTAGACCGAGGCTTCCCGCATGGGTCGGGAAGTCGCGGCACGAGGCTCCGAGGGGTACCCCTGCCTTCGGGAGGCAGAGCTCTCGGCCCGCCGGGCCGCAGCGCCTTCCAGGAGATGCTTGAGCTCTCCCTGGATTCGCCGACCCTCGGTGGTTGATGACTCCGGCATCGCGCGGAGGAGCATCGCTGCGGCGGCCAGGTCCTGACCGGTTCCGCCGGATGCGGGTGGCGGTCTGTCCCTGGCATCGTTGGCGATGTGGTGCTGGAGACCTTGGGGCAGGTGACGTATTTCTCCGGCCGGGGGCTGGCCCGCCCATACCTGCCCGACGTCCCGGCGGATTGCCTCGAGCGCTCCTGCTCCCTCAACGAGCCCGGCCCGCGCCCCGCGGACTTGCTCGAGCTGTGGGTCGTGACCCCCCGCCGGAACGGGGACCACAGCTAGCTCCCGCGGGATGTCGGCGCGAGGCGCTGGCCTTGGGGGATCACCATCCTCCGACATGCCGAGACAGCTGCCTCCGGAGGGATCCCCTAGCTCGATGTGGAAACATTCGCGGCTCGGGCCGCAGTCCTTGTCGTCAAGGCTGCGGCTGCCGTCGGAACAGTCGGAGAGGCAGTAGTTGCATGCGGTCATGAAGTCCCGCATGGCACTGGGGTTGCCAGATCCAGAGAAATCCCAGCAGATGCTGGGGTCGTCATCTTCCTCGGACCCAGAGAGTCCGTAGGTCGAGACGCCCGTCAATCGGTCCCAAGGCGACCGCACACGAAACCCGAAAGGGGTTGCACTCGCCTCAACGTGAGCGCCCGCCAAAGCGAGGTCACTAGGCGGGTTGAGGTTGAGTTGAAATGACAAAGGATGGGAATCAGCCGGTACCTTTTGGTCGACGAGGAGCGACGAAGTCACATCGGGGGCTGATCGCGCTGTCGTCCTGGGTGCGAGGGCGACGTCCTGCAGGCCCTCCGTGAGCGCGCTGGCGTCATCCACTTGCTCGGGGTCAGCGTGTCGCGGGGGGACGGCGCTCGCCTTCGCCTCAAACGCGAGGGTGATGCCCGACGCGTCCTCCGTTGGGGCGCTGGGGATGTCGATTTGCTCGACAGCCGACTGAGCGCAGCCTCCCGCTCGGCCCTGGTTGCCCCACCTCCTCCTCCGATGGCGAGGGAGAGGATGGGGCGAGCTCGAAAGTTGTCCTTCCCCCACGCGGGAAAGGCGTCGTCGATTCCGCCGCCGGCGGGCGGGCTGTCCGCCACCATTGTCGCTGTCGCGCGGCGGTGGGAGGAGTATCATGTCGTAGCTGTCGTCGAAAGACATGAACTCGAGGCTCCCGAAACGGAGCACCGTCCCGGGTTGAAGAGGTCGTTGGAGACTGCCCATCTGGAGCTTGACGGGAAACTGCTCGTCAACACGCAGCAGGCCCCTACCTGGCGCGCCAACTGTCGGCGTTTCGAGACCGGGGGGTCCCCGAGCCGACGAGTGAGTGTGCCGCGTGCCCCAGCCCAGATGGGTCGAGCGCGTGGGCGAGCGCGAAGGGGGGAAAGAGCGAGGTGGCCGGAGCCGGGTCATGAGGGAGTTGGAGATCCCGCGGCCTTCGTGTTCGTCCCGCGCCCAGGTCGGGTGCGCTTGCAGTAGGGGGTTACAAGCGTCCGCGCGGGTGAGGGGAGCGAGCGGCCCCAAGAGAGCGCCTGCCCCTGCCCTCGTTCCCGCGAGGCCAACCTTCCCTAAGAAGGCCCTGGTCCTTCCTTTTATAGGCGTAAGGAGAGGATCCAGGTGTACAAATGGGGGTGTAGCAAGGTGCTACGTGTCTAGCGGGGGAGAGCTAGCGCCCTAAGTACATGCCAAGGTGGCAGCCGGAGAGATCTTGGCACCCAGCTGGTGTGGCGTCGTGGTTGTCGGGGAAGCAATGGAGCCTGGCGGAGGGACAGCTGTCGGAGTGGTTGGGCCCTTGCTGACGTCCCCCTGCTTCCGTAAGGGAGCTGAGAGCCGCCGTCGTCATGGATCTAGCGGGGCGCCATCATTGCCTATCTGGTGGAGCCGGCCAGATGGGACGTCGGTCCTGTTCTCTGCGGCCCGAGTCGGCTCGGGGTAGGGTGATGATGACGCTTCCTGTTGACGTGGCGGACTTGTGCCCTAGGTCGGGCAACGTGGAGGCTCCTCCGAAGCCGAGGTCGAGTCTGTCCTGCATGGCCGAGGCCGAGCCCGAGCTCCTGGGTCGGGCGAGGCGGAGGTCGTTCGGCAGAGGCTAGGGCGGAGTCCGAGCCCTGGGTCGGGCGAAGCGGAGTTCGTCGTCTTCCGGGGCCTTAGCCCGAGTCCGAGCCCTGGGTCGGGCGGAGCGGAGTTCGCCGTCTTCCGGGGCCTTATCCCGAGTCCGAGCCCTGGGTCAGGCGGAGCGGAGTTCGCCGTCTTCTGGGGCCTTAGCCCGAGTCCGAGCCCTGGGTCGGGCGGAGCGGAGTTCGCCGTCTTCCGGGGCCTTAGCCCGAGTCCGAGCCCTGGGTCGGGCGGAGCGGAGTTCGCCGTCTTCCGGGGCCTTAGCCCGAGTCCGAGCCCTGGGTCGGGCGGAGCTTCCTATGGCGCTTTTGGCCAAGCCTGGCCGCCCGTCAGTCTCACTCTTTGCGTTAAATGCCCCAGTGACTTGGTCGGTCGGCGCGGTGATTTAGTCAGGGTTGCTTCTTAATGAAGGCAAGGCCTCGGGCGAGCCGGAGATGCGTCTGCCGTAAAAAAGGGGGCCTCGAGCGAGACGGAAACACCTCAGGGTCGGCTGCCCTTGCCCGAGGCTAGGCTCGGGCGTGGCGTGATCGAGTCGCTCGTATGGACTGATCCCTGACTTAATCAAACCCATCAGGCCTCTGCAGCTTTATGCTGATGGGGGTTACCAGCTGAGAATTAGGCGTCTTGAGGGTACCCCTAATTATGGTCCCCGACAAATGCCTAGCTCTTGTAAGTGGTTGGAAGTGTGAAAACTTGGATGACTTGAATGAGGGGTGGTTGGGGGTATTTATAGCCCCAACCACCAAACTAGTCGTTTGGTGCAGGCTGGCTGTCGTATGGTGCACCGGACAGTCCGGTGCGCCAGCCACGTCACCAAAGCCGTTGGGTCTGACCGTTGGAGCTCTGACTTCTGGGCCCGCCTAGATGTCCGGTGGCGCACCGGACATGTACTGTAGAGTGTCCGGTGCGCCAGCATGGGCGTGCCTGACCTCTGCGCGCGCTGGCGCGTAATAAATGCGTCTGCAGGTAGCCGTTGGCGCCGAAGTAGCCGTTGCCCCGCAGTTACACCGGACAGTCCGGTGTACACCGGACATGTCCGGTGAATTATAGCGGAGCAGCCGAAGTGAATTCCCGAGGCTGCCGAGTTCGTGAGGCCGCTCTTCCTTGGAGCACCGGACACTGTCCGGTGTACACCAGACACTGTCCGGTGTACACCGGACAGTCCGGTGAATTATAGTGGAGTTGCTTCTGGATTTTCCCGAAGGTGACGAGTTTGAGTTGGAGTCCTCTGGTGCACCGGACATGTCCGGTGGCACACCGGACAGTCCGGTGCGCAAGACCAGAGGTGCCTTCGGTTGTCCCTTTGCTCTTTTGTTGAACCCAATACTTGGTCTTTTTATTGGCTAAGTGTGAACCTTTGGCACCTGTATAACTTATACACTAGAGCAAACTAGTTAGTCCAATTATTTGTGTTGAGCAATTCAACCACCAAAATTAATTAGGGACTAGGTGTAAGCCTAATTCCCTTTCACAAATCACCAGGTTATTTATATTCTCATTTTATAGACCTGGATAAACATCAATGATATTTATATTACATCAATACATTCGGCTTGACAGAAGGTGAAAACGCGAGAGCGACGCAAGGGTGATTACAATTCAGCGTGAACAGTACGGTGTTACTGTTCATCTATTTATAGGTACGGGACGCAGCCCGGACAAAATTACATTCATGTCCCTGACATTTACTGTTAATCATAAGGCAAGATAACAGGGACTAAGTAGTCTTTTTCTACTTTAGGTCGGTTTCATCTTCCACCTTCGTTATTATATTAAGCTGAAGCTCCTTCAGCCACAGCTTCAACGTTCGTTCGTCCTGCCTTTGGGTTGTATATACATATCACGCATACCTTCATCCCAAAGCCAAAACCTCCTGTAGTAGTCTATGGTACACTGAAAACATATTAGTCACGTTTTTTAGGACCTTCGAAAGAGGAAGGCCCCCAACATAACCAAAATACAAAAAATCACCCGTCGTCTCCGCCGTATTGCATATTTGGCAGCTGCCCCGTGAATTCAAGTTATCGTTTGGTTCACATATTTGTTATGTAATAGGTAACAAATAACGTAAAATCATGTTTGTTTAAGTCTAACCGTAATCGGATATCATAATAGGAATTGATACTAGCTATTCAAACTTGTTATCGTGGGTAATCGAACATAAACCATTACCGTTACCATTTACGCTGCATTTTGGGAAATCAAACGGCACCAAAGTGCTTGCTACGGCAAATGCAGGTATGATAGGACTAATCAGCGCGGGACCACGTGTGGCCATCGATTATATTGGCCCGGTACCGAGGCCACAACCTGGCACATCCGCGCAGCGCAGCCCGGCTTGTGACTTGTGTGGGCTTTCCGTGGCAGGAGGTGGCTTTTGCGTTTGTCTCCGGCCTGGCGGCCTCTGGTTTTTGCGTTTTGGGCAGCCGGGGACCTTGACCTAGACGCTGGTGTGTGTGCTGCCTTGTCTGTCTGCACAGGCCGTTTGCTTCGCCCAGCGTGGACGGTAGACCATGGTCGCTGTGGTGGTGCTAGTGCGCGCGTTCCCGACCCTGACTGACAGCACACACGCCGTAATATTGCCAGTAGCTGCAGCAACATCAAACGACATGTTCGGTCACGTGCAATGGATCCGTCGAGTCAAACGCAGCAGCCAATCATCAAGGCGTTAACGCTGTACTGCGACATCCAACGACAACCAAACCTTCGCCATTGTTGGCTGCGTCAGTACCCATCCCGTGCAGGTTCTGATTAGATTGTCGTTATTACTGCTACCTCCGTCCGTCCTCCTAAAGCTATATAATTGTAGTCCTTTATGTTAATTAGCTTGGCTCGATGCCCCTCTAGGGGTCACGGCCAGAGATGGCAATGGTACATACCTTGGGTAGTTTCATTTCATATCCGTGTCCATCAAAAAAAATTCTACCGATCAGGTTACCCATATATGCTCGAAATTTTACCCATCAGGTTAACCATATATGTTCGCGGATATAAAATCTTACCAATAGCCATACCCGCATGGGTAATTTTACCCATCGGGTACCCGTTAGAAAAGTCTTAAATTCCAATATACTAATCACTCAAAATATTAAATAAACATATAAAAACAAGTTTAACTTCACATATAACAAATCATACGATTACATAACTTGGTAGCTAGACAAGGGTTTTATTTTAGCTAAGATGGACTCTATTAGATGGTTATATTGGTATTGATGCGGGTATATTTTCCTCATGGATAGACGAGTATGGGTAGTACCAACCCGTACCCGTACTTGTCTACCCAACGGTTAGTGGTTCTTGCCTATTAACATGCCCGTGGGTAGAAAAATCATCTCGTACCCGTCTTTATAACGGGCAAAACCCGTCGGTTATTCGGATTTTGGGTACCCATTGTCATCTCTAGTCACGACCAGTGTTTATATATTGTTGATATATGCGGTTACAGAAAAGAGAAAAAATAGGAATATACATGGATAAGATCGTAATCCACAACTAACTCATCATGAATCACGGTAGAGAGATGCAACTCTCTCTAATCTAGGAATAGATGTAACAAACTGTGTTTTCATCTAATACCCCTCTCAATCTGGATGCCGTGGAAATAAGCTCATATTGTTTCTGAAATGCTTGAATATCGGAGTAGGAAGCACCTTTGTCATGATGTCGGCCACTTGATCCTTCGACGATATGGCACGAACCTCAAGCTGTTTCAGGGCAACACGCTCTCACACAAAATGATAATCAATCTCCACATGCTTCATATGACGATAAAAAATTGGTTTTGCCGTGAGATATGTAGCGCCTATGTTATCACACCATGGCTTGGTGGTCGTGGAAGAGAAATGCCAATTTCGCGAAGAAGAACCTGAAGCCAGATGATCTCTATTGTGGTATCGACGACGACTTTATATTCAACTTTAGTGCTTGACCGAGGACATTGTAGCTTGCTTGCGAGAACTACAGAAAATAAGGATGCCCCCAAATTACCAGCCCAATCTGCATCTGAAAAGGCGCTAAGTAGCAATGATCCAGTTTTGATAAAACGCAAGCCATAATCAATTGTGTCCCGGAGATAACGAAGAATGTGTTTAACTGCAGTCCAATGCACTAAAGTAGGGGTAGCCATATATCGACAAACACGATTTACCGAGAACGAAATATCTAGCCGAGTCAGCGATATACTGGAGTGCTCCCACAACACTCCTATATCGAGTGGAGTTCTCTGGTAATAAAGGTTCTCCATCTGTTATAGTAATCTTTTCAGCAAGGACCATCGGTGTAATAGCAGCACTAGCAGCAAGCATATTAGTCCAGGAAAGAAGATCATGAATGCACTTGTGCTGTGTTAAGGTGAGACCGTCGATATGATGATGTACTCTAACACCCAAAAAAATAGCTCAGGGGTCCAAGATCTTTTACCGCGAAATCTTCTCTGAGTTGCCCAAGCAAGCGATCAATGGCCACTGAAGAGGAACTAATGATGATTATATTGTCAACATATATAAGAAAATAGATCTTGATGCCACCTTTGTTAAAAAGAAACAGAAATATATCTGATTTTGAGGCCGAAAAACCTAGGGCAAGTAATGTAGTGCTTAGGCGAGAGAACCATGCACGGGGAGCTTGTTTGAGGCCATACAGTAACTTATCAAGCTTGCAAGTATACTCTGGACAAGTGGAATCCTCAAAACCAGGTGGTTGCTTCATATAAATATCTTCATCAAGAAAACCATGAAGGAAGGTATTTTGAATATCGATTTGTCGAATAACCCAGCCACAAGAGACAACCAATGATAGAAGAAGTCAAATTGTAGTGAGCTTTACAACCAGACTGGAGGTGTCATCATAATCCACACCATATTGCTGCTTGAATCCTCTAGCAACCAGTCGAGTCTTATGGCGATCAACTGAGCCATCAGGTTTCTGCTTTATTTTGAAGACCCATTTGCTACTGACCACATTCAAGCCAGGTCAAGGAGGAATAAGGTGCCAAGTAGCATTTTTAATGAGAGCACAATACTCATCATCCAAAGCTCGTTTCCAAAGAGGACCATTAAGAGCAACAATGTGAGAAGTAGGAGCTGAATCAGAGGACCATACCACAGAGTATGTAACAGTGCCATCTATGTGTTGCTTGGGCTTGCGAATATTGTGCCGAAGTCTGGTGTTGTACGGGTGTTCAGCAGGGTGAGACACTGGTTCCAGTATTGCATGCTCCACAGAACTAGTAGCAGGGACCAAATCTATTGGGCCACCAGGTGGTGTCGTCCTAGGCGGAGTGCAGTAGATGGATTGGCATTCACTAATGTCAAATAGGGCACAGGACGATTGTTCGCTGAATCCTAAGGCTCCTCCGTCCAAGTGGGAGATGGTTCCGACACCGAGGATTACGCCGGATCTGTTGCATCCAAAGAAACAACAGGAAAACAAACATGCATAGGATCATAGCTCAACAAAATACTGTGATCGTCCATTTCTTTGTTACGTAATGGAGTGTTAGGATCATAGGACAAATGCTGGAAAGAAAAACATTCTCATAAAAAACGTCTCCTGAAATATGGATGCGGCCATAATTGGGATCAAGACATTTGTACCACTTATGGAGTGAGCTATAGCCCAAGAACACACACTCCTTGGATCAGAAGGATAGCTTATGCTTATTGTAGGGCCGAAGATGAGGCCAACAAGCACATCCAAAGACACACAACATAGAATAATTTGGAGAAGTGTGAAAAGACGCTCTAAAGGGCTAGTATTATCGATGACACGAGTAGGCATGTGATTTATTAGATAGGTGGCGGTGAGAAAAGCGGCATCCCAAAATTTAATGGGAACATGTGCATGAGCTAAAAGAGAAAGCCTGGTCTCCACAATGTGTCGATGTTTCCATTCGCCCGAGCAGTTTTGCTGGTGTGTGTGAGCACGCGAGGCGCGATGGGCAATACCCATGGAGCGGAAGAAAGTGTTGTGTATTTTTTGATATTCTCCACCCCAATCAGCTTGAATACATTTGATCTTTCTATCAAGGAGACACTCTACATGAGTCTTAAACTCTATGAAGATACGATGAGCATCAGTACGGGCATGCATTAAGTAAATCTAGCAAAATTTGCTAAAGTCAGCAATAAAACTGATGTAATAAGAAAAACCACCAACTAAGCTACGGGCAGGGCCCCAAACATCCGAGTGAATAATCTCCAAAGGGGAAGTAGAACGATGAACAGAATGTGTATAAGGCAACTGATGACTTTTAGCAAACTGACACGCATTACAAACTGACGATGAATTATATCTAGAACACGAGAGTTTATTTAAATGCAAAATAGATCAAACTACATGGGGTGCAGGATGTGCAAGGCATGCATGCCAATGAAAGTATGTAGTAGATCTTGCTGCAAGAGCATGTTTGAGCGTAGGAAGATTTGTGAACTTGATTGGATAGAGGCCCGACTCACATTGCCCGTCCAGAAGGCTTTTCCTTGACTGCTGGTCTTTAATGGAAAAAATGCCAAGGATGATATTCAAAAAATACGTCATTATCTCGTGAAAATTTATGCACTGAAATAAGGTTTTTAGTAATGTTGGGAACATGAAGGATATTACATAACACAAGAGGATGATTGGCAGTATTAAGAGAGGAATGACCAATATGCATAATTTGCAAACCTGATCCATTACCGAAGTGGAATTGTTCATTGACGTGGTAGCGTTTACGGACGGCAAGACGATCCAGATCGCTGGTGATGTGGTCGGTGGTGCCAGTGTCGGTGTACCAGTCGGTATGAACCTTCGAAGATGCGGTGGCAACTTGTGCGGAAGGAGGTTCCTCGGAGTAGGAGTCGTCCATGCGGTATCAACAGTGTATGGTCGTGTGACCTTCCTTGCCGCAAATCTGGCAGATAGGACACGAAGTAGAGCTAGGCAGGCGATGGTCGTTGGGACGTGACGTAGCACTCCCACGAGGCCGCGCACCTCCATGCCCAATGGAGCGGCCGCCACCATGGCCCTTGGACTGGCCACCTCGGCCAACGTAGTTGGCAGATGACCCCATATGTAGCTGAAGATCTGCATGATGTTGTAGTTGACGTGCCTCAAAAGTGACGAGGTGGGCGTAGACGTCATCGAGGGAGACGGAGTCCTTGGTTGTTATAGATGTAACGAAGGGGTCGTAGTCCGAGGGAAGCCCGACTAGAAGATATGCCAGCACATCCTCATCACGAAGAGCAGCATCCGCAGCAGCCAACTTAGAGGCAAGGTTCTTGACTTTGTGAAAGTAATCTGCCATCAACAGATCACCTTTCTTGACGGTGACAAGCTCGACGCGTAGCTGCACTGTGCGAGCACGGGTCGAGGAGGAAAATTTCGTCCGGAGACTTCCTTTGACGTCTTGGCATCTAGGATGTCACGAAGCATCTCTTTAGTCATCAACGAGAGGAGCCCGAGATGCTGATCGGTATTGTACCATTGCTCATAGGCAGGATTGGGAACCAGCTCAGTGCCAGTTTGTGTGGACGTCGCGATTTGTGACACCGGTGCGACGAGGGTACCATCAGCGTCGCGATTTGTGACACCGATGCGACGAGGGTACCGTCAAGGTATCTGATTAGCTTGGAGCTCCATAGGTATGGAAGCAGCTGCGCTCGCTATAGCAAGAAGTTATTTTTATTGAGCTTGATGGTGACAGCATGGTGGAGGGGAACGGTGGTGGTGGACATGATGGACGGCGCAGCAGTTGAGACGACAGTAAGGGGACGAGGAGGATATAACAATGGACGTGGATCGAGTGATCAAGCCCTTACTCCGGTACCATGTTAATTGACTTGGCTTGATGCCCTCTAGGGGTCACGGCCGGTGTTTATATATTGCTAATATATGTGGTTACAGAGAAGAGAGAAAATAGGGATACACATGGATAGGATCGTAATGCACAACTAACCCATCGTAAACCACGATAGAGAGACACAACTCTCTCTAATCTATGAATAGGCATGTATTTTCATCTAATACTTTCTTCATAGGATGTAGTACCTAAAGTTTAATTGCATTTATATATAAAAACTATTGCTATTTGTTACATTAAATAGGTGTGTTATGACTTGTGATAATACACTGCACCAAGAATATAGTGCCACTTATTTGGTATTATTATATTTCTTATACAGATTTGTTAAAATAAATTTACTCGGATTGCATTATTTTCTAGGGAATGGATGTACCTCACCACGAGATGTATATCCTAAACTCGCCTATCTACAGAGTTTTTGTGTTTACCCGAGGCATTTTGCATTTCCATTACTAGATAACGGAAATACAATAGTCTGGTAACAGAAGTAAAAAAGCAAAAGAGGGAAGAACACGATGTGGATCAGCCCAAAAGTGACCATAATCCTCTGTTTCAGAGAATCAACCTACAGAAATCACTAGATAGACCCGCGTGATTTCTGACACAGTCAGACACTGCACCCGTGTGGTGTGCGCATTCGAACTGGACGATCATCGTCAGTTCAGTGCTCGCAGGCCAACTAAAACTCCCTCCTCCTCCTAACTCGTTCTCTCGATCCAAACAGAAAAAGGACGAACCAAAAGATCATTGTGACAGACCTGCACGAGTCAACAAAGCTTTAAAGACCAAGGTTTGGATCGGATTGGATTTCAAGATATGGAGCTCCAAAGAGAGGCACTCGAAACTGAAACTGAACATTCAGTTTAGTCAGTGTTTCAGTAAACTTTTGCAAAAAATTGAACTTCGTTTTGAAAACCAAAAGAAACTCAAACAAAGTTGAACTTGTCTTGCATGTAAACTTTACATATAGTACTTCAATTCTTAGCAAAGGATTTGATGGAGTTATCATGTGAAAAAGGGAGGAAAAATAGTGCAAACATGTGATCCCGGATCAATCAACTTAGGTCAGTTTAGTCAGTGCTTCAGTAAACTTTTGCAAACGTTGAACTTCGCTTTGAAAACTAAAAGAAACTCAAACAAGGTTGGACTTGACTTGCTTGCATGTAAAGTTCACATATATTAATCCGAATCTTAGTAAAGGATTTGATAGAGTTGTCATGTGAAAAAGGGAGAAAAAGTTAGTGCAAACATGTGATCCCGGATCTGTCGACTTAGGACTAGTTTTGTAACCCTATTTTCCCATGGATTTTCATTTTTTTTCAATGGAAATTAGTTCATTTTCCCCTAGTAAAATAGGAATCACTTAGAAAAATGAAGTTTTCCAAAGTAGCCCTTAAAGAAATTTTTGGGATTAGAAAAACAGCGGCCAATTGAAAGTTAAGGCTACTGTCCGATCTTGGGTTGGGTCCTTGTGACACGTTTTTAGCATACAAAATAAACTACAACTTTTGCTTAAGGTCAAAGACCATTACTATAACATAGACTGCAGTTCCGGTTTGGTCAACGCAGCACCATGGAAAAAATGTTTGTAGCCAAAACAACACTTAAAAGCATATTTTACTTATCTTACCAACATAAGCCCTATTTCATTCTTTGTCCTATGTTATTATAGGTTGCCTAGGTGATAAAAACACCAAGCTCTTGGGTTAACACCAGGATCATACAAGGTGGACATGAGAAGTAAAACCTTTCAAAGAGATAACAGGGGCATTAACATGTGAGGATGTTTATGTTATGAATGAAAATGCTTATGCTCATGTAATAACGACACATAAGCCCTATTTCATTCTTTGTCCTATGTTATTATAGGTTGCCTAGGTGATAAAAACACCAAGCTCTTGGGTTAACACCAGGATCATACAAGGTGGACATGAGAAGTAAAACCTTTCAAAGAGATAACAGGGACATTAACATGTGAGGATGTTTATGTTATGAATGAAAATGCTTATGCTCATGTAATGCATACTTTCAGGCCTTCGAGAGCATGTCGAGTGTTTGCCTAGGAACCATTTGATATGAATGAGGTCCCTAGCGAGTTGATCAAGCATCACTTGGGCATCTAACTTGATGCTCGACCGGTGAGGCAGAAGCTACAAAGGTAAATCGCAAAAGACTAGAATTTGTCTATGCTGAAATCGAGAAGCTCCTTCCTGCCGACTTCATCCACCAGGTACAACATCCTAAGTGGTTGGCCAATCTCGTCTCGCCCTGAAGGCTGGATCCAAGGTATGGATTTGCATCGACTACACTGACCTTAACAAGACATGTCCCAAAGGTCCATACCCCTCTACGCATAGATCAAATAGTAGACTCCACTTCTGGTTGCAAATTTTTGACTTTCCTAGATGTATTTGGGTTTCCATCAGATTAGAATGGCTAGGGAAGATAATGGGAAAACTTTTTTGTGACTCCTCGTAGGTTCTACTACTATGTGCTAAGTTCTAGGCTAACTTGTGACAAAAACATGACAAAAATATAGTTTAAAAATTACATGACGACGTAACATAGTGATAGATAACATAATATATGTCTCTACTATATTTAAGTGGGCATTTCTTCCCGCGTCTCCCTCCCATGCGCATCCCTAGAAAAATAAAAAGTACAAAACCTAGGGTTCAAACCCTAACCCTCTCTCGTAGGCTTAGCTTCTAACCACTAGAATAAATATTTAATTATTTGTGTTCTACAAAAATAGATATTATAAATACTATGAGTATATAAACCATAGCAAGACATGAGCAACAATATACGAAAACATCATTATTAAGCAATATATTTTTTCAATAAATATTTCAAGTTTAGAGATAGAACCTAATATAAGAAAGGAAAACGTGTAACAATGATAATGTAAAAATCAAGATTTAGAATACAGACTATGTAAATACCATTTAAACATGATATATTAATCATGTGATTTCTGGTATTTTTAGAGTAGCTAAAAAAATTATGCATCACTCTGCCTATATTCTTAAGTAAAAACATATCTTGTGCAATGAGGCTTGTTGATGCACTATGCAATCGAGAGATATGGTGTACCAATCAAAATCCAACGGTGATTATTATTTTTAGGTGAAAGGTGTAAAACGTAAAATAGTTACTAGGTTTGAGGTGGAAGAGGATAAATATAAAATAGCAGACACTATTAAATTTTGATTGGTGGCACCAAATCGTCTGATTGCATGATTGCACCAACATGCATGATTGATTCTTGAAAATATATTCCCCTATTTATGCGGACAAACTTGCTAGTGACATCGAACTAAATGTGTGCATAGCAAGCATAAAATCTCAATGCTATAAGAAATTACGGCACCTAATGTACAACCCTAACAATTTTTGTCGATAGCAAATCACGGCCATCTTAACAAATGGAAAGGTATCTAGTTCTGGTAGTTTTTTTTTTGTTCTGAAGATAAGAGTTATTTTCCATAAATATGTAGATAAATATGCCAAAAAAGCATGCAAGCACGCAATATATGTAAGGTCAAAGGTCTACACGAGTAAAAAAATTTGTAGAAGGCATCGGAACCAAACTATTGGTGCCATTTTCCATCTAATAACAGCACGTTTCACCAGCGAAGATCAAGCCGCAACAGGTTGTATGTATGTATGTATGTATGTATCGCTAATAACAGCACGTTTGCATGGACGTTACGACTAGCAACCAGCAAAATAAGGCCCCGTTTCAATCTCACGGGATAAACTTTAGCTTCGTGCTAAACTTTAGCTATATGAATTGAAGTGCTAAAGTTTAGCTTCAATTACCACCATTAGCTCTCCTGTTTAGATTACAAATGGCTAAAAGTAGCTAAAAAAAAGCTGCTAAAGTTTATCTCGCGAGATTGGAACAGGGCCTAAGACGTCTAGTTCATGTATGTATGTA
Source organism: Zea luxurians (assembly GCA_029449295.1). Lineage (NCBI taxonomy): Eukaryota > Viridiplantae > Streptophyta > Magnoliopsida > Poales > Poaceae > Zea > Zea luxurians. The sequence continues at coordinate 1,528,122 of JAOPSE010000173.1, read as the reverse complement.
TCGCTAACACGTACAGTACAAGTTGTGGTGCGCCCCACGCGCTGGCACGCCACGCCTCCCACTTCTCTCCCTCTGCAACTGCTCACCCCCTGTGAAAGCGCGCGAGCGTGGAGAAGAGTAGGGAGGAAGTTCAGTTCCGTGCCGTGCTCGCGCGCACCCACCCCGCACGCCGCATGCCGCCTTTTACTCCGCGCTGCTGCTGCTGCTGGGACGAAGAAAATCTTTTCCTTCACCTTTCTCTCCTCTTTCCCAGTTCATGCACGGGCTCTGATTGACGCCATGGGGGATGCCGCCGCCGCCGCAACGGCCTCCACGTCCGCTCCCGCCACGCCCACCTCCATCCTCATCTGCCTGGAGGACGGCAGCGACCTTCTCTCCGACGCCTACGATGGCGCCGGCGCCGCCGACTTCGTCGTCGCCCGCGACGAGCATCTGCTTGTCGAGGACCAGGACGAGGAGTATGTCGCGCTGCTCCTGTCCAAGGAGAGCGCGTCAGTATGCGCCCCGGCGGAGGAGGAAACGGAGGAGTGGATGAAGACCGCACGCTCCGGATGCGTCCGCTGGATCATCAAGGTCGTTCGCGCGATCTTCCTCCTTCGTAAAATTCGTTTTTTTTTTTCGTTTTCTTTCCTAAAGTTCATCTCTTCTTTGTTTGCTGCTCGCAGACCACGGCGATGTTCGGGTTCGGCGGGAAGACCGCGTACGTCGCGGTGACTTACCTCGATCGCTTCCTGGTCCAACGGCGAGTCAATGTAACTGACGATTAGTAACCCTGCATTTCCCATCGCCGTCGCCATTGCCGGCTTCTCCTCTTTCTTTCCGTTCTGGCGTGTTCCAATGATGTGCTGACTGCCTGCATGTGCACTGCGGCCCTCTCTGGTCTGGTGATGATTGATGGCTTCAGAGGGGGAACGAGTGGGCTTTGCGGCTGCTCACGGTGGCGTGCCTGTCGCTGGCGATCAAGCTGGAGGAGGAGCACGCGCCGCGGCTGTCGGAGTTCCCGCTAGACGAGGACGAGTTCGACAGCGCGTCCATCCTGCGGATGGAGCTCCTCGTCCTGGGCACCCTCGAGTGGCGGATGATCGCCGTCACCCCCTTCCCCTACATCAGCTACTTCGCGGCGCGGTTCCGGGAGGACGAGCGCCGGGCGATCCTCATGCGCGCCGTGGAGTGCGTCTTCGCGGCGATCAAAGGTGTCGATCCTTTTCCCCTCCCTCCCACGCACTCCGATCCCTTCCGTTCCATGGAGCACGAACTGATCTTCATTTGCAGTGATAAGCTCGGTGGAGTACCGGCCGTCGACCATCGCCGTGGCATCCATCCTCGTCGCGCGCGGCGGGGAGGAGACGCCCGCCGGCAGCCTGGACGCGCTCAAGGCGATCCTGGGGTCATCGTGCCCGCAACTAGACACCGTAAGCCCATTCCCGCCGGTGCTGCCGCCCACCGTGTCCGTCCGTCGTCTTTTCTCGCAACGGCGTTGCAATTGCAATCCCTTTGGCGGAAAGCGCAATGATGAGTAACAAATGCGGCCGCTGTTGGTGTCTGGCAGGGGCACGTGTACTCCTGCTACAGAGCGATGGTTCGGGAGGACGACAAGTCGCCGACGCACTCGACGTCGACGGGGGTGGCGTCCTCGGGCGTCTCTGTCGCCGGGAACGGGAGCCCCAGCCCGGGCGGCAATAATTCCGCTGGCTCCGGCCCGCCTGCAACCCCGGATAGCCACAACCACAACAAGAGGAGACGGTTGCGCTCACCTCAGCGACAGTAGGAGGCTATAGGAGCTGCTGGGCAGTGCAGTTGCAGTCCAGCTGCATTTTTCAGCTCACCATTTTCTTTTTGCTACCGATTGTTTGTTTCTTCAGGGGTGGCCAGAATTCCCGAATCCAAGCGGGGGCGAGATCTGATTCTTCGGGTTAGTGCGGTGTCGCAGGGTGATCTGGTGATTTAGTGTCGGAAAGATCTTTTGTTTTGTGGAGATCTTTTCCCGGGATCAAAGTGGGAGGGCAGTGTAAAGACTGGACCAAAGCTGAAACAGAGCAAAGCTCTTGCTCAAAGCGCCAAGGCCTCAGACGGTCAGACCTCACAGGGTACCTACCGAGGTGAAAGTGATGTCAGGAGTCGGAAGTCAATTTTTTTTTTTGTGTGTGTGTGAATGCCGTCTGTACCAGCTAGTCCGTCTGTCTGTCCTCTATCTTTCTCTGATTATTAAATAGCCTGTCTGTCACTGCATCAGTGGCAACCGTTAACTAGATAGTACTATTTCATTTGATTATCTTGCTTCGCCCTCTGTTGAGTCGTGTCCTGTTCTTCAGACTGATTTCCGTTGATGAATCGAAGGGCAAAGGCTTACCTTGTGATTGATGACGAGGCCCTGCTGCTCGTTCGTTGGTATGCGTGCAGTTGCCGTGCACGGCAGGCATCCCACGGATCGTGAAAGAAACGCTCTGCAGCAGCAGCAGGAGCAGCAGCTGCGCGTTCTTCTTTCTGACGGCGTTGCCTTCTGTGCCGTGTCATCAAATCGCCTGCTCGTTTTGCTTGCTGCTCGCAGCGACCATGGTACTGGCCCCTCGCTGTCGTTGGGAGATGGCTGGCACTGTTCGCCGTCCGTAACTCCACTGCGTCGCGACCCATGCACTGCAAATGGCTTTTGACTTGGACAGGTCAGCATCACATATGGTTGCAGCTGCAGGAGGCTGCAGCAGTAGGGCAGGTGAGATAGGACAGTAAGGGAGAGGCCCTCCTCAATTCAGCAGCTTTCCTCAGGGATTCTTGTGGACACAAGAAGATCGGACGGGAGACGGGAGTGGCCTATCAATGTGCATTGGTATTAGGAACTGCTCTTGCGCTTCTTTTTAATATTGGCTAGTTTTGAAACTTAAATTTTCTCCGGTTTTTCCAGAAATTGAGTGGAAATTAGTTCAGTTTTCACATAATTTCTCGGAATCTCAGAAGTGTTTAAGTTTCTAAACTATCCCCAAAAAAGAAAACAGTTGAGAGGTTTCTCTATCTATTTTCATCTATATTTTATCTCTACATCTTTAGACTGTCTATAGTGGATCGTGTAAACTAAACGATTTGTAGTGTAGATAATATTATTTGTAAAGTAAAATTTAAAATAGAAGATAATATAGAGGACGAAATAAGAAAGCTGCTGCAGGAAGATGCAGGAGGTGAGAGGGACACGACCTGCTAAAAACTCGATGTACTGGCGATGCTGGGCTGTCGTGCGCAAACAACGTGGCAGGGGTACTGGAATTTGGACTGTTGGAATTTTATTGCCAGTGGTTGCTTCGTGCTCAGGAGATCTTGTCTCGTAGGAGTAACATGCTCAGGCCAGTGCTTGACTGGTCAAAAACGTCTTGGCATCGATGACACTGCTGACGGTAGCGATGGAAGCGAGCTGCTACTGCCAGTGCCATCTTGGGGACGGTGTCAATTTGTGATGCCCAAAAACATGGGATGGGGGAACAGATTCCTGGTCAAACTTAAATACTCCTCGTTTGTTTTACTTTAAAGGTTAGTTTGACAACTTAATGTTACCAAGTGATTCTTATTTTTTCAAAAAAAAACTAATTTGTCTTGAGAAATGAAAATTCTTTAAAAAAAATAGTGTTACCAAACTAGCCATAAGGGGACATAAGCGATATCAGAAGGAAACATGAAGATTCACAAGAATCATGCATCTTCATCATGATGGGCTTAAAGCAACTCTAACAGATTATCCAAAAAGATTAACCAAATTTACTGATTTAGCTACTCTCTAAAATAGATTTCACAAAACAAGAGCAAGCTAATCCAACGGACTCTGTAAACAAATAGACTAAATGGCGAGTGAAACAAAAAATAGAGAGCGGAAGTGAAGGAATAGAGCCGCTAGATTTAGGGCGTGTTTGGTGTGACGCCTAAGCCGCCACACCGCGCCACACTTTTAAGCCACAGGTGTGGCGGCCGAAATCGGCCGCCACACCTGTGGCTTAAAAGTGTGGCGTGGTGTGGCGGCTTAGGTAGTGTTTGGTTTGGTGCCAATGAGGGATGGGACGGGATCAACCCTGGGTTGACCCCGTCCCTTGTTTTTTGAGGGATGGTCTCATCCACCATTTTTGAAGAATATTCTTTGACCCTGACTCTGGACCTCCAAACCAAACGCGGGTCAAGTTAGAATGATCCTATCCCATCCTTCTCCATCCTTCCTTGTCCCTGCATCCAAACACTACCTTAGGCGCCACACCAAACACACCCTTAAAAAGTCAAATACAGAGTCTGTTGGTGAAAGGGAATTAGGCTTACACCTAGTTCCTAAATAATTTTGGTGGTTGAATTGCCCAACACAAATAATTGGACTAACTAGTTTGCTCTAGTGTATAAGTTATACAGGTGCCAAAGGTTCACAACAAGCCAATTAAAAAGACCAATGTTGGGTTCAAAATAGAGAGCTTAAGGCATTCCGAAAGGCTCCCTGGTCTGGCGCACCGGACTGTCCGGTGTGCCACCGGACAGTGTCCGGTGCACCAGGGGAGCTCGCACTGAACTCCTCAGCCTCGGAAATTTTCAGAGCCGGCGCGCTATAATTCACCAGACTGTTCGGTGTACACCGGACAGTGTCCGGTGCTCCAAGAGGACGCGGCTCTAGAACTTGGCAGCCTCGGGAATTCGCAACGGCTGCTCCGCTATAATTCACCGGACATGTCCGGTGTACACCGGACTGTCCGGTGTAACTGCGGGGCAACGACTACTTCGGCGCCAACGGCTACCTGCAAGTGCATTAAATACGCGCCAGCGCGCGCAGAAGTCAGGCACGCCCATGCTGGCGCACCGGACACTCTACAATACATGTCCGGTGCACCACCGGACATCCAGGCGGGCCCAGAAGACAGAGCTCCAACGGTCGGAACCCAACGACTTTGGTGACGTGGCTGGCGCACCGAACATGTCCGGTGTGCACCGGACTGTCCGGTGCACCATACGACAGTCAGCCCCACCAAACGGCTAGTTTGGTGGTTAGGGCTATAAATACCCCCAACCACCCACCATTCATGGCATCCAAGTTTTCCAGGTTCCAACCACTATACAAGAGCTAGCATTCATTGCAAAGCACACCAAAGAGATCAAATCCTCTCCCAACTCCACACAAAGCTTTAGTGAATAGAGAGAGTGATTTGTAGTGTTCATTTGAGCTCTTGCGCTTGGATCGCTTCTTTTCTCTCTCACTTGTTCTTGTGATCAAAACTCCATTGTAATCAAGGCAAGAGGCACCAATTGTGTGGTGGCCCTTGCGGGGAAGTTTTGTTCCCGGTTTTGATTTGAGAAGAGAAGCTCACTCGGTCGGAGGGACCGTTTGAGAGAGGGAAAGGGTTGAAAGAGACCCGGTCTTTGTGACCACCTCAACGGGGAGTAGGTTTGCGAGAACCGAACCTCGGTAAAACAAATCCTTGTGTCACACTCCTTATTTGCTTGAGATTTGTTTTGCACCCTCTCTCTCGCGGACTCGGTTTTATTTCTAACGCTAACCCGGCTTGTAGTTGTGTTTATATTTGTAAATTTCAGTTTCGCCCTATTCACCCCCCCTCTAGGCGACTATCAATTGGTATCAGAGCCTGGTGCTTCATTAGATCCTAACCGCTCGAAGTGATGTCGGGAGATCACGCCAAGAAGGAGATGGAGACCGGCGAAAAGCCCACTACAAGCCACGGGAGCACTTCATCGGAAGAGTCCCGCACCAAGAGGAAGGAGAAGAAGAAGGACTCCTCCAAAGGGAAGGAGAAGAGATCTTCTTCACACCACAAAGAGAAGAAGGAGAAATCCTCTTCCCACAAGCCGCATCGGAGTGGGGACAAGAAAAAGAGGATGAGGAAGGTGGTCTACTACGAGACCGATTCTTCATCGGCATCCACCTCCGGCTCCGACGCAGCGTCCGTCACTTCTAAGCGCCAAGAGCGTAAGAAGTATAGTAAGATTCCCCTACGCTACCCTCGCATTTCTAAACATACACCTTTACTTTCCGTCCCATTAGGCAAACCACCAACTTTTGATGGTGAAGATTACGCTAGGTGGAGTGATTTAATGCGATTTCATCTAACCTCGCTCCACAAAAGTATATGGGATGTTGTTGAGTTTGGTGCACAGGTACCATCCGTAGGGGATGAAAACTATGATGAGGATGAAGTAGCCCAAATCGAGCACTTCAACTCCCAAGCCACAACCATACTCCTCGGCTCTCTAAGTAGAGAGGAATATAACAAGGTGCAAGGGTTGAAGAATGCGAAGGAGATTTGGGATCTACTCAAGATCACGCACGAGGGTGATGAACTCACCAAGATCACCAAGCGGGAAACGATCGAGGAGGAGCTCGGTCGCTTCCGTCTTCGCCAAGGGGAGGAGCCACAAGATATGTACAACCGGCTCAAAACCTTGGTGAACCAAGTGCGCAACCTCGGGAACAAGAAATGGGATGACCACGAGGTGGTTAAGGTTATTCTTAGATCACTCATCTTCCTTAACCCCACTCAAGTTCAATTAATTCGTGGTAATCCTAGATACACACTAATGACTCCCGAGGAAGTTATCGGGAATTTTGTGAGCTTTGAATGTATGATCAAGGGCTCAAAGAAGATCAACGAGCTTGATGATCCCTCCACATTCGAAGCACAACCAGTGGCATTCAAGGCGACGGAGGAGAAGAAGGAGGAGTCTACACCAAGTAGACAACCAATCGACGCTTCAAAGCTCGACAACGAGGAGATGGCTTTAATCATCAAAAGCTTTCGCCAAATCCTCAAGCAACGGAAGGGGAAGGATTACAAATCCCGTTCCAAGAAGGTTTGCTATAAGTGTGGTAAGCCCGGTCACTTTATTGCTAAATGTCCATTATCAAGTGACAGTGACAGGGATAACGATAAGAAGGGCAAGAGGAGAGAAAAGAAGAGGTACCACAAGAAGAGGGGCGGCGATGCCCACGTGTGCCGCTAGTGGAACTCCGACGAGAGCTCCATCGACTCCTCCGACGACGAGGATGCCGCCAACATCGCCGTCACCAAGGGACTCCTCTTCCCCAACGTCGGCCACAAGTGCCTCATGGCAAAGGACGGCAAGAGGAAGAAGGTTAAATCCAAATCATCCACTAAATATGAGTCTTCTAGTGATGATAATGCTAGTGATGAGGAGGATAACTTGCGTACCCTTTTTGCCAACCTTAACATGGAACAAAAGGAAAAATTAAATGAATTAATTAGTGCTATTCATGAAAAGGATGACCTTTTGGATTCCCAAGAGGACTTCCTAATTAAGGAAAATAAGAAACATGTTAAGGTTAAAAATGATTATGCCCTAGAGATAGAAAAATGTGAGAAATTAACTAGTGAGCTAAGCACATACCATGACACTATTGCCAACCTTAGAAAAGAAAATTCTAATTTGTTAGCTAGGGTTGACTCTCATGTTTGTAATGTTTCAACTTCCAATCCTAGAGATGATAATTTACTCGCTAGGATTGATGAATTGAACATTTCTCTTGCTAGCCTTAGAAATGAAAATGAAAAATTGCTTGCTAAGGCTAAAGATTTTGATGTTTGCAATGCTACTATTTCAGACCTTAGAACTAAGAATGACATATTACATGCTAAGGTTATAGAGTTAAAATCTTGCAAACCCTCTACATCTATTGTTGAGCATGTTTCTATTTGTGCTAGATGTAGAGATGTTGATATTAATGCTATTCATGATAACATGGATTTAATTAAACAACTAAATGATCATATAGCAAAATTAGATGCTAAAATTGCCGAGCATAACTTAGAAAATGAAAAATTTAAATTTGCTAGAAGTATGCTCTATAATGGGAGACGCCCTGGCATCAAGGATGGCATTGGCTTCCAAAGGGGAGACAATGTCAAACTTAATGCCCCTCCTAAAAGATTGTCTAATTTTTGTTAAGGGCAAGGCTCCCATGCCTCAGGATAACGAGGGTTACATTTTGTACCCTGCCGGTTATCCCGAGAGCAAGATTAGGAGAATTCACTCTAGGAAGTCTCACTCTGGCCCTAATCATGCTTTTATGTATAAGGGTGAGACATCTAGCTCTAGGCAACCAACCCGTGCTAAGTTGTCTAAGAAGAAAACTCCTAGTGCATCAAATGAACATAGCTTTTCATTTAAAACCTTTGATGCATCATATGTGTTGACTAACAAATCCGACAAGGTAGTTGCCAAATATGTTGGGGGCAAGCACAAGGGGTCAAAGACTTGTGTTTGGGTACCCAAAGTTCTTGTATCTAATGCCAAAGGACCCAAAACCATTTGGGTACCTAAAGTCAAGAACTAAACATGTTTTGTAGGTTTATGCATCCGGGGGCTCAAGTTGGATCATCGACAGCGGGTGCACAAACCACATGACAGGGGAGAAGAAGATGTTCTCCTCCTACGAGAAAAACCAAGATCCCCAAAGAGTTATTACATTCGGGGATGGAAACCAAGGTTTGGTCAAAGGATTGGGTAAAATTGCTATATCACCTGACCATTCCATTTCTAATGTTTTTCTTGTAGATTCTTTAGATTACAATTTGCTTTCCGCTTCTCAGTTATGTCAAATGGGCTACAACTGTCTTTTTACTGATGTAGGTGTCACTGTCTTTAGAAGAAGTGATGATTCAATAGCATTTAAGGGAGTGTTAGAGGGTCAGCTATACTTGGTAGATTTCGATAGAGCTGAACTCGACACTTGCTTAATTGCTAAGACTAACATGAGATGGCTCTGGCACCGCGGACTAGCCCATGTTGGGATGAAGAATCTTCATAAGCTTCTAAAGGGAGAACACATTTTAGGACTTGTTGGGGACTTGTTCTCAAATGCTATGAATTAAGAACAAGGCAACATAGAATGTTAAATGTTAATGCCCTTCGCCCGCTGAAGCACTATTCCCTCAAGGGTTTAATGAACTTCGGACGAAGGTTAGAATGATACAATTACGAAGGTTGAATCTTCGTAATTGAACTCTCAGAGATTATATAAAATAATGCGAGATTTAAAGCCTTAAAAACAAATAAATTATAAATAAACGACATCATTTTCATATTAAATAAACTTGATGTATTCAAATATTAGATACATTTATACCTCTGCCTTGGCAAAGAATAATTTCCGAGTGATGCAATCGCAATTACAGGAATGCGTGAACAGTAAAGGAATACTGTTCACTATTTATAGGCACAGGACACAGCCTGTGAGGAATTACAATCATGCCCCTCATAAAAGTTTACAACATTGACTCAGACCTTTATGGACTAAAAGGTCATTCTATCTTTAAGTCAGTTCGACCCTTCATCTTCGGATATGTTGTAATACCGAAGCTTCATGAATGGTGCCTTCGGCGTCACGTACTAGCAGCTTCAGTCGAAGCTGTCTCCTTCTGCAGGACCTTCGGCGATGAAGCATGGTCCCAACAGTAGCCCCTTCGCGGTGCTAGATCGTTTTTCGTAACGAGCTTGATCCGTGAAAAAAGTCTCTTAGGCTTCAGGAAGCCGAAGGTCCGAAAAACACCTTCCCTGAGCTCGTTGTCGAGAAACGATACAGTTTCCGAGCGCGTAGCGGTCCCACCCTGGAGGTTTACTATTTGGTCTTTGCGGCCCATCGCGCAGCGGGTGCGAGCAGCTGTTTGCCTGGTGTAAGAATCCTAATGATTCACCTTCTTACCTGCAGCACTATATAAACAGACGGGTAGGTGTGAAGTTACCACAGCATTCATTGCTACTGCACTGTTGCTGCCAAAATTTTTAACTATAGCCGAAGCTTGACTCTCGCAATCAGACGAAGCTCCAGTTTAGTTCCTACTTCGTCAAAAGAAAAGCTTCGGGAGAAGAAGTTATTTAGTTGTCAAGAAATCTTTCAAGAATTTCAAAATTAAATGGCCAGAGTGCGCTCTACCGCTAGAGTTGAGCGTGAGGGAGGCGAAGCCGAAGGAGCGGAGACTGTTCCTATCTCCGAAGCAATGCAACGATCCGGATTGGTGACCTCGGAAGGAATCCCCACTACCGAGATAGAACAGACTGTTGCCAATACAGAACAAATTGCTGCCGAAGCGGAGGAAGAAGATATTGAGGAAGCTGATTCCGATGAAGATTACCATATCGCCGTACCGAGCAAGCCCAGCCATTTGGACTTCGGAAAGTCGGCTGTCTCCAAGGCTGATTTCTCCAAAATGGTGAAGTCGGGCTATTTCAGTGAAAATGAGAAGAAGCTGCTTCACTTCGGGGGGGGGAGGAAACTACCCCGAAGCCAGAAAAGGATGAAATAGTTATTTTCAAGAGTTTTCTGAAAGCTGGGTTGAGATTTCCTTTGAATAGAATGATTTCTGATGTGCTGCAAAAGTTTGGGATCTATTTTCATCAACTGACTCCTAACGCCATTGTCAGGCTTAGCGTTTATATCTGGGCTCTCCGAAGCCAGGCGGTGGAGCCGTTTGCCGACAGCTTTTGTCGAGTTCATGAGCTGCATTACCAGACAAAGGCCAGAAAAGATGGATTGCATGAAAATTTTGGTTGCTATAATTTTGCCTATCGGAAAACCACAAAGTTTCCTGTGATCAGCTACCGAAGCAAATGGCCGGCAGGCTGGAAGTCGGAATGGTTTTATGTCAAAGTTAACGAAGACAAAGAGAAGCTGGTACAGAGCCCTCTTGAACTGATCTTCGGAGAAACAAGACCCCGATGTAAAATGGCAGTAGAAGGTCCAACTTGGGCTGCACTGGCTGAATTCAAAATTATTGCAGAACATATTGGCACTAGAGATTTAGTGCAAGAATTTCTGGCCTTCAGGGTATTTCCAACTATGAAAGAGTGGATTATGCCGAAGCTTAAAGGGGAAAAGAAAGAGGGGGAACTTGTCCGACTACCCTATTATTATAAGTTTAAGAAATATTTTAAAGCACCCTGCAATGAATGGCTCGATACAATTGAAATAATGAGTAATGAAATTCTTGGAAATTATTCCAAAAAAGAGGACCAGCTGATAACAGCAGCCTTCAGCACTCGGCCGAAGCGAAGGCTGAACAGGGTGCTTGATGCTATAGGATTTGAATATGCTGACTATGGTCGACTGGGCGGAGATGCTGGAGGCCCGAAGCGGAAAAGAATTGCCAGTGCTACTGACGAAGAGGTCGCCAAGGTAGCTAAAAAGAAAAAGAAAGATTCTGAAAAACTTAGCCCTAAAGAGTTAAATCCTGAGCCGAAGGTGGCCACTGCAAAAAAGAGAAAAAGTGCATCTCCGAAACCGGAAACGCTGGTTCGAGAAGAAGGTACCTCTGCAACGCCTTCTGCTGTTGAAGTAGAAGAGATTATGAAGGTAATGACTGAACCCTTGCCTATTAGGCTAAGTCCGCTGGCACTGGAACTGACGAAGTTTTTTTAGAAGGACAAGACAGCTTCGGCAGACGAAGGTCCTGTGCTGCCGAAAAAACGAAGGATTATTCAAATAGCAGATGTAATTCATGGGACACCGTCTCCAACACTGGCATCAAGAATTGCCATTGATCATACTGCCGAAACTGCCGAAGCTAAAGACGCCGCAGCCGAAGCCATCAGAGCAGAAATCTTCGAAGCTGAAACTGGCGCAGCCGAAGCTGCTGGGGCTGAAATCGGGGCTACAGAAGATCCGAACCTAGAAGAGACACTTGAAGTTATCGATAACATACTCCTAAAAATGACTGAGGAAGAATCTGTTGTGGCTGCGGCAAGCACAGCTACTGAAAAGGGGGAAGAACAAGCTGAGGACTTTTTGGAGGAGGAAGATTTTGAATTTCAAGATTTACTTGGGCAAGGGCTGACAGACGCTGAAAAAGCAGAACTTAAAAAATGTGCCATAGCCTGCGGATATAAGCCAGGGGCTACACTGTTTGGCGGAGTTAACGAAGGAAAACTGAGGTGCCTTCGAAACCGCAGCGAAGCTAAAATTGTTAGAACTCTCTGCAAAAACATTGGCTTGCCGAAGCTAGAAGCGGACCTTTGCCGTTATCAACGACACCATATTGCCGGAAGTTTGCTTTATGCTAACTTCAAGGTAACAAATATTTTTGTTATTTTATTACTATTATTATTACCTTTTTGGTCGTGTTGTAACGAAGATCGTTTCGACAGAGCATATTATTAAGCAAGGTTCTAAAAATGCAACAAGATCTCGAAGAAGAGAAGAATAAAGCCGTCATCCAAGATTTAGCTGAAAAAGTTGAAAATTACGAAGCTAATCTGAAAAAGAAAGACTTTACCATCCAGGACCTTGAAATCATGGTTAAAGAGCACGAAGGTGCATTAGAAAAGAAAGATTTTGTTATTCAAACCATGGAGGGTTCTTTGGCTGAAGTCCAAACTGAGAATGACAAGTTAAAGAATGAATTGCTCCAACAGTCAGAAAAATTTGAGCAAGAAAAGAAATATCTTGATGCAAGCCTGAAGACCGAGGTGGATAAAAATTCAAATTTGCAGAAATCCCTTAAAGAACTTCAAGAGAAATGCTTGAGCTTCGGCAGCCGATGCGTGCAGCGGCTGAAGGATGTGTTTCATTCTGTTGGAGCCAGCTCTGCGAAATTTACACCTTCAGCTGAAAATCTGCCCAGCACATTAGAATATATTGAAGGCGAAGTTGATGCCCTTGACGAAGTTATCGGTGGACACGCGGACTTTTGTGCCCTGGTAGCTTCTCGGGGCACAACTACTGCTTTTCTGAAGGCTGGCTGCACGCATGGAAATATTGTGAACAGACCAAACTTCAGTTTGTCAGCATCAGATCTGATAGATATCCCAAACCTAGCCCGAAGCATTGAAAATAGATTCATGACCCAGATCTGGGTAAGCGGTGGGCGAAAAATGGCAGGTGACGAAGCTCGAAGCCATCTTAAGCGGTAAGAAACTTATGTTTGTTAATTTTACCTTCTCCTTTGAAATTTGCACCTTTCTTATTCTGCTGTTTGGTATACGCAGGATGACGAAGCTGTTGAATGACGAAGCTGAAGACAAAACCTAGGCTGAATCTTAAAGTTGCTTACAATATGCTCTCCTGCAAAAATTCTAGAGAAACTTTTGTAATATAGCTATTGGAACAACTCATGTAAACTTGTACATACCATGTAATATATTGTCTCCCTTATCCACATACAGTCTGCTTTGCTGTGGATGAAACTTCTCTTTTGAGCCGAAGGCGAAAAACACCTTCCCTTCTTTTCGTACACAACGAAGCATAAAAGATTTTTCCTTCGAAGCTTTTCCTCATTTCTGAAGCACCTGTCTTCTTTGTGTAGTATGATGAAGATTCTATATATGTCTAAATGAATGTTTATGAATGCAAATGACATGATGAAATGTACTGTGCAAATGAATATTGGGACACGTTCAAAAACTATAAACACAGCCCCTCATTCCTTCAAGAATGATACAAATCTTTTTGTCGTTTACTTTTCGGCTTTGCCGTTTACTTTTCGGTGTATCAGCGTTGACTTTTCGCTCTAAGCCTCCCTTGGGAGCTTCTTCGCCTTTTACTTTCAGCGGAATCAACGTTTATTTTTCGCTGTAAGCCTCCCTTAGGAGCTTCTTCGCCTTTTACTTTCAGCGGAATCAGCGTTTATTTTTCGCTGTAAGCCTCCCTTAGGAGCTTCTTCGCCTTTTACTTTCAGCGGAATCAGCGTTTATTTTTTGCTGTAGGCTCTGCATTCCCTTAGGAACGACTTTTGAGCTTCTCCCTGTTTCCTTTTCTTTTTTCCTTTGCATTTACATTTACATTTTTTGGGGGATATCATTCTCATAGAATTGAAATAAGGAAAATTACATGTTGTGGCCCCATTAAAAACCTTTCTCCCCCTTTGGAAAGGAAAAGGGTACCACAAAAAAATATAAAAAATTACATCAAACTAAACATAATATCGCCGAAGCTCATCCGCATTCCATGATCTAGGAATGTCGTTTCCTTCCATATCCTTCAATCTGTAGGAACCGGGTCTTGACGAAGATACTACCAAAAAGGGACCTTCCCACTTCAGCTGTAATTTGCCTACCGTCTCAGGGTTGGCTACCCTTCGAAGTACCAAGTGTCCTGGTTCAATGTTCTTCAGCTTGACCATTCTGTCATGCCATTTTATTGTTTCAGCTTGATATTTATTGATGTTTTCCACGGCTTGAAGTCTGATCCCTTCAATAGCATCTTTTTCTACAGAGCAATCACCTTCGTCTTCGCTTTTTGCCGAAGCTACTGTCCTTATTGATCCTGCTTTGGCCTCTTCTGGGGTTATTGCTTCATCACCGAACAATAGTTTAAAGGGTGTAAAGCCTGTTGATCTTGACATGGTTGTGTTATGACTCCACACCACTTTGATTAACTCGTCTGGCCATTTTCCCCTGGGCTGATTGAAGATTGACTTCATTATGCCTATCATTATGATCCCATTAGCTCTTTTGACAAGTCCATTTGACTCTGGGTGTCGGACTGATGCAAAATGGATCTTCGTGCCAATTTGATCACAAAATTCTCTGAAGGCTTCAGAATCAAACTGTGTCCTATTATCCACAGTAATAGCCTTCGGCACTCCGAAGCGACAAACAATGTTTTGCCAGGAAAACTTTTGAATAGTAAATGAAGTTATTGTAGCTAAGGGCTTTGCCTCAATCTATTTTGAAAAATATTCCACTGCCACCACCACATATCTTAAGTTCCCCTGTGCTAGTGGTAATGGACCTAGCAAATCAAGACCCCACCTTTGCAACGGCCAAGTGGGTTGTATTAATTGAGTTAAAGACGAAGGTTGTTTTTGATCTCTTGCACATTTCTGACAACCTTCACACTTTTGAACTAAATCCGCTGCATCCGAAGCTGCCTTTGGCCAATAAAATCCTTGGCGAAAAACTTTCCCAAGCAAGGGCCTAGATCCAATGTGAGATCCACACAGACCTGCATGTATGTCCTTCATTAATTCTATACCTTCGAATCTGGATAAACACTTGAGCAATGGGGAACAGACCCCACGCTTGTATAACTCCCCTTCTATTATGACATATGGTCGAGCTCTTGCTTCTATTCATCTGTTATAAGCTTCGTCGTCTGAAAGAAAATTACCCTGAAGAAAAGAGATGATCTCAGTTCTCCAATCTTCACTATAAACAGGAGATATGTTAAGGATTGCTCTTTCAAGAAGCTCGACCGAAGGTGATTTTATTGTTTCAAAAAATACTTCCGAAGGTATAGGCAACCCCTGGGCTGCTGACTTAGCCAATAGATCAGCGTATTCATTTTCTCCACGAGGAATATTTTTGACAGAAAACCTTCGAAGGAAGCCTCAATCCTTCGGACTGTATCTAGATACTTTTCAAGCTTCGAGTCTCTTGCTTTGTAGCTCTTGTCAATATGACCAGAGATAATTTGAGAATCAGTTTTAAGAATGGCCCTTCTGATTCCCATTGCCTTTAATTTCCGAAGACCCAAGAGCAGAGCTTCATACTCAGCGATGTTATTTGTGCAACTAAAATCAAGTCTTGCCGCATAACAAGTTTTAACTTTAGAAGGTGAAACCAACACAGCAGCTGCTCCTGCTCCGAAGGTTCCCCAAGACCCATCGCAAAACACTGTCCATGCTTCGGCATTTTTATTTGTTTCTTCCTCCTGAGCCCCTGGCGTCCAGTCAGCAATGAAGTCTGCTAACGCCTGGGACTGAATCGAAGATCTATGAACATAATCAATACAAAATTCATTGAGCTCTGCAGCCCATTTTCCAATCCTTCCAGTAGCTTCTCGGTTTCTCATAATATCCTTCAGAGGTTGTGAAGAAGGAACAATTATGTTGTAAGCTTGAAAATAGTGCCGAAGCTTCCTGGAGGCCATCAAAACAGCATACAGTACCTTCTCCAATTCTGTATAATTTTTCTTTGATAAACTAAGAACCTCGGATACGAAATATATTGGGGCCTGCCTCTTAACTTGGCCTTCAAGCTTCTCCTGGACAAGTGCTGCACTTACCGCTGAGTGTGAAGCTGCCACATATAATAACAAAGGAGCCCCTGGCGTAGGTGGAGTTAATGTTGTTAAATCTATCAAATATAGCTTCAGCTCTTTGAAGGCTTTCTGCTGGATTGGTCCCCATTGAAAGACTTCGGCTGACTTCAGCACTTCGAAGAATGGTAAGTTTCTCTCTGCTGATCTGGATATGAATCTATTGAGAGATGCCAGCCTTCCTGTCAATCTTTGCGCCCCCTTTTTGTACTTGGTGGTTCTATTCGAAGTATAGCTTCGATTTTACTTGGGTTGGCCTCAATTCCCTTTGTTGAAACTAGGCAACCAAGAAATTTCCCCTTCTTTACTCCGAAGACACATTTTTCTGGATTCAGCTTTAGACCAGCCTGTCTAAAATTAGCGAAGGTCTCCTATAAATCAGCAATGTGGTTATCTTGCTTCGTACTTTTTACAATGATATCATCAACATAAGTTAGTACATTCCTGCCTATCTGAGAATGGAGAACCTTCGCTGTCATTCTGCTGAAGCTTCCTCCAGCATTTTTAAGCCCCTCGGGCATCCGAAGGTAACAATATGTCCCACTAGGGGTTATGAAGCTGGTTTTCAGTTCATCCTCCTCCTTCATCCAGATTTGATGATAGCCTGAATAGCAATCCAGCAGATTCATAAGCTCTGATGAAGCTGCTGCATCGACTAAAGAATCTATCCTTGGCAATGGAAACTCGTCCTTCGGACAGGCCTTATTGAGGTCAGTAAAATCGATACACATTCTCCATTTACCATTGGTCTTCTTCACCATAACAGTGTTAGCCAACCATTCTGGTTATTTTACCTCTCTAATAACTCCGGCACTGAGGAGTCTTTTCACTTCATTCCGAGCACCTTCGGCCTTGTCATCAAACATCTTCCGAAGCCTCTGCTTCCTGGGTCTGAAGGATGGATCAACATTGAGTGAGTGCTCAATAACATCCCTGTTAACTCCACAAAGATCATTAGCTGACCAAGCAAAAACATCTTTATTGTTGAACAAAAACCTTATCAAGGTTTTCTCCTGCTCTTCGGACAATTGAGATCCCAATAGCACCTTCTGCTCTGCTATATCTTCACATAAGAGCATGGGTTTCGGCTGGTCAGCCGAAGCAGCTTTCTCCCTTCTAAACTTGTATTGCTCATAAGCTTCAGTTCCATCTATATTATGGATTGCTTTTGAGTCTGTCCAATTTCCTTCGGCCCTTCTGGCAGCTTCTTGACTTCCATGAATAGCAATGGGCCCTTGGTCCGAAGGTATCTTCATGCAAAGATAAGCTGGATGCAGAATTGCTTCGAAGGCATTGAGAGTACCACGACCAATGATTGCATTGTAAGGGTATTCTATGTCAACAATATCAAACACAACTTGTTCAGTCCTTGTGTTGTTGATAAATCCGAAGGCCACTGACATTGAGATTTTGCCGAGTGCTACAATCTGCCTTCCTCTGAAGCCGCAAAGGGATGTGTGGCTTCAAGAATTTTATCTTTGGGCTCTTGCATCTGTCTGAAGGCCTTAGTGAAAGTCGCCTAGAGGGGGGTGGATAGGCGAAACCTGAAAATTAAAACTTTATCCCCCAACTAGATCCCTTGATTAGTGGTTAGAACAAGATATACAATTATCGGAGTATAAAAACTAAGTCCTTGCTTGAAAAGAGTATTGCTTTCAAATAATGCGGAATTGACAAATCAATACTACTAATAAGTCTATGAGAATAAATCACAAGGGCTTAGATAAGAAGAGTAATGCCACAAGTTCTTTCTTGCAACGTGTTGCCTCACGGAATGAGAATTTAACTTAAGGCAACACCAAATAAGGTTAGCAAAGAATAGTGCAAGGAAAAACTTAGAGTGAGGGAAAACAAACAAATCACAAGCAATAAACACAATGGACACGGGTGATTTATTTGACCGAGGTTCGGCCCTCGAAGGCCTAGTCCCCGTTGAGGAGTCCACTTAAGGACGGGTCTTTTTCAACCCTTTCCCTCTCTCCACCGATCACTCAAGGATCGGCGAGCTCTTCTTCTTCCCAAGGATCACTCTCGACCCCACAAGGACCACCACACTCTTTGGTGTCTCTTGCTAGCTTTTACAAGCCTCCAAAACTTTGGAGGAAGTTCAATGGGAGTCAAAACTCCACGCACAAATGAACACAAAGATGTAGCACACACTATCTCTCAATGAATCTCACAAGGCACTAGGGCTAAACTCAATTGAGTAGCTCTCAATTGTTTGCTCTCTCTTTTGTGGCACTTGTGTTGGTTGTAGTGGTCTAGATCTTGTGTATAGGGTGTATCAATGAATATATGTGGTTGGGAGGGCTTGAATATGTCAACTAGATGACTTGGAATGTTGCTTGGACTCCCACACTTGAAGTGGCCGGTTGGGGTGGTATTTATAGCCACCAACCAAAATCTAGCCGTTGGTGAAGTCTGCTGTCGTATGGTGCACCGGACAGTCCGGTGCACACCGGACATGTCCGGTGCGCCAGCCACGTCACCAGGCCGTTGGGATTCGACCGTTGGAGCTTCTGACTTCTGGGCCCGCCTGGCTGTCCGGTGTACACCGGACAAGTACTGTAGACTGTCCGGTGCACCGTCACGCGCGTGCCTGACTTCTGCGCGCTTCTGGCGCGCATTAAATGCGCCTGCAGGTGACCGTTGGCGTGAAGTAGCCGTTGCTCTGCTGGCTCACTGGACAGTCCGGTGTACACCGGACATGTCCGGTGAATTATAGCGGAGCAAATTCCCGAAGCTGGCGAGTTCCTGAGGCCGCTCTTCCTTGGAGCACCGGACACTGTCCGGTGTACACCGGACAGTCCGATGAATTATAGCGGAGCGCCTCCGGAATTTCCCGAAGGTAGCGAGTTCGACTTGGAGTCCTCTGGTGCACCGGACAGTCCGGTGCGCCAGACCAGAGGCGCCTTCGGTTGTCCCTTTGCTCTTTTGTTGAACCCAACTCTTGGTCATTTTATTGGCTAAGTGTGAACCTTTGGCACCTGTATAACTTATGCACTAGAGCAAACTAGTTAGTCCAATTATTTGTGTTGGGCAATTCAACCACCAAAATCATTTAGGAAATAGGTGTAAGCCTAATTCCCTTTCACTTAGCAAATATGATATCAGCTGCACTGCCTATATCAACCAAAACATTGTGAACCAGAAATCCTTTGATAACACAAGAGATAACCATAGCATCGTTGTGTGGGTAATCCTTGAGTTGAAGATCCTCTTGGGAGAAGGTAATAGGAATGTGAGACCATCTTGACTTGATGAAGGGTCCTTGCACCTCGATATGTTGTACCCTTCTCTGTGCCTCCTTCTTCTGCTTCTTGTTGACTGGCTCTGAACATGAACCGCCTGTTATCGGGAGTACCAGCTTCGGAGCCGAAGCAGCTCCGTCTTGAATGTTGAACGAAGCCATTAGCTCAGAAAAGTGGAAGTGAGTTCACCGGAGGTGGGCGCCAATGTTGGGGACTTGTTCTCAAATGCTATGAATTAAGAACAAGGCAACAAAGAATGTTAATGCCCTTCGCCCGCTGAAGCACTATTCCCTCAAGGGTTTAATGAACTTCGGACGAAGGTTAGAATGATACAATTACGAAGGTTGAATCTTCGTAATTGAACTCTCAGAGATTATATAAAATAATGCGAGATATAAAGCCTTAAAAACAAATAAATTATAAATAAACGACATCATTTTCATATTAAATAAACTTGATGTATTCAAATATTAGATACATTTATACCTCTGCCTTGGCAAAGAATAATTTCCGAGTGATGCAATCGCAATTACAGGAATGCGTGAACAGTAAAGGAATACTGTTCACTATTTATAGGCACAGGACACAGCCTGTGAGGAATTACAATCATGCCCCTCATAAAAGTTTACAACATTGACTCAGACCTTTATGGACTAAAAGGTCATTCTATCTTTAAGTCGGTTCGACCCTTCATCTTCGGATATGTTGTAATACCGAAGCTTCATGAATGGTGCCTTCGGCGTCACGTACGAGCAGCTTCAGTCGAAGCTGTCTCCTTCTGCAGGACCTTCGGCGACGAAGCATGGTCCCAACAGGACTAAACAATGTTCATTTTGAGAAAGACAGGGTTTGTAGCGCATGCCAAGCAGGAAAGCAAGTTGGTGCCCATCATCCACACAAGAACATCATGACGACCGACAGACCACTTGAGCTACTCCACATGGATTTATTCGGCCCGATTGCTTACATAAGCATCGGCGGGAGTAAGTATTGTCTTGTAATAGTGGATGATTATTCTCGCTTCACTTGGGTATTCTTTTTGCAGGAAAAATCTCAAACCCAAGAGACCTTAAAGGGATTCTTGAGACGGGCTCAAAATGAGTTCGGCTTAAGGATCAAGAAAATAAGAAGCGACAACGGGACGGAGTTCAAGAACTCACAAATTGAAGGCTTCCTTGAGGAGGAGGACATCAAGCATGAGTTCTCTTCTCCCTACACCCCACAACAAAATGGTGTAGTAGAGAGAAAGAATAGAACTCTATTGGACATGGCAAGAACCATGCTTGATGAGTACAAGACTTCGGATCGGTTTTGGGCCGAGGCGGTCAACACCGCTTGCTACGCCATCAACCAGTTATATCTTCACCGAATCCTAAAGAAGACATCGTATGAACTCCTAACCGGTAAAAAGCCTAATATTTCATATTTTAGAGTCTTTGGTAGCAAATGCTTTATACTTGTTAAAAGAGGTAGAAAATCTAAATTTGCTCCTAAGACTGTAGAAGGCTTTTTACTAGGATATGATTCAAACACAAGGGCATATAGAGTCTTTAACAAGTCCTCCGGACAAGTTGAAGTTTCTTGTGACGTTGTGTTTGATGAGACTAACGGCTCTCAAGTAGAGCAAGTTGATCTTGATGAGATAGGTGTTGAAGAGGCTCCGTGCATCGCGCTAAGGAACATGTCCATTGGGGATGTGTGTCCTAAGGAATCCGAAGAGCCTCCAAATGCTCAAGATCAACCATCCTCTTCCACGCAAGCATCTCCACCGACTAAAAAATGAGGATGAAGCTCAAGTTGATGAAGTAGAAGATCAAGCAAATGAGCTACCTCAAGATGACGGCAATGATCAAGGGGTAGATGCAAATGATCAAGACAAGGAGGATGAAGAGCAAACACCGCCACACCCAAGAGTCCACCAAGCAATCCAACGAGATCACCCCGTCGACACCATCCTCGGCGACATTCATAAGGGGGTAACTACTAGATCTCGTGTTGCACATTTTTGTGAGCATTACTCTTTTGTTTCCTCTATTGAGCCACACAGGGTAGAGGAAGCACTTCAAGATTCGGATTGGGTGGTGGCAATGCAAGAGGAACTCAACAACTTCACTAGGAATGAGGTATGGCATTTAGTTCCACGTCCTAACCAAAATGTTGTAGGAACCAAGTGGGTCTTCCGCAACAAACAAGATGAGCATGGTATGGTGACAAGGAACAAAGCTCGACTTGTGGCCAAGGGATACTCCCAAGTCAAAGGTTTGGATTTCGGTGAAACCTATGCACCCGTAGCTAGGCTTGAGTCAATTCGCATATTATTGGCCTATGCTACTTACCATGGCTTTAAGCTTTATCAAATGGACGTGAAAAGTGTCTTCCTCAATGGACCAATCAAGGAAAAGGTCTATGTTGAGCAACCTCCCGGCTTTGAAGATAGTGAGTACCCTAACCATGTTTATAAACTCTCTAAGGCGCTTTATGGGCTCAAGCAAGCCCCAAGAGCATGGTATGAATGCCTTAGGGATTTCCTTATCACTAATGGCTTCAAAGTTGGAAAAGCCGATCCTACTATATTCACTAAAACTCTTGAAAATGACTTGTTTGTATGCCAAATTTATGTTGATGATATTATATTTGGGTCAAATAACGAGTCTACTTGTGAAGAATTTAGTAGGATCATGACACAAAAGTTCAAGATGTCTATGATGGGGGAGTTGAAGTATTTCTTAGGATTTCAAGTGAAGCAACTCCAAGAAGGCACCTTCCTAAGCCAAACGAAGTACACTCAAGATATTCTAAGCAAGTTTGGAATGAAGGATGCCAAACCCATCAAGACACCCATGGGAACCAATGGGCATCTCGACCTCGACGAGGGAGGTAAATCCGTCAATCAAAAGGTATACCGGTCGATGATAGGTTCTTTGCTATATTTATGTGCATCTCGACCGGATATTATGCTTTCCGTATGCATGTGTGCAAGATTCCAAGCCGACCCTAAGGAAGCTCACCTTACGGCCGTAAAACGAATCTTGAGATATTTAGTTTATACTCCTAAGTTTTGGCTTTGGTATCCTAGGGGATCCACATTTGATTTAATTGGTTATTCGGATGCCGATTGGGTGGGGTGTAAAATTAATAGAAAGAGCACATCGGGGACTTGCCAGTTCTTGAGAAGATCCTTGGTGTCTTGGGCTTCAAAGAAGCAAAATCCGGTCGCTCTTTCTACCGCCGAAGCCGAGTACATTGCCGCAGGCCATTGTTGCGCGCAATTGCTTTAGATGAGGCAAACCCTGCGGGACTATGGTTACAAATTAACCAAAGTCCCTTTGCTATGTGATAATGAGAGTGCAATCAAGATGGCGGATAATCCCGTAGAGCATAGCCGCACTAAACACATAGCCATTTGGTATCACTTTTTAAGGGATCACCAACAAAAGGGAGATATCAAGATTTCATATATTAACACTAAAGATCAATTAGCCGATATCTTTACCAAGCCTCTTGATGAACAAACTTTTAACAAACTTAGGCATGAGCTAAATATTCTTGATTCTAGGAACTTCTTTTGTTGATTTGCACACATAGCTCATTCATATACCTTTGATCATGTCTCTTTCATGTGCTATGACTAATGTGTTTTCAAGTTGATTTCAAACCAAGTCATAGGTATATTGAAAGGAAATTGGAGTCTTCGGCGAAGACAAAGGCTTCCACTCCGTAACTCATCCTTTGCCGCCACTCCAAGCAACTCTCCATTTTTGGGGGAAAAAGCATGAGCACCAAGCAAAAGGACTCCTACTTTGGTATAATCTTCACTCATTTATTTATGACCAAAGGGGAAGAAAGTAATTTAAGGGCTTATATCTCACTCAAAGTATCCGTTTTTGGCGATTCATGCCAAAGGGGGAGAAAGTATGAGCCCAAAGCAAAAGGACCGCACCACCACCAATTTCCAAAAATTTTAGTTTGTCAAAGAGTATTTTCAAATTGATATCTTATTGTATTCAAAAGGGGGAGAAAAGTAGTATTTTCAAAATCTATATCAAAACCCTCTTGAACACTAAGAGGAGGATTTCATCTAGGGGGAGTTTTGTTTAGTCAAAAGAAAAGCATTTCAAACAAGGGGAGAAAATTTCAAAACTTAAAAATGCTTAGCAAAATCTTATTCATTTACCTTTGACTATTTTGCAAAAAGGACTTTGAAAAGGATTTACAAAAAGATATTGCAAAAACAAAACATGTGGTGCAAGCATGGTTCAAAATGTTAACAAATGAAGAAACAATCCATGCATATTCTATAAGTATTTATATTGGCTTAATTCAAAGCAACCGTTGCACTTACATTATACAAACTAGTTCAATTATGCACTTCTATATTTGCTTTGGTTTGTGTTGGCATCAATCACCAAAAAGGGGGAGATTGAAAGGGAATTAGGCTTACACCTAGTTCCTAAATAATTTTGGTGGTTGAATTGCCCAACACAAATAATTGGACTAACTAGTTTGCTCTAGTGTATAAGTTATACAGGTGCCAAAGGTTCACAACAAGCCAATTAAAAAGACCAATGTTGGGTTCAAAATAGAGAGCTTAAGGCATTCCGAAAGGCTCTCTGGTCTGGCGCACCAGACTGTCCGGTGTGCCACCAGACAGTGTCTGGTGCACCAGGGGAGCTCGCGCTGAACTCCTCAGCCTCGGAAATTTTCAGAGCCGGCGCGCTATAATTCACCGGACTGTCCGGTGTACACCGGACAGTGTCCGGTGCTCCAAGAGGACGCGGCTCTGGAACTTGGCAGCCTCGGGAATTCGCAACGGCTGCTCCGCTATAATTCACCGGACATGTCCGGTGTACACCGGACTGTCCGGTGTAACTGCGGGGCAACGACTACTTCGGCGCCAACGGCTACCTGCAAGTGCATTAAATGCGCGCCAGCGCGCGCAGAAGTCAGGCACGCCCATGCTGGCGCACCGGACACTCTACAGTACATGTCCGGTGCACCACCGGACATCCAGGCGGGCCCAGAAGACAGAGCTCCAACGGTCGGAACCCAACGGCTTTTGGTGACGTGGTTGGCGTAGCGGACATGTCCGGTGTGCACTGGACTGTCCGGTGCACCATACGACAGTCAGCCCCACCAAACGGCTAGTTTGGTGGTTGGGGCTATAAATACCCCCAACCACCCACCATTCATGGCATCCAAGTTTTCTAGGTTCCAACCACTATACAAGAGCTAGCATTCATTACAAAGCACACCAAAGAGATCAAATCCTCTCCCAACTCCACACAAAGCTTTAGTGAATAGAGAGAGTGATTTGTAGTGTTCATTTGAGCTCTTGCGCTTGGATCGCTTCTTTTCTTTCTCACTTGTTCTTGTGATCAAAACTCCATTGTAATCAAGGCAAGAGGCACCAATTGTGTGGTGGCCCTTGCGGGTAAGTTTTGTTCCCGGTTTTGATTTGAGAAGAGAAGCTCACTCGGTCGGAGGGACCGTTTGAGAGAGGGAAAGGGTTGAAAGAGACCCGGTCTTTGTGACCACCTCAACAGGGAGTAGGTTTGCGAGAACCGAACCTCGGTAAAACAAATCCTTGTGTCACACTCCTTATTTGCTTGAGATTTGTTTTGCACCCTCTCTCTCGCGGACTCGGTTTTATTTCTAACGCTAACCCGGCTTGTAGTTGTGTTTATATTTGTAAATTTCAGTTTCGCCCTATTCACCCCCCTCTATGCGACTATCAGTTGGAGACGTTTTTTGAATAATAGCCAAAATTATATTTAGAGAACGATTTGGCTAGTATTTTAGAGTTGCTCTTAGGCTGGTGCCAATGGAGGCGAGATGGAGGGCAGTAGGAGGCCCGTGTCACCTGACTCGGGGCGAGAGAGCGTCATAGGGCGACGCCGCGCGGGGATCATGTGCTCGGGCAACAACGAGGGGCGAGAGTGAGGTGGCGGCTTTTGATTGGTCCACATATACTAGCCGCTGCAACTAATTGTTTTTTACCGTTTGGAGTCTAAAAATTTAGAAAAAAAAGTTGCAAAAATCACAAATTTCACCCA
Organism: Zea luxurians; assembly: GCA_029449295.1. Classification (NCBI taxonomy): domain Eukaryota; kingdom Viridiplantae; phylum Streptophyta; class Magnoliopsida; order Poales; family Poaceae; genus Zea; species Zea luxurians. The sequence continues at coordinate 1,502,803 of JAOPSE010000173.1, read as the reverse complement.
CAATCCATCTATAAATACACTACCTAGGTGGAGCTCATTCCACACATCATTTCATCTCATTTCTCTCGTACAAACTCGTATTTTCTATCCATTTTCACGACATGTCTTCCTCGAGCAAAAACTCAAGCAAAGGAACCGAAGGTGTAATGTGGAATGCATTGCGAGCAACCATGGAGGAGGCTATGCTCAAGCTTGATGAAGAGTCGTCGAGTCGACCCATATGTCGTCGACGCTATATCAATCGTGATCATGGGTCCTCCTATGATCGGCTTCATCAGGACTTCATCGATTACTGTGTGTACCCTTCGAATTACTTTTGGCACAAGTATCGTATAAGGCAGGATTTTTATTATTATTATGCATATATTAGGTGAATATTCTCGGTATTTCACCCAAAGAGAAGAAGCTCTAGCTCGGCCTACAAAAATGCACTACGTTTTGTGCGCTTGTTAGCCTATGGATCCACGACAGAATTGATAGATGAGTACTTAAAGCTAGCCAGAGTGTCAAGAGAGGTTTTGTAAGCGTATCATTCACTATTACGAGGAATTATGTCGTCGACCAAATGTCATGAATACTCAGCATCTGCTAGCAAAAAAGCATAAAGAGCGTAGCTATCTAGGCATGCTAGAAAGTATCGATTGCATGCATTAAAAATGGAGGAATTGTTTGGTCGCCCATACCGGTCAATTCACAAGGGGGATATCAAACATACCTCCATCATCTTATAAGTTGTTGCATCATATGATCGGTTGATCTGGCATGCTTTTTTGGTATGGTCGGATCCAATAATGACATTAACGTACTCAATCAGTCGTCATTATTCATTGAGGGCCTTCGAGGTCAAGCACCTGTAGTGAGCTTCATGGTTAATCGACACGAATACAATAGGCGATAGCATCTTGCTAACAACATCTATCCTTCCTGACCAGTGTTCATCAAAGGTATTCCTCTTTTATAAAGTAAGAAACATCAGTTATTCACAAATGCTCAAGCCGATTATTATGTAATTTTTTAATTATTATGCACTTTATAATTTTTAATTTAATAAAAAAATATTATGTTGTGCGTTTTTTAAGCGTTGAAACAAATTTGCGTGATTACTTAATTCTAAAAAAAATTGATGTGGCTAGGGGCTGAGACTATAGCTTGCAGCAGGTGCAATAGAGCAGCAAAAACGAGAGTGGAGTCGAGATATGACGTGGCAAGGGAAGAGAGGGATGGTGCACTAGCGCCAACCTTATTAGATGGTAAGCTAATGGGTCCATTGGCAAATCAGAAACATTAAAATTGCACCCTTCTCTGGAACTTCTGACTGAAACATTACTTATCAGATGAAGCAAAATGATAGGTGTCAAAACAAGCACATTCGAGTGAACAACAAGATTGTCATATACAGCTCCAGCCTCCAATGTTCCTAGCAAAAGCACCAAGAAAAAAATATAAAGCAAAGAACAGCTACAAGAGCCCAAGGCATTTTCTAACAATCGAGTCCACAACCTTGGCTGATAAGATACTACAGGATAAAAGATGCAAAGATTGACCAGAATAGAAGCATAGCACAGATCTATCTTGTACACAAATGGCAACCCAGAAAACTCCATTGCCATGATCAGACTGTAGCCATGTCCAACTTCAGTTTCTGGACGAAATTAGCTCTAATTCACTACGTAGATCCAACTGGGATCATCTTCACAATAGCTGCGATAGGCATGCCTATGAAACCGATAAAAACACATGCGATCCACTGGTTGAGCGTAAGAGGGGTAGTGTTTGCGAAATCGCCGAGGAACTGTATTATGATGAACTGGAAGATGACGGTGCTGCCGAGGACAGCAATGAACACGTTGTTGTTTAGAATGCCTTCAAATACATTTATCCTCTCCATCTCCCTTGAGCTCACCTCATTGAATACCTGCACAGCAAAGTTAAATGTTCAAGTTCACGTAACCACATCGTTAGTGCAAGAAATTTAAACCGAGTACAAATGCAGCCTAAAAATTCATCAGCACTTAGCTAGTTAGCTAGGACTTTACCTGGCAGAACACGAAGCAATTGAAGATCAGTGTGTTCAAGACTAGATCGGAGTTATCGCCCTTGATTCCAAACAGCCACTTTCCCTCTGTCTGTAGGTACCAAATTACAAGGAACTGGTACAAGGCCTGTCCCAGGATGTTTCTCCACATAATGTTACTGATGAAGTTTCCTTTCCTTCCAACAGGTGTTCTCTTCATCAGTTCATTGTTTGGGGGTTCTGTCGCCAATGCCAGCGCACCCAGTGTATCCATGATCATGTTGACCCAGAGCAATTGCACAGCAGTGAGAGGAGCACTCCCTGAATCAGCAATCAGCATGAATACGAACAATGAGACATATATTTATGAAATAAACAAAAAGTACATTCAGGATACGCTCAAGTAGTAGAGGATCTCCAAACCACGAACTCATATACAGGATATCGGATGTACCTGTCAGGCAAGCTGAGGAGAAGTTTACCACCAGAGCAACCACATTGACAGTGAGCTGAAACTGCACAAACTTCTGAATGTTGATGTAAACTGATCGACCCCATTTTGCAACAGTGACAATAGTGGAGAAGTTGTCATCAAGAATGATGACGTCAGCACTCTCTTTGGCCACCTTTAAGAACATGTTAAAGAGTCAAATTCAAAATGGGAGTAAATAGCAAATAACTCGAGATATCATGTAATTGATGGTGTTACTCATGGTCATGGGTATCTAGATCTCATAGATGTTACAGCCATATAAAAGAGTGAAAGAGCAAAAATTACAATACTAAATATAGCTAAAAAATAAATTTCCAAGATGTTTGATATCGGTGATTACTAGAAGATATCAGCAGTAGTGTGATAATTGGAATGACATGGCTAGTTATTTTTAGAAACATAAGGAAAATCTCGAAATTACCTCGGTTCCAGCAATGCCCATTGCAAGCCCAATATCAGCCTCATGAAGAGCAGGTGCATCGTTTGTTCCGTCACCAGTCACAGCCACAACTTCGTAGAGTTTAGTTCGAAGATGCTTGACAAGGGTATGCTTATCCAGTGGCGAAGATCTTGCCATCACCTGCCACATCCATAGCAAAGCACAGTGATCACTGATGAATGACCTACCAGGATACAAAAAAAGCGTGCAAATATGAGTACTACAACTAATGAACTCACCTGTATCTTTGGTATCAGTTGAGTAAGCTCTTCTTCACTCTTGGTTCTGAAATCTGGGCCTTCTATGGCAATGCCACCTTCAGTTAAAATGCCGCATTCCCGGGCAATTGCCTTTGCCGTGTTGATGTTGTCACCTGTGACCATCCTGACTGTAATACCTGCCGACCTGCAGATAGCAACTGATTCCTTCACTCCAGGCCGCACTGGGTCTTTGATCCCCACAATGCCAATGCAGGTGTACCCATCCGTTGGGATCTGATCATTGACTGAGAATCCATCCTCAACTTCTATGTAGGCAAGACAGAGAGTGCGAAGTGCCTCGTTCGCGAAGCTATCGATCGTGGCCTTCAAGTGATCAATGGTTCCTGCATCCAGGGGGATGACATTGCCATCTTCATTCAGGTACTTGCTGCAAGATGCCAGTATGATCTCTGATGCACCTTTGCAGTGTGCTCGCAGTGCACCCTCTGGGAGCTGGATTACCACTCCCATTCTCTTCTTGGCAGAGTTGAACGGCTCCACCTTTACAAGAGTGCTTGCTTTGCGCACCGCCAAAAAGTCTCCACCAAGTGACAGCCCGAACTCTAGAATCGCTGTCTCAGTAGGTGTCCCCAGTATTTCACGTTTGCCATCCTGGTTCAAGACAACGTCTCCCCCAGTGTTATTGAATATGGACTGGGAGAGAATCGCCATGACAGAGTCTGGGAGTTCAGAGAACAGGTTCTTGATATCTGAAACACCATCCACTTCTTTGATCTTACCACAGATGCAGGCTTTGACAACGGTCATGTGGTTCGTTGTGAGAGTGCCTGTCTTGTCACTGCAAATGGAGGTCGCTGAGCCCATGGTCTCGCAGGCTGCAAGGTGCCGGACGAGTGCCTTGTCGTTCATCATCTTCTTCATTGCAAATGCAAGGCTCAGTGTCACGGCCAGCGGTAGCCCTTCAGGTACTGCCACAACGACGATGGTGACAGCAATGGCGAAGAACTCAAGCAGCTCCAATGCGTCATCTCCAGTCCAGCTCAAGTACGTACCATCAATGATCTTGCGCCGGAACAGGCTTTGGGTGAGCACTGCGAATGTGACCACTGCAAAGATAAGTCCTATCTTACCGATGATGGTGGCCACACCATTCAGCTTGACCTGCAATGGTGTCTCGTCATCACCACCTTCGCTGAGAGTGGCCATCAGCTTCCCCCACTGAGTCCTCATGCCGACTGTCGTGACGAGCATCTTGCAAGAACCGTCCTGCACCTTCGTCCCTGACAGAAGGAATGGGTACTCAGCGTTGACGGCAACTGGCTCACTCTCTCCGGTCAAGCTCGACTCGTTGATCAGAAGCGAGAAGCCTGACATGAACAGCCCGTCAGCCGGCACCAGATCACCAATGGAGAGGTGAACGATGTCGCCGACGAGAAGTTCATATATTGAGAGCTTCTGCCTGTAGCCACTCCGGGTGACCTGAACCGTGATCTTCTTCTTTTCCTTGTCGAGGTCCTTGAACTGCAGGGATTGGCGGTAGTCGCTTGACGCCGTGACGAACACGACCAGCAGGATGCTGGCCACAATGCCGAGGCCGTCGTGTGCGCCCTTGGGCCATCCCTCCGTGGCGATACCGACGATGAGAGAGAAGAACGCGCACGCGGCAAGGATCATGAGTGTCATGTCCTGCAACGCCTCCCAGACGAAGACCAAGAAGCCACGGGACTCCGCCTCCGCAAACTTGTTGACGCCAAAAACATCCCGCCGGGTCGCTAGCTTGTCCGCGGACGTAGTGAGGCCGTCAGACTCCGAAGTGGATAGCTTGGACGCGAGGCCCTGCACGCCACCATGAGATTTCAGCTTCTTCACATCATGCCCCTCGACAATCGAGCTCAGCTCTTCAGCGCAGATGCCGAAACCAGCCGCCTTGACATCGGCAGGGACCTTGTACTCACTCGACGGAGCAACGCCTGTGGAATTGAAGTGGTGGTAAGGTTGATGATTGGAGAAAACGATAGAAGTGGACAAGTGGTAATGAACTCCGGACGCAGGTGGGGTGGTATCATACTGTGAATGAACTGAAGTGCAGCCTTTGAAACAAGCACGGCAACACGTAGCTTCTCCTGAGATAGGTAAAAAAATGCACTGATTGTAAGTTCCTGAGATTGACACGCAGCTTACCCAAAACCCTACAATATTTTTGTTCTCAGCAAAATTGCAGACAAGTCAAAGATAGCGAAGGGTTAATTTAGTAAAATAAATTTACAGTTGCAACACTGAACTGTTACAGAGCGGCATCCATGGTGAACCATGATCTTCTTATAGCAGGGGAAAATGAAAGGAGAAATATACCATTGTGAAATATTTTTTTATGAACAATCTACCAATATTTCTTTGTGACTAAAATTCATAGCCTCATCTAACATCTATACCGGTGCATCAGATAACACACGAATGTCAAAACAATATTACAAGAACAGACATAAATCTCTATGATTCATTGATTCCAAATATGTGCTAAAATGCTTGGTTGGATGCACTCTAGGGAATATTGCAACCTGCAGAAAATAAAAAACTAACACACAGCAAGATTCTTTTCCACAAAATATAGTAGCCCAGAGTTTATTAATAAAAAATAAAATAAAAGACAGACACGTTTGGTTTCTGTTCATGGTCAGTACTTTGCATATAACATATTCCAGAAATCAGGGACACGGTGTTCAAGTTTGCTGGAAAGCAAAGTGGTTGAAAACCTGATCCACGCTTCTATTAGTCAATTGCAGCTTAAAGGTCGCTTTCTGAGTCTGGGAAAACATGATCATATTTTTTATATATTTGGATCTGGATGTGGTGCTGTCTGCACTTTCCTTGTGTAACTCAGACCTATTATAATATTGTGGTCTTTGTGCTTTTGTAATGTCATATGGTAATTAAAGTAGGTTATCAACTTATCATCACCAAGAAACAAACTATGTGCAGCATTAGAAATGTGCTGCAGAACTTTAGGGGAAAAGATAAAGAAATTGCTGCAGAAATTTCGGAATATATATATATATATATATATATATATATATATATATATATAAATATATAAATATGCTGAGATGTCCTTCCTATCTGAACTTATTATCTTGGCAATTGTATCATTCAATCTTCCTTTGAAACTGTGAGCAGTAGTCTTAAACCACTTGCAAAAAAAACGGGGAAAAGACCTACCACTGGATTCTTTCTGAAGTCAGACTCATTCTTAGTAGGAAGTAGTGGTTATTAGGCACGTTCCAAGTTTCTTTTTTGACTGAAATCTGCGGCGTGTCTCTGAACAAATCAACCTAACTTGTGTTGACCGACTAGTCTCGCAACATTTACGTTTTTTCGAGACTATAAGCAATCCCATTACCTACTGGCACCAACTAAATCTTAAGAAAGGATAGGATGAAATTTAGCTACGGGAGCGCTAACATTGGCATGGACATTCAGATTGCTGCAGCAGTCTGCAGAGCAAGACCAGGAACCGGCGCTGAAGCAGGGGAAACGCAGGGAGCACAGATCAGGGGAGCGGAGGCCTACATGGTTATTTCGCTTCATGGCGGTGGCCTCGTTGCGCTTGTCGAGGTTGGCCGTGAAGCGGAAGCGGCGCTTGGGGTTCTTGACGAGGCCGACGACCTTGCGCCATCGTCTCAGCGCCTCGTCCGACGAGTGCTTGGCCTGCACGCCCCCGAAGTTCTCCTTGAGGTAGCTCTCCATCTCGCTCGGCTGCCGGATTCGACCAGCTCGAATTCGCTCTCCCACCAACCCTGCCGGGGCCGCGCGCGAGTATATATTCACGCGGGTGCGTGGGGGGCTCTCCTCCCTCACCCGCGTGGGGCCGTACCGTTGACGCGTAAGGACGTGACGGCGACTTCAGGCGTGGGCAAGCACATAGCCGGAAGTTGCGCCTCGCGCGCTGTGGGGGAAGTGAAGGGAAGGTGCGCAGTGGTTTGCTCGGATCCGACACGACAGGAGGACGCGAGGAGGAGGGAAAGTTTTGGAGTGAGCGATGGAGAGGTAGCAGCATGAGTGTGCGTGCTCTGCTTTTCCTTCCCCGACCTGCGAAAAAGCGAGGCCGAGTCCGCACAGAGTAGGGGGGTGTTTGGTTACCCCAAACTAAAATTTAGCCCCTGTCATATCGAATGTTTGAACCTCCGTTCCGGGTATTAAATGTAGTCGGATTATAAAACTAATTTGTCAGCCGAAGATTAAAAGACGAGACGAATCTAGTCCAGTTGGTTGGGTCTATATTTCATACTCCTATTTAAAAGTCAAACGCTTGATGTGACCCGGGCTAAACTTTAGCAGGGGCAACCAAACACCCCCTAGATCGGAGGGAATTGAGGAGCAGCAAGCGATTAGACCTTCTCAAATGCTCCTGTTCGTATTTTGTATTCATATTTAAATATCTTTCACTCAAATACTCTTCCTATATTTCTCTCTCTCTCCGACCATTTCCCTATTCCTATGTTTTACTTCCTCCTCAACTATTCCCCTATTCAACTCTCTCTACTCTTTAGACTATCTCGAACAGCTTATCCATCATCATACTTATATTTAAACTTAACTCTATGAACAATACAATCTATATTGTAAAACATTGTTTTATGTAACCATATGAGTAAATTGTTGAACACAGTTTTAAGCTATTTGACATTTTTACATCATTTTTAGCTTCAAGTTTGGAATACCTCTAGCTAATAGTTAGCTAGCTAACTTAGTTATAATTTTTTGCTAGATAACAATTAGCTCTAAAGGTTTCGAACGTCTCATAAAGCACCCGTGAGTCTGTACCTCGAGAAACAAAACTCGTGAGTTTGACTACGCGCGTGTTTTCAACTGTCTCTCTCCATCCTTCTGCGTGTAGATGTGTGAAATTTCTGTCACGGTCTCTGCTAAGGTTTTGTTGTCAGTAGTAGTAGATCCAACGTGAAAAGTGAAGTCTACTCAGTGCACTGTCATCCGTTACTGAAAGGGAAATATTGCCTTAGGTCATTTCTATAATGTTTTGGTAATTAAATGCTCAACATGATTGATTAAGTTCTTATGTGCTAAACAAAGAGAGAAATTCAAATCGTATGGTTCTAGACTTAGTACATTATTTTTGAACACTAATGTGTTTCTCCAAGTGCTAGAAACAGGGCTAAGAGAAGAAGAAATGCAGCTCGGCCTGGCACACCGGACTGTCTGGTGGCGCACCGGACTGTCCGGTGACGCAGGCTAGCCGACGGTGAGTCATCCGCGACGTACTCGTCACTCTTGGGAAATGAAAAAGGCGACGTGGCTAAAATTCACCGGACTGTCCGGTGAGCCAACTGCGCCAGCGGCCAACGCTCGTCCGCGCGATCAACACGCGACACGTGGCCAGCTCCAACGGTCGGCTGGGTGCACCGGATTGTCCGGTGTGCCAACCAGCCCTGAGGAGCAACGGTCGGATGCGCCCGATATGGAAGGAGATCGTGCACCGGACATAAACAGTGACTGTCCGGTGACTGTCCGGTGCACCACTCGACAGAAGGCAAGAAATGCCTTCCAAACTGATCTCCAACGGCTCCTAGCTGCCTTGGGGCTATAAAAGGGACCCCTAGGTGCATGGAGGAGTACACCAAGCATTCTCTAAGCATACTAAGACATCCAGACTCCGCTCACACGCAATTGATTCGCTGTGTTAGTGATTTGAGCTCCATTCGAGTTGTGAACTCCCTGTGTTGTCATTTGAGCTCAAGTCTTTACTTGTGTGCGTGGTTGTGCTGCGTATTTAAGTCTTATGTGTGTTGCTCTCCTCCCTTACTTCTGTGTTTCTTTTGTGATCATCATTGTAAGGGCGAGAGGCTCCAAATTGTGGAGATTCCTCGCAAACGGGAGAAAGACTATAAGGAAGAAAGTCGTGGTATTCAAGTTGATCATTGGATCGCTTGAAAGGGGTTGAGTGCAACCCTCGTCCATTGGGATGCCACAACGTGGAAGTAGGCAAGTGTTACTTGGCCGAACCACGGGATAAAAATCGCGTGTCTCGTATGTTGCTTCTTGTGATTGTTTTGTTCACACGAGCGTGTTCCATAGCCACTTGATTTAACTAACACTTTAATAATCAAGTCTGTGGCTATTTAGTGTATGATTTTACAGGATCACCTATTCATCCCCCTCTAGGTGCTCTCAGTTACGTCGTCGTCTCATATGTCCACGTGCCTCCATTCCCTTTTTTAAATAGTCGTAGTTATTGTAGTTCACCCACACGAGGTTGATGTTGCTGTCAGTGATGGTGAGCATCTATGCTGGTGGCATATCAACATTCACGTACATTATGTACTCGAACAAGCTAGTGATGATCTTGGACTCGACACCGCCATCAACCACGGACACAAGCGCGGGCAAGAGTGTCAGCGATGTGTTGCCATTGGAGCGCCCAAACATCGCACCCTAAAGCGAGCGACACGTAGCCCTAGCGCCTGAGTGTGTGGGTGGCTGATTGGTGACCCGATGGAGTCGTAGTGGATGAAGTTCATGCTGAACCCACCTTCACCATCAAACAAAAGAGCAGATGCAAATGTAGCCTCGTTTCCCCATGAGGGGGAGAGCAGCAAGAGGAGAAGCATTGTCGCTTCCAATGGCAAAGGCACAGAGCTAGAGCTCGGACACGTGCCCCAGCTTGCTAGGCTCTGGCTCCACTAATGGTTGCCACTTTACTCTCTCTCGTCTTCTTCTCTTCCACCTTGCTCGCGCTCCTCTCTGACGCTCTCTTCCACTTCAATACCTCCTTTCTCATCTCCTCTCATGATGGTTTGTAGTGTCGGCACGATGGTAAGTAGCCATTGATATTGTGTGTAATGCATCCCTCGTCCGTCTTCTAACGAGGCTTTGTTCCTAAGCTTCTACTTCTTTGTAGAGGCCTTCGTGGAAACTAAAGCAATACTCATGTTTGTTTCTCTAGGCATTGTGGTATGTTGTGGTGGACGATGGTACACCCTCGTTTGCTTGATGTCATCTTTTCTTCTTCCTCTTCACTAACTTCAAACACATTCTTTAGTCAAAAGCAAGGTAAACTCCTAGTTTCTTTTTGTGGTGTGTGAAGAATGACATACATAAGAGGGAGATAAATTAAGCTTTGCTAGAAAATCTTGCATAAATTAAATTCTAAATGTAAGCTCAACTTCACCCAAGTGTTTGATGTTTGGCAAAGCATCTTGCACCTTAATTTTCAACCATGTACTAGCATGGAAATTCTGAGAATATAAATGCTTGAATTTAATTTCTCAAATGTAAATGTGAATAGTAAGACAAGGGTCAAAAGACTACTCGATATTTTATCAAGGTCTCAAAGAATCAGCACACCCCATAATCCTTGTTGGAGCATCCGCACAAGGGTCTGTCGCTTCCCCTTGGTTCACATAAGGACCAAGTGCTCTCTACAAGATATTTCTTTACCGCTTTGACATGGTGAATTGCTCACACTCGTGTACAATTCTTAAGTTAGGTCACCCATAAGGTCTCTAGGTGATTGTTAGGTTCTGGTACAAGGGACCCAAGCATGTCCAAAAAGACCCCTTTTCTTTATCCGGAATCATCAGTTTGTGGATTTTGTCTCTAGATATGATCTGCTATCTTTTCTAGATTGTTATTTTAGCTATCATCATATTCTATTAAAGAAAGAAGGTCAAATCAAGACAATATTTATCACCACGTTCGACATATACTGCCTAGTACTATATCGTTTGGGCTTAAAAACTTAGTGCCTACATATCAGAGAGGGGTTCATAAGTGTCTATCATCTCAACTGTATAAGAATATCAAAGCATAAATGGACAATGTCATCATCAAGACTCGAGCTTAAAGGATCTAATCTCTAATCTGGTAGAGATCTTGAGAGTCTAAGGAAATTCAATATCAAGCTTAATCAAGAGAAATGCATTTTTGGTGTGTCGTCTAAGAAATTATTGGGATACTTGGTCTCTCAGAAATGTATTGAGGTAAATCTAGAGAAGATTGATGTGATTCTCAGAATGGGTCCATCGAGTTGTCTACGAGATGTTTAAAAGTTCACAGGATGTATGACATCTCTGAGCTGATTCATATCCAGACTCGGCATGCAAGGGCTATCTTTCTTTAGGCTGCTCAATAAGTAGAATAAGTTTCACTAGGCCGCCGCTGGCCCTTACGGTCGCGCCGCGATTCCTCGGCGGAGGAAGTTGGGCTTCCGGGGCCCTGACCGTCTGGCATTCGTCGTCGAAGGAGAAGTCAAGGCTCCCAAAAGGATCACCATTTCAGGAAGGAGATTGGCATCGCGGTTGGCCATCGGGAGATTGAAGAGCTTCATCGGGAACACTGAGAGCACCTAGAGGGGGGGTGAATAGGTGATCCTGTAAAACTTAACACTTAATGCCACAAAAACTGATTAGAAGTTAGTGCAATAGTGCCAAGTGGCTAGAGAGGAGTCTTGAGCAAAACACAACAACCACAAGAGAATAATCACAGAGATGGCACAGTGGTTTATCCCGTGGTTCGGCCAAGACCAACGCTTGCCTACTCCACGTTGTGGCGTCCCAACGGACGAGGGTTGCAATCAACCCCTCTCAAGCGGTCCAAAGACCCACTTGAATACCACGGTGTTTTGTTTTGCTTATCTTTATCCCACTTGTGAGGAATCTCCACAAATTGGAGTCTCTTGCCCTTACACTTGAAGTTCACAAAGAAGCACGGAGTAAGGGAGGGAAGCAACACACACAAATCCACAGCAAAATACGCACACACACGGCCAAGAATCAAGCTCGAATGACTATCTCAAAATTCTCACTAGAACGGAGCTCGAATCACTGAGAATGACAAACGAATGCGCAAAGACTGAGTGTGGATGATCAAGAATGCTCTAAGGTTGCTTGGTGTTCTCCTCCATGCGCCTAGGGGTCCCTTTTATAGCCCCAAGGCAGCTAGGAGCCGTTGAGAGCAATCAGGGAAGGCAATTCTTGCCTTCTGTCGACTGGCGCACCGGACATGTCCGATGCACCACCGGACACTGTCCGGTGCAGATTTCTTTCCCGATTTGGCGAAGCCGACCGTTGGCACTTGAGAGCCGTTGGCGCACCGGACACTGTCCGGTGCACACCGGACAGTCCGGTGCTCCCTTCTAGCCGTTGGCTCGGCCACGTGTCCCGCGCGGATCGCGCGGCCGACCGTTGGCCCAGCCGACCGTTGGCTCACCAGACAGTCCGGTGCACCACCGGACAGTCCGGTGAATTTTAGCCGTACGCCGTTAATTATCTCCCGAGAGCGACGAGTTCGCCTGTGAACGACTCACCGGACAGTCCGGTGACAGTCCGGTGCACCACCGGACAGTCCGGTGAATTATAGCCGTACACCGCCGACGAAGTCCCGAGAGCAGCCAGTTGACAGAGCCAGCCTGGCGCACCGGACACTGTCCGGTGCACCACCGGACAGTCCGGTGCACCCAGACTGAGCAGAGTCTTGGCTGAGCAGCCAAGTCTTTTCCAAATTGATTTTTCCTGTTTCCAGCACTTAGACACAATACATTAGTTTTCTAAAACAATGTACTAAGTCTAGAAACATACCTTTAGACTTGGTTTGCACTTTGTTCATCACTTTGCATAGATTATCACAAAAGCACTTGTGTTGGCACTCAATCACCAAAATACTTAGAAATGGCCCAAGGGGCACATTTCCCTTTCAAACACGCAAGTCCCCTACCTGGCGCACCAACTGTTAGTGTTTCGAACCTCGCTCCGACAAGTAAATTTATTCTGCGCATTCCAGGCTCCGTACGGTGTGCGCGGTGGGCACAAGATTTATACTGGTTTGAGCAGAATGTCCCTACATCCAGTCATCGGCGGCTTGCGCTATCGGCACCATTTATGATCAAAGCTCGTAGTAGGGGTTACAAGCAGGCGAGAGAGGGAGGAGAGTAGAGATGTCAATGGGGCCCCGAAACCCGATTACCCATGGGGAATTCCTCTATTAGGGTTAGGGTATGGGTTAAAACAAATCCCCATGGGTATAGATTTGGAATAAATTTCTTACCCATCGGGTATGTCGGGTTCGAGTTTGGGAGGACTAAACCCAAACCCGATTACCCATGGGGAGAAATACCCAGAACCGGAATCCATCATCCAGCAATCCTGCAATCCTACGAGTAGTCACTTGTGGCCTAGTGGGCTGCCGACCAAGTATGGGCCCGTGGGAAAGAAGCAGTAAGGCAACAACCAACAAGTAAACAAAGTAAAAAACCTAGACCACCGCTTGCGCACTTGCGTGTGCCCCGTGCGACAGTGCGACCCAGGCTCTAGCCAGCCAGTCGCCAGCCCCCACCACTTCCGTTGCTCGCTCAAGCAGTGCGCTGTGCACAGCCGCCGGCCGCCGCTCGCTGGACCGCGCTCACCCAGACGGCCAGACCGCCGCTCGCCCAGACAGCCAGAGCCAGACCACCGCTTGCCCGGAGCCCCGAATGGCATCTTCATCGACGCCAACGCCGACGCTTGGACAGCCGCAGAGCCCGTCAGCCGCCACTCGCCCGGACGCCCGGATGGCATCTTCATCGACGCCGACGAACACTGTTGACGAGCAAGGAAGGTGAGAACTGAGAATTGAGAAGTGAGATCTGTTTAACATGTTCTATGCCACTATATCTATGTGTCTGTGTGTGAATTGTGATGCTTTGCGAGAGACGATACTATAAACGTTTGTGCTACGCTGTTTATTCACTAACCGACATCCAACGCTTTTTATTCACTAACCTACGAAGGAATGTTAACAAAGATCTGCCGCTACCACCTCCATCGAAGAAAAGCCACGTTGCGACTACAACTAAGAGCAAGAAGAAAAGCCACATTGCGACTACAAAAGCCAAAGCGGCACAGGGTGAAGCACCGCCCACCAAAGGCGTCCTTCCATTAAAATCCCTAGGGTTTGATTTCTGAAGCTTGATAACTTTAATTTCTTTAGTGATTTTTTGTATGTATACCTCGAGTTAATCTGTATGTTTATGTGTGATTAAGATGTAATTTTTGTATTTAGAGCAAGGGATGTAATTTTTGTTTACTTATACATATCTGTAATTTAGAGCAAGGGATGTAATTTTTGTATTTAGAGCAAGGACTTGGATGTCAACCCGGAAGGACTCTTGCTTTTGTATTGTTGCTTAAATGATAAAACATGTATTGAGAGATATTTTTGTTTACTGTTTAATTATGTTTGTGATGTATGGACATGTGGCTACTAGAAGACAATATTTGTTTTGAGTATGTTGATGAAACTACAAAATATGCATGCTAGAATGAATGTTGAATTGTCTCCAATATCCATAATCTATATGCTAAAATTCTGAATTTTTGAATAATCGGGTCGGGTATGAATACCCATGGGTATTTAGTACCCGGTCGGGGATGGGTATGGGAGGATTTTCGTACCCGTGGTCGGGTTCGGGTATGGGGGCGGGTATATGTTCGTGGGTACAGGTCTGGGGAGTTAATCCCCGCTGGGGAATTCCCCATTGACATCTCTAGAGGAGAGGCACCTAAGTCTCTTATTCATGGTGGAGGTGGTTATAAGGTGGAGTCTGAGCTAAGTCTAGGCTTGGCGGCTGGGCTTCGGCCTCTGGGTCCTCCCCTGTTCGTCGGTCTTCTGGGCGTTGTCTCATCTAAGGTCCGTCCTTGCGTTGACCGTCCGAGAAAAAGGAACCCCTTGTGGCTGGGGTCGTCCTCCTTTTATAGGCTAAGGAAGGGGGTCGGTCCGTGGTGGCTTTCTCAGGAAGGAGCCACCGGGTGATGGTAAAATTGGGCGTCTTACCATGGGGTAAAGCCACACGTGCTTGTGGTTGTCTGGTTGTCCCATATTCTTTATTACGGACGGTGCGAGCAGCGTGGGTCCAAGCGCCATCATTTGGGCTATGTTGACCCCTGGCCTTCATAGCTTGTGGCTCAGCTTGACATGTCCTTCCATATCCTGCCTTGACCAAACACCTTTTTGGTGAAAGTCCAACTCAATTTTGAAGTAATTAAGTCATAAGAGAATGTTTTAGTTTTAGGTAGCCTGAAGGAATTTATTATTCAAGACTTCGAGAGGTTAAAGCTCTATTTGGTTTCTTTAGTTCTAGGACTAAAATTTAATTCTGAACCAAATTTTAGTCTCTATCATGTTTGCTTTTAGGGACTAAAGTGATTAACATTGATTAAAGCACATGAAAAAAGACCATATTATTCTTCAACCAGCCACCCTTCCTCTATGGGTAAATGAGACATCATAAGGAACATAAAATGTAAAAGGAAACAATTTAATCCCTTTTAGTCACTCTTTAAGGGGTCAGTGACTAAAATAGTTTAGTCTTTTTTTAATCAGCGTGTTTGGTAATTTAGGGACTAAGGATCTGTTTGGTTTGTGGCTAACTATGTCACACTTTTGTAATTTTGATGTATAGAGTCTGATGCCGCTAATGACTTTAAATTTTTAATTGGGTTGATGCCACATTATTTTCTTGCCTATGATGGTACTTGTTGGATACTTGATTCCAATCCCCTGAAGACATTGAAAATCAAGGTAACATAAGTTAAGAAAATAGATCCTCGTCCATGACTTAGGTGAAAGTTGAAGGTCTTTATAAAGAAGTGAAAATAAAATAATGTAAGATGAAGCAACATTACACCATGGAGTACGAAACTCATCTTCTTTGCCTTATCATTTTTATTCCATCTCTTTTGACATTATATGAGTTTGCAAGCATACCTTCGGCTCCTTAATGAAAAGTGACGCAAAGGTTCTTCGAAGGCTAAGTAATACAAAGCTATGGCCCTCAAAAAGATACTTTATGCAGGGCACTGTTCATCTATTTATAGGGAAGATGAACCATCTTTGTACAAAATTATAAATACGCCCCTTAAGGCTTTACACTCATTATTTACAAATGATGTAAGGACATTACTGTCCTTTCCTTTCTTTACACTCATCGCACTCTCTTTGTAGCTCTTCATTCGAGGTCTTTTACCGCCGAAGCTGGCTACCTCAACTCGCATCTTCGTTATTCGTGTGTACAGACGAAGCTTTCCTTTATGTTGCTTCGGTCGTAGGCCAACTTCATTTAGCCTGTACCACACACCTAAAATAGCCAAAGGCATGCTTTGTCTGGCTTTCATTATACACCTGAAACACAATTATGTAATACAAATATTTTGAGGACCTTCGGCAATATAGACCTCCAATGGTACTAGTTGGTTACCACTATTTGCTCTACATCCTATCTTGAGCTTAGGCATTTATAGTTACATCACATCAGCTTGCTCTACATCCTATTGAATGGACGACCTACTAAGTAGCCTTATGCAATGAAACTACTGATCAAAACAAATGAGGCGTTTAAGTTTCCTTCATCTCTTTCTTATGTCCATCATATGTTGTGATTATAGTCGAGGCTTCTTTTTCTTCTTAACTGCATAGTCATGCCTTCTAGGTATTTTGTTTTCAAGGAAAGAAGCCAGATGTTTACACCACTTGGCAAGAATACAATGATTAGGTTTTGGCGTATCCAAGAGCTATGCATCGCAAGTACATTTCTTATGAATATGCAATTCATGATTTTAACTCAGCTATCAACTCAGTGCCTCTTTCTATCTTTTACTTCCTTAGCTCCAAAGCAAAATGAAGGTGGTGCATCTGGTTTTTGTTGAAAAAATGTAGCCAAAGTTATGCTTTGTACAATGGTTTATGTAATGTGGATGAAGTTAAATGGTTGTAGGGACTGTTAGTGCACTAGCTATGCGTGTTATGAAGTGAATTAGTGGATCTAACTATACTTTGGAACATTGTAACATGTTGTCTATTAGACTTGAAGCTTCTATTTGGTCATGCTTTGTTCATAAAAGAGATGAATGCCTTGAACATTCTTCCCCTCATGTATGCTGGGAAGAGGATCCTATCGAGATAAAAAATATATATATGGTCACAAAGTGCTAATGAGGAGTTAGTTAGGCCAGCAAGACAGGTCCCTAAACAAGCTGTTTGTAGCTGTTGGCATGTCCTTCGATATCCTGCCTTGACCAAACACCTTTTTGGTGAAAGTCCAACTCAATTTTGAAATAATTAAGTCACAAGAGAATGTTTTAGTTTTAGGTAGCCCGAAGGAATTTATTATTCAAGACTTCGAGTGGTTAAAGCTCTGTTTGGTTTATTTAGTTCTAAGACTAAAATTTAGTTATATCATGTTTGGTTTTAGGGACTAAAAGTGATTAGAGTGATTAAAGCACATGAAAAAAGACCATATTATTCTTCAACCAGGCACCCTTCCTCTAGGTTAAATGAGACATCAGAATAAAGGAGGGACAGAAAATGTAAAAAGAAACAATTTAATCCCTTTTAGTCACTCTTTAATTAAGGGACTAGGAACTGTAGTTTAGTTTTTTTTAATCAGTGTATTTGGTAATCTAGGGATCAAAATGCATGGTCTAAAAATTAGACCCCAAAACGATAAGCTTGTGGTGTGGTTGTGGCAGACATGTAACCCAGGATGACAAGAGGTTGAGGTCCATTGATTGAGCTGCCGCGAGTGGAGGCAGGAAGCGAGAAGAATCAATCGACAGCTTTTGCAGAAACGCTACTGCTACAGAACATGGCCCCACGATCCTCGCACTCGCAGGTTGATTGAACGGGGACTCCAACAATTCCAAGCGCGTCCTGCGGAATGCGACAAACGGAGGTGAAGTTGCCTTTCAGATCTCAGCCCTAGATAAGCGCCGCGTTTTGAGTGTCATGTCCAGCGGCACGGTGACGGTGGTCCAGCAACAACTGAACGGAACGGAACGGCGTGCCACCAGATCACGCACACTGCATAGGAAAATACCGGCCCTGTTCGGCTGGCTGCAAGCCGGCACTGTTGCAGCTGTTTGGACTGCTGTAGCTGCAATCCATAGAGAGAAAAATACTGTAGAAGCCGCAGCCGCAGCCGCAGCCGCAGCCGTAGCCGTAGCCGCAGCAAGCCGCAGCGAACAAGCTGACCGTTTGTATATTCTGTACGGTGAAGAAGATAGTTCCTGCGAGGTGCGGACGGAGATGGACCACGGGCGCAGCGCGTTCTTCAATTCAAAGACCAGGAACTTGCGACGCGTCTTCTCCGCGGTAGCCGGTAGGGAAAAGCCTGAGACCGTGTGGGAAGGACAAGGACCACAATGTTCCACCTGTCTGCTCCTTACCAGCCTCCTCACCTCAAAAACCCAACCACACAAGCAGCCTCGGAAACGAAAATACTGGGACTATGCTAGCGCTCGTACTCCATATGACACGCCGCAACCTCCTCAAGGTGCGGATACAGACCAGTAACAGTGAGGTTGTTTTTCTTAGATAGTCCCGGCTATACATTCATGCATGGATCTATCTAGCATTCTAGCCCAAGGATCAATAAGAATGTGTTGAAAGGTTTCCTCTCCTTTTGGCACAGGGACATGGGCATACGGCTGAGGCCATCTGGCTGGTGTATAATGAGTTGGAGGGTATAGCTAGCAGATCAAGGGGTAAAATATTGTTTTGCATCGTAGATTATTTCTAGCTGTTTTTCAATTGAGGTGTCATCTTGAACGAAGTCACTAATACTATCTCTAGCAGTTTATCCATCTCATCTTCAATTTCAAACCACATCCTGCGAACAGTGTAAAACGATGTTTTGAGTAACCATACGAGTAACCTGCCAGACACGATGTAAAGAAGTCGAATTCTTGATTGCTTTTGTAACATGAATTCGTTTCATATAGAAGTAAAAAAATAAATTGCAATACCAAAGTGTGACGAATTAGAGGTAAGTGATCATGACCTGTTACGTATAGGACATGGACAGGCTTTTGTCATACCGTGCAGGCGCGAATGACCGCTCCGCGTGTTACCGATGCAGACAATTACGTGTTAGCGCCGTACGACGGCCTTGTACAATGCGTCGTGTGATACCGAGGCAGGTGGTTGTGTCTCTGCGCCGCGTGCATGGGCGGCATCATCATGAGCGGTTGTTTGCTCGAGCAGTGCGCAACGTCCATCGCATTAAATCCCACACACATCAGCGTGCATGGCCCCTACATTCGTCAGCATACCATATACACTCTGCGGCAGGCATAGGCCAGTAAATGGGACGGAGGACACATCTAGTCAGATGATCTGCACGGTGGTCGAGGAGAAGATCTATGTCTGTTGTTGCACTTACTGCTCCATGTAGTATATATTTAATACTAGTTCGCTGGGATCCACCTATCGGGGCTGCTCAGCACTCTTGTATGTGTCACATTTGGACTATAAAATGGAGGGTACATGCGTTAAAGGGGACGACACACTCACTCAGACTCATCTACCCACACTCGAGCTCTCAGCAATACAACTCACAAGTGGACGTAGGGTATTATGCTCCGACGGCCTGAACCACTCTAAACTCTTGCGTGTTTTTGTGTTCTTGCATCTCCACATGCTAACTCTAGGTAGCCCCTCATTCTTAGAATTAGACGGGTGCATTCTATCAGCCGATTGGATTTTACCTCCGACAATCATTATTGCATGATGGGTCATTATTGATTCTTGTTATAAAGATATTAGATATACAATTCAGTTTTGTCAATGTATTTTTTCTGACAAGTTCGGGACTTTCAAGGGTTTTTTCATGGTTTTGGAGGTAGGTGTTTGCTCTGTCATGCTAGTCAAAACTGATGAATAGTTGGATTTGAGTGTTATTTTCCGGAACTGTGGTGCTGCTCCGAGAACTTAATGGGAGATCAGTTGCCCAACTTTTAAACTGGTGCAGTCGGCTTGTAGCAGTAGCATCGACAAGCGACTCTATTGTTCGGCCGCAGCAGGTGGATGCAGATGCAGCCAAGCAACCGAATCCTAAGGGTTTGTTTGGGAACAAGTGTAATGGAGGGGTCGAGGACACCAAAACCCATTACTATTTAGTCCTATTATCTCCTATATTACTCTTGGTCCAAAGAGCCCTAAGGATATAGTCGTACATTTTTTCTTTTTAAAATGGAAGCGTGGTTTGTGAAATGGTTCATTGGAATGGCTGTGTGCTCCCTTATATGAATTTCCATCAATTGGCAATGTAGAATGGATCATTTCCAAGACGAAATTGCATCATTGACTTGGCAAAAACTGAAACGAAAACAGGAATGCGCGGGCAACTTATTAACCTTATATCTGTTGGATCTTTTATGGGCTTGACCCATTTATTCAATAAACTATATGGTGTGTAATGGTGGAGAATACCAATAGTACCATATTGGAAGTCCAAGGGTGTTTTGGCTTGACTTATATGGTGGGAATTATTTCACTTAATTTGAGAAGTCAAGAAATGGACAAGGGCGTGCCACACGCGCCCGCCGCCGACGGCCGGGCTCGGGCCGGTCGTGGTGTGGGGGATCGACAATTAGGTTTTTGGGGAGCGTCTACGCGACTGCCCAAAACATCTTCTTCCTGGTGACATGACAAAGGAAGCTGGACAAGGATCTGGATCATCAGAGCACGTGGGAGGGTATGATCAGTTTATTTCCTTACTGTTTTGCGTTCTACAAATTATTTATGTTTCATATATTCATCTCTGCTGTTTCATATGTACCTATGAATTTATCTCATTTGTTCTGTCATATTATAATATGTCACGATTTCTATGATTAATTATCTTTTATATATTATTAGGGCTGGATAACGAGCCAGCTCGGCTCGGCTCGTTAAGCTAACGAGCCACAGAGTCAGCTCGGCTCGGCTCGTTTACGAGCTCGAGCTGACTCGTTTAGTTCGCGAGCCAGAGCAGAAAAAAATAATATATACATAATAATTATTTTTAGTTTATTTTAAACTAATTTAACAATAGAAAATAGTAATTATACTCATAGTTTCACAAACCACGTCAATGTAACACCAAATTAGCACATTCATCACTCTTTAATTCACAATTCACATACATGTTCAACAGTTTAACCCATAATTATATTTGCATAGACCAAATTAACACATATACATAGTTCATTAATCATTAGTTTAATTCATAGGCCATAGACACCTCACATATATATAACATGTTCATCAATTATTCTGTAAATGACATGCATATAGTTTCGTTTTGCTGGAATATGGTAGCTCGTTTATCTCGCCATATATGTCATCACCATAATATTAATTTATAGAATTAAAATGATACGAAAAATGCCTACAATTCTAACAATCCAAAAATCTAATGTTAGTCATTTTCCGTCAGAGGTTTTGCTGCTGTGCTAAAGCCTGATCCTTTTGATGGTAAAAACTTCTTGATATGGAAAGCTGAAAGTCGTCTAGAGGGGGGTGAATAGGGCGAATCTGAAATTTATAAACTAAAGCACAACTACAAGCCAGGTTAGCGTTAGAAATATGAATGAGTCCGAGAGAAAGGGTGAAAAACAAATCGAGGGCAAATAAAGAGTGAGACACGATGATTTGTTTTACCGAGGTTCGGTTCTTGCAAACCTACTCCCCATTAAGGTGGTCACAAGGATCGGGTCTCTTTCAACCCTTTCCCTCTCTCAAACGGTCACTTAGACCGAGTGAGCTTCTCTTCTCAATCAAACGGAACACAAAGTTCCCGCAAGGACCACCACACAATTGGTGTCTTTTGCCTCGGTTACAATTGAGTTTGATCACAAGAGAGAATGAGAAAGAAAAGAAGCGATCCAAGCGCAAGAGCTCAAATGAACACAAATATCACTCTCTCACTAGTCACTATTGATTGGAGTTGTCTTTGGACTTGGGAGAGGATTTGATCTCTTTGGAGTGTCTAGAATTGAATGCTATAGCTCTTGTAATGTGTTGAAGGTGGAAAACTTGGATGACATTGAATGTGGGGTGGTTGGGGTATTTATAGCCCCAACCACTAAAATGTGGTCGTTGGAAGTCTGCTGTCGCATGGCGCACCGGACAGTCCGGTGCGCCACCGAACACTGTCCGGTGCGCCACCGAACACTGTCCGGTGCACCAGCCACGTCCGCCAGCCGTTGGGGTTCGACCGTTGGAGCTCTGACTTGTGGGACCTCTGGGCTATCCGGTGGTGCACCGAACAAGTCCTGTAGACTGTCCGGTGCGTCAATTGTGCGTGATCTATCCTCTGCGCGCGCAGGCGCGCATTAAATGCGTTGCAGTCGACCGTTGCGCGCGAAGTAGCCGTTGCTTCGCGGGCACACCGGACAGTCCGGTGCATCACCGGATAGTCCGGTGAATTATAGCGGAGTGGCCTCCCATTTTCCCGAAGGTAGCGAGTTCAGCGTCGAGTGCCCTGGTGCACCGGACACTGTCCGGTGGCACACCAGACAGTCCGGTGCGCCAGACCAGGGTGCCTTTAGGTTGTCTTTTGCTCTCTTTGTTCGAACCCTTTCTTGGTCTTTTTATTGGCTTATTGTGAACCTTTGGCACCTGTTAGAACTTATAGACTAGAGCAAACTAGTTAGTCCAATTATTTGTGTTGGGCAATTCAACCACCAAAATCAATTAGGAAAAAGGTGTAAGCCTAATTCCCTTTCAATCTCCCCTTTTTGGTGATTGATGCCAACACAAACCAAAGCAATTATAGAAGTGCATAATTGATATGCATGGATGTAAGTGCAAAGGTTACTTAGAATTGAACCAATAAATATTCTCATAAGATATGCATGGATTGTTTCTTTATATTCTTAACATTTTGGACCACGCTTGCACCACATGTTTTGTTTTTGCAAATTCTTTTGTAAATTCTTTTCAAAGTTCTTTTTAAAACAGTCAAAGGTAAATGAATAAGATTTTGAGAAGCATTTTCAAGATTTGAAATTTTCTCCCCCTATTTCAAATGCTTTTCCTTTGACTAAACAAAACTCCCCCTCAATAAAATCCTCCTCTTAGTGTTCAAGAGGGTTTTAAGATACTAATTTTGGAAATACTACTTTCTCCCTCTTTGAATACAATAAGATATCAATTGAAAAATTCATCATTTCAAGACTTTTTCTTAACTCAATTTTTGAAAATTGGTGGTGGTGCGGTCCTTTTGCTTTAGGCTAATACTTTCTCCCCCTTTGGCATGAATCGCCAAAAACAGATACTTGAGTGAAATATAAGCCCTTCAAACTACTTTCTCTCCCTTTGGCGAACAGAATATGAGTGAAGATTATACCAAAGTTGGAGAGTTGCTCGGAGCGACGGCGATAATTTGATGGAGTGGAGTGGAAGTCTTTGTCTTTGCCGAAGACTCCAATTCCCTTTCAATACACCTATGACTTGGTTTGAAATATACTTGAAAACACATTAGTCATAGCACATGAAAGAGATATGATCAAAGGTATAATAATGAGCTATATGTGCAAAACATCAAAAGAAATTCCGAGAATCAAGAATATTTAGCTCATGCCTAAGTTTGTTAAATGTTTGTTCATCTAGTGGCTTGGTAAATATATCGGCTAATTGTTCCTTGGTGTTGATATATGCAATCTCAATATCCCCCTTTTGTTGGTGATCCCTAAGAAAATGATACCGAATGGCTATGTGTTTAGTGCGGCTATGCTCAACGGGATTATCCGCCATGCGGATTGCACTCTCATTATCACATAGAAGAGGAACTTTGGTTAATTTGTAACCATAGTCCCTCAGTGTTTGCCTCATCCAAAGCAATTGCGCGCAACAATGACCTGCGGCAATATACTCGACTTTGGCGGTAGAAAGAGCGACGGAATTTTGCTTCTTTGAAGCCCAAGACACCAAGGATCTTCCCAAGAACTGGTAAGTCCCCGATGTGCTCTTTCTATTAATTTTACACCTCGCCCAATCGGCATCCGAATAACCAATTAAATCAAATGTGGATCCCCGAGGGTACCAAAGCCCAAACTTAGGAGTACAAACTAAATATCTCAAGATTCGTTTTACGGCCGTAAGGTGAGCTTCCTTAGGGTTGGCTTGGAATCTTGCACACATGCATACGGAAAGCATAATGTCCGATCAAGATGCACATAAATAGAGTAAAGAGCCTATCGTCGACCTGTATACCTTTTGATCGACGGATTTACCTCCCGTGTTGAGGTCGAGATGCCCATTGGTTCCCATGGGTGTCTTAATGGGCTTGGCATCCTTCATCCCAAATTTATTTAGAATGTCTTGAATATACTTCATTTGGCTAATGAAGGTGCCCTCTTGGAGTTGCTTCACTTGAAATACCAAGAAGTACTTCAACTCCCCCATCATTGACATCTCGAATTTTTGTGTCATGGTCCTACTAAATTCCTCACATGTAGATTCGTTAGTAGACCCAAATATAATATCATCAACATAAATTTGGCATATAAACAAATCATTGTCAAGAGTTTTAGTAAATAAAGTAGGATCGGTCTTTCCGACTTTGAAACCATTAGTGATAAGAAAATCTCTTAGGCATTCATACCATGCTCTTGGGGCTTGCTTAAGCCCATAAAGCGCCTTAGAGAGTTTATACACATGATTAGGATACTCACTATCTTCAAAGCCGGGAGGTTGCTCAACATAGACATCCTCCTTGATTGGCCCATTGAGGAAGGCACTTTTCACGTCCATTTGATAAATCTTGAAGCCATGGTAAGTAGCATAGGCAAGTAAAATGCGAATTGACTCAAGCCTAGCTACGGGTGCATAGGTTTCACCAAAGTCCAAACCTTCGACTTGTGAATATCCCTTGGCCACAAGTCGGGCTTTGTTCCTTGTCACCACATCATGCTCATCTTGCTTGTTGCGGAAGACCCACTTGGTTCCTACAACATTTTGGTTAGGACGTGGAACTAAATGTCATACCTCATTCCTAGTGAAGTTGTTGTGCTCCTCTTGCATCGCCATCACCCAATCCGAATCTTGTAGTGCTTCCTCTACCCTGTGTGGCTCAATAGAGGAAACAAAAGAGTAATGTTCACAAAAATGAGCAACACGAGATCGAGTGGTTACTCCCTTTTGAATATCACCGAGGATGGTGTTCACGGAGTGATCTCGTTGGATTGCTTGGTGGACTCTTGGGTGTGGCGGCCTTGGAACTTGTTCATCTTCCTCATCTTGATCATGGGCATCTCCCCCTTGATCATTGCTCTCCTATTGAGGTGGCTCAACTTCTTGATCTTCTCCTTCATCATTTTGAGCCTTATCCTCATCTTGAGTTGGTGGGGATGCTTGCGTGGAGGAAGATGGTTGATCTTGTGCTTGTGGAGGCTCTTCGGATTCATTAGGACACACATCCCCAATGGACATGTTCCTTAGCGCGACGCACGGAGCCTCTTCATCACCTGGTTCATCAAGATCAACTTGCTCTACTTGAGAGCCGTTAGTCTCATCAAACACAATGTCACAAGAGACTTCAACTAATCCAGAGGACTTGTTAAGGACTCTATATGCCCTTGTGTTTGAATCATAACCTAGTAAAAAGCCTTCTACAGCCTTAGGAGCAAATTTAGATTTTCTACCTCTTTTAACAAGAATAAAACATTTGCTACCAAAGACTCTAAAATATGAAACATTGGGCTTTTTACCGGTTAGGAGTTCATATGATGTCTTCTTGAGGATTCGGTGAAGATACAACCGGTTGATGGCGTAACAGGCGGTGTTGACCGCCTCGGCCCAAGACTGATCCGAAGTCTTGTATTCATCAAGCATGGTTCTTGCCATGTCCAATAGAGTTCTATTCTTCCTCTCCACTACACCATTTTGTTGTGGCGTGTAGGGAGAAGAGAACTCATGCTTGATGCCCTCCTCCTCAAGGAAGCCTTCAATTTGAGAGTTCTTGAACTCCGTCCCGTTGTCGCTTCTTATTTTCTTGATCCTTAAGCCGAACTCGTTTTGAGCCCGTCTCAAGAATCCCATTAAGGTCTCTTGGGTATGAGATTTTTCCTGCAAAAAGAACACCCAAGTGAAGCGAGAATAGTCATCCACAATAACTAGACAGTACTTACTCCCGTCGATGCTTATGTAAGCAATCGGGCCGAATAGGTCCATGTGTAGGAGTTCGAGTGGCTTGTCAGTCGTCATAATGTTCTTGTGTGGATGATGAACACCAACTTGCTTTCCTGCCTGACATGTGCTATAAATCCTGTATTTCTCAAAATGAACATTTGTTAGTCCCAAAATGTGTTCTCCCTTTAGAAGCTTGTGAAGATTCTTCATCCCAACATGTGCTAGTCGGCGATGCCAGAGCCAGCCCATGTTAGTCTTAGCAATTAAGCAAGTGTCGAGTTCAGCTCTATCAAAATCTACTAAGTATAGCTGACCCTCTAACACTCCCTTAAATGCTATTGAATCATCACTTCTTCTAAACACAGTGACACCTACATCCGTAAAAAGACAGTTGTAGCCCATTTTACATAATTGCGAAACTGAAAGCAAGTTATAATCTAAAGAATCTACAAGAAAAACATTGGAAATGGAGTGGTCAGGAGATATAGCAATTTTACCCAATCCTTTGACCAAACCTTGATTTCTATCCCCGAATGTGATAGCTCGTTGGGGATCTTGGTTTTTCTCGTAGGAGAACATCTTCTTCTCCCCTGTCATATGGTTTGTGCACCCGCTATCGATGATCCAACTTGAGCCCCCGGGTGCATAAACCTACAAAACAAGTTTAGTTCTTGATTTTAGGTACCCAAATGGTTTTGGGTCCTTTGACATTAGATATAAGAACTTTGGGTAACCAAACACAAGTCTTTGACCCCTTGTGCTTGCCCCCAACATACTTGGCAACTAGCTTGCCGGATTTGTTAGTAAAAACATAAGATGCATCAAAAGTTTTAAATGAAATCTTAGAATCATTTGATGCAATTGGAGTTTTCTTCTTAGGCAATTTAGCATGGGTTGATTGCCTACAACTAGATGTCTCACCCTTATACATAAAAGCATGATTAGGGCCAGAGTGAGACTTCCTAGAATGAATTCTCCTAATTTTGCTCTCGGGATAACCGGCAGGGTACAAAATGTAACCCTCGTTATCCTGAGGCATGGGAGCCTTGCTCTTTACAAAGTTAGACAATCTCTTAGGAGGGGCATTAAGTTTGACATTGTCCCCCTTTTGGAAGCCAATGCCATCCTTGATGCTAGGGCGTCTCCCACTATAGAGCATGCTTCTAGCAAATTTAAACTTTTCATTTTCTAAGTCATGCTCATTAATTTTTGCATTAAGTTGAGCTATGTGATCATTTTGTTTCTTAATTAAAGCTATGTGATCATGAATAGCATCAACATTAATGTCTCTACATCTAGTACAAATGGAAACATGCTCAACGGTAGATGTAGAGGGTTTGCAAGATTTTAGTTCAACAATCTTAGCATGTAAAATGTCATTTTCACTTCTAAGATTGGAATTGCAAACATCTAATTCTTTAGCCTTAACAATCAATTCTTCATTTTCAATCCTAAGGCTAGCAAGTGATTCATTCAACTTTTCAATCTTAGCAAGCAAATTAGCATTATCATCACTAAGATTGGGAATTGAATCATTACAAACATTTGAATCAACCTTAGCAATTAAACTAGCATTCTCATTTCTAAGGTTGGCAAAAACATCATGGCAAGTGCTTGGCTCACTAGATAATTTTCACATTTTTATACTTCTAGAGCATAAGCATTCTTAACCTTAACATGCTTCTTATTTTCCTTAATTAGGAAGTCCTCTTGAGATTCCAAGAGGTCATCCTTCTCATGAATAGCACTAATTAATTCATTTAATTTTTCCTTTTGTTGCATGTTGAGGTTGGCAAAAGGGTGCACAAATTATCCTCCTCATCACAAGAGTTATCCTCATCACTAGAGGTTTCATATTTAGTGGAGGATTTTGATTTTACCTTCTTTTTTTGCCGTCCTTTGCCATGAGGCACTTGTGACCGACGTTGGGGAAGAGGAGTCTCTTGGTGACGGCGATGTTGGCGGCGTCCTCGTCGGAGGAGCTCTCGTCGGAGTCCCACTTGCGACACACATGGGTATCGCCGCCTTTCTTCTTGTAGTATCTCTTCTTTTCTCTCCTCTTTCCCTTCTTGTCGTCACCCCTGTCACTGTCACTAGATAGTGGACATTTTGCAATAAAATGACCGGGCTTACCACACTTGTAGCAAACTTTCTTGGAGCAGGGCTTGTAATCTTTCCCCCTCCTTTGCTTGAGGATTTGGCGGAAGCTCTTGATGATGAGCGCCATCCCCTCATTGTCGAGCTTAGAGGCGTCGATGGGTTGTCTACTTGATGTAGACTCCTCCTTCTTCTCCTCCGTTGCCTTGAATACGACCGGTTGTGCTTCGGGTGTGGAGGGGCCATCTAGCTCGATGATTTTCTTTAAGCCTTTGATCATCAACTCAAAGCTCACAAAATTTCCTATTACTTCCTCGGGAGTCATTAGTGTATATCTAGGATTACCACGAATTAATTGAACTTGCGTAGGGTTAAGAAAAACTAGTGATCTAAGAATAACCTTAACCATTTCATGGTCATCCCATTTTGTGCTCCCGAGGTTGCGCACTTGGTTCACCAAGGTCTTCAAGTGGTTGTACATGGCTTGAGGGTCCTCGCCTTGGTTGAGTCGGAAGTGATCGAGCTCCCCCTCGATCGTCTCACGCTTGGTGATCTTGGTCACCTCGTCTCCTTCGTGCGTGGTCTTGAGTACGTCCCAAATCTCCTTGGCGCTCTTTAACCCTTGCACCTTGTTATACTCCTCTCGACTTAGAGAGCTGAGGAGTATAGTGGTGGCTTGAGAGTTGAAGTGCCGGATTTGGGCGATCTCGTCCGAATCATAGTCTTCATCCCCTGGTGATGGTACCTGTACTCCAATCTCAACAACATCCCAAATGCTAGTGTGGAGTGAGGTTAGATGATGCCTCATTTTATCACTCCACATATTATAATCTTCACCATCAAACATAGGTGGTTTGCCTAATGGGACGGAAAGTAATGGAGTACGTTTGGAAATACAAGGATAGCGTAGGGGAATCTTACTAAACTTCTTGCGCTCATGGCGCTTAGAAGTTACGGACGGCGTGTCGGAGCCGGAGGTGGATGGCGACGAAGAGTCGGTCTCGTAGTAGACCACCTTCCTCGTCTTCTTCTTATCACCGCTCCGCCCCGACTTGTTGTGTGAAGGGGATCCCTTCACCTTGTTGGTGGACTCCCCGGATGGAGCCTTCCCATGGCTTGTAGCGGGCTTCTCGCCGGTCCCGAACTCCCTCTTGGTGGATGCTCCCGACATCACTTCGAGCGGTTAGGCTCTAATGAAGCACCGGGCGAATAGGGCGAATCTGAAAGTCGCCTAGAGGGGGGTGAATAGGGCGAATCTGAAATTTATAAACTTAAGCACAACTACAAGCTGGGTTAGCGTTAGAAATATGAATGAGTCCGAGAGAGAGGGTGAAAAACAAATCGAGGGCAAATAAAGAGTGAGACATGATGATTTGTTTTACCGAGGTTCGGTTCTTGCAAACCTACTCCCCGTTGAGGTGGTCACAAAGACCGGGTCTCTTTCAACCCTTTCCCTCTCTCAAACGGCCACTTAGATGGAGTGAGCTTCTCTTCTCAATCAAACGGAACACAAAGTTCCCGCAAGGACCACCACATAATTGGTGTCTCTTGCCTCGGTTACAATTGAGTTAGATCACAAGAGAGAATGAGAAAGAAAAGAAGCGATCCAAGCGCAAGAGCTCAAATGAACACAAATATCACTCTCTCACTAGTCACTATTGATTGGAGTTGTCTTTGGACTTGGGAGAGGATTTGATCTCTTTGGAGTGTCTAGAATTGAATGCTATAGCTCTTGTAATGTGTTGAAGGTGGAAAACTTGGATGCCATTGAATGTGGGGTGGTTGGGGTATTTATAGCCCCAACCACCAAAATGTGGCCGTTGGAAGTCCGCTGTCGCATGGCGCACCGGACAGTCCGGTGCGCCACCGGACACTATCCGGTGTGCCAGCCACGTCCGACACCCTTTGGGGTTTGATCGTTGGAGCTCTGACTTGTGGGACCTCTGGGCTATCCAGTGGTGCACCGGACAAGTCCTGTAGACTGTTCGGTGCGCCAACTGCGTGTGCTCTGTCCTCTGCGCGCGTAGGCGCGCATTAAATGTGTTGCAGTCGACCGTTGCGCGCGAAGTAGTCGTTGCTCCGCTGGCACACCGGACAGTCCGGTGTGACACCGGACACTGTCCGGTGCATCACCGGACAGTCCGGTAAATTATAGAGGAGTGGCCTCCCATTTTCCCGAATGTAGCGAGTTCAGCGTCGAGTGCCCTGGTGCACCGGACACTGTCTGGTGGCGCACCAGACTCTGTCCGGTGGCACACCGGACAGTCCGGTGCGCTAGACCAGGGTGCCTTTAGGTTGTCTTTTGCCCTCTTTATTTGAACCCTTTATTGGTTTTTTTATTGGCTTATTGTGAACCTTTGGCACCTGTTAGAACTTATAGACTAGAGCAAACTAGTTAGTCCAATTATTTGTGTTGGGCAATTCAACCACCAAAATCAATTAGGAAAAAGGTGTAAGCCTAATTCCCTTTCAAAAGCTAAGATGGAATTGTGGCTTACTGCAATGTCTTGTTTTCATGCCGCTGAGGGCAAGCCTGCCAACTTACCTCCTGAGGATGAGGCTAAGTTTAAGGCTAAATACAACCTCTTTCGAGGAGCAGTAATTAGCGCACTTGATATAAAATTCCAGAAAAGCTATATAATCCTTCCTACATGGAAAGAGCTATGGGATGCACTTGTTGGAAAGTTTGGAGTAACTGAGGCTGGTAGCGAGCTGTATCTCATGGAGTAGTTGTATGACTACAAGATGGTTGAGAACCGATCTGTAGTGGAACAGGCTCATGAGTTTCAGGCACTAGCTAAGGAACTCGAACTTTTTCCTTGTCCTTTGCCTGACAAGTTTGTGGCTGGCGGTATAATCGCCAAGTTGCCACCTTCTTGGAAGGACTTTGCTACCTCTCTCAAACATAAGAGACAAGAGTTCAATGTGGAAGAGCTCATTAGTACTCTTGATGTTGAGGAAAGGGCTAGAACAAAGTACAATGGAAAAGGTGTGGAGACCTCTACTGCTAATGTGGTGTAGAAGAGAAACTTCCGCAAGTTTAACAAGAAGAAAAACCAGAACAAACAAGAGAACACAAATAAACCTGTTCAAACAGCACAGTTTAAAAAGAAGAACAACAATAACAAGGGAAAGGGAGGATGCTTTGTCTGTGGCAGTGATCAACATTGGG
The DNA here is from genome assembly GCA_029449295.1 of Zea luxurians. Classification (NCBI taxonomy): domain Eukaryota; kingdom Viridiplantae; phylum Streptophyta; class Magnoliopsida; order Poales; family Poaceae; genus Zea; species Zea luxurians. The sequence goes on along the minus strand of JAOPSE010000173.1, from coordinate 1,471,429 downwards.
ATAGAGAGTGCCCTAATCGCAAGTTCACACAGGACAAGAAATCAGCAAATATTGTAACCATTGAAACTGGAGATGGAACATCTGGGTATGGTAAATCTTTACCATTTGTTCTTTCAGTTTGTAATTCACCTGAGTGGTGGATGGACAGTGGTGCAAACATTCATGTGTGTGCTGATGCCTCTATGTTCACTTCCTACCAGGTTGGGAGGTCTGGCGCCTTGTTAATGGGAAATGGGTCGTGTGCTCATGTTCTTGGTGTTGGTACGGTCATTCTGAAGTTTACTTCGGGAAAGACGGTGCCATTGAAGAGCGTGCCGCATGTGCCCTCTATCAAGAAGAATCTCGTTAGTGCTTTGATGCTATGTCGAGCTGGATACAAAGTTGTTCTTGAGTCTAATAAATGTGTTGTGTCTAAACATGATACTTTTGTTGGTAAAGGATATGATTGCGGAGGCTTGTTCCGCTTATCACTGCATGATGTGTGTAATAAAATGGTGAATTCTGTTCATTTTTCTGATGAGTCAGATTTATGGCATTCACATTTTTGTCATGCAAGCTTTGGTTGTCTTATGCGGTTAGCAAATCTAAATCTAATTCCTAAATTTAACTTGGTCAAAAAGTCTAAGTGCCATGTGTGTGTTGAATCAAAACAACCCCGCAAGCCTCACAAGGCTGCTGAGGCGAGGAGTTTGGAACCTCTAGAACTTGTTCATTCTGATCTGTGCGAGATGAATGGAATTTTGACCAAAGGTGGTAAAAGATACTTTCTCACTTTTATAGATGACTCCACTAGATTTTGCTATGTGTGTCTGTCGGAGAGCAAATCTCCGGCCGGGTGGCGGAGTGCACCCGCCCTAAATCCTAAGATGAGGAGGGGCCTAAGCGTTTTGCTTGTTAGTTGGAAAAGTGCGAAGAACACAAGAACACACAAGGATTTAGAGTGGTTCGGGCCGCCGGAGCGTAACACCCTACTCCACTGTGTGATCTATTGCTTGAGAGCTTGTATGAACTTGTGAGACTAAGGTTGGGTCTGAAAGATTAAGCTTGTGTGTAACGTTGCATGCCTCCCCTTTTATAGCTGAAGGGGGCATGCACAAAGGTACTGGGCCCCGACATGTGGGCCCGGGGACATAAAGAATATAGCGCTTGGAGCTACAAATGTTGCTGCTGGGGCAATCTTCTTGTGTCCTGACGCCCGAGATCTCCGTATCCTCGGCGTGCAGGGGAAACTTCTTGTAGAAGGGATGATGAGTGTTGTGCGCCGCTCGACACGGGCACACTATTCCCCAATAGACTGGTCAGGCGTGCCGTCTGCTGGGTGACCCTGATGCTGTCTGCCCACAGATTGGACAGGACGCATTAAATACTGAGAGGGCGCATCGCCCATCAGCGTGGTGGCAGGCGACGTGTCCTCTCCGCAATAAATGCAAAGACTGCACAGCCGTATGGGCCTTGCATCAGGCTCGGCCCGTTGGCTTATGTCACGAGCCACAAGCCACGCGGCCGCGGCAGGTCTCCGCCTGAGCGGGGAGCGTAGAGCAAAGTCTAGACACGTGTCGGCACCGAACCCTTGTCTGTGTCGTGGTCCTCCCCGTCCCAGGACCTTGCTGAGGCCCGGACCTCTCTCAGGGGGGACCTGGGACCCACCTAGGGAACCCGGCATGTCTCCTCGGGAGCTCCTAACTCATACTCACAGAGGTTCGGTGTTCCTCTGCGGAGGTTCGGACCCAAAGGTGCTTCCTGGGATGCATTATCCTTCCTCACCACATGGTACCCTTAGGCCTGCCCATGTGGTGGGGTCGGGTGCCGCTCTCCGTGTGACCTGGAGGTGTCGTATGGGTGTAGCGTCTTTATACTGTAGAAGAGGGTACCCCTGATTTAGGGTACCGACACTGGCCCCCGGGCCTGCCTCAGGGGAGGATGCGAGCCTGTAGATGGGGCCAGAGTCTGATTTGTGGTTGTCCTGCTGCTCCTGTGCGCCCGTTGGCACAATTACCGTCGGCCCACCTTTGGTCATGCCTGACTGCCACGCCTATTCCCACGGCTGACTAGCCCGTGACCATCTTACTTAATGTCACTGTTGGGCCACGCGCGGGGTGCCTCGAGTCGCTGCACTGGTTCTGAAAAACTTATCTTTTCAGACTTTCACGACAGCCCCGAGAAGACGTGGCATTGGCACAAGCGACGGTGTGGTTTTTCCGCACCCGATAACCGGCGCGCCAGTTGCATGACATGTGGGCTTGGGCCCTCGTGCTAGACCACCGGTTGCAGCGAAGCTGAGGGGGCACACAGCCGCGGGGTGGTTGTACGCTTCTTGCGTGGCGGTTCGCCTTTTTGACCGCTGGTTACGGTGAAGATGAAGGGGCGCTTAATCGCAAGGCAGTTGCATGCCCCTTGTGCGACGGTTCGCCTTCCTGACCACCGGTTGCCCCAAAAATGGAGGGGCGCATAACTGTGGGACAATTGCATGCTCCTTCTTCGGGTTAGTCTGTATGACATGTGGGGCCTGGCCCCCGTGTCATAAGGTGGGAACCTTGGTGCACGTCGGGGGAGACTTCGCTCGTGACGCTTAGGGGGCGCGAGTGGGGAGATTTGCCTTTAAAAAAGGGGTCGATCTCCTGGGTAGTAGCCATGCCTCGCTCCACTTGCATCCACCGCGCCCTTCCACCTTCCGGGCCTCTAGATGGGGTGCGCCGGTGTTCTCTGGAGGGATCCGCGTCAGGGCCGTCTCCTCCGGCGATCTCATCGCCGAAGAGCTCGCGCTCGTGGTGGCACCGCCGATCTTGTCTTCTTCTTCTTGTTGTTAGAGGAGTGCAACCCCATGGGGGTTGGCATTCTTCCGCCATCGCTCGGCTTCAAGGATTTTCATCATGCAGCCTAGCTGCAATCTCCCACCAGTGGTCATCTAGAGGGATGACCACCAGCCTTGTGGTGGGGAGAAGCAAGCCGGGCTACGGCCTCCCTCCTGCCCTCAGCTTCAAGGATGTTCATCATCCGCGTTGGGGAGGAGGGCGTGCCGAGTTGGGGCCCCGCCTTCCGCATGGGCTGGCGGCCCACTTCTTCCCTCAATATCCAGGGGAGAAGGGCGTTCGCCAGTCTTGCGAAGGGGCACACTTCGGGTACGCAGGGCTGGCCGACTAAAGGTGTCGCTAGCCACCGCGTGCCCGGTGCTTCGGCCTGGGTGGCTTTGGCGCCGCCTTCGGTGTTGCCTCCTGTTACTGGGTCGGGGAGTGGTTGTCTGTTCACCGCACGGGCGACAGTCACGTCGTGCGCAGGTCCGCCACACCCACGGCTTCTCCCGCGCTGCCGGCCACACTGGGGGTTGTACATGGCATCGTGCGTCGCGGGGGCGGCAGCTGCGTTCTTGGATGTCCTCACTCCCTTAGTAAGGACGGGAGCGAGGACCTTTTCGCACGCTGAGGCAGTTGTCACCCACCGGTGCAGAGGTGGTTACCGCCGCTGGTGAGGCTGCCCACTGCAGAGGTGGTTGCCTTCTCTGGTGATACCGTTAGTGCCACCTGCTACCGGACCTCCGACTCTTTGGCTTTAATGGCCTCGTTGTCGCCCCCCGTAGGGAGACGGGGGTGAGGACCTTTCCACAGCGGCGTACATGCTGAGGTGATCTCCACATCTGGCGAGTTATCGGTGCAGAGGTGGCCACCGCCGTCGGTGCTGATGTGGTCGCCTTCGCCGGCGAGCTACTCGGAGCTAGCTATCCTGCGGCCCTACTGGTGTGGAGGTAGTTCATTCCTGCAAAGTAGAGATGGAACTAGGGCTCCACTTGAAAACAGATGTAATACTTTCGCTTTTTGTAAGGTACTCAAGAGTACTATTTGTTAAGCAGTATTAGCACTTATCTATTTTCAACTTGTTCCTGCTGTGTGCGATATTGTTGACTCCTCCTTGGTACCTGGCCCCCTGCTTGGGATGCAGGCTTGATGTATTGAGGTTGGATACCAGCGTTTCTGAAAAGGTTGTCAACAATCCTTGGGAGGCAGCCTCACCAGGATTTGGATCTGTACACAACTTTAGCTAGGAAGCATTAGTAGTACACCTCATAGGGTTCCATGTCTGACATTAGTTGTCTTTTGATAGATGCTCGGGACTCGCAGATTTCAGTCCAGGTGGCCAAGTTGCGTGTTCAGACCCCCTTGGGTCGCGGTTCTAGATACTAGGACACTTGTCGTAGGGCGGTGGAGCGTGTAGGCCCACGGTACGAGACCAGGCTGAGCGGCTGCATGGGCTCCGGACCACCCCAGGAGACTAATGTCCATTCTCTAGCTTCGGTCCCGAGGTTGTCGGACCCGCAGGACTTATAGCCCCAAATACTAAGTACCCATCACGGAGTGGTGGAGCATGCAGGCCCACGGTACGGGACTAGGCTGAGCGGCTACACGGGCTCTGGACCACCCCATGGAACGGGGTCCCGTTCTTTAGGGCCGGCTCCCAGGATGTCGGGCCTCCCAACTTTCGTATCGAGGGGCCTAGACTGCGAGCCTGGCTGCTCAATTCAGACGTCGTAACGTTAGGACCGATAGGAACCATACGGGTGGGTTAGATAAAAAGCATTATCTGAAAAACTGCACGGTAAGACCATGGAGTAGTGAGGTGGATCTATCATAGGGGCACAACTGAGGGGGCAGTTTTTCTTTATAACTCGTCTTGCATGTGTGCAGACCAATAGACCGGGCTTATGGGGACAGACCCCACTGAATTGTTGTACACATATGCGTTACCTACCCCTCAGACTTGCTATATGGATAGAACTTACAGAGGTGTTTCGGCATCGGGGTAAGGCACTCCTTCAGTCGTAGCTAGATGGCTACCCTCGGGTCGGTGCGTTTCTGTTACCTTGGAGGGTCCTTCCCAGCTGGGGGAGAGTTGCGGAGCCCTTCTTGGTTCGGAACTTGCCACAAGGCTAGGTCCTGACCCTAGGTCCCCATCTGCATTTGACACGGGAGCCCCCATCTTTGGCTGCGACTGTTCTTGTATGTACCTATCGAAGGCCTAGACCCGCGGGGGATCCAGAAGGGTTTCCGGAGGAAGGCATGATTTAGCTCTGTAGACTGGGGAGCACGGGGTCCCCCTAGGGTTCGCCTAGTCATCTTCACCGGAGTAGGAGCCTCCGGTGAAGACATCCTTCAGGTCCCCCTCAGGCGACTGATACCTGAAAGGGAATTAGGCTTACACCTAGTTCCTAAATAATTTTGGTGGTTGAATTGTCCAACACAAATATTGGACTAACTAGTTTGCTCTAGTGCATAAGTTATACAGGTGCAAAAGGTTCACATTTAGCCAATAAAAAGACCAAGTGTTGGATTCAACAAAGGAGCATTGAGGCAACCGAGGGCACCTCTGGCTGGAGGCACCGGACTGTCCGGTGTGCACCGGACAGTGTCCGGTGCGCCCAGAGGAGTCCGACTTCAACTCTTCGCCCTCGGGAATTCTTGGAGGCCGGCGCGCTATAATTCACCGGACTGTCCGGTGTGCACCGGACATGTCCGGTGCTCCAAGACTGCTCGGCCTTCGGAACTCGCCAGCCTCGGGTTCGCGCGGCAGCCGCTCCGCTAAAATTCACCGGACTGTCCGGTGTGCACCGGACTGTCCGGTGTGCCAGCGGAGCAACGGCTCTCTGCGGCGCCAACGGCTCCCTGCGGAGCATTCAATGCGCGCGCAGCGCGCGCAGACGTCAGGATCGCCCATACCGGTGCACCGGACACTGAACAGTGCATGTCCGGTGTGCACCGGACATCCAGGCGGGCCCACAAGTCAGAAGCTCCAACGGTCAGAATCCAACGGCAATGGTGACGTGGCAGGGGCACCGGACTGTCCGGTGTGCACCGGACTGTCCGGTGCGCCATCGAACAGAGGGCTTCAGCCAACGGTCACTTTTGGTGGTTGGGGCTATAAATACCCCAACCACCCCACATTCATTGCCATCCAAGTTTTCCACTTCTCAACTACTACAAGAGCTCTAGCATTCAATTCTAGACACACCAAATAGATCAAATCCTCTCCAAATTCCACACAACTCCATAGTGACTAGTGAGAGTGATTTGCTTGTGTTCTTTCGAGCTCTTGCGCTTGGATCGCATTCTTTTCTTTCTCATTTGTTCTTGTGATCAATCTCAATTGTAAACAAGGCAAGAGGCACCAATTGTGTGGTGGCCCTTGCGGGGAAGCTTTGTTCCCGTTTGATTGAGAAGAAGAGAAAGCTCACTCGATCCGTGGGATCGTTTGAGAGAGGGAAGGGTTGAAAAAGACCCGGCCTTTGTGGCCTCCTCAACGGGGAGTAGGTTTGCGAGAACCGAACCTCGGTAAAACAAATCCTCGTGTCACACTCTTATTTGCTTGCGATTTGTTTTTGCGCCCTCTCTCGCGGACTCGTTTCTTTATTGCTAACGCTAACCCGGCTTGTAGTTGTGATTATTTTTGTAAATTTCAGTTTCGCCCTATTCACCCCCCCCCCTCTAGGCGACTATCAATTGGTATCAGAGCCCGGTGCTTCATTAGAGCCTAACCGCTCGAAGTGATGTCGGGAGATCACGCCAAGAAGGAGATGGAGACCGGCGACAAGCCCACTACAAGCCAAGGGAGCACTTCATCGGAAGAGTCCCGCACCAAGAGAAGGGAGAAGAAGAAGAACTCCTCCACGCGGAAGGAGAAAAGATCTTCCTCTTCTCACCACAAGGAGAAGAAGGAAAAATCCTCTTCTCACAAGCCGCATCGGAGTGGGGACAAGCACAAGAGGATGAGGAAGGTGGTCTACTACGAGACCGACACTTCATCGACATCTACCTCCGGCTCCGACGCGGCGTCCGTCACTTCTAAACGCCAAGAGCGTAAGAAGTATAGTAAGATTCCCCTATGCTACCCTCGCGTTCCTAAACATACACCTCTACTTTCCGTCCCATTAGGTAAACCACCAACTTTTAATGGTGAAGATTATGCTATGTGGAGCAATTTAATGCGATTTCATCTAACCTCTCTCCACAAGAGTATATGGGATGTTGTTGAGTATGGTGTACAGGTACCATCTATAGGGGATGAGGACTATGACACGGACGAAGTGGCCCAAATCGAGCACTTCAACTCCCAAGCCGCAACCATCCTTCTTGCCTCCCTAAGCAAGGAGGAATACAACAAAGTACAAGGGTTGAAGAACGCCAAGGAGATTTGGGACCTACTCAAGACGGCGCACGAGGGTGATGAACTCACCAAGATCACCAAGCGGGAAACGATCGAGGGGGAGCTCGGTCGCTTCCGTCTTCGCCAAGGGGAGGAGCCACAAGACATGTACAACCGGCTCAAGACCTTGGTGAACCAAGTGCGCAACCTCGGGAGCGCAAAATGGGATGACCACGAAGTGGTTAAGGTTATTTTAAGAGCACTTATTTTCCTTAACCCCACTCAAGTACAATTAATTCGTGGCAATCCTAGATATCCACTAATGACCCCCGAGGAAGTCATCGGGAATTTTGTAAGCTTTGAATGCATGATTAAGGGCTCCAAGAAGATCAACGAGCTTGACGAGCCTTCCACATCCGAGGCGCAACCGGTGGCCTTCAAGGCATCGGAGGAGAAGAAGGAGGAGTCTACACCAAGTAGACAACCAATTGACACCTCCAAGCTCGACAATGAGGAGATGGCCCTAATCATCAAAAGCTTCCGGCAAATCCTCAAGCAACGGAAGGGGAAGGACTACAAACCCCGTTCCAAGAAGGTTTGCTACAAGTGTGGTAAGCCCGGTCATTTTATTGCAAAATGTCCTATGTCTAGTGATAGTGACAGGGGCAACGACAAGAAGGGCAAGAGGAAGGAGAAGAAGAGATATTACAAGAAGAAGGGCGGCGATGCCCATGTTTGTCGGGAGTGGGACTCCGACGAAAGCTCAAGCGACTCCTCCGACGACGAGGACGCCGCCAACATCGCCGTCACCAAAGGCCTTCTCTTCCCCAACGTCGGCCACAAGTGTCTCATGGCCAAGGACGGCAAAAAGAAGGTAAAATCAAGGTCCTCCACTAAATATGAAACATCTAGTGATGAGGATGATAAAAATGAGGAGGATAACTTACGCATTCTTTTTGCTAACCTCAACATGCAACAAAAAGAAAAATTGAATGAATTAGTTAGTGCTATACATGAGAAGGATGAACTCTTGGACTCTCAAGAGGACTTCCTTATTAAAGAAAATAAGAAGCATGTTAAGGTTAAAAATGCTTATGCTCTAGCAATGGAAAAATGTGAAAAATTGTCTAGTGAGCTAAGTACTTGCCATGAGACTATAGACAACCTTAGAAATGAAAATGCAAATTTGTTAGCTAAGGTTGATTCTCATATTTGCAATGTTTCAATTCCAAATTCTAGAAATGATAATGATGATTTGCTTGCTAGGATTGAAGAATTGAACATTTCTCTTGCTAGCCTTAAAATTGAGAATGAGAAATTAATTGCTAAGGCTAAGAATTTTGATGTTTGCAATGCTACTGTTTCCGACCTTAGAACTAAAAATGATTTGTTGCATGCTAAGGTCATTGAATTAAAATCTTGCAAACCCTCTACATCTACTATTGAGCATGTGTCCATTTGTACTAGATGTAGAGATATTAATGTTGATGCTATCCATGATCACCTAACCTTAATTAAGAAACAAAATGATCACATAGCACAACTTAATGCTAAGATTAGTGAGCATGACTTAGAAAATGAAAAATTTAAATTTGCTAGAAGCATGCTCAATAATGGGAGACGCCCGGGCATTAAGGACGGCATTGGCTTCCAAAGGGGAAACAATGTCAAAATTAATGCCCCGCCTAAGAACCTGTCTAATTTTGTTAAGGGCAAGGCTCCCATGCCTCAGGATAACGAGAGTTACATTTTGTACCCTGCCGGGTATCCTGAGAGTAAAATTAAGAAAATTCATTCTAGGAAGTCTCACTCTGGCCCTAATTATGCTTTTATGTATAAGGGTGAGACATCTAGATCTAGGCAACCAACCCATGCCAAGTTGCCTAGAAAGAAAACTACTAATGCATCAAATGATCATATTGTTTCATTTAAAACTTTTGATGCATCTTATGTTTTAACTAGCAAATCCGGCAAGGTAGTTGCCAAAATTGTTGGGGGCAAACACAAGGGCTCCAAGACTTGTGTTTGGGTACCCAAAATTCTTGTATCTAATGCCAAAGGACCCAAAACCGTTTGGGTACCTAAAACAAAGAACTAAACTTGTTTTGTAGGTTTATGCATCCGGGGGCTCAAGTTGGATACTCGACAGCGGGTGCACAAACCACATGACAGGGGAGAAAAGGATGTTCTCCTCATATGAGAAAAACCAAGATCCCCAACGAGCGATCACATTCGGGGATGGAAACCAAGGTTTGGTCAAAGGTTTGGGTAAAATTGCTATATCCCCTGACCATTCCATTTCTAATGTTTTTCTTGTAGATTCTTTAGATTACAATTTGCTTTCCGTATCCCAATTATGTCAAATGGGCTACAACTGTCTTTTTACTAATATTGGTGTTACTGTCTTTAGAAGAAGTGATGATTCATTAGCTTTTAAGGGAGTGTTAGAGGGTCAGCTATACTTGGTAGACTTTGATAGAGCTGAACTCGACACTTGCTTAGTTGCTAAGACTAATATGGGTTGGCTATGGCATCGCCGACTAGCCCATGTTGGGATGAAGAATCTTCATAAGCTTCTAAAGGGAGAGCACATTTTAGGACTAACAAATATTCATTTTGAGAAAGACAGGATTTGTAGCGCGTGCCAAGCCGGGAAGCAAGTTGGTGTCCATCATCCACACAAAAACATCATGACTACCGACAGGCCACTGGAGCTCCTACATATGGATCTATTCGGCCCGATCGCTTACATAAGCATCGGCGGTAGTAAGTATTGTCTTGTAATTGTGGATGATTTTTCTCGCTTCACTTGGGTGTTCTTTTTGCAGGACAAATCTTATACCCAAGAGACCTTGAAGGGATTCTTGAGACGGGCTCAAAATGAGTTCGGCTTAAGGATCAAGAAAATTAGAAGCGACAATGGGACGGAGTTCAAAAACTCTCAAATTGAAGGATTTCTTGAGGAGGAGGGCATCAAGCATGAGTTCTCTTCTCCCTACACTCCACAACAAAATGGTGTAGTGGAGAGGAAGAATCGAACTCTATTGGACATGGCAAGAACCATGCTTGATGAGTACAAGACACCGGATCGGTTTTGGGCCGAGGCGGTCAACACCGCCTGCTACGCCATCAACCGGTTATATCTTCATCGAATCCTCAAGAAGACATCTTATGAACTCCTAACCGGTAAAAAGCCCAATATTTCATATTTTAGAGTTTTTGGTAGCAAATGCTTTATTCTTGTTAAGAGAGGTAGAAAATCTAAATTTGCTCCTAAAACTGTAGAAGGCTTTTTACTAGGATATGACTCAAACACAAGGGCATATAGAGTCTTTAACAAGTCCTCAGGACTTGTTGAAGTTTCTTGTGACGTTGTGTTTGATGAGACTAACGGCTCTCAAGTAGATCAAGTTGATCTTGATGAGATAGGTGAAGAACAGGCTCCGTGCATGGCGCTAAGGAACATGTCCATTGGGGATGTGTGTCCTAAGGAACCCGAAGAGCCTTCACAAGCACAAGATCAACCATCCTCCTCCAAGCAAGCATCTCCACCAACTCAATTTGAGGATGAGGCTCAAGAGGTTGAACAAGAAGATCAAGAAGATGAGCCACCTCAAAATAACGGCAACGATCAAGGGGGAGATGCAAATGATGAAGACAAGGAGGATGAACAACCAAGGCCGCCACACCCAAGAGTCCACCAAGCAATTCAACGAGATCACCCCGTCGACACCATCCTCAGCGATATTCATAAGGGGGTAACTACTCGATCTCGAGTTGCTCATTTTTGTGAACATTACTCTTTTGTTTCCTCTATTGAGCCACACAGGGTAGAGGAAGCACTTCAAGATTCGGATTGGGTGATGGCGATGCAAGAGGAGCTCAACAATTTCACGAGGAATGAGGTATGGCACTTAGTTCCACGTCCTAATCAAAATGTTGTAGGAACCAAGTGGGTTTTCCGCAACAAGCAAGACGAGCATGGTGTGGTGACTAGGAACAAAGCTCGACTCGTGGCCAAGGGGTATTCACAAGTCGAAGGTTTGGATTTTGGTGAAACCTATGCACCCGTAGCTAGGCTTGAGTCAATTCGTATATTATTAGCCTATGCTACTTACCATGGCTTCAAGCTCTATCAAATGGACGTGAAGAGTGCCTTCCTCAATGGACCAATCAAGGAGGAGGTCTATGTTGAGCAACCTCCCGGCTTTGAAGACAGTGAGTATCCTAACCATGTCTATAGGCTCTCTAAGGCGCTTTATGGGCTCAAGCAAGCCCCAAGAGCATGGTATGAATGCCTTAGAGATTTCCTTATTGCTAATGGCTTCAAAGTCGGAAAAGTCGATCCTACTTTATTCACTAAAACTCTTAACAATGATTTGTTTGTATGCCAAATTTACGTTGATGATATTATATTTGGGTCTACTAACGAATCTACATGTGAAGAATTTAGTAGGATCATGACACACAAATTCGAGATGTCAATGATGGGGGAGTTAAAGTATTTTCTAGGATTCCAAGTCAAGCAACTCCAAGAGAGCACCTTCATTAGCCAAACGAAGTATACGCAAGACATTCTAAGCAAGTTTGGAATGAAGGATGCCAAGCCCATCAAGACACCCATGGGAACTAATGGGCATCTCGACCTCGACACGGGAGGTAAGTCCGTGGATCAAAAGGTATACAGGTCGATGATTGGTTCGTTGCTTTATTTATGTGCATCTCGACCGGACATTATGCTTTCCGTTTGCATGTGTGCAAGATTCCAAGCCGACCCTAAGGAATCACACCTTACGGCCGTAAAACGAATCTTGAGATATTTGGCTTATACTCCTAAGTTTGGGCTTTGGTACCCTCGGGGATCCACATTTGATTTGATTGGTTATTCGGATGCCGATTGGGCGGGGTGTAAGATTAACAGGAAGAGCACATCGGGGACTTGCCAGTTCTTGGGAAGGTCCTTGGTGTCATGGGCTTCAAAGAAGCAAAATTCGGTCGCTCTTTCTACCGCCGAAGCCGAGTATATTGCCGCAGGCCATTGTTGCGCGCAATTACTTTGGATGAGGCAAACCCTGCGGGACTACGGTTACAAATTAACCAAAGTCCCTTTGCTATGTGACAATGAGAGTGCAATCAAAATGGCCGACAATCCCGTCGAGCATAGCCGCACTAAGCACATAGCCATTCGGTATCATTTTCTTTGGGATCACCAACAAAAGGGAGATATCGAGATTTCTTACATTAACACTAAAGATCAATTAGCCGATATCTTTACCAAGCCACTTGATGAGAAATCTTTTACCCGACTTAGGCATGAGCTCAATATTCTTGATTCTAGGAATTTCTTTTGCTAGTCTTGCACACATAGCTCATTAATATACCTTTGATCATGTCTCTCTTATATATGCTATGACTAATGTGTTTTCAAGTGTATTTCAAACCAAGTCATAGGTATATTGAAAGGGAATTGGAGTTTTCGGCAAAGAAAAAGGCTTCCACTCCACTCTACTACTCAACCTTCGCCGCCACTCCGCATCTCTCTCCATCTTTGGTATAATCTTCACTCATTCATTTCATGACCAAAGGGGAGAAAGTACTTCATCGGGCTCTAATGATTCCGTTTTTGGCGATTCATGCCAAAGGGGGAGAAAGTATGAGCCCAAAGCAAAAGGACCGAACCACCACCCTAATTTTAAAATTAATAATTATCAATTGGTATAAATTGGTAAATTTCAAAATTGGTATATCTTTGTGTTCTAAAGGGGGAGCAAGTTGTGTTTTCAAAAATTGATGGAAAACCCTCTTGAACACTAAGAGGAGACCTTATTTGAGGGGGAGTTTTGTTTAGTCAAAGGAAAAGCATTTCGAACTAAGGAAGAAAATTTCAAATCTTGAAAATGCTTTGCAAAATCTTATTCATTTACCTTTGACTATCTTGCAAAAGGACTTTGAAAAGAATTTACAAAAGAATTTGCAAAAACAAAACTTGTGGTGCAAAATGTGGTCCAATATGTCAAAAACAAAGAAGCTATCCATGCGCATCATATGAGTATTAATATTGGCTCAATTCCAAGCAACCTTTGCACTTACATTATGTAAACTAGTTCAATTATGCACTTCTATATTTGCTTTGGTTTGTGTTGGCATCAATCACCAAAAAGGGGGAGATTGAAAGGGAATTAGGCTTACACCTAGTTCCTAAATAATTTTGGTGGTTGAATTGTCCAACACAAATATTGGACTAACTAGTTTGCTCTAGTGCATAAGTTATACAGGTGCAAAAGGTTCACATTTAGCCAATAAAAAGACCAAGTGTTGGATTCAACAAAGGAGCATTGAGGCAACCGAGGGCACCTCTGGCTGGAGGCACCGGACTGTCCGGTGTGCACCGGACAGTGTCCGGTGCGCCCAGAGGAGTCCGACTTCAACTCTTCGCCCTCGGGAATTCTTGGAGGCCGGCGCGCTATAATTCACCGGACTGTCCGGTGTGCACCGGACATGTCCGGTGCTCCAAGACTGCTCGGCCTTCGGAACTCGCCAGCCTCGGGTTCGCGCGGCAGCCGCTCCGCTAAAATTCACCGGACTGTCCGGTGTGCACCGGTATGTCCGGTGTGCCAGCGGAGCAACGGCTCTCTACGGCGCCAACGGCTCCCTGCGGAGCATTCAATGCGCGCGCAGCGCGCGCAGACGTCAGGATCGCCCATACCGGTGCACCGAACACTGAACAGTGCATGTCCGGTGTGCACCGGACATCCAGGCGGGCCCACAAGTCAGAAGCTCCAACGGTCAGAATCCAACGGCAATGGTGACGTGGCAGGGGCACCGGACTGTCCGGTGTGCACCGGACTGTCCGGTGCGCCATCGAACAGAGGGCTTCAGCCAACGGTCACTTTTGGTGGTTGGGGCTATAAATACCCCAACCACCCCACATTCATTGCCATCCAAGTTTTCCACTTCTCAACTACTACAAGAGCTCTAGCATTCAATTCTAGACACACCAAATAGATCAAATCCTCTCCAAATTCCACACAACTCCATAGTGACTAGTGAGAGTGATTTGCTTGTGTTCTTTCGAGCTCTTGCGCTTGGATCGCATTCTTTTCTTTCTCATTTGTTCTTGTGATCAATCTCAATTGTAAACAAGGCAAGAGGCACCAATTGTGTGGTGGCCCTTGCGGGGAAGCTTTGTTCCCGTTTGATTGAGAAGAAGAGAAAGCTCACTCGATCCGTGGGATCGTTTGAGAGAGGGAAGGGTTGAAAAAGACCCGGCCTTTGTGGCCTCCTCAACGGGGAGTAGGTTTGCGAGAACCGAACCTCGGTAAAACAAATCCTCGTGTCACACTCTTATTTGCTTGCGATTTGTTTTTGCGCCCTCTCTCGCGGACTCGTTTCTTTATTGCTAACGCTAACCCGGCTTGTAGTTGTGATTATTTTTGTAAATTTCAGTTTCGCCCTATTCACCCCCCCTCTAGGCGACTATCAATACCCGAGATCCCACTCAGCCGCGACCACCTCGCCATCGTCCACCTTTTCTTTGCTAGGTTGGCGGCGAGGTGGAGAGCCGTCTTTGGAAGACTGCTCATGCCGCTCACTGACACGTTTCGTGAGGTCAATGATCTCGTGACACTCCATGGCGCTGTGACGACCGTTGGGGTGCACAGGGCATGAGCCGTTGTTACCCCTCTGTGGTCGTGGGCGTTTGTTGCGGTCGCCCTGGCCCCCGGTCGTGGCTGCGACCACCAGAGCGATGGACCGTGGCTTCTGGTAGTCGCGATCCTTCTTCTTTTTCTTCTTTCCATCCTGGGGGACAGCACCCGAGCCACCCGACTGGGCAGCTCTGGTTTGCGAGGCTGAGTGCCATGCATGACCCTCAGCAGCTCTGGCGCATTTATCGGCCAGAGCGAAGAGTGTGGGGACAGTTTCCACATCATGTGTAGCCAACTTCTCCAACATTTTTTCATCACGTACTCCCTGTCGGAAGGCCGTGATGATGGAGGCATCAGAAATACGAGGTATAGTACCTCGCACCTTGGTGAAGCGGGAGATGAACTTCCGGAGAGTCACCCCGGGCTCCTGCCTCACCGCATGGAGGTGGGCCTCCACACCGTGTTGCTGGTAAGCACTAGCGAAGTTTGCCATGAACCACGCGCAGAGCTCTTCCCAGGAGTAGACTGACCCTGGGGTAAGGTTCATGAGCCAGGTCCGGGCAGGTCCAGACAAGGCCACATGAAAGTATGTTGCCATCACTGTGGTGTTTCCACCTGTTGCCGTGATGGCGGTAACGTACACCTGCAAGAACTCTGCCGGGTTCGATGTTCCGTCGTATTTTTCCGGCAGGTGCGACCGGAACTTGGGTGGCCATGACGCTACACGAAGATGGTCCGCAAGAGCGGTGCAGCCCACACCGGCCAAGGGGACACCCGTTTGGGACCGGGTGCCCATCGGTCTCTACGGTGCAACCGCAGCGAAATCTTGATCGAGGTTGCGACCATCGATGTTTTGGTGGCGCTCGCGCGCCCTTTCCAAAGAGACCCGGGCATCCTCTCCCGCACGCCTGCGGTTGAGTTCTGCCCGGAGATCGTTGGTCTGTGCGCCCCTTACTGAGGGCGAGCGCACAGATGCCGACGCCTCGTGTTGGCGCCGGGATGACAGCGTCCTCGACCTGGTCGCGGTAGAATGTGCCATACCGAGCAGTCGGTCGACATCGTCCCACCATTGCTTCATGGCCCCTAGTGAGGCCGTGGAGCTTGGAGGGTGTCGCAATAGCTCCCTGGCTGCCGACAACGCCCCCGGAGATGCCCTCGATGGAGTCTGGGATGTTTGCGCAGCAGTGTACTGTTGTGCGGCGTGCACAGCAGTAGTGCCTGGTACTGGGCGATTGGGAACCTGCGGTGTGGAGTAAGCGGCTTCTCCCTCCACCGCAAAATCTACCAAAGTCTCGGCACGGTGCTCAATGACCTGCACCATCATGCTTGGGCAAGGAAACAAGCAAAAACCTAATGTCTAGCCCCCTACCTGGCACGCCAAATGTCGGCGAGCAAATCTCCGGCCGGGTGGCGGAGTGCACCCGCCCTAAATCCTAAGATGAGGAGGGGCCTAAGCGTTTTGCTTGTTAGTTAGAAAAGTGGGAAGAACACAAGAATACACAAGGATTTAGAGTGGTCGGGCCGACGGAGCGTAACACCCTACTCCACTGTGTGATGTATTGCTTGAGAGCTTGTATGAACTTATGAGACTAAGGTTGGGTCTGGAAGATTGAGCTTGTATGTAACGTCGCATGCCTCCCCTTTTATAGCTAAAGGAGGGCATGCACAAAGGTACTGGGCCCCGACATGTGGGCCCAGGGACATAAAGAATATAGCGCTTGGAGCTACAAATGTTGCTGCTGGGGCAATCTTCTTATGCCCTGATGCCCGAGATCTTCGTATCCTCGGCGTTCATGGGAAACTTCTTGCAGAAGGGATGATGAGTGTTGTGTGCCGCTCGGCACGGGCGCACTGTTCCCCAACAGACTGGTCAGGCACGCCGTCTGCTGGGTGACCCTGACGCCGTCTGCCGGTAGATTGGACAGGACGCATTAAATGCTGAGAGGGCGCATCTCCCGTCAGCGTGGTGGCAGGCGGCACGTCCTCTCCGCAATAAATGCAAAAATTGCACAGCCGTATGGGCCTTGCGTCAGGCTCGGCCCGTTGGCTTATGTCACGAGCCACAAGCCATGTGGCTGCGGCGGGTCTCCACCTGAGCGGGGAGCGTAGAGCAAAGTCTGGACACGTGTCGGCACCGGACCCTTGCCTGTGCCGGGGTCCTCCCCGTCTCGGGACCTTGCTGAGACCTGGACCTCTCTCGGGGGGGTTGGGACCCACCCGGGGGACCCGGCATGTCTCCTTGGGAGCTCCAGACTCGTACTCATAGGGGTCCGGTGTTCCTCTGAGAGCACCTAGAGGGGGGGTGAATAGGTGATCCTGTAAAACTTGAAACTTAATGCCACAAAACTTTGTTAGAGGTTAGCACAATAAAGCCAAGTGGCTAGAGAAGAGTTCTTGCAAGACACGATAACCACAAGAAGATCAACACAGATAGACACAGTGGTTTATCCTGTGGTTCGGCCAAGTCCAACACTTGCCTACTCCACGTTGTGGCGTCCCAACGGACGAGGGTTGCAATCAACCCCTCTTAAATGGTCCAAAGACCTACTTGAATACCACGGTGTTTTGCTTTTTACTATATCCTGCTTGCGAGGTATCTCCACAACTTGGAGCCTCTCGCCCTTACACTTTGATGTTCACAAAGAAGCACAGAGTACGGGAGGGATGAGCAACGCACACAAGACACAAAATCAGAGCGACAATACGCACACAAGTCACAACAAGATCTCTCAACACAACTCAAAGAGTTCTCTACTCAAATAGAGCTCTAGTTGCTATCACAAAGAATCGAATGCACGGAATTGAAGTCTTGGTGCTTAGGAATGCTTAGAGAATGCTTGGTTGTCTCCTCCATGCGCCTAGGGGTCCCTTTTATAGCCCTAAGGCAGCTAGGAGCCGTTGAGAGCATTCCAGGAAGGCTATTCTTGCCTTCTGTCGCCTGGCGCACCGGACAGTCCGGTGCACCACCGGACACTGTCCGGTGCGGATTTCTTTCCTTCTTTGGCGAAGCTGACCGTTGGAGATTCAGAGCCATTGGCGCACCGGACAGTCCGGTGCCCCCTTCTGATCGTTGGCTCTACCACGCGTCGCGCGCGGATTACGCGACCGACCGTTGGCCGGGCTGACTATTGGCTCACCGGACAGTCTGGTGCTCACCGGACAGTCCGGTGAATTTTAGCCGTACGCCATCGTCGAAGTCCCGAGAGCAGCCAGTTCGCCCGAGCCAGCCTGGCGCACCGGACACTGTCCGGTGCACCACCGGATAGTCCGGTGCACCCAGACCGAGCAACCTTTTAGCTGTTCACAGCCAACTTCTCCAAAATTGTTTCTCATGTTTCTAGCACTTAAACATGATACATTAGTCTTCAAAACAATGTACTAAGTCTAGAAACATACCTTTAATCTTGATTTGCACTTCTTGAGTCCTTGGCACAATTTAACACTTAGGCACTTGTGTTGGACACTTAATCACCAAAATACTTAGAAATGGCCCAAGGGCACATTTCCCTTTCAATCTTCCCCTTTTTGGTGATTTATGCCAACACAATAAAAAGCAATTAAAAGAAGTGCAACATCAATGCAAATGGAAACTCAATTTTGTTTTGATTCAAATTTGGCATATTTGGATCATTCTTTGCCACCACTTGGTTTGTTTTTGCAAATCAACCTCAATTTCCTATCTCTAAGTCAAACACACTTGTTGAGACATAAAGAGAGTTGTTCCAAGAGAAATTGATCAAAGATTTCAAAAAACTGCCCCTTTTCCCATAATTAACCATTCCCCACAAGAGGCCAACTTTTGACAAAAGAGACAACAAGAGATTTTTTACAAACCAAAAGCTCTATTCTACTATTTTTCAAAATTCTCAAGTGGTAGCTGATCCATTTGTTGCTTTGGCCTTATTTTCTCCCCCTTTGGCATCAAGCACCAAAACAGGATCAATCTTGGCCCTTTAAACCCCATTGCCTCACCAAAATCTTCAATTAAGAGTAAAAAGGCAATAAGAGCATCAAGATGAACTTGGAGTTAGTTACTCTTTCATCGTAGTGTAGTGGAAGTCTTGCATGGTCCAAGTCCACCTTTTCCCTTTCAATCCACCTTTGAGACTAAATTAAGAAAACTCAAGCACATGGTTAGTCTCAAAGGGTCAAGTTGTAGCACAGCTCCCCCTAAATAAGTGCATCACTCACACATGGACTTTTGAGGTCTGGGGATCATGAGTACAACTTGAGCACCATAAATAAACAACAAAATGCATAAGGAACATGATCAAAGGCATGAATACATGTATGGTATAAATCAATCCAAGTTCCGCGAATCTAAGACATTTAGCTCACTACGCAGCCTGCAAAAGGTCTTCTCATCTAGAGGCTTGGTAAAGATATCGGCTAGCTGGTTCTCGGTGCTAACATGAAACACTTCGATATCTCCCTTTTGCTGATGGTCTCTCAAAAAGTGATGCCGGATGTCTATGTGCTTTGTGCGGCTGCGTTCAACAGGGTTATCTGCCATGCGGATAGCACTCTCATTATCACATAGGAGTGGGACTTTGCTCAGATTATAGCCAAAGTCCCGGAGGGTATGCCTCATCCAAAGTAGTTGCGCGCAACACTGTCCTGCGGCAACATACTCGGCCTCAGCGGTGGATAGGGCAACGGAAGTCTGTTTCTTCGAACTCCATGACACCAGGGACCTTCCTAAGAATTGGCACGTCCCCGATGTACTTTTCCTATCGACCTTACATCCAGCATAGTCGGAGTCTGAATATCCAATTAAGTCAAAGGTAGACCCCTTTGGATACTAGATCCCGAAGCAAGGCGTAGCGACTAAATATCGAAGAATTCGCTTCACAGCCACTAAGTGACACTCCCTTGGATCAGATTGAAATCTAGCACACATGCATACGCTAAGCATAATATCCGGTCTACTAGCACATAAGTAGATGCAAGGAACCTATCATAGACTGGTATGCTTTTTGATCAACGGACTTACCTCCTTTGTTGAGATCGGTGTGTCCGTCAGTTCCCATTGGAGTCTTTGCGGGCTTGGCGTCCTTCATCCCAAACCGCTTTAGCAAATCTTGCGTGTACTTTGTTTGAGAGATGAAGGTGCCGTCCTTGAGTTGCTTCACTTGGAACCCAAGGAAGTAGTTCAACTCGCCCATCATTGACATCTCAAATTTCTGAGTCATCACCCTGCTAAACTCTTCATAAGACTTTTGGTTAGTAGAACCAAATATTATGTCATTGACATAAATTTGGCACACGAATAAGTCACCATCACATGTCTTAGTGAATAAAGTTGGATCGACTTTCCCAACCTTGAAAGCATTAGCAATTAAAAAGTCTCTAAGGCATTCATACCATGCTCTTGGGGCTTGCTTAAGTCCATAGAGCGCCTTAGAGAGCTTACATACATGGTCGGGGTACCGTTCATCCTCGAAGCCAGGGGGTTGCTCCACGTACACCTCCTCCTTGATTGGCCCGTTGAGGAAAGCGCTCTTCACATCCATTTGGAACAACCTGAAAGAATGGGGAGCGGCATATGCTAGCAAAATACGAATGGACTCTAGCCTAGCCACAGGAGCAAATGTCTCCTCAAAATCCAAACCTATGACTTGGGCATAACCTTTTGCCACAAGTCGAGCCTTGTTCCTTGTCACCACCCCGTGCTCGTCTTGTTTGTTGCGAAACACCCACTTGGTTCCCACAACATTTTGCTTGGGACGAGGCACCAGCGTCCAAACTTCATTTCTTTTGAAGTTATTGAGCTCTTCCTGCATGGCCAACACCCAGTCCGGATCTAGCAAGGCCTCTTCTACCCTGAAAGGCTCAATAGAAAAGACAAAAGAGTAATGCTCACAGAAATTAGCTAATCTAGAGCGAGTGGTTACTCCCTTGCTAATGTCACCCAAAATCTGGTCAACAGGATGGTTCCTTTGAATCATCGCTCGAACTTGAGTTGGAGGGGCCTGTGGTGTTTCTTCCTCTTTAACTTGGACATCCTGTGCTCCCCCTTGATCACATGCCTCCTCTTGATGAACCTATTCATCGTTTTGAGTTGGGGGATGCACCATTGTTGAGGAAAAGGTTGATCTTGCTCCTCGTGTTCCTATGGTCGCACATCACCAATCGCCATGGTGCGTATTGCGGCCGTTGGAACGTCTTATTCATCTACATCATCAAGATCAACAACTTGCTCTCTCGGAGAGCCATTAGTCTCATCAAATACAACATCGCTAGAGACTTCAACCAAACCCGATGATTTGTTGAAGACTCTATACGCCTTTGTATTTGAGTCATAACCTAACAAAAACCCTTCTACAGCTTTGGGAGCAAACTTAGAATTCCTACCTTTCTTCACTAGAATGTAACATTTGCTCCCAAATACACGAAAGTAAGATACATTGGGTTTGTTACCGGTAAGAAGCTCATACGAAGTCTTCTTGAGGAGGTGATGAAGGTAGACCCGGTTTATGGTGTGGCAAGCCGTGCTCACGGCTTCCGTCCAAAACCGTTCGGGCGTCTTGAATTCACCAAGCATCGTCCTCGCCATGTCTAGTAGCGTCCTGTTCTTCCTCTCTACCATACCGTTTTGCTGTGGTGTGTAGGGAGCGGAGAACTCGTGCTTGATTCCTTCCTCCTCAAGATACTCCTCCAGTTGAAGGTTCTTGAACTCGGACTCATTGTCGCTTCTTATCTTCTTCACTTTGAGCTCAAACTCGTTTTGGGCTCTCCTTAGGAAGCGCTTGAGGGTCCCTTGGGTTTCAGATTTATCCTGCAAAAAGAATACCCAAGTGAAGCGGGAAAAATCATCAACTATAACAAGACCATACTTACTTCCTCCTATGCTTAGATAGGCGACGGGTCCGAAGAGGTCCATATGAAGTAACTCCAAGGGTCTTGATGTAGTCATCACATTTTTGGTATGATGAGAGCTTCCCACCTGTTTACCTGCTTGACAAGTTGCACAAGGTCTATCTTTTTCGAAGGTTACGTTTGTTAGACCTATCACGTGTTCTCCCTTTAGAAGTTTATGAAGGTTCTTCATCCCCACATGTGCTAAGCGACGATGCCACAGCCAGCCCATGCTAGTCTTAGCAATTAAGCATGCATCTAGACCGGCCTCCTCTTTTGCAAAATCAACTAAGTAGAGTTTGCCGTCTAATACACCCTTAAAATCTAATGAACCATCACTCCTTCTAAAGACAGACACATCTACATTTGTGAATAAGCAGTTATATCCCATATTACAAAGCTGACTCACAGACAACAAGTTATATCCAAGCGACTCAACTAAAAACACATTGGAAATGGAGTGCTCGGATGAAATAGCTATTTTTCCTAACCCTTTCACCTTGCCTTGATTCCCGTCACCGAATATGATTGAGTCTTGGGAATCTTTGTTTTTGACGTAGGAGGTGAACATCTTCTTCTCCCCCGTCATGTGGTTTGTGCATCCGCTGTCGATAATCCAGCTTGATCCCCCGGATGCATAAACCTGCGCGGCAAATTTAGGCTTGGGTCTTAGGTACCCAACTCTTGTTGGGTCCTACAAGGTTAGTGACAATATCCTTAGGGACCCAAATGCAAGTTTTATCTCCCTTGCATTTTGCCCCTAATTTCCTAGCAATCACCTTTCTATCCTTTCTACAAATTGCAAAGGAGGCATTGCAAGCATGATAAATTGTAGAAGGTTCATTAATTTTCCTAGGAACATGAGCAACATTTCTCCTAGGCATATGATGAATGACATTTCTCCTAGGCATATCTCTACTATGCACATAGGAAGAACTTGAAGCAAACATTGCATTTGACTCATAAGCATTACAACTCCTATCATGATGAACATTTCTAGAGAATTTCCTATCATAAATAAATGCATGATTCTTTTGAGCACTATTAGCCATAGGGGCTTTCCCTTTCTCCTTGGTGGAGATGGGAGCCTTATGGCTTGTTAAGTTCTTGACTTCCCTCTTGAAGCCAAGACCATCCTTAATTGAGGGGTGTCTACCAATCGTGTAGGCATCCCTTGCAAATTTTAGTTTGTCAAATTCACTCTTGCTAGTCTTAAGTTGGGCATTAAGACTAGCCACTTCATCATTCAAATTAGAAATTGAAATTAGATGTTCATTACAAGCATCAACATTAAAATCTTTACACCTATTGCAAATTGCAACATGTTCTACACAAGATGTTGATTTATTAGCTATTTCTAACTTAGCATTCAAATCATCATTTTTGCTCTTTAAGCTAGAAATAGAGTCATGGCATGTAGACAATTCACAAGAAAGCATTTCATTCCTTTTAATTTCTAAAGCAAGGGATTTTTGTGCTTCTACAAACTTATCATGTTCTTCATACAAAAGATCCTCTTGCTTTTCTAATAACCTATTCTTATCATTCAATGTATCAATTAATTCATTAATCTTATCAACCTTAGTTCTATCTAGGCCCTTGAATAAACATGAATAGTCTATTTCATCATCGCTAGATTCTTCATCACTTGAGGAAGCATAAGTAATAGTATTATGAGTGCTTACCTTCTTTTCCCTTGCCATGAGGCAAGTGTGACGCTCGTTGGGGAAGAGGGCCGATTTGTTGAAGGCGGTGGCAGCGAGTCCTTCGTTGTCGGAGTCAGATGACGAACAATCCGAGTCCCACTCCTTTCCAAGGTGTGCCTCGCCCTTAGCCTTATTGTAAGCTTTCTTATTTTCCCTCTTGTTCCCTTGTTCCTGGTCAATATCATTATTGGGACAATTAGCGATAAAATGACCAATCCTACCACATTTGAAGCATGAGCGCTTCCCCTTCGTCTTGGTCTTGTTGGGATGCTCCTTGCGACCCCTTAGCGCCGTCTTGAAACGCTTAATGATGAGGGCCATCTCTTCCTCATTGAGTCCTGCCGCCTCAACTTGTGCCACCTTGCTAAGTAGCACTTCCTTGCTCCTCGTTGATTTGAGAGCAACGGTTTGAGGCTCATGGATTGGGCCGTTCAACGCATCGTCAACGTATCTTGCCTCCTTGATCATCATCCGCCCGCTTACAAACTTTCCAAGTATCTCCTCGGGCATCATCTTGGTGTACCTAGGATTCTCACGAATATTGTTCACAAGATGTGGATCAAGGACAGTAAAAGACCTTAGCATTAGGCGGACGACGTTGTGGTCCGTCCATCGCGTGCTTCCATAGCTCCTTATTTTGTTGATGAGGGTCTTGAGCCAGTTGTACGTTTGGGTTGGCTCCTCGCCCCTGATCATTGCGAATCTCCCAAGTTCGCCCTCCACCAACTCCATCTTGGTGAGCATGGTGACGTCGTTCCCCTCATGTGAGATCTTGAAGGTGTCCCAAATCTGCTTGGCGTTATCCAAGCCGCTCACCTTATGGTATTCATCCCTGCACAATGAAGTTAGAAGAATAGTAGTAGCTTGTGCATTTTTGTGAATTTGCTCATTAATGAACATGGGACTATCCGTACTATCAAAGTGCATTCCATTTTCTACTATCTCCCATATACTTGGATGGAGAGAGAACAAGTGGCTACGCATTTTGTGACTCCAAAATCCGTAGTCCTCTCCATCAAAGTGGGGGGGTTACCGAGGGGAATGGAAAGCAAGTGAGCATTAGAACTTTGCGGAATACGAGAATAATCAAAGGAAAAGTTTGAATTAACCATCTTCTTTTTCTTGTAGTCGTTGTCGTCGTCCTTTTGGGAAGAGGAAGATTCGTCGCTGTCATAGTAGACTATCTCCTTGATGCGCCTTGTTTTCTTCTTCCTCCCGTCTTTTCTTTTGTGGCCCAAGCTTGAGTCAGTAGGCTTGTCATCCTTTGGATCATTAACGAAGGACTCCTTCTCCTTATCATTGACCACCATCCCCTTGCCCTTAGGATCCATCTCTTCGAGCGATTAGTTCCTTTCTTGAAGAGAACGGCTCTGATACCAATTGATAGCACCTAGAGGGGGGTGAATAGGTGATCCTGTAAAGCTTGAAACTTAATGCCACAAAACTTTGTTAGAGGTTAGCACAATAAAGCCAAGTGGCTAGAGAAGAGTTCTTGCAAGACACGATAACCACAAGAAGATCAACACAGATAGACACAGTGGTTTATCCCGTGGTTCGGCCAAGTCCAACACTTGCCTACTCCACGTTGTGGCGTCCCAACGGATGAGGGTTGCAATCAACCCCTCTCAAGTGGTCCAAAGACCTACTTGAATACCATGGTGTTTTGCTTTTTACTATATCCCGCTTGCGAGGTATCTCCACAACATGGAGCCTCTCGCCCTTACACTTTGATGTTCACAAAGAAGCACGGAGTACGGGAGGGATGAGCAACGCACACAAGACACAAAATCAGAGCGACAATACGCACACAAGTCACAACAAGAGCTCTCAACACAACTCAAAGAGTTCTCTACTCAAATGGAGCTCTAGTTGCTATCACAAAGAATCGAATGCACGGAATTGAAGTCTTGGTGCTTAGGAATGCTTAGAGAATGCTTGGTTGTCTCCTCCATGCGCCTAGGGGTCCCTTTTATAGCCCCAAGGCAGCTAGAAGCCGTTGAGAGCATTCTAGGAAGGCTATTCTTGCCTTTTGACGCCTGGCGCACCGGACAGTCTGGTGCACCACCAGACATTGTCCAGTGCGGATTTCTTTCCTTCTTTGGCGAAGCCGACCGTTGGATATTCAGAGTCGTTGGCGCACCGGACACTGTCCGGTGCACACCGGACAGTCTGGTGCCCCCTTCTGACCATTGGCTCTGCCACGCGTCGCGCGCGGATTACGCGGCCGACCGTTGGCCGGGCTGACTGTTGGCTCACCGGACAGTCCGGTGAATTTTAGTCGTACGCCGCCATCGAAGTCCCGAGAGCAGCCAGTTCGCCCGAGCCAGCCTGGCGCACCGGACACTGTCCGGTGCACCCAGACCGAGCAGCCTTTTGGCTGTTCACAACCAACTTCTCCAAAATTGTTTCTCCTGTTTCTAGCACTTAGACATGATACATCAGTCTTCAAAACAATGTACTAAGTCTAGAAACATACCTTTAATCTTGATTTGCACTTCTTAGGTCTTTGGCACAATTTAACACTTAGGCACTTGTGTTGGACACTTAATCACTAAAATACTTAGAAATGGCCCAAGGGCACATTTCCCTTTCATCTTCTGCGGAGGTCCAGACCCGACGGTGCTTCCTGGGATGCATTATCCTTCCTCGCCACGTGGTACCCTTAGGCCTGCCCATTTGGTGGGGTCGGGTGCCGCTCTCCATGTGACCTAGAGGTGTCGTACGGGTGTAGCATCTTTATACTGTAGAAGAGGGTACCCCTGATTCAGGGTACCGACAGTATCTCTTAAAAACAAAAGATGAAGCGTTTAATTATTTTAATACCTATAAAGCTGAAGTTGAGAACCAACTTGAGAGGAAAATAAAACGGTTAAGGTCTGACCGAGGTGGAGAATATTTCTCTAATGTGTTCGATGAGTTCTGTGTGGAACATGGTATTATTCATGAGAGGACACCGCCATTCTCACCACAGTCCAATGGGATTGCTGAAAGGAAAAACTGCACTCTAACAGATTTGGTGAATGCCATGTTGAGTACAGCGGGATTATCCTAGGCATGGTGGGGTGAGGCGATTTTGACAGCGTGTAATGTCCTGAATAGAGTTCCAACAAAGAACAAAGAGATCACACCATTTGAGTAATGGGAAAAGAGAAGATTAAATCTCTCATATTTGCGCACTTGGGGTTGCTTGGCTAAAGTGAATGTGCCAATCAACAAAAAGCGCAAACTTGGGCCTAAAACCGTTGATTGTATATTCTTTGGGTACTCTTTTCACAGCACTGGGTATAGGTTCTTAATTATAAAAATCTGATGTGCCTGATATGTATGTTGATACTATCATGGAATCAAGAGATGCAACATTTTTTGAGAATGAGTTTCCCATGAAGAATACACCTAGTGATACAAGTCATGAGACTATAATTCCCCATGAGCACGAACTGTCAATTCCCATAGATCATGCTGAGGATTCTCTCGTGCACATCCCTGAGGAGGATGACACTATAGTCACTCGAAAGAGCAAGAGACAGAGGGTTGCAAAATCCTTTGGTAATGACTTTATAGTGTACCTTGTGGAAGACACACCAACTACCATTAGTGAGGCATATTCCTCTCCTGATGCTGACTTATGGAAGGAAGCAGTAAGGAGTGAGATGGAATCTATTATGTCTAATGGAACTTGGGAGGTCGTTGACCGTCCTTATGGTTGTCAACCTATAGGCTGCAAATGGATCTTCAAGAAAAAGCTTAGGCCTGATGGTACAATTGAGAGGTACAAGGCAAGGCTTGTGGCCAAAGGATATACCCAAAAAGAGCGTGAAGATTTCTTTGATACCTACTCACCAGTGGCTCGATTGACTACAATTCACACATTAATAGCCGTGGCAGCCTCTTATGGTCTTATCATTCATCAGATGGATGTTAAGACAGCTTTCCTAAATGGAGAGTTGGATGAGGACATCTATATGGATCAGCCAGAAGGGTTCATTGCGGATGGTCAAGAGAACAAGGTGTGCAGGCTGATAAAATCATTGTATGGCCTAAAACGAGCTCCTAATCAATGGCATGAAAAGTTTGATAATACTCTTACAGCTGCTGGTTTTGCTGTAAATGAATCTGACACGTGTGTGTATTATCGGTATGGTGGGGGTGAGTCTGTTATGCTGTGCCTTTATGTTGATGACATCTTGATCTTTGGATCAAATCTCAATGTGATTGAGGAAGTTAAAAATCTTCTATCGAGCAATTTCGAAATGAAAGATTTGGGAGAAGCTGATGTCATTCTAAACATCAAGCTTGTTAGAGAAGGTGATGGTGGGGTAACTTTGTTACAATCCCATTATGTGGAAAAGGTATTGAGTCGCTTTGGTTTTAGTGACTGTGATCTTGCTCCAACACCTTATGACCCTAGTGTGCTATTGAGAAAGAATCGGAGAATAGCAAGGGATCAATTGACATACTCCTAGATCATTGGCTCGCTCATGTACCTTGCAAGTGCAACAAGGCCAGACATCTCTTATGCTGTGAGTAAGCTAAGTCGGTTTGTGTCGAAACCAGGAGATGATCACTGGCGTGCTCTTGAGAGAGTGTTGCGGTATTTGAAAGGTACTATGACATACGGTATTCATTATACAGGAAACCCAAAAGTGCTGGAAGGCTATTATGATGCCAACTGGATTTCTGATGCTGTTGAGCTTTATGCCACAAGCGGATATGTGTTTCTGTTTGGAGGTGGCGCTGTTTCCTGGAAGTCTTGCATGCAGACTATCTTAACAAAGTCTACAATGGAAGCAGAACTCGTAGCATTAGACACTGCTGGGGCTGAGGCCGAGTGGCTACGTGATTTCCTATTGGATTTACCGGTAGTTGAAAAACTGATACCGGCTATTTCCATGAACTATGACAACCAAACGGTGATTACAAAGGTTAACAGTTCTAGGAATAACATGAAGTCTACAAGGCATGTTAAGAGGAGATTGAAATCTGTCAGAAAGCTGAAAAACTTTGGAGTTATAACGGTGGATTATGTCCGCACATCAAATAATCTGGCAGATCAATTCACTAAGGGTCTGTCACGCAATGTGATAGAAAGTGCATAGAGAGAAATGGGTATGAGACCCATGTGAGATCTACTCTAGTGGTAACCTGCTCTATGTGATCGGAGATCCCGTGAAGTAGAGTGGAGAAACAAGCTAGGAGTAGATTGTGAGGAAAGATCCCTTCTTTAACTCATTTCTGATGCACATCTTTCCTATCTGTAAGACAGGATGGTTTTTACCTTAATGTATTCCAAGAGTCTTATAAAGGTAAGATGTTGTCCTACAGAACATCTTCTGAGGAATACACCTATATGAGTCAGACTGCTGGTCACAGTCTATGGGACTTGGGTAATCCCTAAATACTCATGAAAGGCACTGAAGTGTGACTTATATGCTTCTAAACAGCGGGATTACCATTTTGCAGCCTAGTATCAGCAAAGGATTTGAGTGAATCTCACTTCGCACAAAACTGTCAATTCAAGGCTTAGTCCATTGTTCAGTTGTGAATGGGTGAAACTCTTATTCTAGATGGATGTTCAACTTAACAGTCTCCATCGAAACACTGGTATATCAAAGGATTGTGATTCTGATACTTCATCATTACAAACCCTAGAGTTTGGTGGGGATTGTTGGATCTTTTATGGGCTTGGCCCATTTATTCAATAAACTCTATGGTGTGTAATGGTGGAGAATATCATTGGAAGTCCAAGGGTCTTTTGGCTTGACTTATATGGTGGGAATTATTCCACTTAACTTGAGAAGTCAAGAAATGGACAAGGACGTGCCACACGTGCGCGCGCGCGCCGCCGGCCGGGTCGTGCTCGGGCCGGGCGTGGCGTGGCGTGGTGAGGCAGGCAGGCAGCGAGCGGGCGTGGTGTGGTTGTGTTAATTTTTAGCACTCATTAATCGCGGGAGTTTCAACTCCGGGTTAAACCTTTCAGTTGCCTGTCTCTTCGTCAGCTGCATGCGAGGCCTTTGTCCTTCAGCTGCCCGTCTCCTGGCGTGCCGCATGCGATCCTTCTCCTTTAGCTTCCCTCTGCGAGAGGTTAAGTAGAGGAGAACCCCTGGCACTTGGTACACGAGAACAGAACCATTTCAGAGTCACAGC
Source organism: Zea luxurians (assembly GCA_029449295.1). NCBI lineage: Eukaryota > Viridiplantae > Streptophyta > Magnoliopsida > Poales > Poaceae > Zea > Zea luxurians. Next base: position 1,441,947 of record JAOPSE010000173.1, on the reverse strand, counting down.
CCAGCCCCAAGTGAGAGTATTCCCATCTCGTGACTGCGCGCACAGATCAGCGAGAGGGCAGGTGCCTCCGAAGCCCTTGTCGTTCGAGACCTTACACGGGAGATCGGCAATTAGGTTTTTGGAGAGCGTCTACGCGACTGCCCAAAACATCTTCTTCCTGGCGACATGACAAAGGAAGCTGGACAAGGATCTGGATCATCAGAACGCATGAGAGGGTATGATCAGTTTATTTACTTACTGTTTTGCGTTCTACAAATTATTTATGTTTCATAATTCATCTCTGCTGTTTCATATGTACCTATGAATTTATCTCATTTGTTATGTCATATTATAATATGTTACATATGCTTGTTTTAATTTTACAGTCATGCTGTTTATGTTGCTTTCTGTTTATTTTCAATTGTTCAGTCAGTTTATATGTTTATCGTATTTATATGATTTATATGATTCATATGCTTTGTGTTCTCATGATCTATATTGTTATGGATATATTTGAAATCACGATTTCTATGATTAATTATCTTTTATATGTCATCACCATAATGTTAATTTATGGAATTAAAATGATACGGAAAATGCCTATAATTCTAACACTATCATGACCAACAACAAAAATTGAGTGCATATGCTCACTACTTCACGTTCAAAATCACATCGAAATAAATAAATTATGGTTGGGGTCACATCCATGTCGGCACTTGTTTGTTTTGTTCTTGATCCATGTAGATTGGGTGAGATTTGGTTTAAATCCTAAACAAATTAAAATATTTCATAGTTTTTTCTATTCTAATCTAATCTATATAGGATAGAAATCGAACAAGAAAATAAGAGTGAGATACTGAGATAAAGAACACTGTTTTTGTTACTACTGAGATAAAGAACACTGTTTTTGTTACTCCCTGGTCACTACTATATAAGATATTCACTACATTGAGATACCGTGGATGCCGCCAGGCATTCGTGTGGAGTCATGACACGGATATCAGACGCATAATGGTCGGTCAATTGGGAGTAGCGATGCTTGCCAAAGGAAGAATGAGGGCTAGTTGTATTTGTCACCGTGGGCGGGTAATAGATCTCGATTAAATACTTTTTCACCATTAGATGTAAGTGTCACCATACCCGTAGTCACCATGGCATCTGCTTCTGCTCCTGCTGAAAAAGGAGCCACCAGAGTAAACGGGGGAACATCAAAGCGGGCTGGCAAATGAAAGACGGGCCGCGACTGAGCTAAAGGCCCAAGACCAGCACTGTGCGCCTCACCAGCCCAGCATGGGTCCAATCTATTCTAGCTTAATTGAACATCAAAGTAAACATGGGAAAAGCCATGCAAACTAACATAAGTTTAAATAGTTGTGTGGACTATTGCCTCTGTCCAAAAAAGAATAAGTGCATTCTCGGATAAAGTGTATAAACTTGAACTACATATAATAATAAAAATATTAACATTTATTACGCTAAATAAGTATATTAAAATATATGTTGCACGACAAAATCTAATGGTATCTATTTAGTATGACAAATATTATATTTTTTATGTCACCCTGGTTAAATGTACATACTCTAATAAAGCATTGTTATAGAATTGCATGCTTTTTGGGACAAATGGAGTAAGTGTGAACTTGTAATCTATATCTATTTTTATAACTAACATAAATGCCTTGTTTGGGAGTCATGGAATGGAGATGACTAGAGGGGCTAGAATCCTCTTGCTATTCAATTTTCAATATCAAGACGATTCTATCCCCTCCAATCTTCTTCATTTATCTTGCTCCCAAACACGCCTTAAAGAGGTAAAAAAATTCTCCCCTTATTTTTTTTTCGTCCCAACCCTTCGTTGAGCTAGTCTTATGCAATCCTAATGCTTTCCTCAGCGCAAACTTCTCCCTCCTACTTGGTTTGTCCTTTCTCACGGTCTTACGTCCTTTCTAATTCCCACAACACAAGACGCAATGATAAAAGGATACCTAAAAATTAAACTATATTGGAGACGTGATATGTAACGCCCCGAATTTTGCAGTTGAATTTTTTTTCTTTTCTTCACTCGCCAAATTCGGGCGTTACCCTTTCTTTTTCTTTTTTCCCTCGCTAGACCTTGATCTTTTCCAAAGTTAGCAGGATTCGTCCTGGAATTCCCGTGTAAAGAAAAACCCTAAATTACTTTATGTTATTTGATGCACCATGTCGAACTATGCATTCTTTGATTGCTTAGAAATGTAAGTGCATTCATCTAGGAAGATCGGATTTCGAAAAGGAGAAAAAAAAAAACTTTTTTCTTTTTCTTTTTCTTTCTCTCTCTCTCCTCTCTTTTCTCTCTCCCGCGCCGTGGGCCTGACGGCCCAGCCGCCCCAGCCCAACCCCCCCCCCCCCGCGCGCCCTCCTTTGGGCCCAATTGGCCCAGCCGCCCCCCCTCTCTTCCCCTTATCCCTCTCCCTCCCTTTCTCCCATTTTCCCTCTAGCCGTCGCCCCCTGCCCTAGCCCCGCCCCTGCAGCTCGGCCGCCGCCCCCTGCAGCTCGGCTGCCCCTGCCCCTCCAGCTCGGCCGCCCGTCCCCGTCCCCGGTGAGCCCTCCCCCTCTCCTCTCCCCTCCCCTCTCCCCTCCTCTCTCCCTGCCGCTCGGCCGCCCCCTTGGCCGGCCCAGCCGCAGTTCGGCCGCCCGCCCGGCCGCGCCCCCAGCCGCCGTTCGGCCGCCCGCCCGGCCGCGCCCCCAGCCGCCCCTGGCCGCGCGCCCAGCCGCCCCCCCGGCCGCGCCCAGTCGCCCCCCGGCCGCGCCCAGCCGCCCCCTGCGCGCCCTGCCCAGCCGCCCGGCCGCGCCCCCAGCCGCCCCCGGCCGTGCCCCCAGCCGCCTGGCCGCACGCCCAGCCGCCCCCCGGCCGCGCCCAGCCGCCCGCCCGGCCGCGCCCCCAGCCGCCCCCGGCCGCGCCCCCAGCCGCCCCCGGCCGCGCGCCCAGCCGCCCCCTGCGCGCCCTGCCCAGCCGCCCCTGCCCCTGGCCGGTTCAACCGCCCCCCCCTATTTATTTATTTATTTCATTTTATTTTGCTTTTTGTTATCATTGTTATTTATTTTATTTTAGGCAAGCTAATCATCGTTCATGTTAATGAAATGGAAAACTCAATTTAGAATTTCGCTACGTTAGTTAAATCATATAATCAATTGTTTATCTCGTTCAATGTTGATCAACTAAAGATGGCTAGGTTTCCATTAGTGCATATAGCTAATTCTTTTGTTAGAACCACTTGGAACTAGAGCGCATAATTTAACTAATCATTAGTGCATAAGCTTTAACCCCCCCCCCCCCCCCCGCGAGATCTTTCCCCGTTTCTTTCTAACCATAACAAATGTGATATCGAATGTCATACTTTGTGCATATTCACTTTATTTGTTCCCTTGTGTGGTGTACTGTTTGTTTCCTAATTTGAATGGATGGATGTATGTATGCTTGCAATCGCATAGAGAACGATCCGGTCGAAGAGCCCGAGGAACCCGCAGGAGAAGCCCCTGAGCAGCAGTTGGTTGGTGGAGGCAAGTGTCCTTTGACCCATCTCTGTCCTATTCATTCTTTAATTCACCTCCCGCATTACACATTTATACCTAAGGATTTACTAGCTTTTGTTATCCATGTCCTTGATTACCTATTTGGGTCGGATTATTACTGCTTAGTTTGATGCTATTGCTCAACTCTAATCAATGAACATGATGTGACTATCTATGATACGTTGTTTTCCCTTCTTATTTATGATCATACTTGTGACCTTCAAGGGGGCTCGAGCGGTTTCTCGAGTGCCTCTCCGTAAGGACCTGTTCAATGGATGACCGCCTGGGAAAACAGTGCAACCATGAGGGTGGAATGGGACGCCCTTAGCTGAATAATTAGAAGAACCGGGGTGTAGATCACTTAGCCGCCGTGCCATCAATGGGGCTCGGTGTATGCGGCTCGCTCTGCCAAGGTGGATTTGTCCCTTGGGGAGGAGTGCGGTACATTTAGGAAACCTAACGGGTGGCTACAGTCCCGAGGAATCTTTGTAAAGGCTACGTAGTGAAACCCTGCCTATTCACCTTGGTAGTGTTTAAGGGTTTGATCGGCCCGAGGCAAGAGGGAATCACGGCTTATGGGTAAAGTGCGCAACCTCTGCAGAGTGTTATGAAACTGATATATCAGCCGTGCTCGCGGTTATGAGCGGCCAAGGGAGCTCCAGAGATTAGTGATACTTGATCAGAGACATTTTGGTACAGGTGGCAATGAGATTGATGGTTCTGATTATGACTATGGTGCTGGTAAGTGGTATTCTTTCCGTTTGGAAAGGATACATTGGGCTAATAACTTGGGTTAATGTTAAAACCTGGCTTTCTACTAGTAAGTAATAACCTGACCAACTAAAAGCAACTGCTTGACTTATCCCCACATAAAGCTAGTCCACTACAGCCAAACGGGATGCTTGCTGAGTATGTTGATGTGTACTCACCCTTGCTCTACACACCAATCCCTCCCCAGGTTGTCAGCATTGCAACCACTGCTCAGGAGAAGATGAAGCTGTGGAAGGAGACTTCCAGGAGTTCCAAGACTACGACGAGTTCTAGGCGTGGGTTAGCGGCAACCCCCAGTCGGCTGCCTGTGAAGGTCGCGTTTGTCTACGTTTCGTTTTCGCACTTTGATTATTGTAAAAACTATATGGATGTCTCAGACATATGATGTAATCGACTATTATTTCCCCTTTTAATACTATTTGAGCACTGTGTGATGATGTCCATATTATGTAACTGCCGTGTACGTGAATAACTGATCCTGGCACGTACATGGTTCGCATTCGGTTTGCCTTCTAAAACCGGGTGTGACATAAGTGGTATCAAAGCCGTGCTGACTGTAGGACCGCTAACCTAGAGTAGAATGGTCGTTTTAAGGACTATAGGCCTCTGTCTCTGCCTTGACTTTGATATCTCTTCAAAAGTTGGTCATATCGACCAAAACTATGTCCTACTATATATTATACCTTGCTGAAAATTATGTTTTATTCTACTCCTTGATTTATTTATGGTTCATTATTTGTTGGTCATATTGATTCTGTTCTCACTCTTTTGCTTGCGATGTCTTTTATAGATGGCTCGTCTTAGACACACTGCACGAAAGTCCGTCATCCCCTTCTTACCCTCCCGCCTTGCTGAGCGTCCGCTTCGCCGTCTAGTGGCCGGACAATCCAGTCACTTGGAGAGGCTGCACCACCGCCTGCATGAGGAGCAGGAGCGTCGACGACAGGAGCAGCAGGGCTCTTCTTTCTCGCTCCACCAGGAGGTAGAGTCCGTGAGGAGCTGTTCCCCTGTGCTACCTCTGGAGGCGCCCCCTGCACCATCGCTGGGCGTCCCAGTCTCGGGAGTAGCTGCTGGAGGAGACCCAGACGACGGAGATGGCGACAATAGCTCGAGCCACGACACCGACTTCTCTTCTGTCCAGGAGCCAGAAGGATGGGTTGCTCGACCCATCACTCGCGACGCTGCTCGCGGGTGTCACTTCCACGATGCGCTCGACACCCTGCTACGCCGGGCACTTAACCGACGTACTTGGTCCATCGAGTATCGTTGTGTGGTCTACCAGAATAGTCCCGGGGTCTACCCGGACCGCTGGGAGGCAACCTGCTTCGTGCGCCGTCTAGAGAACAGTCTCTAGGGTGCTGAGGTCTGCTCAGAGCACTATTCTATCTCTGAGCGGGACTCAGCTGAGGCGGCCATGCAAGATACCGCACGGCGTGCGCTTTCGCACTACTGCTCGGTTCTCGGTGGGGTAGCTGATGGTCTCAACCTGAAGTATTACCCTCGCCGTCCATCTGGCAGCACAGGAGGCGTGATTGTTTCACCTGTTGGTGAGGACAATCCTAGGTTGAGCAGCACAGTCAACCTAGCCGTCGTGCTAAACACGGAGCTGGACCATGCACTAGACGAGTTGAGTAGGGCTCGTGCTAAGATCGCCAAGCTGCGGGCTGAGCGCGCGGAACATCGTCACCTGGACGGTGGTTCCCCCGCTCCCGTCGGGACTCAGCACCCGTACCGCTCACCTCGGCGTGGACGCCAGTCTTATGGCAATCCCGACTGCAAGACCAAGATAGACTTGGAACCATAGATCGCTAGAGTCAGATCTTGTAATTAATGCAAAATATATACGTAGAAGCTGCAGTCTTAGCGTTAGTCTCGCTCTTAGTTAGTCTTAGTTAGACAGGGTAGTTTGCTATATCCTGTGCATTGATGCTTGTCATGATGAACTATGTTGGATTTGGATCTTTGTAATGACTGTCACCAGAGTGTGGGTATCCCCTGCATTTTGGTTTACCTGTTATATGTTAAAGGAATTAGTTATTTAGTTGGGAAACCTTTTATTCCACTTTCCTCTTTATCTGAGAAGCTGTGTTGGTCTATGTTGGAGATCAGTGAAGATGCTCATCTGTTCAGTGTTGTTGAAGAATTCTATACTCTTTTCTTATGCTGCAAGATTTGTAAGATCAGTTCTGATGCGTGGTTGTGTTCTGCAGATGTCAGAGAACAGGCGTAGAGGAGGAAGGCGTGCTCAGCAGGAGCAAGCCGGTCAGCAGGGTGAGGCGCCCAGCAGCAGCAGCTGCCGCCCCCGCCCCCGATGTCCATCGAGCAGATGTTTCTGATGCAGACTCAGGCAGTTCAAGCCATCAGTCAAACTCTGGCTGCCATTCCGCAGCAGTAGCAGCAGGCACCACCCCAGCCTCAGATGCCTCAGATGCCCGAGGAATCAAGAGTTTCATTGGAATGGCCAGATATTATCGGCGATTCATTGAAGGGTTTTCGAAGATTGCGAAACCAATGACAGCGTTGCTAGGCAACAAGGTTGAGTTCAAGTGGACCCAGAAATGTCAAGAGGCCTTTGAAGCGCTGAAAGAGAAGTTGACTACAGCGCCTGTCCTAGTCTTGCCTGATGTGCACAAGCCCTTCTCGGTGTATTGCGATGCTTGTTACACGGGTTTCGGATGTGTGTTGATGCAAGAGGGAAGAGTTGTGGCTTACTCGTCCCGACAGTTGAAGGTTCATGAGAAGAATTACCCAATCCATGATCTAGAGTTGGCAGCAGTGGTTCACGCACTGAAGACATGGAGGCACTATCTGTATGGACAGAAATGCGATGTTTTCACAGACCACAAGAGTCTGAAGTACATATTCACTCAGACAGAGCTGAATATGAGGCAGCGAAGATGGTTAGAATTGATCAAAGACTATGAGTTGGAGATTCATTACCATCCAGGCAAAGCGAACGTAGTGGCAGATGCTTTGAGCAGGAAGAGTCAAGTCAATCTGATGGTCGCTCGTCCGATGCCTTATGAGTTGGCCAAAGAGTTTGACAGGTTGAGTCTCGGATTTCTGAATAATTCGCGAGGAGTCACAATTGAGTTGGAACCTACCTTGGAGCGGGAAATCAAAGAAACGCAGAAGAATGATGAGAAGATCAGTGAGATTCGGCGACTGATTTCGGAAGGCAAAGACAAAGATTTTCGAGAAGATGCTGAAGGTGTGGTATGGTTCAAAGACCGCTTGTGTGTTCCCAATGTCCAGTCTATTCGGGAATTAATTATCAAGGAAGCTCATGAGACAGCTTATTCGATTCACCCTGGAAGTGAGAAGATGTATCAGGATCTGAAGCAGAAATTCTGGTGGTACGGAATGAAGAGGGAAATCGCAGAACATGTGGCTATGTGTGATAGTTGTCGGCGAATCAAGGCCGAACATCAGAGACCAGCTGGATTGTTGCAACCGTTGCAAATTCCTCAGTGGAAATGGGATGAGATCAGTATGGATTTCATAGTCGGATTGCCTCGCACTCGAGCCGGCTACGATTCCATTTGGGTAGTGGTGGACCGCTTAACCAAGTCAGCCCACTTCATACCTGTCAAGACCAGCTACAACAGTGCAGTATTGGCAGAGTTGTACATGTCTCGGATCGTTTGTCTTCATAGTGTGCCAAAGAAGATAGTGTCAGATAGAGGAACGCAGTTCACCTCTCATTTCTGGCAGTAGTTGCATGAAGCCTTGGGCACGCATTTGAATTCCAGTTCAGCTTATCATCCGTAGACAGATGGTCAGACTGAAAGAACCAATCAAATTCTTGAAGACATGTTGAGAGCCTGTGCGTTGCGAGATCAGTCCGGATGGGACAAGCGATTGCCTTATGCAGAGTTTTCCTATAACAACAGTTACCAGGCCAGTTTGAAGATGTCACATTTTCAGGCGCTTTATGGAAGGAGTTGTAGAACTCCGTTGCAATGGGATCAGCCTGGAGAAAAGCAGGTGTTTGGGCCAGACATTCTGCTTGAAGCTGAAGAGAACATCAAGATGGTTCGAGAGAATCTGAAGATAGAGCAATCGAGGCAGCGAAGCTATGCAGACACAATAAGAAGAGAGCTGAGTTTCAAAGTCGGAGACTTTGTCTATCTGAAAGTGTCACCGATCAGAGGAGTCAGAAGGTTTGGAGTGAAAGGCAAGCTAGCACCCCGCTACATTGGTCCGTATCAAATTCTCGCAAAGCATGGAGAAGTGGCCTATCAGCTCAGTCTGCCAGAGAATTTGTCTGTTGTGCATGATGTCTTTCATGTGTCTCAGTTGAAGAAGTGTTTGCGTGTGCCAGAAGAGCAGTTGCCAGTGGAAGGTCTTGAAGTCCAGGAGGACTTGACCTACGTCGAGAAGCCGACGCAGATCCTTGAGATTGCAGACAGAGTCACCCGAAGGAAGACCATCAGAATGTGCAAAGTCAGATGGAATCACCACTCTGAGGAAGAAGCAACCTGGGAGCGTGAAGATGATCTGTTGGCCAAGTACCCAGAGCTCTTTGCTAGCCAACCCTAAATCTCGAGGGCGAGATTCTTTTAAGGGGGATAGGTTTGTAACGCCCCAAATTTTGTAGTTGAATTTTTTTCTTTTCTTCACTCGCCAAATTCGGGCGTTACCCTTTCTTTTTCTTTTTCCCCTCGCTAGACCTTGATCTTTTCCAAAGTTAGCGGGATTCGGTCTGGAATTCCCGTGTAAAGAAAAACCCTAAATTACTTTATGTTGTTTGATGCACCATGCCGAACTATGCATTCTTTGATTGCTTAGAAATGTAAGTGCGTTCATCTAGGAAGATCGGATTTCGAAAAGGAGAAAAAAAAACCTTTTTTCTTTTTCTTTTTCTTTCTCTCCTCTCTTTTCTCTCTCCCGCGCCATGGGCCGTCCCTGGCCGGCCCAGCCGCCCCAGCCCAACCCCCCCCCCCCCCCCCGCGCGCCCTCCTTTGGGCCCAATTGGCCCAGCCGCCCCCCCCCCTCTCTTCCCCTTATCCCTCTCCCTCTCCCTCCCTTTCTCCCATTTTCCCTCTAGCCGCCGCCCCCTGCCCTAGCCCCGCCCCTGCAGCTCGGCCGCCCGTCCCCGTCCCCGGTGAGCCCTCCCCCTCTCCTCTCCCCTCCCCTCTCCCCTCCTCTCTCCCTGCCGCTCGGCCGCCCCCTTGGCCGGCCCAGCCGCCGTTCGGCCGCCCGCCCGGCCGCGCCCCGGCAGCCCGGCCGCGCCCCCAGCTGCCCCTGGCCGCGCGCCCAGCCGCCCCCTGCGCGCCCTGCCCAGCCGCCCCCCGGCCGCGCCCAGTCGCCCCCTGCGCGCCCTGCCCAGCCGCCCGGCCGCGCCCCCAGCCGCCCCCGGCCGCGCCTAGCCGCCCGCCCGGCCGCGCCCCCAGCCGCCCCCTGCGTTCCCTACCCAGCCGCCCCTACCCCTGGCCGGTTCAACCACCCCCCTTTTTTATTTATTTATTTCATTTTATTTTACTTTCTGTTATCATTGTTATTTATTTTATTTTAGGCAAGCTAATCATCGTTCATGTTAATGAAATGGAAAACTCAATTTAGAATTTCGCTACGTTAGTTAAATCATATAATCAATTGTTTATCTCGTTCAATGTTGATCAACTAAAGATGGCTAGGTTTCCATTAGTGCATATAACTAATTCTTTTGTTAGAACCACTTGGAACTAGAGCGCATAATTTAACTAATCATTAGTGCATAAGCTTTAACCCCCCCCCCCCCCGCAAGATCTTTCCCTGTTTCTTTCTAACCATAACAAATGCGATATCGAATGTCATACTTTGTGCATATTCACTTTATTTGTTCCCTTGTGTGGTGTACTGTTTGTTTCCTAATTTGAATGGATGGATGTATGTATGCTTGCAATCGCATAGAGAACGATCCGGTCGAAGAGCCCGAGGAACCCGCAGGAGAAGCCCCTGAGCAGCAGTTGGTTGGTGGAGGCAAGTGTCCTTTGACCCATCTCTGTCCTATTTATTCTTTAATTCACCTCCCGCATTACACATTTATACCTAAAGATTTACTAGCTTTTGTTATCCATGTCCTTGATTACCTATTTGGGTCAGATTATTACTGCTTAGTTTGATGCTATTGCTCAACTCTAATCAATGAATATGATGTGACTATCTATGATACGCTGTTTTCCCTTCTTATTTATGATCATACTTGTGACCTTCAAGGGGGCTCGAGCGGTTTCTCGAGTGCCTCTCCGTAAGGACCTGTTCAATGGATGACCGCCCGGGAAAACAGTGCAACCATGAGGGTGGAATGGGACGCCCTTAGCTGAATAATTAGAGGAACCGGGGTGTAGATCACTTAGCCGTCGTGCCGTCAATGGGGCTCGGTGTATGCGGCTCGCTCTGCCAAGGTGGATTTGTCCCTTGGGGAGGAGTGCGGTACATTTAGGAAACCTAATGGGTGGCTACAGTCCCGAGGAATCTTTGTAAAGGCTACGTAGTGAAACCCTGCCTATTCACCTTGGTAGTGTTTAAGGGTTTGATCGGCCCGAGGCAAGAGGGAATCACGGCTTATGGGTAAAGTGCGCAACCTCTGCAGAGTGTTATGAAACTGATATATCAGCCGTGCTCGCGGTTATGAGCGGCCAAGGGAGCTCCAGAGATTAGTGATACTTGATCAGAGACATTTTGGTACAGGTGGCAATGAGATTGATGGTTCTGATTATGACTATGGTGCTGGTAAGTGGTATTCTTTCCGTTTGGAAAGGATACATTGGGCTAATAACTTGGGTTAATGTTAAAACCTGGCTTTCTACTAGTAAGTAATAACCTGACCAACTAAAAACAACTGCTTGACTAATCCCCACATAAAGCTAGTCTACTACAGCCAAATGGGATGCTTGCTGAGTATGTTGATGTGTACTCACCCTTGCTCTACACACCAATCCCCCCCAGGTTGTCAGCATTGCAACCACTGCTCAAGAGAAGATGAAGCTGTGGAAGGAGACTTCCAGGAGTTCCAAGACTACGACGAGTTCTAGGCGTGGGTTAGCGGCAACCCCCAGTCGGCTGCCTGTGAAGGCCGCGTTTGTCTACGTTTCGTTTTTGCACTTTGATTATTGTAAAAACTATATGGATGTCTCAGACATATGATGTAATCGACTATTATTTCCTCTTTTAATACTATTTGAGCACTGTGTGATGATGTCCATGTTATGTAACTGCTGTGTACGTGAATAACTGATCCTGGCACGTACATGGTTTGCATTCGGTTTGCCTTTTAAAACCGGGTGTGACATGATAATAAAAAGATGTCCTAAAAATTAAATTGTGTTAGGACTACTTCATTAAGCGAGAGACCACTTCCCTACCACTACATCAAATCAACACATATGAGTTACAATGTTAATATTCCCCAAGATAACATTTAGCCTATGTTTGGATCGGACATTTCAACATATCATCCGTACGAATTTTACCTGGGTGCCAATCAGATGCATCAACAATTAATGGGACTTACCTCTATCTCTATCTCAAGGTAATTAATAAATGAAATGAACACTAATATGGTATGTGCAAATTCTTTGAAAGGGCATGTAGTGGCGGCCGGGTCCTTGAGGTAGTGAGCCGGCAATGGCTGAGGACAAAATAAAATTAAGGTATGGCAAAAAAAAAAAATATACTTAGCTAATAAAAATATAAGCTGATGTAAATTTCAGCATTTCATCCAATTTCAGATTTGGGCTTGCCCTTCTTTTAAATCGATCAATGTTTAGCCGTGTGAACCTAGTAGACACCCATGCACGGCGTTTGGAAGTGTGTCATGTGCCCATGTAGCTTGTCGTGTTGTGCGTCTATAGGTGTACATTTGTGCTGTGTCTAATAGGCTGACCCAAAGCACATAATTTCTAGCACGATCCAAGTTTGGCACGGCCCAACCTAATTGTGGGTCTGGGCCGGTACGACCTAATATGTGGGCCGTGCCTGGGCCTCAAGTCAAGCCCACGGGCCGGCCTGACACGACCCATTTAACTAAGGCCCATCGAGGCCCACTAAATATAGACTCAGTATTTAACTTAGGCCCGTCAAAGCCCACATGACTAGCACAACTTGGAGAATCTAGAGCTTCAATAGGCCTTCGAGAACCAATACATAGATGTGGATAGTGAATAGTAATGATGATCATTGTATATGTATTCTGTATGGCTGTATAGTACTCAATTAAACACTGAACAGAGAACTGAATAATATTTCTGAGTTAGTTGTAATATTTTTTCTTTCTGACCAAAGGTTTTTAACGTGCATCCACAAAACATCTTAGTTTTATTTTGGCTATATATATATTGTATACTTTTTGTTTATGTATTGTTGTTGTATGTATATGGGTCGGTCTGGCACATTAAGATATTTTGGGTTATTTAGGCCGGCCTGCACATATAACTAATTGTGGGCCGTGTCATGGGCCGATGACTGGGTACACGTGCTGGCACGGCACGGCCCATAATTAAATATGTGCTTTTGTGGGCCGTGCTTTTTGTGGGCCTATGCCGTGCTGGGCCAGGCTGGCCCACATGTGCATGTATATGTGCGTCTATGCCAGCTGGTCATTCGCTGCCAATGGTTGTCAGTCCAATAGATGCTCGGACACAACCAAAAAGGCCCATTAGTTCATAACGGTTCACGTGCTAGCCCAGGTCCAACGCTCCAACGTAATGATTCGTCCTCTTCTTGTTGTTAACTACGGCTATAGGTTATAACCATTTGGGTCGGGCCTGATGGGTCGGCCCGAAGCACGAAAAAAAACATAGTCTAGACACGGCATGATCCGGCCCGATATATTGGGCCGGGTTTGGGCCGAGGTCACGATCCATGAGCGGGCACGAGCACGGTCCGTTTAAGGCAGGCATGAAATGACCTATATAGAGACACAAAAAAGCTCATATATTTATTAAAATCACACTTCGTTCCACACTTTTATGTACTTGGTAAAAAACACAAAGCTAAAGATAATGTTAGTTAGATGTTTTTTGTAGTTTTGAATTAGAGTATGTGATGCAATTTTATTTTGTTATGAACATTAGATAATGAACTAAACTTACGAACTTTATATAGAGCTAATTATATCTTTTTCTTTCTAATAAAATGATTTGTAAACGAGGTAGTCATTGCATAGCTCCGGTAACTTAATACAAATATTAAGTTTGCTTTTGGTTAAATTTATTTATCTTATCTTTTATTTGTTTTATTAAATTTGTTTTGAATTTCGGTCCCTGATGTGAATTTCGGGCCAAAAGCTGAATTTCGGGCCCTAATGTGAATTTCGGGCTTTTATAATTTCGGGCTGCCCAAAATGAGCCTGACACGTTTAAGCAATTATGGGCTGGGCCGTGGGCTAGGCCCATGGGCCGCCCCAGCTTGTCCCGAAATTCAAACGGGCCGGGCCGGCCCGAAATTCAAACAATACGGGTCTTTTCGAGCTTGGACCGAGTTGGGTGGCCTGAATGTACACCTATAATAACTACGGCCTACGCTCAAATCAGGAGTAGAGGTTATGAAGGTAAGCCATTCTAAGCTTACAACGCTAAAGAGCATCTGGTATTTATGGCTAAATTAAGGTACCGCAAGCGCCATATCTCGCCATACCATACTCTCCACCCGTGTGAGCCAGTACCTAGTAGTGGTAAGCAAGCACATCACTCCGTGGCAGTAGTGAAGCTAGCAAATATTTTATTGGGTTCATCGTAATTACTGTCTAAATCCAAACTATAAAATTACGTGTATTCACTACCGGAATCCGAGCCTTTGCCGAGTGCCGGACGCTTTGCCGAGTGCCTTTTCTCGGGCACTCGGCAAAGATGGCTTTGCCGAGAGCCGCACTCGGCAACGCTCGGCTCTCGGTAACGAGCGTCTTTACCGAGCGTAGGACACTCGGTACAGGTCCACACTCGGCAAATACATGTTTGCCGAGTGTCAAACACTCGGCAAAGGGGGCTCTCGGCAAAGGGCCGTCAGCGGCCGTCCCAAAGCTGACGGCCGTCAGTCTTTGCCGAGAGCCAACGGTTGGCACTCGGCAAAGAGTCTTCTTTGCCGAGTGTCGCCCAGTTGACACTCGGCAAAGAACTCTTTGCCGAGTGCCATCTCTAGACACTCGGCAAAGTATATTTTTATTTCTTTTATTTTGTCTCCCAAACTTTTTGTGGTATGTTCCTACACTATGTAGACCTACATGTATCATTTGTGGACAATTTTAACAGAGTTTCAATCGTTAGTAGATTTAGTTCGTTTATTTGAATTTCTTCGGAAAATTTAGATTTGAACTGCAGGTCACTCGAAACTTGGAAAACCGTGCATGAAAAAATGATATTCATGTTACTTAGCATAAGTTACGACCGATTCCAGGAGCGGACCAAAAACTTCGAGCAACATGCTCACTAAACATGGCCGTGAACTTGTCATCCACATGTTTAAAAATTGTATAAAACACAAACAAAGTCAGAAAATCTTGAAACTTGTCCACGTGTCATGATATCATATGTACAGGCTGCGATAAAAAATTGAAAAAATTTCGAGAAAACTATGACGCGCTATGTGTACAAACCTAAGAGATCCACATTGAAACTCTATGATTTCATGTGTAGTTCTCTTAGGTTTCTACACATAGTGTCTCACAACTTTGTCCAAACATTCTCAATTTTTTATCACAACCTGTACATATGATATCATGACACGTGGACAAGTTTCATGATTTTCTGACTTTGTTTGTGTTTTATACAATTTTTAAACATGTGGATGGCAAGTTCACGGTCATGTTTAGTGAGCATGTTGCTCGAAGTTTTCGGTCCGCTCCTGGAATCGGTCGTAACTTATGCTAAGTAACATGAATATCATTTTTTCATGCACGGTTTTCCAAGTTTCGAGTGACCTGCAGTTCAAATTTGAATTTTCCGAAGAAATTCAAATAAACAAACTAAATCTACTAGCTATTTCAAACTCTGTTAAAATTGTCCACAAATGATACATGTAGATCTACATAGTGTAGGAACATACCACAAAAAGTTTGGGACACTCGGCAAAGAACCTGACAGGGGGACCCTCCCTGGCGGGTTCTTTGCCGAGTGTCCCAAGTGGCACTCGGCAAAGATGGATTCTTTGCCGAGTGCTGCACGGAAGACACTCGGCAAAACTAACTTCTTTGCCGAGTGTCACAAGGGACACTCGGCAAAGCCGCCGTCTCCGTCACCCAGCGCCATAACGGCCGCTTTTCTTTGCCGAGTGCTCTCTGGCACTCGGCAAAGAATTTTGCCGAGTGCCCGAGAAAAAGCTCTCGGCAAAGAAGGCTTTGCCGATGCACTGTTCACCGAGCCTTCTTTGCCGAGTGTTTTGAAGGCTTTGCCGAGTGCTTCAGGCACTCGGCAAAGCGATTGATTCCGGTAGTGATTAACAATGTTTGTCCACTAGCAATTCATAAGGTCAGCTGACTCCAATAGAAGGGTCTTGCTCCCCTGCTCCGTGATACCTAACATGCCTTGAAGATTGTGCATCAATGATGTCATCAATCTTCGTAAGTCAAGGGTAACAAGAGCAACTCTATCAAAACCTCTATATCGTTTCCATTTACTATGAACAGAGATTTTGGTTAAAAAATATCCTTCAACAATTTTTTGATTGGTTGTCTAAACCCGTCATTTTCTACGTAGGATTTTTCGCTGGCCAATGATGATAAGAACGAAAATAACTCCCTAAAGTATAATAATCGCATCTTTATAAAAATTATATTTTTATTGGCATTTAGCTCTTTACTTTGTCAATTTATTAATATTTTACGACAGGGAGAGCAGGACCAAGCTGTATGGGCCCGGGCCGCTCGCCTGTGGCTCCCAAAACTTCCCGTCCGTCGCCGAGCGCCAACAGCCGCCCGCTGTGGTGCGACGGCGACACTGGACAGGCTGCAGCAGGACACGTCGGCTAGGCCACGCAGGGTTTTGCTTTCCTTGATTATTCCTTCCCTTCCCTCCGGCCTCCGGGTCCGGGCCCAGCCAGCCAGCCAGCGGCCAGCGCCACAGGGATAAGGCCGGCCTTATCGCGCTGCGGATTCCATCCATCAACCCCGAGCCGGGCCCCGCGGCTGGGGACGATCGCCCGCCTCGGCACCAAATCGCCCGCCCAGATCCCTCGCGCTCCACGCACGCAACGGAATACTCTCTGGCGGCTGGCTCTCCGGCCTCCTTTGTCCTCGCGGCCGGCTCCGTGCGCCCGCGGGCGGAGGACGACGGTCTGCCGTCCGCTGTCCGCAGCGTCCAACGCGACCGTCCGAGGGCTTCGCTTTCTTGTTCACGTGGGCGCGGCGCCGTGGACTGAACAAGATGTGGAGCCCGTGCTCTCGGGGCCTCCGGCGTCCTCGTCGCCAGTGGGCCACTGGTGCGGGGGGAGAGGGGACGTTTCGTCCACGGTCGACCTCACGCGCGCGCGCGCTCACGATTCTCTGCGCTAGCTAGCTAGCATTCGGACAAGAATATAGGCGCTGTTTGGCTGTTAGGTGTTAGCTGAGAAATGAGGTGGTAACGATCGAGCTGTGAAGAAGGGATGCCGACTGGAATCGGCCGGGACCGGTAGCGAGTGATTAGACCAGTCTTTCTTACTCCAGAAAGAATTGAACTCCTCTGCGTGGATGGATAAGAATATGCAAGTTGATCGCAGGAGCCGATGCTAACAGTTGGGCGATGGTTAACTTAGTGCCGACAAAATGCTAAACAGCGGCGACGTACCAACCATATCGAAAGTTAAGCATGGCGGGAGATCAGCGCGTTATCTCACGGTGGGCCCCGCACGCACCCACTACTCTTGCACGCACTGACGCGCACTACATCCATATCCTAATAATACGTAACGCTATGCATCCCGGCCGAAGACACGACGCTACGCTGGCATCATCGATCGCTTTGCAAGGAGTGCATGCATGAACCTAAGACAGCACCAGCACGGCTTGATCTACGTACTCAAAGTCTTTTATTTTCCCAGAAAAAGGAAGTGCGTAGCTTGGGGGAGAACTAAAAAAACAAAACAAGGCGCAGCACCTGTTAGAAATATAGGCATTTTCCATATCATTTTAATTCCATAAATTAACATTATGATGATGACATATAAAATATGGTTAATTATAGAAATCACTATTTCAAATATATCCATAACAATATGGATCAGGAGAACGTAAAGCATATGGATCATATAAATATAATAAGCATATAAACATGGAACATGTATTATTATGGAACAACTGAAAATAAACAGATAGCAACATAAACAGCATAACTGTAAAATTAAGACAAACAGATTTATCATATTACTAGTATAATCAGGCATCAGACATGTCATGATATAATACGACAAAACAGATTGGATAAATTTATGGCTATAAATAAAACAGCAGGTATGAACATATATAATTTGCAGAATGTAAAATAGTGAGGAGATGAATTGATCATACCCTCCCATGCGCTCCGAGGATCTAGATCCTTGTCCAACTTCAATTGTCATGTCGCAGATGTTTTGGGCAGTCGCGTAGACGCTCCCCAAAAACCTAATTGCCGATCCCCCGTGCAAGGTCTCGAACGGCACCGGCTTCGGAGGCACCTGCCCTCTCGCTTCTCTGTGCGCGCAGAGTCACGAGATGGAAATACCCTCACTCGGCGGCTGGACTGTGGTTCTGAAAGTGGTTTTCACGTGTACCGAGTGACAGGGGTGCTCCTCTATTTAACCTCTCGCAGAGGGAAGTTGAAGGAGAAAGGTCGCCGAGTCACGCCAAGAGTCGGCCAGCTCTCGCCGAGTTATGCCATGAGTCGGCCAGCACTCGCCGAGTCACGCCATAAGTCGGCCAGCTGAAGGAGAAGGGTCACTCGGCTGGCTGACGAAGAGACAGAGTCACTCGGCTGGAGAGTCACTCGGCCGACGAAGAGACAGGGTCACTCGGCTGACGTACGCGGTTAGTGAGTGCTAAAAATTAACACAACCACACCACGCCCGCTCGCCTGCCTGCCTGCCTCGCCTCGCCTCGCCTCGCCACGCCACGCCCGGCCCGGCCCGGCCGGCGACGGCGGCGCGCGCGCGCGCGCGTGTGGCACGCCCTTGTCCTTTTCTTGACTTCTCAAGTTAAGTGGAATAAATCCCACCATATAAGTCAAGGCAAAAGACCCTTGGACTTCCAATGTGGTACTATTGGTATTCTCCACCATTACACACCATAGAGTTTATTCAATAAATGGGCCAAGCCCATAAAAGATTCAACAATCCCCACCAAACTCTAGGGTTTGTAATGATGAAGTATCAGAATCACAATCCTTTGATATACCAGTTTTCGATGGAGACTGTTAAGTTGAACATCCATCTAGAATAAGAGTTTCACTCATTCACAACTGAACAATGGACTATGCCTTGAATTGACAGTTTTGTGCGAAATAAGATTCACTCAAATCCTTTGCTGATACTTGGCTGCAGAAGGGTATTCCCGCTGTTTAGAAGCATATAAGTCACACTTCAGTGCCTTTCATGAGTATTTAGGGATTACCCAAGTCCCATAGACTGTGACCAGCAGTCTGACTCATATAGGTGTATTCCTCAAAAGATGTTCTGTAGGACAACATCTCACCTTTATAAGACTCTTGGAATACATTGAGGTAAATACCATCCTGCCTTACAGATAGGAAAGATGTGCATCAGAAATGAGTTAAGAAATGGATCTTTCCTCACAACCTACTCCTAGCTTGTTTCTCCACTCTACTTCACGGGATCTCCGATCACATAGAGCAGGTTACCACTAGAGTAGATCTCACATGGGTCTCATACCCATTTCCCTCGATGCACTTTCTATCACATTGTGTGATAGACCCTTAGTGAATTGATCTGCCAGATTATTCGAGGTGTGGACATAATCCACAGTTATAACTCCAGAGTTTTTCAACTTTCTGACAGATTTCAATCTCCTCTTAACATGCCTTGTAGACTTCATGTTATTCCTAGAACTGTTAACCTTAGTAATCACCGTTTGGTTGTCACAGTTCATGGAAATAGCCGGTATCGGTTTTTCAACTACCGGTAAGTCCAATAGGAAATCACGAAGCCACTCGGCCTCAGCCCCAGCAGTGTCTAATGCTGCGAGTTCTGCTTCCATTGTAGACTTTGTTAAGATAGTCTGCTTGCAAGACTTCCAGGAAACAGCGCCACCTCCAAACAGAAACACATATCCGCTTGTGGCATAAAGCTCATCAGCATCAGAAATCCAGTTGGCATCACAATAGCCTTCCAGCACTTTTGGGTTTCCGGTATAATGAATACCGTATGTCATAGTACCTTTCAAATACCGCAACACTCTCTCAAGAGCACGCCAGTGATCATCTCCTGGTTTCGACACAAACCGACTTAGCTTACTCACAGCATAAGAGATGTCTGGCCTTGTTGCACTTGCAAGGTACATGAGCGAGCCAATGATCTGGGAGTATGTCAATTGATCCCTTGCTATTCTCCGATTCTTTCTTAATAGCACACTGGGGTCATAAGGTGTTGGAGCAGGATCACAGTCACTAAAACCAAAGCGACTCAATACCTTTTCCACATAATGGGATTGTAACAAAGTTACCCCACCATCAGCTTCTCGAACAAGCTTGATGTTTAGAATGACATCAGCTTCTCCCAAATCTTTCATCTCGAAATTGCTCGATAGAAGATTTTTAACTTCCTCAATCACATTGAGATTTGATCCAAAGATCAAAATGTCATCAACATAAAGACACAGCATAACAGACTCACCCCCACCATACCGATAGTATACACACGTGTCAGATTCATTTACAACAAAGCCAGCTGCTGTAAGAGTATTATCAAACTTTTCATGCCATTGCTTAGGTGCTTGTTTTAGGCCATACAATGATTTTATCAACCTGCACACCTTGTTCTCTTGACCATCCGCAATAAACCCTTCTGGCTGATCCATATAGATCTCCTCATCCAACTCTCCATTTAGGAAAGCTGTCTTAACATCCATCTGATGAATGATAAGACCATAAGAGGCTGCCACGACTATTAATGTGCGAATTGTAGTCAATCGAGCCACTGGTGAGTAGGTATCAAAGAAATCTTCACCCTCCTTTTGGGTATATCCTTTGGCCACAAGCCTTGCCTTGTACCTCTCGATTGTACCATCAGGCCTAAGCTTTTTCTTGAAGATCCATTTGCAACCTATAGGTTGACACCCATAAGGACGGTCAACGACCTCCCAAGTTCCATTAGACATAATAGATTCCATCTCACTCCTTACTGCTTCCTTCCATAAGTCAGCATCAGGAGAGGAATATGCCTCACTAATGGTAGTTGGTGTGTCTTCCACAAGGTACACTATAAAGTCATTACCAAAGGATTTTGCAACCCTCTGTCTCTTGCTCTTTCGAGTGACTATAGTGTCATCCTCCTCAGGGATGTGCACGTGAGAATCCTCAGCATGATCTATAGGAATCGACAGTTCGTGCTCATGGGGAATTATAGTCTCATGACTTGTATCACTAGGTGTATTCTTCATGGGAAACTCATTCTCAAAAAATGTTGCGTCTCTTGATTCCATGATAGTATCAACATACATATCTGGCACATCAGATTTTATAATTAAGAACCTATACCCAGTGCTGTGAAAAGAGTACCCAAGGAATATACAGTCAACAGTTTTAGGCCCAAGTTTACGCTTTTTGTTGATTGGCATATTCACTTTAGCCAAGCAACCCCAAGTGCGCAAATACGAGAGATTTACTCTTCTCTTTTCCCATTCCTCAAATGGAGTGATCTCTTTGTTCTTTGTTGGAACTCTATTCAGGACATGACATGCTGTCAAAATCGCCTCACCCCACCATGCCTTGGATAATCCCGCTGTACTCAACATGGCATTCACCAAATCTGTTAGAGTGCGGTTTTTCCTTTCAGCAATCCCATTGGATTGTGGTGAGAATGGCGGTGTCCTCTCATGAATAATACCATGTTCCACGCAGAACTCATCGAACACATTAGAGAAATATTCTCCACCTCGGTCGGACCTTAAACGTTTTATTTTCCTCTCAAGTTGGTTCTCTACTTCAGCTTTGTAGGCCTTAAAATAATTGAACGCTTCATCTTTTGTTTTTAAGAGATACACATAGCAAAATCTAGTGGAGTCATCTATAAAAGTGAGAAAGTATCTTTTACCACCTTTGGTCAAAATTCCATTCATCTCGCACAGATCAGAATGAACAAGTTCTAGAGGTGCCAAACTCCTCGCCTCAGCAACCTTGTGAGGCTTGCGGGGTTGTTTTGATTCAACACACACATGGCACTTAGACTTTTTGACCAAATTAAATTTAGGAATTAAATTTATATTTGCTAACCGCATAAGACAGCCAAAGCTTGCATGACAAAAACGTGAATGCCATAAATCCGACTCATCAGAAAAATGAACAGAATTCACGAGTTTATTACACACATCATGCAGTGATAAGCGGAACAGCCCTCCGCAGTCATATCCTTTACCAACAAAAGTACCATGTTTCGACACAACACATTTATTTGACTCAAGAACAACTTTGTAGCCATCTCGACATAGCATAGAAGCACTAACGAGATTCTTCTTGATAGAGGGCACATGCTGCACGCTCTTCAATGGCACCGTCTTTCCCGAAGTAAACTTCAGAATGACCGTACCAACACCAAGAACATGAGCACGCGACCCATTTCCCATTAACAAGGCGCCAGACCTCCCGACCTGGTAGGAGGAGAACATAGAGGCATCAGCACACACATGAATATTTGCACCACTGTCCATCCACCACTCAGGTGAATTACAAACTGAGAGAACAAATGGTAAAGAATTACCATACCCAGATGTTCCATCTCCAGTTTCAGTGGTTACAACATTTGCTGATTTCTTGTCCTGTGTGAACTTGCGATCAGGGCACTCTCTAGCCCAATGTTGATCACTGCCACAGACAAAGCAACCTCCTTTTCCCTTGTTGTTGTTGTTCTTCTTTTTAAACTGTGCTGTATGAACAGGTTTATTTGCGTTCTCTGGTTTGTTCTGGTTTTTCTTCTTGTTAAACTTGCGGAAGTTTCTCTTCTGCACTACATTAGCAGTAGAGGTCTCCACACCTTTTCCATTATCCTTTGATCTAGCTCTTTCCTCAACATCAAGAGTACCAATGAGCTCCTCCACATTGAACTCTTGTCTCTTATGTTTGAGAGAGGTAGCAAAGTCCTTCCAAGAAGGTGGCAACTTGGCGATTATACCGCCAGCCACAAACTTGTCAGGCAAAGGACAAGGAAAAAGTTCGAGTTCCTTAGCTAGTGCCTGAAACTCATGAGCCTGTTCCACTACAGATCGGTTCTCAACCATCTTGTAGTCATACAGCTGCTCCATGAGGTACAGCTCGCTACCAGCGTCAGTAACTCCAAACTTTCCAACAAGAGCATCCCACAGCTCTTTCCCTGTGGGAAGGATGATATAGCTTTTCTGGAATTTTTTATCCAGTGCGCTAATTACTGCTCCTCGAAAGAGGTTGTCTTCAGCCTTAAACTTAGCCTCATCCTCAGGAGGTAAGTTGGCAGGCTTGCCCTCAGCGGCATGAAAACAAGACATTGCAGTTAGCCACAATTCCATCTTAGCTTTCCATATCAAGAAGTTTTTACCATCAAAAGGATCAGGCTTAAGCACAGCAGCAAAACCTCTGACAGAAAAATGCCTAACATTAGGTTTTTGGATTGTTAGAAATATAGGCATTTTCCATATCATTTTAATTCCATAAATTAACATTATGATGATGACATATAAAATATGGTTAATTATAGAAATCACTATTTCAAATATATCCATAACAATATGGATCAGGAGAACGTAAAGCATATGGATCATATAAATATAATAAGCATATAAACATGGAACATGTATTATTATGGAACAACTGAAAATAAACAGATAGCAACATAAACAGCATAACTGTAAAATTAAGACAAACAGATTTATCATATTACTAGTATAATCAGGCATCAGACATGTCATGATATAATACGACAAAACAGATTGGATAAATTTATGGCTATAAATAAAACAGCAGGTATGAACATATATAATTTGCAGAATGTAAAATAGTGAGGAGATGAATTGATCATACCCTCCCATGCGCTCCGAGGATCTAGATCCTTGTCCAACTTCAATTGTCATGTCGCAGATGTTTTGGGCAGTCGCGTAGACGCTCCCCAAAAACCTAATTGCCGATCCCCCGTGCAAGGTCTCGAACGGCACCGGCTTCGGAGGCACCTGCCCTCTCGCTTCTCTGTGCGCGCAGAGTCACGAGATGGAAATACCCTCACTCGGCGGCTGGACTGTGGTTCTGAAAGTGGTTTTCACGTGTACCGAGTGACAGGGGTGCTCCTCTATTTAACCTCTCGCAGAGGGAAGTTGAAGGAGAAAGGTCGCCGAGTCACGCCAAGAGTCGGCCAGCTCTCGCCGAGTTATGCCATGAGTCGGCCAGCACTCGCCGAGTCACGCCATAAGTCGGCCAGCTGAAGGAGAAGGGTCACTCGGCTGGCTGACGAAGAGACAGAGTCACTCGGCTGGAGAGTCACTCGGCCGACGAAGAGACAGGGTCACTCGGCTGACGTACGTGGTTAGTGAGTGCTAAAAATTAACACAACCACACCACGCCCGCTCGCCTGCCTGCCTGCCTCGCCTCGCCTCGCCTCGCCACGCCACGCCACGCCACGCCCGGCCCGGCCCGGCCGGCGACGGCGGCGCGCGCGCGCGTGTGGCACGCCCTTGTCCTTTTCTTGACTTCTCAAGTTAAGTGGAATAAATCCCACCATATAAGTCAAGGCAAAAGACCCTTGGACTTCCAATGTGGTACTATTGGTATTCTCCACCATTACACACCATAGAGTTTATTCAATAAATGGGCCAAGCCCATAAAAGATTCAACAATCCCCACCAAACTCTAGGGTTTGTAATGATGAAGTATCAGAATCACAATCCTTTGATATACCAGTTTTCGATGGAGACTGTTAAGTTGAACATCCATCTAGAATAAGAGTTTCACTCATTCACAACTGAACAATGGACTATGCCTTGAATTGACAGTTTTGTGCGAAATAAGATTCACTCAAATCCTTTGCTGATACTTGGCTGCAGAAGGGTATTCCCGCTGTTTAGAAGCATATAAGTCACACTTCAGTGCCTTTCATGAGTATTTAGGGATTACCCAAGTCCCATAGACTGTGACCAGCAGTCTGACTCATATAGGTGTATTCCTCAAAAGATGTTCTGTAGGACAACATCTCACCTTTATAAGACTCTTGGAATACATTGAGGTAAATACCATCCTGCCTTACAGATAGGAAAGATGTGCATCAGAAATGAGTTAAGAAAGGGATCTTTCCTCACAACCTACTCCTAGCTTGTTTCTCCACTCTACTTCACGGGATCTCCGATCACATAGAGCAGGTTACCACTAGAGTAGATCTCACATGGGTCTCATACCCATTTCCCTCGATGCACTTTCTATCACATTGCGTGATAGACCCTTAGTGAATTGATCTGCCAGATTATTCGAGGTGTGGACATAATCCACAGTTATAACTCCAGAGTTTTTCAACTTTCTGACAGATTTCAATCTCCTCTTAACATGCCTTGTAGACTTCATGTTATTCCTAGAACTGTTAACCTTAGTAATCACCGTTTGGTTGTCACAGTTCATGGAAATAGCCGGTATCGGTTTTTCAACTACCGGTAAGTCCAATAGGAAATCACGAAGCCACTCGGCCTCAGCCCCAGCAGTGTCTAATGCTGCGAGTTCTGCTTCCATTGTAGACTTTGTTAAGATAGTCTGCTTGCAAGACTTCCAGGAAACAGCGCCACCTCCAAACAGAAACACATATCCGCTTGTGGCATAAAGCTCATCAGCATCAGAAATCCAGTTGGCATCACAATAGCCTTCCAGCACTTTTGGGTTTCCGGTATAATGAATACCGTATGTCATAGTACCTTTCAAATACCGCAACACTCTCTCAAGAGCACGCCAGTGATCATCTCCTGGTTTCGACACAAACCGACTTAGCTTACTCACAGCATAAGAGATGTCTGGCCTTGTTGCACTTGCAAGGTACATGAGCGAGCCAATGATCTGGGAGTATGTCAATTGATCCCTTGCTATTCTCCGATTCTTTCTTAATAGCACACTGGGGTCATAAGGTGTTGGAGCAGGATCACAGTCACTAAAACCAAAGCGACTCAATACCTTTTCCACATAATGGGATTGTAACAAAGTTACCCCACCATCAGCTTCTCGAACAAGCTTGATGTTTAGAATGACATCAGCTTCTCCCAAATCTTTCATCTCGAAATTGCTCGATAGAAGATTTTTAACTTCCTCAATCACATTGAGATTTGATCCAAAGATCAAAATGTCATCAACATAAAGACACAGCATAACAGACTCACCCCCACCATACCGATAGTATACACACGTGTCAGATTCATTTACAACAAAGCCAGCTGCTGTAAGAGTATTATCAAACTTTTCATGCCATTGCTTAGGTGCTTGTTTTAGGCCATACAATGATTTTATCAACCTGCACACCTTGTTCTCTTGACCATCCGCAATAAACCCTTCTGGCTGATCCATATAGATCTCCTCATCCAACTCTCCATTTAGGAAAGCTGTCTTAACATCCATCTGATGAATGATAAGACCATAAGAGGCTGCCACGGCTATTAATGTGCGAATTGTAGTCAATCGAGCCACTGGTGAGTAGGTATCAAAGAAATCTTCACCCTCCTTTTGGGTATATCCTTTGGCCACAAGCCTTGCCTTGTACCTCTCGATTGTACCATCAGGCCTAAGCTTTTTCTTGAAGATCCATTTGCAACCTATAGGTTGACACCCATAAGGACGGTCAACGACCTCCCAAGTTCCATTAGACATAATAGATTCCATCTCACTCCTTACTGCTTCCTTCCATAAGTCAGCATCAGGAGAGGAATATGCCTCACTAATGGTAGTTGGTGTGTCTTCCACAAGGTACACTATAAAGTCATTACCAAAGGATTTTGCAACCCTCTGTCTCTTGCTCTTTCGAGTGACTATAGTGTCATCCTCCTCAGGGATGTGCACGTGAGAATCCTCAGCATGATCTATAGGAATCGACAGTTCGTGCTCATGGGGAATTATAGTCTCATGACTTGTATCACTAGGTGTATTCTTCATGGGAAACTCATTCTCAAAAAATGTTGCGTCTCTTGATTCCATGATAGTATCAACATACATATCTGGCACATCAGATTTTATAATTAAGAACCTATACCCAGTGGTGTGAAAAGAGTACCCAAGGAATATACAGTCAACAGTTTTAGGCCCAAGTTTACGCTTTTTGTTGATTGGCATATTCACTTTAGCCAAGCAACCCCAAGTGCGCAAATACGAGAGATTTACTCTTCTCTTTTCCCATTCCTCAAATGGAGTGATCTCTTTGTTCTTTGTTGGAACTCTATTCAGGACATGACATGCTGTCAAAATCGCCTCACCCCACCATGCCTTGGATAATCCCGCTGTACTCAACATGGCATTCACCAAATCTGTTAGAGTGCGGTTTTTCCTTTCAGCAATCCCATTGGATTGTGGTGAGAATGGCGGTGTCCTCTCATGAATAATACCATGTTCCACGCAGAACTCATCGAACACATTAGAGAAATATTCTCCACCTCGGTCGGACCTTAAACGTTTTATTTTCCTCTCAAGTTGGTTCTCTACTTCAGCTTTGTAGGCCTTAAAATAATTGAACGCTTCATCTTTTGTTTTTAAGAGATACACATAGCAAAATCTAGTGGAGTCATCTATAAAAGTGAGAAAGTATCTTTTACCACCTTTGGTCAAAATTCCATTCATCTCGCACAGATCAGAATGAACAAGTTCTAGAGGTGCCAAACTCCTCGCCTCAGCAACCTTGTGAGGCTTGCGGGGTTGTTTTGATTCAACACACACATGGCACTTAGACTTTTTGACCAAATTAAATTTAGGAATTAAATTTATATTTGCTAACCGCATAAGACAGCCAAAGCTTGCATGACAAAAACGTGAATGCCATAAATCCGACTCATCAGAAAAATGAACAGAATTCACGAGTTTATTACACACATCATGCAGTGATAAGCGGAACAGCCCTCCGCAGTCATATCCTTTACCAACAAAAGTACCATGTTTCGACACAACACATTTATTTGACTCAAGAACAACTTTGTAGCCATCTCGACATAGCATAGAAGCACTAACGAGATTCTTCTTGATAGAGGGCACATGCTGCACGCTCTTCAATGGCACCGTCTTTCCCGAAGTAAACTTCAGAATGACCGTACCAACACCAAGAACATGAGCACGCGACCCATTTCCCATTAACAAGGCGCCAGACCTCCCGACCTGGTAGGAGGAGAACATAGAGGCATCAGCACACACATGAATATTTGCACCACTGTCCATCCACCACTCAGGTGAATTACAAACTGAGAGAACAAATGGTAAAGAATTACCATACCCAGATGTTCCATCTCCAGTTTCAGTGGTTACAACATTTGCTGATTTCTTGTCCTGTGTGAACTTGCGATCAGGGCACTCTCTAGCCCAATGTTGATCACTGCCACAGACAAAGCAACCTCCTTTTCCCTTGTTGTTGTTGTTCTTCTTTTTAAACTGTGCTGTATGAACAGGTTTATTTGCGTTCTCTGGTTTGTTCTGGTTTTTCTTCTTGTTAAACTTGCGGAAGTTTCTCTTCTGCACTACATTAGCAGTAGAGGTCTCCACACCTTTTCCATTATCCTTTGATCTAGCTCTTTCCTCAACATCAAGAGTACCAATGAGCTCCTCCACATTGAACTCTTGTCTCTTATGTTTGAGAGAGGTAGCAAAGTCCTTCCAAGAAGGTGGCAACTTGGCGATTATACCGCCAGCCACAAACTTGTCAGGCAAAGGACAAGGAAAAAGTTCGAGTTCCTTAGCTAGTGCCTGAAACTCATGAGCCTGTTCCACTACAGATCGGTTCTCAACCATCTTGTAGTCATACAGCTGCTCCATGAGGTACAGCTCGCTACCAGCGTCAGTAACTCCAAACTTTCCAACAAGAGCATCCCACAGCTCTTTCCCTGTGGGAAGGATGATATAGCTTTTCTGGAATTTTGTATCCAGTGCGCTAATTACTGCTCCTCGAAAGAGGTTGTCTTCAGCCTTAAACTTAGCCTCATCCTCAGGAGGTAAGTTGGCAGGCTTGCCCTCAGCGGCATGAAAACAAGACATTGCAGTTAGCCACAATTCCATCTTAGCTTTCCATATCAAGAAGTTTTTACCATCAAAAGGATCAGGCTTAAGCACAGCAGCAAAACCTCTGACAGAAAAATGCCTAACATTAGGTTTTTGGATTGTTAGAAATATAGGCATTTTCCATATCATTTTAATTCCATAAATTAACATTATGATGATGACATATAAAATATGGTTAATTATAGAAATCACTATTTCAAATATATCCATAACAATATGGATCAGGAGAACGTAAAGCATATGGATCATATAAATATAATAAGCATATAAACATGGAACATGTATTATTATGGAACAACTGAAAATAAACAGATAGCAACATAAACAGCATAACTGTAAAATTAAGACAAACAGATTTATCATATTACTAGTATAATCAGGCATCAGACATGTCATGATATAATACGACAAAACAGATTGGATAAATTTATGGCTATAAATAAAACAGCAGGTATGAACATATATAATTTGCAGAATGTAAAATAGTGAGGAGATGAATTGATCATACCCTCCCATGCGCTCCGAGGATCTAGATCCTTGTCCAACTTCAATTGTCATGTCGCAGATGTTTTGGGCAGTCGCGTAGACGCTCCCCAAAAACCTAATTGCCGATCCCCCGTGCAAGGTCTCGAACGGCACCGGCTTCGGAGGCACCTGCCCTCTCGCTTCTCTGTGCGCGCAGAGTCACGAGATGGAAATACCCTCACTCGGCGGCTGGACTGTGGTTCTGAAAGTGGTTTTCACGTGTACCGAGTGACAGGGGTGCTCCTCTATTTAACCTCTCGCAGAGGGAAGTTGAAGGAGAAAGGTCGCCGAGTCACGCCAAGAGTCGGCCAGCTCTCGCCGAGTTATGCCATGAGTCGGCCAGCACTCGCCGAGTCACGCCATAAGTCGGCCAGCTGAAGGAGAAGGGTCACTCGGCTGGCTGACGAAGAGACAGAGTCACTCGGCTGGAGAGTCACTCGGCCGACGAAGAGACAGGGTCACTCGGCTGACGTACGCGGTTAGTGAGTGCTAAAAATTAACACAACCACACCACGCCCGCTCGCCTGCCTCGCCACGCCACGCCCGGCCCGGCCGGCGACGGCGGCGCGCGCGCGCGGCAAGCCCTTGTCCTTTTCTTGACTTCTCAAGTTAAGTGGAATAAATCCCACCATATAAGTCAAGGCAAAAGACCCTTGGACTTCCAATGTGGTACTATTGGTATTCTCCACCATTACACACCATAGAGTTTATTCAATAAATGGGCCAAGCCCATAAAAGATTCAACAGCACCGTCAGCTACAACTATAATATTTGTAACAGAGCTCAACGGCGCACAGTGCTCGGCTGCCCGCTAAGCCCTCCGTAGGCTTCTTGTTAGGATGCAAAAGTTAAGCGGCACGGTCAACTTCATTATCAGCGATAAATACGACAGGGAGATGGCCCATGCATGACGTGGGCAACCCTCCGCCACGGCTTTTTTTTTTCTCGGTTTCGCCTTTCCCCAGGAGGCCAGGCCAGGACTTATCCAGAACCCAACTATGCACGTCACGTAATGATGCCATCCAAACCAATCCATTACTACCCGCTTAATCAAAGTCAGAATATCCGACGGGGCGGCGGCTGATCCCTATCTCATATTCTCAGAGCAGTAAACTACCAGCAGTAAAATAACAAAGGTTTACGGCCAGCCTCCTCTATTTCGGTTGCGGTAGCAGGTAGTAGGACAAGGCGAAGGCGAATCTGGAACGAGCTCGTGCACCGCCTCGAGCACTCGCCACGTGTCGCGAGCAGGCCCACCTGAACCTGGGTGGAGGTGCAGGAGACGAGGGCAAGCTAGATGCGGAGTACCAGCGCTACTGCTCGGCAGTCGGCTCTCCATTAAAAAGCAGTAAAAAAATCGGGTACCAGAAGTCCAGAACAAGTCGTACACTCGTACTACAGTCATGGCGCGCACAGCAAACGGCGCGGGTCGCCACATTATCTTCTGATCCCCGGTCTCGGCACGGGGTAAATCGAGGCGGTAAAAATACCGATCACCACCAGGTAGTAGGTGGCAGGCGCTCCGCTAGTACCGGGCGAGCGCGCGGCGGAGCACCTGCGCGAGGAGGCCGGGGGCGCTGAGGTGCGGGAGGTGGCCCTCGGTCTGGAGGAACTCGACGGCTGTGCGGCCGCCGAGGTGGGCCTTGAGGTAGGCGGCGACGGAGGCCGGGACGGAGACGTCGCGGGTGGTCTGCACCACCACGCAGGGGGAGCGCACCATGCCCAGCACGCCGCGGAGGTCGGTGTTGAACACGGTGCGGCACACGTGGAGGGAGATGTCCGGCCGCATGTTGAACAGGGTGCGGCTGAACTCCTGCACCGCCGCCGGCACGTCCGCGCCCACCGCCAGCGGGGCGTACCCGGTCGCCCACGCCGAGTAGTTGGCCGCCATCGCGTCGAACACCTGCTGGATCTCCGGCAGCTCGAACCCGCCGTGGTAGTCGTGGTCGTTCAGGAACCTGTGCCCGGAATTTTAAAACAAACTCAAATTGCTTCCAGAGGTTGGGTTGGGTTGATCGAATCGGGATGGATGGATGGATGGATGGATTCGGTCGGCATCGTATTCACACGCATACGGCGGCATACCTAGGCGACGCGCCGATGAGTACGAGCTTGGCGAAGAGCTCGGGGCGGCGGATGGAGGCGAGGATGCCGATCATGGCGGAGACGGAGTGGCCGACGAAGGCGCAGCGCGCGATGCGGAGCGCGTCGAGGATGGCGAGGAGGTCGTCGACGTACGAGTCGAGCGTGTCGTAGCGGCGGAAGTCGAAGTGCTCCGGGTTGACGCTGCCGGCGCAGACGAGGTCGTAGAGCACCACGCGGTGGTCGCGGGTGAGGTAGGGGAGCACGCGGCTCCACGCCGACTGGTCCGTGCCGAACCCGTGGGACAGCACCACCACGCGGTCGCCGCTGCCCACGACCCGCACGTTTAGGATCTGCAGCAGCTTGGCGCCGCTCGGTGCGCCGCCGCTGCCCGCCGCCGCGCCGCCCCCGACCATCGCCGCGGCGTCGGAGCTGGACGCCGGCGCCGCGGAGCTGCCGCTGGTGGGGCTGGGTGGGTGCGTGGACCGAAGCATGGATGGGAGGAGAGGACTACTGGGGAAGCAGAGCCGTCCGGGTCGCGCTTATATAGCAGCAGCTGGAGCAGAGGCCATGGGGAGGGATTGTGTGTGCAGTGCAGTGCAGGGGTGGGGCCGTGGGGGTGGGTTGGCCTGCTTCTCTTCCCTCTCCGGCTCTCCCTCTCTCAGAAGCAAAGCTTTGCCTCCTCCCTTTTGATCTCTCCCTCCGTGCGCTGCGTGCCCTCTGCTTTATTCCTCCATCTCTCTCTCCCCTACTCCTGGTCCTGGGTAAGGTTTGGTGCTGCAGATTGGATGACGATGAGTTCTCGGTTGTGCCAGCGAGAAAGCCTTCGTTTAGATGCCCAATTATCCAGGCCACCACAGCAGTAAACAGTAGTGAAAAGGAGACGCAACAATAGTTTTGTGATTTTTCCCCTTAGCAAGAGCTGGTTTTGTACGTTCCCGTGGCTAACTCTGCCATCGCAAACAGCCCAGTGAATCCCCTGTGGGCTGTGGCAGGGTAAGACTGTCCGCGGTTACTGTCGGCGTTTCGAGACCAGGGGGTCCCCAAGCCGACGAGTGAGTGTGCCGCGTGCCCCAGCCCAGATGGGTCGAGCGCGTGGGCGAGCGCGAAGGGTGGAAAGCGAGTTGGCCGGAGTCGAGTCGTGAGGGAGGTGGAGATCCCGCGGCCTTCGTGTTCGTCCCGCGCCCAGGTCGGGTGCGCTTGCAGTAGGGGGTTACAAGCGTCCACGCGGGTGAGGGAAGCGAGCGGCCCCAAGAGAGCGCCTGCCCCCGCCCTCGTTCCCGCGGGGCCAACCTTCTCTAAGAAGGCCCTGGTCCTTCCTTTTATAGGCGTAAGGAGAGGATCCAGGCGTACAATGGGGGTGCAGCAGAGTGCTACGTGTCTAGCGAGGGAGAGCTAGCGTCCTAGGTATATGCCAATGTGGCAGCCGGAGAGAACTTGGCACCCAGCTGGTGTGGTGTCGTGGCTGTCGGAGGAGTAACGGAGCCTGGTGGAGGGACAGCTGTCGGAACAGTTGGGCTCTTGCTGACGTCCCCCTGCTTCCGTAAGGGAGCTGAGAGCCGTCGTCGTCATGGGTCTAGCGGGGCGCCATCATTGCCTATCTGGCGGAGCTAGCCAGATGGGACGTCGGTCTTGTTCTCTGCGGCCCAAGTCGGCTCGGGGTAGGGTGATGATGGCGCTTTCCTGTTGACGTGGCGGACTTGTGCCCTAGGTCGGGCGACGTGGAGGCTCCTCCGAGGCCGAGGTCGAGTCTGTCTTCCATGGCCGAGGCCGAGCCCGAGCTCCTGGGTCGGGCGAGGCGGAGGTCGTTCGGCAGAGGCCAGGGCGGAGTCCGACCCCAGGGGTCGGGCGAAGCGGAGTTCGCCGTCTTCCGGGGCCTCAGCCCGAGTCCGAGCCCTGGGTCGGGCGGAGCGGAGTTCGCCGCCTTCCGGGGCCTTAGCCCGAGTCCGAGCCCTGGGTCGGGCGGAGCGGAGTTCGCCGTCTTCCGGGGCCTTAGCCCGAGTCCGAGCCCTGGGTCGGGCGGAGCGGAGTTCGCCGTCTTCCGGGGCCTTAGCCCGAGTCCGAGCCCTGGGTCGGGCGGAGCTTCCTATGGCGCCTTTGACAAGGCCTGGCTGCCTGTCAGTCTCACTCTGTCAAGTGGCACCGCAGTCGGGACGGCGCAGGCGGCGCTGTCCTTTTGTCAGACCGGTCAGTGGAGCGGCGAAGTGACGGCGGTCACTTCGGCTCTGCCAGGGGGCGCGCGTCAGGATAAAGGTGCCAGACTACCTTTGCGTTAAATGCCCCTGTGACTTGGTCGGTCGGCGCGGCGATTTAGTCAGGGTTGCTTCTTAACGAAGGCAAGGCCTCGGGCGAGCCGGAGATGCGTCTGCCGTAAAAAAGGGGGCCTCGGGCGAGACGGAAACACCTCAGGGTCGGCTGCCCTTGCCCGAGGCTAGGCTCGGGCGAGGCGTGATCGAGTCGCTCGTATGGACTGATCCCTGACTTGATCGCACCCATCAGGCCTCTGCAGCTTTATGCTGATGGGGGTTACCAGCTGAGAATTAGGCGTCTTGAGGGTACCCCTAATTATGGTCCCCGACAGTAGCCCCCGAGCCTCGAAGGGAGTGTTAGCACTCGCTTGGAGGCTTTCGTCGCACTTTTTTGCAAGGGGACCAGCCTTTCTCGGTTGCATTTTGTTCCGGTGGGTGCGCGCGAGCGCACCCGCCGGGTGTAGCCCCCGAGGCCTCGGAGGAGTGGTTTCACTCCTTCGAGGTCTTAATGCCTTGCGTACTGCTTCGGCTGGTCTGGTGGTTCCCTCATGCGAACTGGCCGTAGCCCGGGTGCACTGTCGGGGCCCAAGTTCTCGGGCTGGTATGTTGACGCTGTCAACGGTTTGGCCGGAGCCGGGTTTGCGAGAGCAGCCCCCGAGCCTCCGCACAGGGCGAGAGGGCGATCAGGGACAGACTCGGCTTTTTTACATACGCCCCTACGTCGCCTTTCCGCAAGGAGGAGGGGGGAGAGCGCCATGTTACCCTCGATGGGCACCGAACATGGTGTCTCCGGTGAGCTGCAAGCGGGTAATCCGAGTGGACGTCTGTGCCCCGTTCGTTGGGGGTCGGCTAGGGGCCCGGAGGCACGCCCAAAAGTACCTGTGGGTGATCTGTCGGACCCGGTCCCCTGGCGACGGGGTCCGAGGGCTCGATGCCTCCCTCCGATGGGATTCCGTTACAGGATCGCTCCCGCTGGTCTCGGAAATGTCCTAGGGTACCTCGGGAGCGCAGCCCGAGCCTCGGTTATGTATCGAACGTACCCCTGGTCATCTCTCAGAAGCAAAGCCCGAGCCTGCTTCTCTTCCCTCTCCGGCTCTCCCTCTCTCAGAAGCAAAGCTTTGCCTCCTCCCTTTTGATCTCTCCCTCCGTGCGCTGCGTGCCCTCTGCTTTATTCCTCCATCTCTCTCTCCCCTACTCCTGGTCCTGGGTAAGGTTTGGTGCTGCAGATTGGATGACGATGAGTTCTCGGTTGTGCCAGCGAGAAAGCCTTCGTTTAGATGCCCAATTATCCAGGCCACCACAGCAGTAAACAGTAGTGAAAAGGAGACGCAACAATAGTTTTGTGATTTTTCCCCTTAGCAAGAGCTGGTTTTGTACGTTCCCGTGGCTAACTCTGCCATCGCAAACAGCCCAGTGAATCCCCTGTGGGCTGTGGCAGGGTAAGACTGTCCGCGGTTACTGTCGGCGTTTCGAGACCAGGGGGTCCCCAAGCCGACGAGTGAGTGTGCCGCGTGCCCCAGCCCAGATGGGTCGAGCGCGTGGGCGAGCGCGAAGGGTGGAAAGCGAGTTGGCCGGAGTCGAGTCGTGAGGGAGGTGGAGATCCCGCGGCCTTCGTGTTCGTCCCGCGCCCAGGTCGGGTGCGCTTGCAGTAGGGGGTTACAAGCGTCCACGCGGGTGAGGGAAGCGAGCGGCCCCAAGAGAGCGCCTGCCCCCGCCCTCGTTCCCGCGGGGCCAACCTTCTCTAAGAAGGCCCTGGTCCTTCCTTTTATAGGCGTAAGGAGAGGATCCAGGCGTACAATGGGGGTGCAGCAGAGTGCTACGTGTCTAGCGAGGGAGAGCTAGCGTCCTAGGTATATGCCAATGTGGCAGCCGGAGAGAACTTGGCACCCAGCTGGTGTGGTGTCGTGGCTGTCGGAGGAGTAACGGAGCCTGGTGGAGGGACAGCTGTCGGAACAGTTGGGCTCTTGCTGACGTCCCCCTGCTTCCGTAAGGGAGCTGAGAGCCGTCGTCGTCATGGGTCTAGCGGGGCGCCATCATTGCCTATCTGGCGGAGCTAGCCAGATGGGACGTCGGTCTTGTTCTCTGCGGCCCAAGTCGGCTCGGGGTAGGGTGATGATGGCGCTTTCCTGTTGACGTGGCGGACTTGTGCCCTAGGTCGGGCGACGTGGAGGCTCCTCCGAGGCCGAGGTCGAGTCTGTCTTCCATGGCCGAGGCCGAGCCCGAGCTCCTGGGTCGGGCGAGGCGGAGGTCGTTCGGCAGAGGCCAGGGCGGAGTCCGACCCCAGGGGTCGGGCGAAGCGGAGTTCGCCGTCTTCCGGGGCCTCAGCCCGAGTCCGAGCCCTGGGTCGGGCGGAGCGGAGTTCGCCGCCTTCCGGGGCCTTAGCCCGAGTCCGAGCCCTGGGTCGGGCGGAGCGGAGTTCGCCGTCTTCCGGGGCCTTAGCCCGAGTCCGAGCCCTGGGTCGGGCGGAGCGGAGTTCGCCGTCTTCCGGGGCCTTAGCCCGAGTCCGAGCCCTGGGTCGGGCGGAGCTTCCTATGGCGCCTTTGACAAGGCCTGGCTGCCTGTCAGTCTCACTCTGTCAAGTGGCACCGCAGTCGGGACGGCGCAGGCGGCGCTGTCCTTTTGTCAGACCGGTCAGTGGAGCGGCGAAGTGACGGCGGTCACTTCGGCTCTGCCAGGGGGCGCGCGTCAGGATAAAGGTGCCAGACTACCTTTGCGTTAAATGCCCCTGTGACTTGGTCGGTCGGCGCGGCGATTTAGTCAGGGTTGCTTCTTAACGAAGGCAAGGCCTCGGGCGAGCCGGAGATGCGTCTGCCGTAAAAAAGGGGGCCTCGGGCGAGACGGAAACACCTCAGGGTCGGCTGCCCTTGCCCGAGGCTAGGCTCGGGCGAGGCGTGATCGAGTCGCTCGTATGGACTGATCCCTGACTTGATCGCACCCATCAGGCCTCTGCAGCTTTATGCTGATGGGGGTTACCAGCTGAGAATTAGGCGTCTTGAGGGTACCCCTAATTATGGTCCCCGACAGTAGCCCCCGAGCCTCGAAGGGAGTGTTAGCACTCGCTTGGAGGCTTTCGTCGCACTTTTTTGCAAGGGGACCAGCCTTTCTCGGTTGCATTTTGTTCCGGTGGGTGCGCGCGAGCGCACCCGCCGGGTGTAGCCCCCGAGGCCTCGGAGGAGTGGTTTCACTCCTTCGAGGTCTTAATGCCTTGCGTACTGCTTCGGCTGGTCTGGTGGTTCCCTCATGCGAACTGGCCGTAGCCCGGGTGCACTGTCGGGGCCCAAGTTCTCGGGCTGGTATGTTGACGCTGTCAACGGTTTGGCCGGAGCCGGGTTTGCGAGAGCAGCCCCCGAGCCTCCGCACAGGGCGAGAGGGCGATCAGGGACAGACTCGGCTTTTTTACATACGCCCCTACGTCGCCTTTCCGCAAGGAGGAGGGGGGAGAGCGCCATGTTACCCTCGATGGGCACCGAACATGGTGTCTCCGGTGAGCTGCAAGCGGGTAATCCGAGTGGACGTCTGTGCCCCGTTCGTTGGGGGTCGGCTAGGGGCCCGGAGGCACGCCCAAAAGTACCTGTGGGTGATCTGTCGGACCCGGTCCCCTGGCGACGGGGTCCGAGGGCTCGATGCCTCCCTCCGATGGGATTCCGTTACAGGATCGCTCCCGCTGGTCTCGGAAATGTCCTAGGGTACCTCGGGAGCGCAGCCCGAGCCTCGGTTATGTATCGAACGTACCCCTGGTCATCCCTCGCTCGGTGTCTGAGGCGACTGTGAACCCTTCGGGGGGCCAGCCTTCGAACCCCTGATCAGTAATGGGCGCGGAGCCCGAGTAGCCTGAGGCGGCCGTGGAACCTTTCGGGGGGCCGACCTTCGAACCTCTGACCAGTAGTGGGTGTCGGGCCCACGCGATTCTGAGGCGGCTGTTGAACCCTTCGGGGGGCCAGCCTTCGAACCCCTGATCAGTAAGGAGGCCCGGAGCCTAGTTCCTTCACGGGGAAGGATCCCTTTAAGGGTATCCCCTTTCCCGGTCCCTGTTGCAAGAGATAGAGAAGAGGAAAAGGAAAAAGGATACGAAATTGAACGACACGGCGTACCTTTTTTGGCGCGGTTGTTTTGGCGAAGGCGAAGCGTCGCCAGCTGCTCCTGCCAGAAGCGCCGCTTGTCCAGCCGCGGAGTTAATGCGACGGGGCGAGTAGTTGGCGAGGTTGCCGTTGCGCGTGCGCGAGCCGTTCGAGGAACGGGTCACGGGCGCGTCGTCTTCACGCCGTGAGAGGGGGTTCTCTCGCTGCCTCCGGATGGGACGTGAGCTCGGCTGACGGCGTGACCGCTGCTCCCGCGTGCCTGCCACCGTCATTACTGTCGGCCCACTTTTGACCGCGTTTGATCGCTGCATCAGGCTGGCGCTGCTGGGTCGCGCGCTTGGGTCGCCTCGGGTCGCGGTATCGGTTCCGCAATCGAGGAGGTGCGGTGGTGGCGCAAGTGGTATAGTTGCTTGCATGCAGCATCCGGCGCGCCGGTCGCGCGACGCGTGGGCTTGGGCCTCCGTGCTGGTATGTCAGGAGTCGGAGAGGCGCATCCACTTGGCGCGGTTGCATGCCGCCTGCATGGCTGCCTGCCCCTTTCGCCCGTTGGCCTGGGCAAAAGTGGAGGGTCACTTGTAACCGCTGGGTGGTTGCGTGCGTCGTGCGCGGCGGTTCGGCTTCTTCTGTTCGGAGCCGGTCTGCATGACATGCGGGACCCAGCCCCCGCGCCGCAGGGGAGGGCTTTGGAGGCGTGTTGGAGAAGACTCAGCCCGTGACGGTTGGGGGCGCAAGCAGGGAGAGTCGCCTTTAAAAGGAGGGCGACCCCTTCCGTAAGGTGACCACGTCTTCTTTCTCCCTTACGCACTGTGTCTTTCCGCCTTCCGAGCCCTCGGATGGGGGAAACCGCCGTCTTTTCGCCTCATCGTTGGAGGAACGCAACTCCGTGGAAGTTGGTACCTTTCAGCCACCGTTCGGCTTCAAGGATTTTCATCATGCAGCCCGGCTGCACCCCTCCACCGGCGGTCACCCAAGATGGTGACCTCCGGCTTGATGGTGGGGGAAAGCGAGCCGGGCTGCGGCCTCTGCCCCTCCCTCAGCCTCAAGGATTTTCATCACCAGGGCTGGGGAGGGGAGTGTGCCGAGTTGAGGTCGGCCCCCGCGTGGGCGGCGGCCCGCTCCTTTACTCAGTGGTCGGAGGGGGGAGCGGTCGTCGTCCGTGGCGCTGGCATCTGCAGCGTGCCTGGCCTTCGGACGCGAGCGGCTTCGGAGCTGCTCGCGGCGCTGGCGTCTGCCACGGCAGCTGGAAGAGGTTCTTCCGCCGGCGCGATAGCCAGGGCTGGCCACGGACCGACCTCCAACTCTACGGCCTCCTGCCCGTCCTTGCCTCTCGAGTTCGGGCATGGGCGGGGGCCTCCAAGCAGCAGCATCCGCCCCGAGGTCATCACTGCTGTTGTTCGGCCCCCCGGGACAGAAGTCTTCATCGCCGCCGCTGTCGGGGCGGGCGATGACATGTCGTTCGTCGGTCTTCTGTTGCTCCGCAGGCTCACCCCTATCGAGTGGGGTTGTTCGTACCTGCAGAGGGGGAACCGGAGTTCCGTTTGTAATGGCACTTCGAATGCCAGGATTTTCTGTTCATTACGGCTTTCGGGGCCTGAACATATATGTAATTACGGCACGGAGCCGTGTCTTTTCCTCGTTCTTGAGCGATAAGACTCGTCTGTTGACTATCTGAACCGCTTCACCAAGTATGAGTCACCCCGTGACAAGGTGATGAGTGAGGTATCCGTATCCCGGAGGCATAGGAGTCCCTCGGCTCGGTCGGCCTTGCTGTCCGAGGTTCCTCTAGCTTAGTTAAAGAGACCCCTCGGCCGCTCCTCGTCGAGCCGAGGCCAGGGGTAGCGATATCAGCATGAACAGAGGCGGAGTTGGCTCGGAAATGAAACCTGGTTGGCCGGAGCCTAGCCGGGTTGTCCGTTGGCAGGATCGACGCCGGAGTTGATCAGCCGAGGCTTCGGACCGGGCCGACGCCCTTGGAAGATGGTTGGCCGAGGCCCCGGAGGTGGCCGGCTGAGCCGCCTGCTCGGGCCGGATTCCCGGAGAAGTCCCCGGCAGCGATAGCCCGGGCGTGGTGATGACGTCGTCCTTCGGAGCGGAGAGCCTCGGACCCCGTCGCCGTCCGAGGCTAGGTCGGGCCTTGCTGAAGGTGTCGTCGATGCCGAGGGTGCTGCTGCCCTCTTCCGACGTCAAGACCCGAGCCTGCAGGACCAGATTGTCTTGCAGCGTGTGCCTCATGCGGCCGTCGAGGCCAGAACACACACACCCTCGCTGCTTTGTAAAGCTGCGTCTCTTTTCCTCTTGTTTCGAGTATCTGGACTTTTTGTCGGTAACAGGGATGTTTGTGCGAGCGAGAGTTGCTTCTTGCGGAAGGTGATGAGTGAGGTATCCGTATCCCGGAGGCGTGGGAGTCCCTCGGCTCGGTCGGCCTTGCCGCTTACGCGCACTTTTACTCGTCCATGAGGCCCTATCACCGACTCGGTCGAGAAGGCTCGAAGGATCGCTTCGGCAGAAGGGCTTCCGAACGTAAAGACTTGTTCGATCCGTGGAGCCACTTTATCCGAACGCGAGTTACTTATCGCAGAAGGTGATGAGTGAGGTATCCATATCCCGGAGGCGTAGGAGTCCCTCGGCTCGGTCAGCCTTGACTGCTTACGTGTACTCCGTCGTTTCCAGGACCCACTTTTCGAAGTAGTCAAAAAGCACGAAAGGTATTCTGGTAAAAGAGATTTTTTTTCGAGGAAAATTTTGACGCAGAGGGGGTTTCCCCCCTTTTAGCCCCCGAGGGAGGGTCGGGCTTTGCCGAGGCGAGGCCGACCCTTCCTTGTTGACTAAACTTGGCGTGGGTGCGAGGTATATGAACAACTTGGAAACATCTTAAGGGTAGAAGCGACGTAGCTGTTGGATGTTCCAAGCGTTGCCGTAGACCTCGCCTTGACTGTTGGCCAGCTTGTACGTTCCGGGCTTCAGAACTTTGGCGATGACGATTGGCCCCTCCCAGGGGGGCGTGAGCTTGTGCCTCCCTCGGGCGTCTTGCCGCAGCCGAAGCACCAGGTCGCCCACCTGGAGGTCTCGGGGTCGGACCCCTCGGGCGTGGTAGCGTCGCAGGGACTGCTGATACCGCGCCGAGTGTAGTAAGGCCCTGTCCCGAGCCTCTTCCAGCTGGTCCAGCGAGTCTTCTCGGCTAGCTTGGTTGCTTTGATCGTCGTAGGCTCTCGTCCTCGGGGAGCCGTATTCCAGGTCCGTGGGCAAGACGGCCTCGGCCCCGTAGACCAGGAAGAACGGCGTGAAACCCGTGGCTCGGCTCGGCGTCGTCCTCAGGCTCCAGACCACCGAGGGGAGTTCCTTCATCCATCGCTTGCCGAACTTGTTGAGGTCATTGTAAATCCGAGGCTTGAGCCCTTGTAGAATCGTGCCGTTGGCACGCTCTACTTGCCCATTCGACATGGGATGAGCTACGGCAGCCCAGTCCACCCGGATGTGGTGATCCTCGCAAAAATCCAAGAATTTTCTGCCAGTGAACTGGGTGCCGTTGTCGGTGATGATGGAGTTTGGGACCCCGAAGCGATGGATGATGTTGGTGAAGAACGCCACCGCCTGCTCGGACCTGATGTTGTTCAGGGGTCGGACCTCGATCCACTTGGAGAATTTGTCGATGGCGACCAGCAGGTGCGTGTAGCCCCCGGGCGCCTTCTGCAGAGGGCCGACGAGGTCCAGACCCCACACAGCGAAGGGCCAGGTGATGGGTATCGTCTGCAGATCCTGAGCGGGCAGGTGGGTCTGCTTTGCATAGAATTGACACCCTTCGCAGGTGCGGACAATTCTAGTGGCGTCAGCCACCGCCGTCGGCCAGTAGAAACCTTGCCGGAAAGCGTTCCCGACGAGGGCTCGAGGCGCTGCATGATGGCCGCAAGCCCCCGAGTGTATCTCTTGCAGGAGTTCCTGACCTTCGGCGATGGAGATGCATCGCTGGAGGATGCCCGAGGGGCTGCGGTGGTAGAGCTCCTTCTCATCGCCCAGCAAGACGAACGGCTTGGCGCGTCGCGCTACCCGCCGTGCCTCGGCCTGGTCGAGGGGTAGCTCTCCTTGGCGGAGATATTGCAGGTACGGGGCCTGCCAATCTCGATCAGGCGTGACCCTGCCCCGCTCCTCCTCGATGCGCAACGCCTCGCCCTCGGGAGCCGAGGGTTCCTCGGGCTGAACCGAGGACGGCTCGGGCTGGGCCGAGGTTACCTCGGACAGGGCCGAGGGCTCCTCGGGCTCGGGCGTGTCGCTGATCTTGACGGAGGGTTGGTGCAGATCCCGGGAGAAGACGTCCGGGGGAACCGTCGTTCGCCCCGAGGCTATCTTTGCCAGCTCGTCCGCAGTCTCGTTGTAGCGCCGGGCGATGTGGTTAAGCTCGAGCCCGTAGAACTTGTCTTCCAGGCGTCGAACCTCATCACAGTAGGCCTCCATCTTCGGGTCGCGGCAGTGGGAGTTCTTCATGACCTGGTCGATGACGAGCTGCGAGTCGCCGCGAGCGTCGAGGCGTCGGACCCCTAGCTCGATGGCGATTCGCAATCCGTTGATCAGAGCTTCGTACTCAGCCACATTGTTGGACGCCGGGAAATGGAGGCGCAGTACGTAGCGCAGGTGTTTCCCGAGGGGCGAGACGAAGAGCAGGCCCGCGCCGGCTCCCGTCTTCATCAGCGACCCGTCGAAAAACATGGTCCAGAGCTCCGGTTGGATCGGAGCCGTCGGCAACTGGGTGTCGACCCATTCGGCTACGAAGTCCGCCAGTACCTGGGACTTGATGGCCTTCCGAGGGGCGAACGAGATTGTCTCGCCCATGATTTCCACCGCCCACTTTGCGATCCGTCCCGAGGCCTCTCGGCACTGGATGATCTCCCCCAGGGGGAAGGATGACACCACAGTTACCAGATGAGACTCGAAGTAATGTCGCAACTTTCGCCTCGTCAGGATCACTACATACAGCAGCTTCTGAACTTGTGGGTAGCGGATCTTGGTTTCGGACAGCACCTCGCTGACGAAGTAAACTGGCCTCTGAATGGGCAATGCATGCCCCTCTTCTTGCCTTTCGACCACGATCGCGGCGCTAACCACCTGAGTGGTAGCGGCGACGTAGACCAAGAGGGCTTCTCCATCAGCTGGGGGTACCAAGACGGGCGCCTGGGTGAGGAGCGCCTTCAGGTTCCCGAGAGCTTCCTCGGCCTCGGGGGTCCAAGTGAAGCACTCGGCCTTCCTTAAGAGACGGTACAGAGGCAGGCCTCTTTCGCCGAGGCGCGAGATGAAACGGCTCAAGGCCGCGAGACATCCCATGACCCTCTGTACGCCTTTTAAGTCCTTGATGGGCCCCATGCTGGTGACGGCTGCGATCTTCTCCGGGTTGGCCTCGATGCCCCGCTCGGAGACGATGAATCCCAGGAGCATGCCTCGGGGCACCCCGAAGACACACTTCTCGGGATTGAGCTTGACGTCCTTTGCCTTGAGACACCGGAATGTCACTTCAAGGTCGGAGAGAAGGTCAGAGGCTTTCCTTGTCTTGACTACGATGTCATCGACGTAGGCCTCGACCGTGCGACCGACGTGTTCGCCGAACACATGGTTCATGCACCGCTGGTACGTTGCACCCGCGTTCCTCAAACCGAACGGCATGGTGACATAGCAGTACATGCCGAAGGGCGTGATGAAAGAAGTCGCGAGCTGGTCGGACTCTTTCATCTTGATTTGATGATACCCTGAGTAGGCATCGAGGAAAGACAGGGTTTCGCACCCAGCAGTGGAATCCACGATTTGATCGATGCGAGGTAGAGGGTAGGGAACCTTCGGACATGCTTTGTTGAGACCAGTGTAGTCTACACACATCCGCCATTTCCCCCCTTTCTTCCTCACAAGCACAGGGTTGGCAAGCCATTCGGGATGGAATACCTCTTTGATGAACCCTGCTACCATTAGCTTGTGGATCTCCTCGCCCATCACCCTGCGCCTTTCCTCGTCGAATCGGCGCAGAGGCTGCCTGACCGGTCGGGCTCCGGCCCGAATATCCAGCGAGTGCTCGGCGACATCCCTCGGTATGCCGGGCATGTCCGAGGGACTCCACGCAAAGACGTCGGCGTTTGCGCGGAGAAAGTCGACGAGCACTGCTTCCTATTTGGGGTCGAGCCCGGAACCGATCCGGATCTGCTTGGAGGTGTCGCCACTGGGGTCGAGAGGGACGACCTTAACCGTCTCCGCTGGCTCGAAGTTGCCGGCGTGTCGCTTCACGTCCGGCACCTCTCGGGAGAGGTTTTCCAGGTCGGCGATGAGGGCCTCGGACTCGGCGAGGGCCT
Organism: Zea luxurians; assembly: GCA_029449295.1. NCBI lineage: Eukaryota > Viridiplantae > Streptophyta > Magnoliopsida > Poales > Poaceae > Zea > Zea luxurians. The sequence goes on along the minus strand of JAOPSE010000173.1, from coordinate 1,398,046 downwards.
CGGCGTACTCCACGCACTCCACATCGCATTCGAACGCGTGTTTGTACGTGGGGCCGACGGTGATGACCCCGTTGGGGCCCGGCATCTTGAGCTTCAGGTAGGTGTAGTTAGGGATGGCCATGAACTTCGCGTAGCATGGCCTCCCCAATACTGCGTGGTAGGTTCCTCGGAATCCGACCACCTCGAACGTCAAAGTCTCCCTTCGGAAGTTGGAGGGTGTTCTGAAGCAGACAGGAAGGTCGAGCCGTCCGAGGGGCTGGACGCGCTTCCCAGGAATGATCCCGTGGAAGGGCGCAGCGCCTGCTCGGGCGGAGGACAGATCGACGCGCAGGAGCCTGAGGGTCACGGCGTAGATGATATTGAGGCAGCTGCCCCCATCCATCAGGACCTTGGTGAGCCTGACATCGCCGATGATGGGGTCGACGACGAGCGGGTACTTCCCCGGGCTCGGCACGTGGTCGGGGTGGTCATCTTGGTCGAAGGTGATGGGCTTGTCGGACCAGTCTAGGTAGACTGGCACCGCCACCTTCACCGAGCAGACCTCCCGACGCTCTCGCTTACGATACCGAGCCGAGGCATTCGCCGCATGCCCTCCGCAGATCATGAAGCAGTCGTGGACCTCGGGGAACTCTCCTGCTTGGTGATCTTCCTTTTTGTCGTCGTCGCGGGCCCTGCCACCCTCTGCGGGTGGCCCGGCCTTGTGGAAGTGGCGCCGAAGCATGACGCACTCCTCGAGGGTGTGCTTGACGGGCCCCTGATGGTAAGGGAACGTCTCCTTGAGCATTTTGTCGAAGAGGTTAGCCCCTCCGGGGGGCTTCCGAGGGTTCTTGTACTTGGTGGCGGCGACAAGGTCCGTGTTGGCGGCGTCGCGTTTCGCTTGCGACTTCCTCCTGCCTTTCTTCTTGGCGCCGAGCGGAGTAGACGCCTCGGGAGCATCCTCCGACGGGCGGCCCTGGGGCTGCTTGTCCTTTCGGAAGATGGCCTCGACCGCCTCCTGGCCGGAGGCGAACTTGGTGGCGATGTCCATCAGCTCGCTCGCCCTGGTGGGGGTCTTGCGACCCAACTTGCTCACCAGGTCACGGCAGGTGGTGCCGGCAAGGAACGCGCCGATGACATCGGAGTCGGTGATGTTGGGCAGCTCGGTGCGCTGCTTCGAGAACCACCGGATGTAGTCCCGAAGAGACTCTCCCGGCTGTTGCCGGCAGCTTCGGAGGTCCCAGGAATTCCCGGGGCGCACGTACGTGCCCTGGAAGTTGTCGGCGAAAGCTTGGACCAAATCCTCCCAGTTGGAAATCTGCCCCGGAGGCAGGTGCTCCAACCAAGCGCGAGCAGTGTCGGAGAGGAACAGGGGGAGGTTGCGGATGATGAGGTTGTCGTCGTCCGTTCCACCCAGTTGACAGGCCAGGTGGTAGTCCGCGAGCCACAATTCCGGTGTTGTTTCCCCCAAGTACTTTGTGATAGTAGTCGGGGGTCGGAATCGGGCCGGAAACGGCGCCCGCCGAATGGCCCGGCTGAAGACCTGCGGACCGGGTGGTTCGGGCGAGGGACTCCGATCCTCCCCGCTGTCGTAGCGTCCCCCACGCCTGGGGTGATAGCCTCGGCGCACCCTTTCGTCGAGGCGGGCCCGACGGTCGCGATGAGGGTGCTCGTCGCCGAGGTGGCCCGGGGCCGCAGGCGCGGTGTTGCGCGTGCGCCTGGTGTAGACCGAGGCTTCCCGCATGAGTCGGGAAGTCGCGGCACGAGGTTCTGAGGGGTACCTCTGCCTTCGAGAGGCAGAGCTCTCGGCCCGCCGGGCCGCAGCGCCTTCCAGGAGATGCTTGAGCTCTCCCTGGATTCGCCGACCCTCGGTGGTTGATGACTCCGGCATCGCGCGGAGGAGCATCGCTGCGGCTGCCAGGTCCTGACCGGTCCCGCTGGATGCGGGTGGCGGCCTGTCCCTGGCATCGTTGGCGATGCGGTGTTGGAGACCTCTGGGGCAGGTGACGTATTTCTCCGGCCGGGGGCTAGCCCGCCCATACCTGCCCGACGTCCCGGCGGATCGACTCGAGCGCTCCTGCCCCCTCGTCGAGCCCGGCCTGCGCCCCGCGGACTTGCTCGAGCTGTGGGTCGTGACCCCCCACCGGAACGGGGACCACAGCTAGCTCCCGCGGGATGTCGGCGCGAGGCACTGGCCTAGGGAGATCACCATCCTCCGGCATGCCGAGACGGTTGCCTCCGGAGGGATCCCCTAGCTCGACGTGGAAACATTCGCGGCTCGGGCCGCAGTCCTTGTCGTCAAGGCTGCGGCTGCCGTCGGAACAGTCGGAGAGGCAGTAGTTGCATGCGGTCATGAAGTCCCGCATGGCACTGGGGTTGCCAGATCCAGAGAAATCCCAGCAGATGCTGGGGTCGTCATCTTCCTCGGACCCAGAGGGCCCGTAGGTCGAGACGCCCGTCAATCGGTCCCAAGGCGATCGCACACGAAACCCAAGAGAGGTTGCACTCGCCTCAATGTGGGCGCCCGCCAGAGCGAGGTCGCTAGGCGGGTTGAGGTCGAGTCGAAATGACGAAGGATGGGAATCAGTCGGTACCTTTTGCTCGACGAGGAGTGACGAAGTCACATCGGGGACTGATCGCGCCGTCGTCTTGGGTACGAGGGCGACGTCCTGCAGGCCCTCCGTGAGCGTGCTGGCGTCGTCCACTTGCTCGGGGTTGGCGTGTTGCGGGGGGACGGCGCTCGCCTTCGCCTCAAACGCGAGGGTGACGCCCGACACGTCCTCCGTTGGGGCGCTGGGGATGTCGATTCGCTTGACAGCCAACGGAGCGCAGCCTCCCGCTCGGCCCTGGTTGCCCCGCCTCCTCCTCCGATGGCGAGGGAGAGGATGGGGCGAGCTCGAATGTTGTTCTTCCCCCACGCGGGGAAGACGTCGTCGATTCCGCCGCCGGCGGGCGGGCTGTCGGCCACCATTGTCGCCGTCGCGCGGCGGTGGAAGGAGTATCATGTCGCAGCTGCCGCCGAAAGACATGAACTCGAGGCTCCTGAAACGGAGCACCGTCCCGGGTTGGAGAGGTCGTTGGAGACTGCCCATCTGGAGCTTGACGGGAAACTGCTCGTCAACACGCAGCAGGCCCCTACCTGGCGCGCCAACTGTCGGCGTTTCGAGACCGGGGGGTCCCCAAGCCGACGAGTGAGTGTGCCGCGTGCCCCAGCCCAGATGGGTCGAGCGCGTGGGCGAGCGCGAAGGGGGGAAAGCGAGGTGGCCGGAGCCGAGTCGTGAGGGAGGTGGAGATCCCGCGGCCTTCGTGTTCGTCCCGCGCCCAGGTCGGGTGCGCTTGCAGTAGGGGGTTACAAGCGTCCACGTGGGTGAGGGAAGCGAGCGGCCCCAAGAGAGCGCCTGCCCCCGCCCTCGTTCCCGCGGGGCCAACCTTCTCTAAGAAGGCCCTGGTCCTTCCTTTTATAGGCGTAAGGAGAGGATCCAGGCGTACAATGGGGGTGCAGCAGAGTGCTACGTGTCTAGCGGGGGAGAGCTAGCGCCCTAGGTACATGCCAATGTGGCAGCCGGAGAGAACTTGGCACCCAGCTGGTGTGGTGTCGTGGCTGTCGGAGGAGTAACGGAGCCTGGTGGAGGGACAGCTGTCGGAACAGTTGGGCTCTTGCTGACGTCCCCCTGCTTCCGTAAGGGAGCTGAGAGCCGCCGTCGTCATGGGTCTAGCGGGGCGCCATCATTGCCTATCTGGCGGAGCTAGCCAGATGGGACGTCGGTCTTGTTCTCTGCGGCCCAAGTCGGCTCGGGGTAGGGTGATGATGGCGCTTTCCTGTTGACGTGGCGGACTTGTGCCCTAGGTCGGGCGACGTGGAGGCTCCTCCGAGGCCGAGGTCGAGTCTGTCTTCCATGGCCGAGGCCGAGCCCGAGCTCCTGGGTCGGGCGAGGCGGAGATCGTTCGGCAGAGGCCAGGGCGGAGTCCGACCCCAGGGGTCGGGCGAAGCGGAGTTCGCCGTCTTCCGGGGCCTCAGCCCGAGTCCGAGCCCTGGGTCGGGCGGAGCGGAGTTCGCCGTCTTCCGGGGCCTTAGCCCGAGTCTGAGCCCTGGGTCGGGCGGAGCGGAGTTCGCCGTCTTCCGGGGCCTTAGCCCGAGTCCGAGCCCTGGGTCGGGCGGAGCTTCCTATGGCGCCTTTGGCAAGGCCTGGCTGCCTGTCAGTCTCACTCTGTCAAGTGGCACCGCAGTCAGGACGGCGCAGGCGGCGCTGTCCTTTTGTCAGACCGGTCAGTGGAGCGGCGAAGTGACGGCGGTCACTTCGGCTCTGCCAGGGGGCGCGCGTCAGGATAAAGGTGCCAGGCTACCTTTGCGTTAAATGCCCCTGTGACTTGGTCGGTCGGCGCGGCGATTTAGTCAGGGTTGCTTCTTAACGAAGGCAAGGCCTCGGGCGAGCCGGAGATGCGTCTGCCGTAAAAAAGGGGGCCTCGGGCGAGACGGAAACACCTCAGGGTCGGGTGCCCTTGCCCGAGGCTAGGCTCGGGCGAGGCGTGATCGAGTCGCTCGTATGGACTGATCCCTGACTTGATCGCACCCATCAGGCCTCTGCAGCTTTATGCTGATGGGGGTTACCAGCTGAGAATTAGGCGTCTTGAGGGTACCCCTAATTATGGTCCCCGACAGTTACCCCTAAATTTTTCCCTCTATATCACTTTTTTGCGTCACATCATCAACATTTCGCTCCCTACTTTTTCATCTCCCGCAGCGGTTCCCTCTATTTTCTTTCTCTATATCCCACTACAACATAAAATATTATTTTATATACTATTTTTTATCCACTATCAATTTTTCTTCTACTAACAATTAGAGCCGGACCCATAGAACAGTAGATAGGGGAGGAGAAGAGCACACGCTGGATCCAGGAGGAGAGAGAAGAGGAGGGCGCGTGCGGCAGCGGTAAGGGGCACCGTAGAGGGCAGCGCTGCGGCGTATAGGAGCGTCTGTTGCCACTACGCGAGGGGAGGGGGAGCGGCCACGGGAGCCGCTGCAGACAGTCTAAGACAACTGGAAGAGGACTCCTCCCTACGCAAGTCGGCAAGTGTAGCGACCAGTAGGCTCGTGTCAATCGAGCTAGGATTCTGTAGTGGATAACACGGGTATGAACCAAACCCAGTAGGGGCTCTCGTCGCTATTGGCAGGGCATCTCCAGCCGGTGGTGAACGCCTTTGTGTTTGTTTACTGGCAGCAAGTGGCAAGTTGCTGTGATGGAACGGACTCGAGCCAAAGCCAAAGCCAAGCCGCACACACAACACACCGGAAAAAAGCGGTCGCTTTACCCAATTAGCTGAGCTGATCTTGGCCCACGCACGCCCGGCGGCGGGATGCGTGAATCCCATGACGCCGCGAGCCCGCGACCCATTGGACGAGAGCTCCCTCCGCCAATCGGAATGGGTCATCTCGCTGGGGGTGAGAAAGGTCGCCGACGACGAGACGCACCACACCCCAGCGGATAAGAAATGCGGTGGGTCGGGTACCTGCCATAGCACAATCCGTGCCGCATGCTCCTATATGTTCGTGTTCCGCACCAAAATGGCAAAAAGCTACATAGTAAGAAATTTCGCGAACAATATTGGCACGCTTCTCGAATGAGTTTATTTAGGCTATTCACAATGGAGGTTTTATGGGATGTTTCATGTATTAATTAGTCTGCCACATCAGCTATTTTGATGACATATCACATCATTTAAGAAGGAAGAGTTTCATGGAGTTTCATAGGGATGAAACCATGTTAACTCGTTTCCAAGATCTTGGAAACTGTGTGAAACCTCCACTGAGAGTGTTTTGTTTCATTTTCATATAATTGAGTAAATCCTATTGGTTATTTATATGCAGCATTTAAGAAGTATGTTGACATATGAAATAGTGAGATGAAACTCTCTATTGAGAGAGGGTATTTCATTCATCCATAAATCTGATGTGGTATTTTTGGAAACAGTGACATGAAATCCCCATTGTGAATAGCCTTAGGCTAATCACAATAGAGGTTTCATGAGGTGTTTCATACATTAATTAGTCTACCACATCAGCTATTTGGATGACATGTCACATCATTTTAGGAGGAAGAGTTTCATGGAGTTTTATGGGGATGAAACCATGTTAACTCGTTTCCAAGGTCTTGGAAACTGTGTGAAACCTCCACTGAGAATGTTTTGTTTCATCTTCATATAATTGAGTAAATTCTATTGGTTATTTATATGCAGTATTTAAGAAGTATGTTGACATATGAAATAGTGAGATGAAACTCTCTATTGAGAGAGAGTGTTTCATTCATCCATAAAGCTGATGTGGTATTTTTAAAAATATGGACATAAAATCCTCAATGTGATTAGCCTTATGGGCTCGTCTACTCCGTGTACTCTACTCGAGCCTGGCCTTGCCTGGCTACATGTGTCGGGCACTTGTAGATTAGCATAGACATAACCATCTGCCAACATATATTCTATTCATTTACCCTCTTCCGCGGCACTGTAGCCCGAGGTAAAAGCTTCCAACAGGAAGAGTGCATTTTAAGCGATGTAATTCATAGATTTGACATAGCACATTAGATGAGAACTCTCTCCCCAGGAGAAGAGCTTCTAAGGTGCAAACTTAAGAAGAGAATAATCGGCTTTGCGGTTATTAAACACGCGCGGAGAAAACAGGCTGTCCGTCTAAATATTATAGAGTTTGAGATGCCAATATTAGATTTTTCTATCACAGGATCACATCTAGGCGTCGAAAAAAATTCATACAGTGTTTGAAAGATATAAATGGCTGGGCAGCAACACATGAAGACAAGGCCACGAAAGTGCAATCCCATTTCAAAAAGTTATTGTGTCGTCCGCTCGCCCCAAAAATAGACTTCAACTGGACGACGCTCGGGTCAAGGCGTCATGACCTCTCTTCTTTGGATGTCCCGTTTTCTGAACATGAGATCAAAAGGGCCATTGATTTGTTGCCCTCTAACAAAGCGCAGGACCTGATGGCTTCATAGGGTTATTTTTAAGACATGCTGGAACATAATAAAAGGCGATATCCTCGAGGCGGCCAATGTTTTCCACACTCTTTGTTGCGGCAGCTTGTCGCTCATCAACAACGCTAATGTTATCCTCTTCCCCCAAAAAAAGAGGGAGCTGAAGAAGTGGGGGACTTTAGACCGATAAGCCTAATCCATTCCTTCATAAAGCTCATTTTCAAAACATTGGCTTTGCGGCTGCAGTCTCATATGAATACTATTTTCTCTACTTGTCAGAGCATCTTCATCAAGCGCAGGAGCATACACGAGAACTTTCTGGCTATGCGTAACTAGCCCACCGTTTTCATATAAACAAGACCCCGACGCTACTTCTGAAATTGAACATTACAAAAGCCTTTGATTCGATACACTGGGAGTATCTTCTCACTCTCCTTGAGCACCTTAGCTTTTCTACGAGATGGAGGGGATGGATCGCGGAAATCCACTCTACACCAACTTCAAGTGTGATCCTAAACAGCGTGCCAAACCCTCCTATTCCACATGGAAGAGGCCTCAAGCACGGTGATCCTCTATCGCCTCTACTCTTTGTCATTGCAATAGACCCCCTACAAAGACTTCTTGAGGCAGCAACTAAGGTTGGCGTACTCACTAAACTCCGTGGCCGCTCGCCCGACCTACGCATATCTATGTTTGTGGATGACACGACCATTTTTGTCACGCCCACCAAAGGTGACATACTATGCTTGCAAAGATACTGGACCTTTTTGGCGAAGCCAAGGGATTGACAACAAACTTTCAAAAGTCGACATTAGCTCTAATTCAATGCAACATCATCAACCTCCATGATGTTTTGTCGAGGATTCCAGCCACGAGGACAACCTTTCCCTTCAAATACTGTCGGGGACCATAATTAGGGGTACCCTCAAGGCTCCTAATTCTCAGCTGGTAACCCCCATCAGCACAAAGCTGCAAAGGCCTGATGGGTGCGATTAAGTCAGGGATCAGTCCATTCGAGGGACTCAATCACGCCTCGCCCGAGCCTAGCCTCGGACAAGGGCAGCCGACCTTGGAGGATTTCCGTCTCGCCCGAGGCCCCCTTCAGCGGCGAACATATTCCCGGCTCGCTCGAGGCCCTGCCTTCGCCAAGAAGCAACCCTGACCAAATCGCCGCACCGACCGACCAAATCGCAGGAGCATTTAATGCAAAGGTGGCCTGACACCTTTATCCTGACGCGCGCCCCCCAGCCGGCAGAGCCGAAGTGACCGCCGTCACTTCGCCGCTCCACTGACCGGCCTGACAGAAGGACAGCGCCGCCTGCGCCACTCCGGCTGCGGTGCCACTTGACAGAGTGAGACTGACAGACAGTCAGGCCCGGCCGAAGGCTCCATAGGAAACTCCGCTCCGCCCGACCCAGGGCTCGGACACAGGCTAAGTCCCGGAAGACGGCGAACTCCGCTCCGCCCGACCCAGGGCTCGAACACGGGCTAAGGCCCGGAAGACGGCGAACTCCGCTCCGCCCGACCCAGGGCTCGGACACGGGCTAAGACCCGGAAGACGGCGAACTCCGCTCCGCCCGACCTAGGGCTCGGACACGGGCTAAATCCCGGAAGACGACGAACCCCGCTTCGCCCGACCCCAGGGCTCGGACTACGCCCTGGCCTCAGCCGACGGTCTCCGCCTCGCCCGACCCGGGGGCTCGGACTCGACCTCGGCCACGGAAGACAGACTCGACCTCGGCTTCGGAGGAGCTTCCACATCGCCCAACCTAGGGCGCAGACCAGCCACGTCAAAAGGAGGCGCCATCATCACCCTACCCCGAGCTGACTCGGGCCGCAGGGACCAAGACCGGCGTCCCATCTGGCTCGCTCCGCCAGATAGGCAATGATGGCGCCCCGCATACTCTGTGACGGCGGCGGCTCTCAGCCCCCTTACGGAAGCAAGAGGACGTCAGCAAGGATTCAACCGCTCCGACAGCTGTCCCTCCGCCAGGCTCCATCGCTCCTCCGACGGCCACGACATCACACCAGCTGGGTGCCAAAATCTCTCCGGCTACCACAACGGCATGTACTTAGGGCGCTAGCTCTCCTCCGCTAGACACGTAGCACTCTGCTACACCCCCCATTGTACACCTGGATCCTCTCCTTGCGCCTATAAAAGGGAGGACCAGGGCCCTCTTAGAGGAGGTTGGCCGTGCGGGGACGAGGACGAGACAGGCGCTCGCTGGAGGCCGCTCGCTCCCTCTCCCGCGTGGACGCTTGTAACCCCCTACTGCAAGCGCACCCGACCTGGGCGCGGGACGAACACGAAGGCCGCGGGATTCCCACCTCTCTCACGCCGGTCTCCGGCCGCCTCGCTCTCCCTCCTTCGCGCTCGCCCTCGCGCTCGACCCATCTGAGCTGGGGCACGCGGCGACATTCACTCGTCGGCCTAGGGACCCCCCAGTCTCGAAACGCCGACAGTTGGCGCGCCAGGTAGGGGCCTGCTGCGTGTTGACGAACAGCTTCCCGTCAAGCTCCAGATGGGCAGTCTCCAGCAACCTCTCCAACCCGGGACGGTGCTCCGTTTCGGGAGTCTTGAGTTCATGTCCCTCGACAGCAGCTACGACGTGATACTCCTTCCACCGCCGTGCGACAACGACAGTGGCGGCCGACAACCCACCCGCCGGCGGCGGAATCGGCGATGTCTTCCCCTCATGGTGGAAGAACAACCTTCGAGCTCACCCCGTTCCCTCCCCCGCCGACGGAGGAGGAGGCGGGGCAACCAAGGCCAAGCAGGAGACAGCGCCTCGTTGGCTGTCGAGCGAGTCGACGGCCCCAGCGCCCCAACGGGGGGCGCACCGGGCGTTGACCTCGCGTTTGAGATGAAGGCGAGCGCCGTCCCCCCGCGACACGCCAATCCCGAGCAAGCGGACGATGCCAGCACGCTCGCGAAAAGCTTGCTGGACGTCACCCTCGTACCTGAGACGACGGCGCAGTCAGTCCCCGACGTGACCTCATCGCCGCCCGTCGACCAAAAGGTACCGACCGATTCCCATCCCACGTCTTTCGGATTCAGCCTCGACCCGCCTAGCGGCCCCGCTTTGGCGGGCGCTCTTGTAGAGGCGAGTCCAAACCCTCTGGGGTTTCATATGCGGTCACCTTGGGACCGGCTGACGGACGTCTCGACCTACGGGCCCTCTGGGTCTGAGGAAGACGGCGAACCCAGCATCTGTTGGGATTTCTCTGGACTTGGCAACCCTAGTGCCATGCGAGACTTCATGACCGCATGCGACTACTGCCTTTCCGACTGTTCCGATAGTAGCCGTAGCCTCGGCGACGAGGACTGCGGCCCAAGTCGCGAATGCTTCCACGTCGATCTAGGGGGTCCCTCCGAAGGCAACCATCTTGGCATGCCGGAGGACGGTGACCTCCCTAGGCCGGTGCCTCGCGTTGACATCCCACGGGAGCTAGCTGTGGTCCCCGTTCAGGCAGGGGGCCATGACCCACAGCTCGAGCAAATCCGCGGGGTGCAGGCCAGGCTCGACGAGGGAGCAGGAGCGCTTGAGCCGATCCGTCGAGACGTCGGGCAGGCATGGGCGGGCCAACCTCCGGCCGAAGAAATACGTCATCTACCCCAGGGCTTCCAGCACCGCATCACCGACGACGTCAGGGTCAGGCCACCACCCGCATCCAGTGGGGTCGGCTAGAACCTGGCGGCAGCAGCAATGTTTCTTTGCGCGATGCCGGAGCCATCAACCACCGAGGGGCGGCGAATCCAGGGAGAGCTCAAGAATCTCCTGGAAGGCGCCGCGGTCCGACGGGCCGAGAGCTCCGCCTCCCGAAGGCAGGGGTACCCCTCGGAACCTCATGCCGCGACTTCCCGATTCATGCGGGAAGCCTCGGTCTACATCGGGCGCACTCGCAACACCGCGCCTGCGGCCCTGGGTCGCCTCGGCAACGAGCACCATCACCGCGACCGTCGAGCCCACCTCGATGAGAGGGTGCGTCGAGGCTACCACCCAAGCGTGTGGGACGCTACGACAGTGGGGAGGATCGGAGTCCCTCGCCCGAACCACCCGGTCCGCAAGCCTTCAGCCGAGCCATCCGACGGGCGCCGTTCCCGACCCGGTTCTGACCCCCGACTACTATCACAAAGTACTCGGGGGAGACGAGACCGGAACTGTGGCTCGCGGACTACCGTCTGGCCTGCCAACTGGGTGGAACGGACGATGACAACCTCATCATCCGCAACCTCCCCCTGTTCCTCTCCGACACCGCTCGTGCCTGGTTGGAGCACCTGCCTCCGGGGCAGATCTCCAACTGGGACGACCTAGTCCAAGCTTTCGTCGGCAATTTCCAGGGCACGTACGTGCGCCCCGGGAATTCCTGGGACCTCCGAAGCTACCGACAGCAGCCGGGAGAGTCTCTCCGAGACTACATCCGGCGATTCTCGAAGCAGCGCACCGAGCTGCCCAACATCACCGACTCGGATGTCATCGGCGCTTTCCTCGCTGGCACCACCTGCCGCGACCTGGTGAGCAAGCTGGGTCGCAAGACCCCCACCAGGGCGAGCGAGCTGATGGACATCGCCACCAAGTTCGCCTCCGGCCAGGAGGCGGTCGAGGCTATCTTCCGAAAGGACAAGCAGCCCCAGGGCCGCCCATCGGAAGATACTCCCGAGGCGTCAACTCAGCGCGGCGCCAAGAAGAAGGGCAAGGAGAAGTCGCAAGCGAAACGCGACGCGGACCTTGTCGCCGCCGCCGAGTACAAGAACCCACGGAAGCCCCCCGGAGGTGCCAACCTCTTCGACAAGATGCTCAAGGAGCCGTGCCCCTATCACCAGGGGCCCGTCAAGCACACCCTTGAGGAGTGTGTCATGCTTCGGCGCCACTTCCACAGGGCCGGGCCACCCGCGGAGGGTGGCAAGGCCCGCGACGACGACAAGAAGGAAGATCACCAGGCAGGAGAGTTCCCCGAGGTCCGCGACTGCTTCATGATCTATGGTGGGCAAGCGGCGAACGCCTCGGCTCGACACCGCAAGCAAGAGCGCCGGGAGGTCTGCTCGGTGAAGGTGGCGGCGCTAGTCTATCTAGACTGGTCCGACAAGCCCATCACCTTCGACCGAGACGATCATCCCGACCATGTGCCGAGCCCGAGGAAATACCCGCTCGTCGTCAACCCCGTCATCGGCGACGTCAGGCTCACCAAGGTCCTCATGGACGGAGGCAGCAGCCTCAACATCATCTACGCCGACACCCTCGGGCTCCTGCGTGTCGATCTGTCCTCCATCCGGGCAGGCGCTGCGCCCTTCCATAGGATCATTCCCGGGAAGCGCGTCCAGCCCCTCGGACGGCTCGACCTTCCCGTCTGCTTCGGAACACCCTCCAACTTTCGAAGGGAGACCCTGACGTTCGAGGTGGTTGGGTTTCGAGGAACCTACCACCCAGTACTGGGGAGGCCATGCTACATGAAGTTTATGGCCGTCCCCAACTACACCTACCTGAAGCTCAAGATGCCGGGCCCCAACGGGGTCATCACCGTCGGCCCCACGTACAAACACGCGTTCGAATGCGACGTGGAGTGCGTGGAGTACGCCGAGGCCCTCGCCGAGTCCGAGGCCCTCATCGCCGACCTGGAGAGCCTCTCTAAGGAGGTGCCAGACGTGAAGCGTCATGCCGACAACTTTGAGCCAGCGGAGACGGTTAAGTCCGTCCCCCTCGACCCCAGCGGCGACGCCTCCAAGCAGATCCGGATCGGCTCCGGGCTCGATCCCAAATAGGAAGCAGTGCTCGTCGACTTTCTCCGCGCGAACGCCGACGTCTTCGCGTGGAGTCCCTCGGACATGCCCGGCATACCGAGGGATGTCGCCGAGCACTCGCTGGATATCCGAGCCGGAGCCCGACCCGTCAAGCAGCCACTGCGTCGATTCGACGAGGAGAAGCGCAGAGCCATAGGCGAGGAGATCCACAAGCTAATGGTGGCAGGGTTCATCAAAGAGGTATTCCATCCTGAATGGCTTGCCAACCCTGTGCTTGTGAGAAAGAAAGGGGGGAAATGGCGGATGTGTGTAGACTACACTGGTCTCAACAAAGCATGTCCGAAGGTTCCCTACCCTCTGCCTCGCATCGACCAAATCGTGGATTCCACTGCTGGGTGCGAAACCCTGTCTTTCCTCGATGCCTACTCAGGGTATCATCAAATCAAGATGAAAGAGTCCGACCAGCTCGCGACTTCTTTCATCACACCCTTCGGCATGTACTGCTATGTCACCATGCCGTTCGGCTTGAGGAATGCGGGCGCGACGTACCAGCGGTGCATGAACCATGTGTTCGGCGAACACATCGGCCGCACGGTCGAGGCCTACGTCGATGACATCGTAGTCAAGACGAGGAAAGCCTCCGACCTCCTTTCCGACCTTGAAGTGACATTCCGATGTCTCAAGGCGAAAGGCGTCAAGCTAAATCCCGAGAAGTGTGTCTTCGGGGTGCCCCGAGGCATGCTCTTGGGGTTCATCGTCTCCGAGCGGGGCATCGAAGCCAACCCGGAGAAGATCGCAGCCATCACCAGCATGGGGCCCATCAAGGACTTGAAAGGCGTACAAAGGGTCATGGGATGCCTCGCGGCTCTGAGCCGTTTCATCTCACGCCTCGGCGAAAGAGTTCTACCTCTGTACCGCCTCTTAAGGAAGGCCGAGTGCTTCACTTGGACCCCTGAGGCCGAGGAAGCCCTCGGAAACCTGAAGGCGCTCCTCACAAAGGCGCCTATCTTGGTGCCCCCAGCTGCCGGAGAAGCCCTCTTGGTCTATGTCGCCGCGACCACTCAGGTGGTTAGCGCCGCGATTGTGGTCGAGAGGCAAGAAGAGGGGCATGCATTGCCCGTTCAGAGGCCAGTCTATTTCGTCAGCGAGGTACTGTCCGAGACCAAAATCCGCTACCCACAAATGCAGAAACTGCTGTATGCGGTGATCCTGACACGGCGGAAGTTGCGACACTACTTCGAGTCTCATCCGGTAACTGTGGTGTCATCCTTCCCCCTGGGGAGATCATCCAGTGCCGAGAGGCCTCGGGTAGGATTGCAAAGTGGGCGGTGGAAATCATGGGCGAAACAATCTTGTTCACTCCTCGGAAGGCCATCAAGTCCCAGGTCTTGGCGGACTTCGTAGCTGAATGGGTCGACACTCAGCTCCCAACAGCTCCGATCCAGCCGGAGCTCTGGACCATGTTCTTCGACGGGTCGCTGATGAAGACAGGAGCCGGCGCAGGCCTACTCTTCATCTCGCCCCTCGGGAAGCACCTACGCTACGTGCTACGCCTCCATTTCCCGGCATCCAACAATGTGGCTGAGTACGAAGCTCTGGTCAACGGGTTGCGGATCGCCATCGAGCTAGGGGTCCGATGCCTCGACGCTCGCGGTGACTCGCAGCTCGTCATCGACCAAGTCATGAAGAACTCCCACTGCCGCGACTCGAAGATGGAGGCCTACTGCGATGAGGTTCGGCGCCTAGAAGACAAGTTCTACGGGCTCGAGCTCAACCACATCGCTCGGTGCTACAACGAGACTGCGGACGAGCTGGCTAAAATAGCCTCGGGGCGAACGACGGTTCCCCCGAACGTCTTCTCCCGGGACCTGCATCAACCCTCCGTCAAGATCGACGACATGTCCGAGCCCGAGGTACCCTCGGCTCAGTCCGAGGCACCCTCGGCTCAGTCCGAGGCACCCTCGGCTCAGTCCGAGGCACCCTCAGCTCAGCCCGAGGCGCCCTCGGTTCAGTCCGAGGTACCCTCGGCCCCCGAGGGCGAGACGCTGCGCGTCGAGGAGGAGCGAAGCGGGGTCACGCCTAATCGAAGCTGGCAGACCCCGTACCTGCAATATCTCCACCGAGGAGAGCTACCCTCCGACCGAGCCGAAGCTCGGCGGCTGGCGCGGCGCGCCAAGTCGTTCGTCTTGCTGGGAGATGAGAAGGAGCTCTACCACCGCAGCCCCTCAGGCATCCTCCAGCGATGCATCTCCATCGCCGAAGGTCAGGAACTCCTGCAAGAGATACACTCGGGGGCTTGCGGCCATCACGCTGCACCTCGAGCCCTTGTCGGGAATGCCTTCCGACAAGGCTTCTACTGGCCGACGGCGGTGGCCGACGCCACTAGAATTGTCCGCACCTGCGAAGGGTGTCAATTCTACGCAAGGCAAACCCACCTGCTTGCCCAGGCTCTGCAGACGATACCCATCACCTGGCCTTTTGCCGTGTGGGGTCCGGACCTCGTCGGCCCCTTGCAGAAGGCACCCGGGGGCTACACGCACTTGCTGGTCGCCATCGACAAATTCTCCAAGTGGATCGAGGTCCGACCCCTGAACAGCATCAGGTCCGAGCAGGCAGTGGCGTTCTTCACCAACATCATCCATCGCTTCGGGGTCCCGAACTCCATCATCACCGACAACGGCACCCAGTTCACCGGCAGAAAGTTCCTGGACTTCTGCGAGGACCACCACATCCGGGTGGACTGGGCCGCCGTGGCTCACCCCATGTCAAATGGGCAAGTAGATCGTGCCAACGGCATGATTCTACAAGGGCTCAAGCCTCGGATCTACAACGACCTCAACAAGTTCGGCAAGCGGTGGATGAAGGAACTCCCCTCGGCGGTCTGGAGTCTGAGGACAACGCCGAGCCGAGCCACGGGCTTCACGCCGTTCTTCCTAGTCTACGGGGCCGAGGCCATCTTGCCCATAGACTTAGAATACGGTTCCCCGAGGACGAGGGCCTACACCGACCAAAGCAACCAAGCAAGCCGAGAAGACTCGCTGGACCAGCTGGAGGAGGCTCGGGACAAGGCCTTACTACACTCGGCGCGGTACCAGCAGTCCCTGCGACGCTACCACGCCCGAGGGGTTCGGTCCCGAGACCTCCAAGTGGGCGACCTGGTGCTTCGGCTGCGACAAGACGCCCGAGGGCGGCACAAGCTCACGCCCCCCTGGGAGGGGCCGTTCGTCATCGCCAAAGTTCTGAAGCCCGGAACGTACAAGCTGGCCAACAGTCAAGGCGAGGTCTACGACAACGCTTGGAACATCCAACAGCTACGTCGCTTCTACCCTTAAGATGTTTTCAAGTTGTTCATATACTGAAAGGGAAATGTGCCCTTGGGCCATTTCTAAGTATTTTGGTGATTTAGTGCCCAACACAGGTGCCTAATTATAAAATGGTGGACAAAGTACAAATCAAGGATAAAGGTATGTTTCTCAGACTTAGTACATTGTTTTATGGACTAATGTATTGTGTCTAAGTGCTGGAAACAGAAAAAATCGAGTTGGAGAAGAGATGGCTCGAGCAGCCAAAGTCTGCCCAGTCTGGGTGCACCGGACTGTCCGGTGGTGCACCGGACAGTGTCCGGTGCGCCAGGCTGGCTTGGACAAAGTGGCTGCTCTCGGGACTTCGACGGCGGTGTACGGCTAAAATTCACCGGACTGTCTGGTGTGCACCGGACTGTCCGGTGGGCCGTTCACAGGCGAACTCGTCGCTCTCGGGAATTCATCGTCGACATACGGCTAAAATTCACCGGACTGTCCGGTGTGCACCGGACTGTCCGGTGAGCCAACGGTCGGCCGGGCCAACGGTCGGCCGCGCAATCTGCGCGGGACACGTGGCCGAGCCAACGGCTAGAAGCGGGCACCGGTCTGTCCGGTGTGCACCGGACATGTCCAGTGCGCCAACGGCTCTTTGGCTGCCAACGGTCGACTGTGCCATTTATGGAAGGAAATCGGGCACCGGACAGTGTCTGGTGTGCACCGGACTGTCCGGTGCGCCAGTCGACAGAAGGCAAGATCAGCCTTCCAAGATTGCTCTCAACGGCTCCTAGCTGCCTTGGGGCTATAAAAGGGACCCCTAGGCGCATGGAGGAGAACACCAAGCATCTCCTAAGCATTCCTAAGCACCAAGACATCGATTCCGCGCCTTTGATTCTTTGCGATAGCAATTAGAGCTCTTGTTGAGTAGTGAACTCATTGAGTTGTGTTGTAAGCTCTCGTTGCGACTTGTGTGCGTGGTGTCGCTGTGATTTTTTGTCTTGAGTGCGTTGCTAATCTCTCCCTTGCTCCGTGTTCTTTGTGAATTTCAAGTGTAAGGGCGAGAGGCTCCAACTTTGTGGAGATTCCTCGCAAACGGGATTGAGTAAAGCAAACAAAACACCGTGGTATTCAAGTGGGTCTTTGGACCGCTTGAGAGGGGTTGATTGCAACCCTCGTCCGTTGGGACGCCACAACGTGGAGTAGGCAAGCGTTGGTCTTGGCCGAACCACGGGATAACCACCGTGTCATCTCTGTGATTGATCCTTGTTGGTTATTGTGTTTTGTTGAGGATTCCTCTTTAGCCACTTGGCAATTATTGTGCTAACGATTAACCAAGTTTTGTGGCTTAAGTTTTCAAGTTTCACAGGATCACCTATTCACCCCCCCCTCTAGGTGCTCTCAATTGGTATCGGAGCCGTTCTCTTCACAAAGGGACTAACCGCCCGAAGAGATGGATCCTAAGGGGAAGGGAATCGTGATCAACGACAAAGAGAAGGAATCCTTCGTCAACGAGCCGAAGAATGACAAGCCTACCGACTCCGGCTCGGGCCATAGACGAAAGGAAGGGAAGAAGAAGAAGACAAGGCGCATCAAGGAGATCGTCTACTACGACGACAGCTGAAAGGGAATTAGGCTTAGACCTAGTTCCTAAATAATTTTGGTGGTTGAATTGCCCAACACAAACATTGGACTAACTAGTTTACTCTAGTGCATAAGTTATACAGGTGCAAAAGGTTCACAATCAGCCAATAAAAAGACCAAGTGTTGGATTCAACAAAGGAGCAGCAAGGCAACCGAGGGCTCCTCTGGCCAGAGGCACCGGACTGTCCGGTGTGCACCGGACTGTCCGGTGCGGCCAGAGGACTTCGACTTCAAACTCTTCGCCCTCGGGATTTCTCGGAAGCCGGCGCGCTAAAATTCACCGGACTGTCCGGTGTGCACCGGACGTGTCCGGTGCTCCAAGAAGACGCGGCCTCCGGAACTCGTCAGCCTCGGGTTCGCTCGACAGCCACTCCGCTAAAATTCACCGGACTGTCCGGTGTGCACCGGACTGTCCGGTGTACCAGCGGAGCAACGGCTCTCTGCGGCGCCAACGGCTCCCTGCGGTGCATTAAATGCGCGCGCAGCGCGCGCAGTCATCAGGCACGCCCATGCTGGTGCACCGGACATCAAACAGTACATGTCCGGTGTGCACCGGACACCCAGGAGGGCCCACAAGTCAGAAGCTCCAACGGTCAGAATCCAACGGCACTGGTGACGTGGCAGGGGCACCGGACTGTCCGGTGTGCACCGGACTGTCCGGTGCGCCATCGAACAGAGGAGTTCCAGCAACGGTCACTTTTGGTGGTTGGGGCTATAAATACCCCAACCACCCCACATTCATTGCCATCCAAGTTTTCCAACTCTCAACCACTTACAAGAGCTAGGCATTCAATTCTAGACACATACAAAGAGATCAAATCCTCTCCAATTTCACTCAAACCCTTAGTGACTAGCGAGAGAGATTTGCCGTGTTCTTTTGAGCTCTTGCGCTTGGATTGCTTTCTTTCTTTCTCACTTGTTCTTGAGATCATCACTCAATTGTAACCAAGGCAAGAGGCACCAATTGTGTGGTGGCCCTTGCGGGGAAGCTTTGTTCCCGTTTGATTGAGAAGAAGAGAGAGCTCACTCGATCCGTGGGATCGTTTGAGAGAGGGAAAGGGTTGAAAAAGACCCGGCCTTTGTGGCCTCCTCAACGGGGAGTAGGTTTGCGAGAACCGAACCTCGGTAAAACAAATCCTCGTGTCACACTCTTATTTGCTTGCGATTTGTTTTGCGCCCTCTCTCGCGGACTCGTTTCTTTACTACTAACGCTAACCCGGCTTGTAGTTGTGATTATTTTTGTAAATTTCAGTTTCGCCCTATTCACCCCCCCTCTAGGCGACTATCAATTGGTATCAGAGCCCGGTACTTCATTAGAGCCTAACCGCTCGAAGTGATGTCGGGAGATCCCGCCAAGAAGGAGATGGAGACCGGCGATGACAAGCCCACTACAAGCCAAGGGAGCACCTCATCTTCATCGGAAGAGTCCCGCACCAAGAGAAGGGAGAAGAAGAAGAGATCCTCCAAGCGGAAGGAGAAAAGATCTTCCTCTTCTCACCACAAGGAGAAGAAGAAAAAATCTTCTTCTCACAAGCCGCATCGGAGTGGGGACAAGCACAAAAGGATGAGAAAGGTGGTCTTCTACGAGACCGACACTTCATCGACCTCCACCTCCGGCTCCGACGCGGCGTCCGTCACTTCTAAACGCCAAGAGCGTAAGAAGTATAGTAAGATTCCCCTCCGCTACCCTCGCATTCCTAAACATACACCTTTACTCTCCGTCCCATTAGGCAAACCACCAACTTTTAATGGTGAAGATTATGCTATGTGGAGTAATTTGATGCGATTTCATCTAACCTCTCTCCACAAAAGATTATGGGATGTTGTTGAGTTTGGTGTACAGGTACCATCCGTAGGGGATGAAGACTACGACACGGACGAAGTGGCCCAAATCGAGCACTTCAACTCCCAAGCCACAACCATTCTCCTTGCCTCACTAAGCAAGGAGGAATACAACAAAGTTCAAGGGTTGAAGAACGCCAAGGAGATTTGGGACCTACTCAAGACGGCGCACGAGGGTGATGAACTCACCAAGATCACCAAGCGGGAAACGATCGAGGGGGAGCTCGGTCGCTTCCGTCTTCGCCAAGGGGAAGAGCCACAAGACATGTACAACCGGCTCAAGACCTTGGTGAACCAAGTGCGCAACCTCGAGAGCGCAAAATGGGATGACCACGAGGTGGTTAAGGTTATTCTAAGAGCCCTTATTTTCCTTAACCCTACTCAAGTACAATTAATTCGTGGCAATCCTAGATATACACAAATGACCCCCGAGGAAGTCATCGGGAATTTTGTTAGTTTTGAATGCATGATTAAGGGCTCCAAGAAGATCAACGAGCTTGATGAGCCTTCCACATCCGAGGCGCAACCCGTTGCCTTCAAGGCAACGGAGGAGAAGAAGGAGGAGTCTACACCAAGTAGACAACCAATCGACGCCTCCAAGCTCGACAACGAGGAGATGGCCCTAATCATCAAAAGCTTCCGGCAAATCCTCAAGCAACGGAAGGGAAAGGACTACAAATCCCGTTCCAAGAAGGTTTGCTACAAGTGTGGTAAGCCCGATCACTTTATTGCTAAATGTCCATTATCAAGTGATAGTGACAGGGGTGACGACAAGAAGGGCAAGAGGAAGGAAAAGAAGAAGTACTACAAGAAGAAGGGCGGCGATGCCCATGTTTGTCGGGAGTGGGACTCCGACGAAAGCTCTAGCGACTCCTCCGACGACGAGGACGCCGCCAACATCGCCGTCACCAAGGGCCTCCTCTTCCCTAACGTCGGCCACAAGTGCCTCATGGCCAAGGACGGCAAAAAGAAGGTAAAATCAAAATCCTCCACTAAATATGAAACATCTAGTGATGAGGATGATGATAAAAATGAAGAGGATAATTTGCGTATTCTTTTTGCCAACCTTAACATGGAACAAAAAGAAAAATTAAATGAATTGATTAGTGCCATCCATGAAAAGGATGATCTCTTGGACTCCCAAGAGGACTTCCTAATCAAGGAAAACAAAAAACATGTTAAGGTTAAAAATGCTTATGCTCTAGAAAGAGAAAAATGTGAAAGATTGTCTAGTGAGCTAAGTATTTGTCATGAGACTTTAGACAACCTTAGAAATGAAAATGCCAATTTAATTGCTAAGGTTGATTCTCATGTTTGCATTGATCCTAGAAATGATAATGTTGATTTGCTTGCTAGGATTGATAAATTGAATGCTTCCATCACTAGCCTTAGAAATGAGAATGAGAAATTAATTGCTAAGGCTAAGGATTTTGATGTTTGCAATGCTACTATTTTCGACCTTAGAGCTAAAAATGATTTGTTGCATGCTAAGGTTGTTGAACTAAAATCTTGCAAACCCTCTACATCTAATGTTGAGCATGTTTCCATTTGTACTAGATGTAGAAATATTAATGTTGATGCTATCCATGATCACCTAGCTTTAATTAAGAAACAAAATGATCACATAGCACAACTTAATGCTAAGATTAGAGAGCATGACTTAGAAAATGAAAAATTTAAACTTGCTAGAAGCATGCTCTATAATGGGAGACGCCCGGGCATTAAGGACGGCATTGGCTTCCAAAGGGGAGACAATGTCAAAATTAATGCTCCTCCTAAGAACTTGTCTAACTTTGTTAAGGGCAAGGCTCCCATGCCTCAGGATAACGAGGGTTACATTTTGTACCCTGCCGGGTATCCTGAGAGTAAAATTAAGAAAATTCATTCTAGGAAGTCTCACTCTGGCCCTAATTATGCTTTTATGTATAAGGGTGAGACATCTAGATCTAGGCAACCAACCCATGCCAAGTTGCCTAGAAAGAAAATTACTAATGCATCAAATAATCATGCCATTTCATTTAAAACTTTTGATGCATCTTATGTTTTGACTAGCAAATCCGGCAAGGTAGTTGCCAAAATTGTTGGGGGCAAACACAAGGGCTCCAAGACTTGTGTTTGGGTACCCAAAGTTCTTGTATCTAATGCCAAAGGACCCAAAACCGTTTGGGTACCTAAAACAAAGAACTAAACTTGTTTTGTAGGTTTATGCATCCGGGGGCACAAGTTGGATACTCGACAGCGGGTGCACAAACCACATGACCGGGGAGAAAAGGATGTTCTCCTCATATGAGAAAAACCAAGATCCCCAACGAGCTATCACATTCGGGGATGGAAATCAAGGTTTGGTCAAAGGTTTGGGTAAAATTGCTATATCTCCTGACCATTCTATTTCCAATGTTTTTCTTGTAGATTCATTAGATTACAATTTGCTTTCCGTATCCCAATTATGTCAAATGGGCTACAACTGTCTTTTTACTGATACTGGTGTAACTGTCTTTAGAAGGAGTGATGATTCAATAGCATTTAAGGGTGTGTTAGAGGGTCAGCTATACTTAGTAGATTTTGAAAGGGCTGAACTCGACACATGCTTAATTGCTAAGACTAACTTGGGTTGGCTCTGGCACCGTCGACTAGCCCATGTTGGAATGAAGAATCTTCACAAACTTCTAAAGGGAGAACACATTTTGGGACTAACCGATGTTCATTTTGAGAAAGACAGGATTTGTAGCGCTTGCCAAGCCGGGAAGCAAGTTGGTGTCCATCATCCACACAAAAATATCATGACTACCGACAGGCCACTGGAGCTCCTACATATGGATCTATTCGGCCCGATCGCTTACATAAGCATCGGCGGTAGTAAGTATTGTCTTGTAATTGTGGATGATTATTCTCGCTTCACTTGGGTATTCTTTTTGCAGGAAAAATCACAAACCCAAGAGACCTTAAAGGGATTCTTGAGACGGGCTCAAAATGAGTTCGGCTTAAGGATCAAGAAAATTAGAAGCGACAATGGAACGGAGTTCAAGAACGCTCAAATTGAAGGTTTTCTTGAGGAGGAGGGCATCAAGCATGAGTTCTCTTCTCCCTACACTCCACAACAAAATGGTGTAGTGGAGAGGAAGAATCGAACTCTATTGGACATGGCAAGAACCTTGCTTGATGAGTACAGGACACCGGATCGGTTTTGGGCCGAGGCGGTCAACACCGCCTGCTACGCCATCAACCGGTTATATCTTCATCGAATCCTCAAGAAGACATCCTATGAACTCCTAACCGGTAAAAAGCCCAATATTTCATACTTTAGAGTTTTTGGTAGCAAATGTTTTATACTTGTTAAAAGAGGTAGAAAATCTAAATTTGCTCCTAAAACTGTAGAAGGCTTTTTACTAGGATATGACTCAAACACAAGGGCATATAGAGTCTTTAACAAGTCCTCAGGACTTGTTGAAGTTTCTTGTGACGTTGTGTTTGATGAGACTAACGGCTCTCAAGTAGAGCAAGTTGATCTTGATGATGTAGGTGAAGAACAGGCTCCATGCATAGCGCTAAGGAACATGTCCATCGGGGATGTGTGTCCTAAGGAATCCGAAGAGCCTCCAAATGCACAAGATCAACCATCCTCCTCCATGCAAGCATCTCCACCAACTCAAGCTGAGGATGAGGCTCAAGATGTTGAACAAGAAAATCAAGAAGATGAGCCACCTCAAAATGACGGCAACGATCAAGGGGGAGATTCAAATGATGAAGACAAGGAGGATGAACAACCAAGGCCGCCACACCCAAGAGTCCACCAAGCAATACAACGAGATCACCCCGTCGACACTATCCTTGGCGATATTCATAAGGGGGTAACTACTCGATCTCGTGTTGCTCATTTTTGTGAACATTACTCGTTTGTT
The DNA here is from genome assembly GCA_029449295.1 of Zea luxurians. Taxonomy (NCBI): domain Eukaryota; kingdom Viridiplantae; phylum Streptophyta; class Magnoliopsida; order Poales; family Poaceae; genus Zea; species Zea luxurians. Next base: position 1,374,660 of record JAOPSE010000173.1, on the reverse strand, counting down.
TCCTCTATTGAGCCAACCAGGGTAGAGGAAGCACTACAAGATTCGGATTGGGTGATGGCGATGCAAGAGGAGCTCAACAATTTCACGAGGAACGAGGTATGGCACTTAGTTCCACGTCCTAATCAAAATGTTGTAGGAACCAAGTGGGTCTTCCGCAACAAGCAAGACGAGCATGGTGTGGTGACTAGGAACAAAGCTCGACTCGTGGCCAAGGGGTATTCACAAGTCGAAGGTTTGGATTTTGGTGAAACCTATGCACCCGTAGCTAGGCTTGAGTCAATTCGTATATTATTAGCCTATGCTACTTACCATGGCTTCAAGCTTTATCAAATGGACGTGAAGAGTGCCTTCCTCAATGGACCAATCAAGGAGGAGGTCTATGTTGAGCAACCTCCCGGCTTTGAAGACAGTGAGTACCCTAATCATGTTTATAGGCTCTCTAAGGCGCTTTATGGGCTCAAGCAAGCCCCAAGAGCATGGTATGAATGCCTTAGAGATTTCCTTATTGCAAATGGCTTCAAAGTCGGCAAAGCCGATCCTACCTTATTCACTAAAACTCTTGACAATGATTTGTTTGTATGCCAAATTTATGTTGATGATATCATATTTGGGTCTACTAACAAATCTACATGTGAAGAATTTAGTAGGATCATGACACAAAAATTTGAGATGTCGATGATGGGGGAGTTGAAGTATTTTCTAGGATTCCAAGTCAAGCAACTCCAAGAAGGCACCTTCATCAGCCAAACCAAGTATACTCAAGATATTCTAAGCAAGTTTGGAATGAAGGATGCCAAGCCCATCAAGACACCCATGGGAACTAATGGGCATCTCGACCTCGACACGGGAGGTAAGTCCGTGGATCAAAAGGTATACCGGTCGATGATTGGATCATTGCTTTATTTATGTGCATCTCGACCGGACATTATGCTTTCCGTTTGCATGTGTGCAAGATTCCAAGCCGACCCTAAGGAATCACACCTTACGGCCGTAAAACGAATCTTGAGATATTTAGCTTTTACTCCTAAGTTTGGGCTTTGGTACCCTCGGGGATCCACCTTTGATTTGATTGGATATTCGGATGCCGATTGGGCGGGGTGTAGGATTAATAGAAAGAGCACATCGGGGACTTGCCAGTTCTTGGGAAGATCCTTGGTGTCATGGGCTTCAAAGAAGCAAAATTCGGTCGCTCTTTCTACCGCCGAAGCCGAGTATATTGCCGCAGGTCATTGTTGCGCGCAATTGCTTTGGATGAGGCAAACCCTGCGGGACTACGGTTACAAATTAACCAAAGTCCCTTTGCTATGTGACAATGAGAGTGCAATCAAAATGGCCGACAACCCCGTCGAGCATAGCCGCACTAAGCACATAGCCATTCGGTATCATTTTCTTCGGGATCACCAACAAAAGGGGGATATCGAGATTTCTTATATTAATACTAAAGATCAATTAGCCGATATCTTTACCAAACCACTTGATGAACAATCTTTTACCCGACTTAGGCATGAGCTTAATATTCTTGATTCTAGGAATTTCTTTTGCTAGTCTTGCACGCATAGCACATGAATATACCTTTGATCATGTCTCTTTTATATATGCTATGACTAATGTGTTTTCAAGTGTATTTCAACCAAGTCATAGGTGTATTGAAAGGGAATTGGAGTCTTCGGCGAAGACAAAGGCTTCCACTCCGTTCTACTACTCATCCTTCGCCGTCGCTCCACATCACCTCTCCAACTTTGGTATAACTTTCACTCATTTCTTTTATGACCAAAGGGGGAGAATGTACTTCATTGGGCTCTAATGATTCCGTTTTTTTGGCGATTCATGCCAAAGGGGGAGAAAATATGAGCCCAAAGCAAAAGGACCGCACCACCACCTAATTTCATACATTTGATAATTTTATATTGGTAAATTTCAAAATTGGTATCTCTTTGTGTTCTAAGAAGGGAGTAACGAGTATTTTCAAAATTAATGTCTTAAAACCCTCTTGATCACTAAGAGGAGACCTTATTTGAGGGGGAGTTTTGCTTAGTCAAAGGAAAAGCATTGGAAATAGGGGGAGAAAATTCCATATCTTGAAAATGCTTTGCGAAATCTTTTTCATTTACCTTTGACTATCTTGCAAAAGTACTTTGAAAAGAATTTACAAAAGAATTTGCAAAAACAAAACTCGTGGTGCAAATATGGTCCAATATGTCAAAAACAAAGAAACCATCCATGCGCATCATATAAGTTTATATTGGCTCAATTCCAAGCAACCTTTGCACTTACATTATGTAAACTAGTTCAATTATGCACTTCTATATTTGCTTTGGTTTGTGTTGGCATCAATCACCAAAAAGGGGGAGATTGAAAGGGAATTAGGCTTAGACCTAGTTCCTAAATAATTTTGGTGGTTGAATTGCCCAACACAAACATTGGACTAACTAGTTTACTCTAGTGCATAAGTTATACAGGTGCAAAAGGTTCACAATCAGCCAATAAAAAGACCAAGTGTTGGATTCAACAAAGGAGCAGCAAGGCAACCGAGGGCTCCTCTGGCCAGAGGCACCGGACTGTCCGGTGTGCACCGGACTGTCCGGTGCGGCCAGAGGACTTCGACTTCAAACTCTTCGCCCTCGGGATTTCTCGGAAGCCGGCGCGCTAAAATTCACCGGACTGTCCGGTGTGCACCGGACGTGTCCGGTGCTCCAAGAAGACGCGGCCTCCGGAACTCGTCAGCCTCGGGTTCGCTCGACAGCCACTCCGCTAAAATTCACCGGACTGTCCGGTGTGCACCGGACTGTCCGGTGTACCAGCGGAGCAACGGCTCTCTGCGGCGCCAACGGCTCCCTGCGGTGCATTAAATGCGCGCGCAGCGCGCGCAGTCGTCAGGCACGCCCATGCCGGTGCACCGGACATCAAACAGTACATGTTCGGTGTGCACCGGACACCCAGGAGGGCCCACAAGTCAGAAGCTCCAACGGTCAGAATCCAACGGCACTGGTGACGTGGCAGGGGCACCGGACTGTCCGGTGTGCACCGGACTGTCCGGTGCGCCATCGAACAGAGGAGTTCCAGCAACGGTCACTTTTGGTGGTTGGGGCTATAAATACCCCAACCACCCCACATTCATTGCCATCCAAGTTTTCCAACTCTCAACCACTTACAAGAGCTAGGCATTCAATTCTAGACACATACAAAGAGATCAAATCCTCTCCAATTTCACTCAAACCCTTAGTGACTAGCGAGAGAGATTTGCCGTGTTCTTTTGAGCTCTTGCGCTTGGATTGCTTTCTTTCTTTCTCACTTGTTCTTGAGATCATCACTCAATTGTAACCAAGGCAAGAGGCACCAATTGTGTGGTGGCCCTTGCGGGGAAGCTTTGTTCCCGTTTGATTGAGAAGAAGAGAGAGCTCACTCGATCCGTGGGATCGTTTGAGAGAGGGAAAGGGTTGAAAAAGACCCGGCCTTTGTGGCCTCCTCAACGGGGAGTAGGTTTGCGAGAACCGAACCTCGGTAAAACAAATCCTCGTGTCACACTCTTATTTGCTTGCGATTTGTTTTGCGCCCTCTCTCGCGGACTCGTTTCTTTACTACTAACGCTAACCCGGCTTGTAGTTGTGATTATTTTTGTAAATTTCAGTTTCGCCCTATTCACCCCCCCTCTAGGCGACTATCAACAGCGATGAGTCTACCTCTTCCCAAAAGGACGACGACCACAACGACTATAAGAGAAGGAAACCGGTTAATTCAAACTTTTCTTTTGACTACTCTCGTATTCTGCAAAGTTCAAATTCACATTTGCTCTCCATTCCTCTCGGCAAGCCTCCACACTTTGATGGGGAGGACTACGGATTTTGGAGCCACAAAATGCGTAGTCACTATTCTCCCTCCATCCTAGTATATGGGAGATTGTAGAGAGTGGAATGAACTTTGATAGTTCGGATAGTCCCATGTTCATTAATGAACAAATTCATAAGAATGCACAAGCTACTACTGTTCTTCTAGCTTCATTGTGCAGGGATGAATACCACAAAGTGAGCGACTTGGATAACGCCAAGCAGATATGGGACACCCTCAAGATTTCTCATGAGGGGAACGACGTCACCTTGCTCACCAAGATGGAGTTGGTGGAGGGCGAGCTTGGATGGTTCGCGATGATAAGGGGCGAGGAGCCGACACAAACATACAACCGGCTCAAGACCCTTATCAACAAAATAAGGAGCTACGGAAGCACGCGATGGACGGACCACGACGTCGTCCGACTGATGCTAAGGTCCTTTACCGTTCTTGATCCTCATTTGGTAAATAATATTCGTGAGAATCCCAGGTACACCAAAATGTCGCCCGAAGAAGTCCTTGGAAAATTCGTTAGCGGGCGGATGATGATCAAGGAGGCGAGGTACGTGGACGACGCCTTGAATGGTCCGATCAACGAGCCGCAACCCCTTGCTCTCAAGGCAACAAGAAGCAAGGAGGCGCTACCTAGTAAGGTGGCACAAATTGAGGCTGTCGGACTTAATGATGAAGAGATGGCCCTCATCATCAAAAGATTCAAGACGACGCTTAAGGGTCGCAAGGGACAGCCAAGCAAGACCAAAGCTAAGGGGAAGCGCTCATGCTTCAAATGCGGTAAGCTTGGTCATTTTATTGCTAACTGTCCCGACAATGATAGTGATCAGGATCAAGGGAACAAGAGGGAGAAAAAGAAGAACTATAAGAAGGCAAAGGGCGAGGCACATCTTGGCAAGGAGTGGGATTCGGATTGCTCCTCGTCCGACTCCGACAATGAAGGACTCACCGCCACTGCCTTCAACAAGTCATCCCTCTTCCCCAACGAGCGTCACACATGCCTCAAGGCAAGGGAGAAGAAGGTATGTACTCGAGACTCTACTTATGCTTCTTCAAGTGAAGACGAATCTAGTGATGAGGAAATAGATTACTCTAGTTTGTTCAAGGGATTGGATAGAAATAAAATTGATAAAATCAATGAATTGATTGATGCCTTGAATGAAAAGGATAGGCTTTTAGAAAAGCAAGAGGATTTGTTGTATGATGAACATGACAAATTTGTAGAGGCACAAAAATCCTATGCTTTAGAAGTTAAAAGAAATGAAATGCTTTCTTATGAACTATCTACGTGTCATGAAACCATTTCTACTTTACAAAGTGTTAACAATGATTTAAATGCTAAATTAGAAGTAGCAAATAAATCTAATTCTTGTGTAGAACATGTTATGATTTGCACTAGGTGTAAGGATTTTGATATTGATGCCTGTAATGGACACCTAGTTTCAATTTCGATATTAAATGATGAAGTAGCTAGTCTTTATGCCCAACTTAAGACTAGCAAAAGTGATTTCGATAAGCTAAAATTTGCAAGGGATGCCTACACGATTGGTAGACACCCCTCAATTAAGGATGGACTTGGCTTCAAGAGGGAAGCCAAGGACTTAACAAGCCATAAGGCTCCCATCTCCGCCAAGGAGAAAGGGAAGGCCCCTATGGCAAGTAGTACTAAAAAGAACCATGCTTTTATGTACAATAATAGAAGACAGTCTCATAGGAGTTGTAATGCTTTTGATTCACATGCCTATGATTCTTATGCTATGTATGCTTCTAGTTCTTCCTATATGCACTGTAGAGATATGCCTAGGAAAAATATTCATCATGTGCCTAGAAAGAATTTTGCTCATGCTCCTAGGAAAGTTATGAATGGTCCCTCTACAATTTATCATGCTTTGAATGCTTCCTTTGCTATTTGTAGAAAGGATAGGAAGATAGTTGCTAGGAAGTTAGGGGCAAAATGCAAGGGCGATAAAACTTGCATTTGGGTCCCTAAGGAAATTGTGACTAACCTTGTAGGACCCAACAAGAGTTGGGTACCTAAGACCCAAGCCTAAATTTGCCTTGCAGGTTTATGCATCCGGGGGTTCAAGCTGGATTATCGACAGCGGATGCACAAACCATATGACGGGGGAGAAGAAGATGTTCACCTCCTACGTCAAGAATAAGGATTCCCAAGATTCAATCATATTCGATGATGGGAACCAAGGCAAGGTGAAAGGTTTAGGCAAGATTGCAATATCAAATGAGCATTCTATCTCTAATGTGTTTTTAGTGGAGAATCTTGGATATAATTTACTATCTGTTAGTCAATTATGTAATATGGGATATAACTGTTTATTTACAAATGTAGATGTGTCTGTCTTTAGAAGATGTGATGGTTCACTAGCTTTTAAGGGTGTACTAGACGACAAACTTTACTTAGTTGATTTTGCAAAAGAAGAGGTCGGTCTAGATGCATGCTTAATGGCTAAGACTTGCATGGGCTGGTTGTGGCATCGCCGCTTAGCACATGTGGGGATGAAGAACCTCCACAAGCTTCTAAAGGGAGAACACGTGATAGGTCTAACCAATGTTCATTTCGAAAAAGATAGACCTTGTGCAGCTTGTCAAGCAGGTAAACAAGTGGGAGGAGCACATCACAGCAAGAATGTGATGACCACGTCAAGACCTCTGGAGCTGCTACATATGGACCTCTTCGGACCCGTCGCCTATCTGAGCATAGGAGGAAGTAAGTATGGTCTAGTTATTGTTGATGACTTTTCCCGCTTCACTTGGGTGTTCTTTTTGCAGGATAAGTCTGAAACCCAAGGGACCCTCAAGCGCTTCCTAAGGAGAGCTCAAAATGAGTTTGAGATCAAGGTGAAGAAGATAAGGAGCGACAACGGGTCCGAATTCAAGAATCTTCAAGTGGAGGAGTTCCTTGAGGAGGAGGGGATCAAGCACGAGTTCTCCGCTCCCTACACACCTCAGCAAAATGGTGTGGTAGAGAGGAAGAACAGGACGCTCATAGATATGGCGAGGACTATGCTTGGAGAGTTCAAGACCCCCGAGTGCTTTTGGTCGGAAGCCGTGAACACGGCTTGCCACGCCATCAACAGGGTCTACCTTCACCGCCTCCTCAAGAAGACTTCATATGAGCTGCTAACTGGTAACAAACCCAATGTATCGTACTTTCGTGTATTTGGAAGTAAATGCTACATTCTAGTGAAGAAGGGTAGGAATTCCAAATTTGCTCCCAAAGCCGTAGAAGGGTTTTTATTAGGTTATGATTCAAATACAAAGGCGTATAGGGTCTTCAACAAATCATCAGGTTTGGTTGAAGTCTCTAGCGATGTTGTATTTGATGAGACTAATGGCTCTCCAAGAGAGCAAGTTGTTGATCTTGATGATGTAGATGAAGAAGACGTTCCAACGGCCGCGATACGCACCATGGCGATTGGAGATGTATGGCCTCAGGAACATTTGGAGCAAGATCAACCGTCTTCCTCAACTATGGTGCATCCCCCAACCCAAGATGACGAACAGGTACCTCAAGTGGAGGCGCATGATCAAGGGGGAGCACATTATGTTCAAGTTGAAGAGGAAGAAGCACCTCAGGCACCTCCAACCCAAGTTCGAGCGACGATTCAAAGGGATCATCCCGTCGACCAGATATTGGGTGATATTAGCAAGGGAGTAACTACTCGTTCAAGATTAGTAAATTTTTGTGAGCATTACTCTTTTGTCTCTTCTATTGAGCCTTTCAGGGTAGAAGAGGCCTTGCTAGATCCGGACTGGGTGTTGGCCATGCAGGAGGAACTCAACAATTTCAAGCGCAATGAAGTTTGGACACTGGTGCCTCGCCCCAAGCAAAATGTTGTGGGAACCAAGTGGGTGTTCCGCAACAAACAGGACGAGCATGGGGTGGTGACAAGGAACAAGGCTCGGCTTGTGGCAAAAGGTTATGCCCAAGTCGCAGGTTTGGACTTTGAGGAGACATTCGCTCCTGTGGCTAGGCTAGAATCAATTCGTATCTTGCTAGCATATGCCGCTCACCATTCTTTCAGGTTGTACCAAATGGATGTGAAGAGCGCTTTCCTCAACGGGCCGATCAAAGAGGAGGTGTACGTGGAGCAACCCCCTGGCTTCGAGGATGAACGGTACCCCGACCACGTGTGTAAGCTCTCTAAGGCGCTCTATGGACTTAAGCAAGCCCCAAGAGCATGGTATGAATGCCTTAGAGACTTTTTAATTGCTAATGCTTTCAAGGTCGGGAAAGCCGATCCAACTCTTTTTACTAAGACTTGCGATGGTGATCTTTTTGTATGCCAAATTTATGTCGATGACATAATATTTGGTTCTACTAATCAAAAGTCTTGTGAAGAGTTTAGCAGGGTGATGACGCAGAAATTTGAGATGTCGATGATGGGCGAGTTGAACTACTTCCTTGGGTTCCAAGTGAAGCAACTCAAGGACGGCACCTTTATCTCCCAAACGAAGTACACACAAGATTTACTAAAGAGGTTTGGGATGAAGGACGCCAAGCCCGCAAAGACGCCGATGGGAACCGACGGACACACCGACCTCAACAAAGGTGGTAAGTCCGTTGATCAAAAAGCATACCGGTCCATGATAGGTTCTTTGCTTTATTTATGTGCTAGTAGACCGGATATTATGCTTAGCGTATGCATGTGTGCTAGATTTCAATCCGATCCTAAGGAGTGTCACTTAGTGACTGTGAAGCGAATTCTTAGATATTTAGTCGCTACGCCTTGCTTCGGGATCTGGTATCCAAAGGGGTCTAACTTTGACTTGATTGGGTACTCGGATTCCGACTATGCTGGATGTAAGGTCGATAGGAAGAGTACATCAGGGACGTGCCAATTCTTAGGAAGGTCCCTGGTGTCATGGAACTCTAAGAAACAAACCTCTGTTGCCCTATCCACCGCTGAGGCCGAGTACGTTGCCGCAGGACAGTGTTGCGCGCAACTACTTTGGATGAGGCAAACCCTCCGGGACTTTGGCTACAATCTGAGCAAAGTCCCACTCCTATGTGACAATGAGAGTGCTATCCGAATAGCGGAAAATCCTGTTGAGCACAGCCGCACAAAGCACATTGACATCCGGCATCACTTTTTGAGAGACCACCAGCAAAAGGGAGATATCGAAGTGTTTCATGTTAGCACCGAGAACCAGCTAGCCGATATCTTTACCAAGCCTCTAGATGAAAAGACCTTTTGCAGGCTGCGTAGTGAGCTCAATATCTTAGATTCGCGGAACTTGGATTGAATTGTAGCATACATGTGTTTATGCCTTTGATCATGTTCATTCTGCATTTTGTTGCTTATTGTGGTGCTCAAGTTGTACAAACACTCCCTGGACCTCACAAGTCTTGTTTGCAAGTGATGCACATATTTAGGGGGAGCTGTGCTACAACTTGACCCTTTGAGACTAACCATGTACTTGAGTTTGGTTGTTTTAGTCTCCAAGGAGAATTGAAAGGGAAAAGGTGGACTTGGACCATGCAAGACTTCCACTGCTCTCCGATGAAAAGAGTAACTTTTCCAAGTTCATCTTTATACTCTTATTGCCTTTGTGTTCTTATTTAAAGATTTTGGTGAGGCAATGGGGTTAAAGGGCCAAGATTGATCCCATTTTGGTGCTTGATGCCAAAGGGGGAGAAAATAAAGGCCAAAGCAATAGATGGATCAGCTACCACTTGAGAAATTTTGAAAATAGTAGATTAGAGCTTTTGGTTTGACAAGTTTGACAAAACTTTTTTATTGTCTCTTATGTCAAAAGTTGGCCTCTTGTGGGGAGAAGTGTTGATTATGGGAAAAGGGGGAGTTTTTGAAATCCTTGATCAAATTTCTTTGGAAAACCTCTCTTTATGTCTCTACAAGTGGATTTGACTTAGAGATAGGAATTTGAGTTTGATTTGCAAAAACAAACCAAGTGGTGGCATAGAGTGATCCATATATGTCAAATTTGAATCAAAACAATTTTGAGTTCTTAGTTGAATTGATTTTGTACTTGTTCTACTTGCTTTATGTTGTGTTGGCATAAATCACCAAAAAGGGGGAGATTGAAAGGGAAATGTGCCCTTGGGCCATTTCTAAGTATTTTGGTGATTTAGTGCCCAACACAGGTGCCTAATTATAAAATGGTGGACAAAGTACAAATCAAGGATAAAGGTATGTTTCTCAGACTTAGTACATTGTTTTATGGACTAATGTATTGTGTCTAAGTGCTAGAAACAGAAAAAATCGAGTTGGAGAAGAGATGGCTCGAGCAGCCAAAGTCTGCCCAGTCTGGGTGCACCGGACTGTCCGGTTGTGCACCGGACAGTGTCTGGTGCGCCAGGCTGGCTTGGACAAAGTGGCTGCTCTCGGGACTTCGACGGCGGTGTACGGCTAAAATTCACCGGACTGTCCGGTGTGCACCGGACTGTCCGGTGGGCCGTTCACAGGCGAACTCGTCGCTCTCGGGAATTCATCGTCGACGTACGGCTAAAATTCACCGGACTGTCCGGTGAGCCAACGGTCGGCCGCGCAATCTGCGCGGGACACGTGGCCGAGCCAACGGCTAGAAGCGGGCACCGGTCTGTCCGGTGTGCACCGGACATGTCCGGTGCGCCAACGGCTCTTTGGCTGCCAACGGTCGACTGTGCCATTTATGGAAGGAAATCGGGCACCGGACAGTGTCCGGTGTGCACCGGACTGTCCGGTGCGCCAGTCGACAGAAGGCAAGATCAGCCTTCCAAGATTGCTCTCAACGGCTCCTAGCTGCCTTGGGGCTATAAAAGGGACCCCTAGGCGCATGGAGGAGAACACCAAGCATCTCCTAACCATTCCTAAGCACCAAGACATCGATTCCGCGCCTTTGATTCTTTGCGATAGCAATTAGAGCTCTTGTTGAGTAGTGAACTCATTGAGTTGTGTTGTAAGCTCTCGTTGCGACTTGTGTGCGTGGTGCCGCTGTGCTTTCTTGTCTTGAGTGCGTTGCTAATCTCTCCCTTGCTCCGTGTTCTTTGTGAATTTCAAGTGTAAGGGCGAGAGGCTCCAACTTTGTGGAGATTCCTCGCAAACGGGATTGAGTAAAGCAAACAAAACACCGTGGTATTCAAGTGGGTCTTTGGACCGCTTGAGAGGGGTTGATTGCAACCCTCGTCCGTTGGGATGCCACAACGTGGAGTAGGCAAGCGTTGGTCTTGGCCGAACCACGGGATAACCACCGTGTCATCTCTGTGATTGATCCTTGTTGGTTATTGTGTTTTGTTGAGGATTCCTCTTTAGCCACTTGGCAATTATTGTGCTAACGATTAACCAAGTTTTGTGGCTTAAGTTTTCAAGTTTCACAGGATCACCTATTCACCCCCCCTCTAGGTGCTCTCATATACCTCGCGCCCAGCAAAAGTTTAGTCGTCAAGGAAGGGTCGGCCTCGCCTCGGCAAAGCCCGACCCTCCCTCAGGGGCTAAAAGGGGGGAAACCCCCTCTGCGTCGAAATTTTCCTCGAAAAAAGATTTTTTCTGCCAGAAGGTCTTTCGGGCTGTTTGACTACTTCGAAAGTGGATCCTGAAAACGATGGAGTACACGTAAGCAGCCAAGGCTGACCGAGCCGAGGGACTCCTACGCCTCCGGGATACGGATACCTCACTCATCACCTTCTGCGATAAGTAACTCACGTTCGGATAAGTGATCCCGTCGACCGAACAAGTCTACACGTTCGGAAGCTCTTCTGCCGAAGCGATCCTTCAAGCCTTCTCGACTGCGTCGGTGACAGAGCCCCATGGACGGGTAAGAGTGCGCGTAAGCAGCCAAGGCCGACCGAGCCGAGGGACTCCTACGCCTCCGGGATACGGATACCTCACTCGTCACCTTCCGCGAGAAGCAACTCTCGCTCGCACAAACATTTCTGTTACCAACAAAAAGGTCCAGATACTCGAAACAAGAGGAAAGGAGACGCGGCTTTACAACACGGCGAGGGTGCGTTTTGGCCTCAGCGGCCACAGGGAACACACGCTACAAGACAATCTGATCCTGCAGGCTCGGGTCTTAACGCTGGAAGGGAGCAGCAGCACCCTCGGCATCGACAACACCTTCGGCGAGGTCCGACCTAGCCTCGGACGGCGACGCGGTCCGAAGATCTCCACTCTGAAGGACGACGTCATCGCCACGCCCGGGCCATCGCTACCAGGGTCTTCTCGGGAATCCGGCTCGAGCAGGCGGCTCGGCCGGTCACCCCGGGGCCTCGGCCAGCTGCCCTCCAAGGACGTCAGCCCGACCCGAGGCCTCGGCTGGTCAAGTCCGGCGTTGGTCCCGCTAACGGACGACCCGGCCAGGCTCAGGCCAACAAGGTTTCCTTTTCGAGCCAACTCTGCCCCTGTTCACGCTGATACCGCTACCCCTGGCCTCGGCTCATCGAAGAGCAGCCGAGGGGTTCTTTTAACTAAGCTAGAGAAGCCTCGGACAACAAGGCCGACCGAGCCGAGGGACTCCTATGCCTCCGGGATACGGATACCTCACTCGTCACCTTTACACGAGGCGACTCATGCTTGGTGAAGCGGTTCAGACAACCAACAGGCGAGTCTTAGTGCTCGAAAATGAGGAAAAAACACGGCTCTGTGCCAAAATCACATACATGTTCAGGCCCCGACAGCCACAATGAACAAAAACACTGGCATTCAAAGTGCCATTACAAATGGAACTCTGGTTCCGTCCCCGCGGGTATGAACAACCTCGAGCCTGCGGGGCGACGAACACCGGGGGACCCGCCAGCGACCTCTGCAGCGGCAGCCATGGTCCTAGGACGGACGCGGCCGCCGGAGGGCTCTCGTTCGCGTTCCCGCTCAAGGGACGCGAACCAGCTATTAAAGCCAAAGAGCGGGCCGCTCCCAAGCGCACCGGCAGGTCCTCGCTGCCGTCCTCGCCGCGAATGCAAGGAAGAGGGCAGAATGTTGCATCCTAGCTGGGCAGCAACAGTTCTCCTTCCCTAGCATGGCTGGAGGACGTCTCCTCTGCAGAACTGGAGGGTGTTTGCCACCACCAGAAGCTGGAAGAAGAGGTGGCCCGCCGGCCCGCGCGGGAGGTAGAGCCCCGGCTCGCCTCGCTCCCTGCCCCAGCGAGGATGACAAACACCCTCGAGGCTGAGGGCAGGACCAAGATCATAGCCCGGCTTGCCTCTCCCCATCCAGGGGCTGGAGGTCACCGTCTTGGGTGATCACCAGTGGAGGGGTGCAACCGGGCTGTGTGATGAAAATCCTTGAAGCCGAACGATGGCTGAAAGGTACCAACTCCCGTGGAGTTGTGTTTCCTCCAACGACGAGGCGGAAAGACGGCGGATATCCTCCATCCAGGGGCTTGGAAGGCGGAAAGACGCGATGCATAAGGGAGCGCGAAGACATGGTCGCCTTCCAAGGGGGTCACCCTCCTTTTAAAAGGCGGCTCTCCCTACTTGCGTCCCCAGCCGTCATGGGCTGAGTCTTCTCCAACACACTCCAAGGTCCTCCCCTACGGCGCGGGGGCTGGGTCCCACACGTCATGCAAGCCGACTCAGAGCAGAAGAAGCCAAACCGCCGCGCGCGGTGCGTACAACCGCCCGGCGATTACAAGCGACCCTCCACTTTTGCCCAGACCAGCGGGCGAAAGGGTGGGCAGCCATGCAGGCGGCATGCAACCGCGCCAAGTGGGCGCACTTCTCCGATTCCCAACACGCCCGGCATGGAGGCCCAGGCCCACGCGTCATGCAACCGGCGCGCCGAATGCTTCGTTGCTTGCAACTGCACCGCCACTTGCGCCACCACCGCGCCTCCTCGACTGCGGAACCAATGCCGCGACTCGAGGCGGCCCAGTGCATGACCCAGCGGCGCCAGCCTGGCGCGACGGTCAATGCGGCCAAGAATGGGCCGACAGTAATGGCGGTGGCAGGCGGGCAGGAGCAGCGGCCACGTCGTCAGCCAAGCTCACGTCCCGTCCGGGAGCAGCGAGAGAACCCTCTCTCACGGCGTGAAGACAACGCGCCCGTGATCCGTTCCTCGAACGGCTCGCGCACGCACAACGGCCGCCCCGCCAACCACTCGCCCCGTCGCATTAACTCCGCGGCGGGACAGGCGACGCCTCTAGCAGGAGAAGCGGGCGACGCTTCGCCTTCGCCATAATGACCACGTCAAAAAAGGTACGCCGCGTCGTTCGATTTCGTATCCTTTTCCTTTTTTCCTCTTTCTCTCTCTTGCAACAGGGACCGGGAAAGGGGGATACCCCGAAAAGGATCCTTCCCCGTGAAGGAACCAGGCTCCGAGCCTCCCTACTGATTAGAGGTTCGAAGGCTGGCCCCCCGGAAGGGTTCGACAGCCGCCTCAGATCGCGTGGGCCCTACACCCACTACTGGTCAGAGGTTCGAAGGCCGGCCCCTCGAAAGGGTTCCACGGCCGCCTCAGGCTACTCGGGCTCCGCGCCCATTACTGATCAGGGGTTAGAAGGCTGGCCCCCAAAGGGTTCACAGCCGCCTCAGACGCCGAGCGAGGGATGACCATGGGTACGTTCGATACATAACTAAGGCTCGGGCTGCGCTCCCAAGGTACCCTAGGACATTTCCGAGACCAGCGGGAACGATCTTGTAACGGAATCCCATCAGAGGGAGGCATCGAGCCCTCGGACCCCGTCGCCAAGGGACCGGGTCCGGCAGATCACCCGTAGGTACTTTTGGGCGTGCCTCTGGGCCCCTAGCCGACCCCTAACGAATGGGGCACGGACGTCCACTCGGATTACCCGCTTGCAGCTCATCGGAGACACCATGTTTGGCGCCCATCGAGGGCAACATGGCGCTTTCCCCCCCTCCTCCTTGCGGAAAGGCGACGCAGGGGCGTATGTAAAAAAGCCGAGTCTGCCCCTGACCGCCCTCTCGCTCTGTGCAGAGGCTCGGGGGCTGCTCTCGCAAACCCGGCTCCGGCCGAACCGTTGACAGCATCAACATACCAGCCCGAGAACTTGGGACCCGACCGTACACCTGGGCTACGGCCAGCTCGCATGAGGGAACGACCAGACCAACCAAAGCATTACGCGAGGCATTAAGACCTCGAACGAGTGAAACCACTCCTCCGAGGCCTCGGGGGCTACACCCGGCGGGTGCGCTCGCGCGCACCCACCGGAACAAAACGCAACCGAGAAAGGCTGGTCCCCTTGCAAAAAAGTGCGATGAAAGCCTCCAAGCGAGTGCAAACACTCCCTTCGAGGCTCGGGGGCTACTAACGGGGACCATAATTAGGGGTACCCTCAAGGCTCCTTATTCTCAGCTGGTAACCCCCATCAGCACAAAGCTGCAAAGGCCTGATGGGTGCGATTAAGTCAGGGATCAATCCATTCGAGGGACTCAATCACGCCTCGCCCAAGCCTAGCCTCGGACAAGGGCAGCCGACCCCGGAGGATTTCCGTCTCGCCCGAGGCCCCCCTTCAGCGGCGAACATATTCCCGGCTCGCCCGAGGCCCTGCCTTCGCCAAGAAGCAACCCTGACCAAATCGCCGCACCGACCGACCAAATCACAGGAGCATTTAATGCAAAGGTGGCCTGACACCTTTATCCTGACGCGCGCCCCCCAGCCGGCAGAGCCGAAGTGACCGCCGTCACTTCGCCGCTCCACTGACCGGCCTGACAGAAGGACAGCGCCGCCTGCGCCACTCCGGCTGCGGTGCCACTTGACAGAGTGAGACTGACAGGCAGTCAGGCCCGGCCGAAGGCTCCATAGGAAACTCCGCTCCGCCCGACCCAGGGCTCGGACACGGGCTAAGTCCCGGAAGACGGCGAACTCCGCTCCGCCCGACCCAGGGCTCGGACACGGGCTAAGGCCCGGAAGACGGCGAACTCCGCTCCGCCCGACCCAGGGCTCGAACACGGGCTAAGACCCGGAAGACGGCGAACTCCGGTCCGCCCGACCTAGGGCTCGGACACGGGCTAAATCCCTGAAGACGACGAACCCCGCTTCGCCCGACCCCAGGGCTCGGACTACGCCCTGGCCTCAGCCGACAGTCTCTGCCTCGCCCGACCCGGGGGCTCGGACTCGACCTCGTCCACGGAAGACAGACTCGACCTCGGCTTCGGAGGAGCTTCCACATCGCCCAACCTAGGGCGCAGACCAGCCACGTCAACAGGA
Source organism: Zea luxurians (assembly GCA_029449295.1). NCBI lineage: Eukaryota > Viridiplantae > Streptophyta > Magnoliopsida > Poales > Poaceae > Zea > Zea luxurians. The sequence continues at coordinate 1,358,701 of JAOPSE010000173.1, read as the reverse complement.
GGCGCCATCATCACCCTACCCCGAGCTGACTCGGGCCGCAGGGAACAAGACCGGCGTCCCATCTGGCTCGCTCCGCCAGATAGGCAATGATGGCGCCCCGCATACTCTGTGACGGCGGCGGCTCTCAGTCCCCTTACGGAAGCAAGAGGACGTCAGCAAGGATTCAACCACTCCGACAGCTGTCCCTCCGCCAGGCTCCATCGCTCCTCCGACGGCCACGACATCACACCAGCTGGGTGCCAAAATCTCTCCGGCTGCCACAACGGCATGCACTTAGGGCGCTAGCTCTCCTCCGCTAGACACGTAGCACTCTGCTACACCCCCCATTGTACACCTGGATCCTCTCCTTGCGCCTATAAAAGGGAGGACCAGGGCCCTCTTAGAGGAGGTTGGCCGCGCAGGGACGAGGACGAGACAGGCGCTCGCTGGAGGCCGCTCGCTCTCTCTCCCGCGTGGACGCTTGTAACCCCCTACTGCAAGCGCACCCGACCTGGGCGTGGGACGAACACGAAGGCCGCGGGATTCCCACCTCTCTCACGCCGGTCTCCGGCCGCCTCGCTCTCCCCCCTTCGCGCTCGCCCTCGCGCTCGACCCATCTGGGCTGGGGCACGCGGCGACATTCACTCGTCGGCCTAGAGACCCCCCGGTCTCGAAACGCCGACAAATACCTTGGGCTGTCGTGGTGCCTTTGTCCTTGAAGAAGCTAAAGCGAGCAAATTTTCAGCCATGGATTGACAAAATGTCCACAAAGTTAAGTTTGTGTAATGGGAAAAACTTATCTCTTGTTGACCGCCTCACTTTGGTCAATGAGGTCCTAATCTCTTAGGTCATATATTCGCTTCTTGCCCTCAAACCGCCTAAAGAAGTGATGGACCTGATTGACTCAAAGCGCAAACAATTTCTTTGGGCTGGCTCAGAGAGGTTGACTGGTGGAAAGTGCAAAGTCAGCTGGATTCGTGCAACAAGACCAAAGAAACATGGTGGTTTAGGCATTCTACACCTCAGCAACTTCTCGCGGGCCTTGCGGCTAAGATGGTTGTGGCAGGAAGCCAAAAAGTCAACTAGCTAGATGACTATATTTATGAGCCTATACAAATCTAAGGTCACGCGACATCCTGTCAAATGACTATCCACGAGTGCCTCTCCTTGTTGGGGGAAACCTTAGGCTATACGCAGCGAAGAATCGTATAGGACACGCGACAATATGATTATGGAGTATTGTGGTATAGACAAATATATAATATTTGTTTTAGGTGACGGATTTAGATGTACGAGTGCCGATAGGCTTAGGATCAGCACAACCACGCGCCATGATGATACCCATACCATACCCCACGCGATCCTATCCGGCTCCTGTTACAGATCTGTTTGCTTGCTTTGCTCTGCTCTAACATGAGACAGACGCACGATCCACATCCAGCGCAGGATAGCTCGTACGATCGGCCACTCCGAAAACGCCCTGTAGCAGAGCAGCATTGTGCTTGCGCATGCCCTGCCGCCGCCGCGCTAACGACGGATAACGAAGTCCAACTCCCTCCTCGCCGCTGCAGGCCGCCGTCGTCGTCGCGAGCCACGTGAGGCCAAGCCCACGTCGCCGTCCTGCTAGTGCCAACAGCCGACCGAGAGGCTCCACCCAGCACCACCGATCCACACGTACAGAAATCCTCCATGCCTCCTCTGCGAGCCGTGCGTACCGCGATCGGCATCGCCACAGCACCAAGTTTTGCTTTGCTGATGCTCTCCGGGTCCGGGACCAGCCACAGCGGCCAGTCGATCACCCCGGCGAGGTAGCTGCCAAAAAACGCGGACGAACTAGCGAGTACGACGCTTCTTCCTCCCCGCTACGGGGCCAGAGGCCGTCTCAGTCAGGACACAACATCACCAGCCCAAATAATACAAGTATTCCTAGGGCATGTTGTTCGTTTGTACTGGAATTCAGCAAGAAATCGTTCCAGCGGATCAAACCTTAATATAAATTAAAATAAAAGAATCTAGCTAGGAATTGTTTCGGGTGACCATTCCCCACGAACCGAACAGACCCTTATCATGTACCGCCCGGTCCGTCGAGATCGATGGCACCTGCACGCGGACGTATCTGCACAGAATTGTATATGTCGCCACCGGAATTTTACTCTTTCCATAGATTGGACTCGCAGAGATATATAGTACACTACATACATATATACCGTCTCACTAGTGCATGCGAGCTTTTAAGCGGATTTACGCCTCCGGCCACACCCACACCCCTCGATCGGCGCCGACGGAATCGGAACAAACCGAGATGTATACTGCAACGGCCTGTGTATGATGAATGATCGTACACCACATGCACGATATATACTCCTGGGCCTACAGTGCTACAAGCTTCTTTTTTCTTCTTAATCTATATACCTGCTGAAAGCTATTCGTGAATATATGTTGGTGAAAAGGTTTACAAAGAATGAGTTTCAATGTAATAAATAGGTAGGAACAATACGTTGCCTTTTGCAAGGTGTGGAAGGGCATCCATATCCATATGATTTGGGAGATAGGGGCATGTGCGGAGACACTTCGGAATTTGGACACTGGGTGATTGGGCACCATGCATGGCCTCATGTTGCTGCCTTCTTAGCTGCATGCCATCACTAATTTATGTCACGATGCTTTTATGTCAAGAGATGTTTATATGTATCTTAAAGTATCAATTTGTTTAAGAGAGATATTTTATATGTATGCTTTCCCAAGGAATTGAAGAGTCGACACTGTCCACTGGTACTTATATATTGGAGCACCGAGCACCCATGTAAGGGTGTCACACTCTTCATCCTTAAAAGGATCAAATCCTCTCTATGGACCAGTTCTTTCTCACTCCGACATGATGAACCACCCACAACCATATACACCTTGAATTGCTTCACCCACAATTTTCCTGGATGATCACTGAACTCTCGATTACCACTTGTCGTATCAGTCCGACGGTCATGAAACCCCTCTTGTTACATTCTGGAGGGTGTCAAACCAGGTTTCGAATATTCCGATAGTCACCCATTTCATAGGGTCTAGCACCTTTATAGAAAGAACCCTTTTTTGAGAAATTTATAGAAAGAACCCTAGCCACTAAAGTTGTATTGTCTTGTTCGATAACATTAGTTGGACCAGTCTAATGCAGCTAGACCATCTCTAGCCAGTCTTCGCATACCATCAAACTTGGGTGCAATGGTGTGATGATCCTATTACAAGGTCTGACGATCATGCCTTATGTTACATTACACGTGTATGCGTGGGACTATACACATTGGCCCGACAATCCTATTTCGCAATGTGAGATGCCTCCAAACTCTACCAAATCACTTCCTATTCAAATTTTTTGTGAACGTGGTTTATTCCAAATGACTTTTGGGCCTCATCTAAACATCAGTATTGTCCGGGACGACAACAGGTTGATTTCTTTAACAATCGACAGATTATATTGTTTTAGTATTTAGTAACAGACTGCCACCACATATGTAAATCAGGATAGAGAACAATTCCAGAACAAAAATCTTGCATCCGCAAAATAATATAACAAATTATATTGTTTAAGTACTATCTCCGTTCACAAATATATGACACCAGTGACTTTTTTTAAAAATTTTGACCACTCGTATTATTCAAAATATTTATTTAAAAATGTAAAATTTTAAATCAAGCACAAACTATCTTAAGTGATAAAATAAATCACAAAAAATAAATGATAACCTATTATTTTTTGAATAAAACGAGTGGTCAAAGTTTTTTGAAAAAATCAACGGTGTTATATATTTATGAACAGAGAAAGTATTTAGTAGCGGACTGTCACCACATATGCAAATCAGGATAGAGAACAATTACAAAATAAAAATCTTGCATCCGCAAAACTGCCCCCATCCCATCTCTCTCATGGAACACAACTTCTACAGGAAGGTACGCCAACAAAGAAGAAAAAACACAAAGATGTGTGTGCTAAGGATAAGATAGTCACTTCTGTCCGAGTCACCTAGCTTGATCCTTTTCTTAGCTGATGTTACCAGCTACTGCTTCAAGGGCCCAGTTTGCTCCGGTCCTTATAAAAGTATGCACAGCACCATAGCTCAGGACTTAAAAAACTTTTTTTTTTATATATCATGCTATAACCAAAGGTGGTTCCAACAAGGCTCCGTCTTGCTGCAGGCACTTTACGTTGCAAGCATTTTTGCCTAACCGTATGCATATAAAGCTTGGCTGATGCTCCTGTTTAGCAAAACAAAAAAACTATGGATCTGACTAGTTATATTATGTGTAACTTTCTCATAAGAATTATTTTGAAAAAAAAGTATCAGCTGCGTGTATAAATTGCATTTTTTTTTGCTCCCATGCTTACATATGTTGATCGCCAAGAGAGAAAAAAAAAGGAAAATAAAAGGTGTATAGCATCACCATCAAAAGTATGATTGATTTCCTTAGGTTCTTATATATGCCAATGGTCAACCAGAAATACTTTCATTTCTGTCTAGTAGTGGGTAAGGTAATAAATCTGTAGGCAGGGACGAAGCCAGGATCTAAAATTAAGGAACCAAATTAGATTATGAAAGACAGTTAGAAACATTTTTTGTACTATTTACATAGAATTAGTTAAAAAATTAACATGTCCTATAAAATAAGAATTAGGTCCTGCCGTCGTCCCTGTCTGCAGGGCACAATTTACCGCATCGGGAAGCTAAGGTGTAGTAGTTCAGTTTGCTTTCTTCTCCCACTCACACACACACAGAGTCGTTAAGCCTCCAAACCGTTTTGAGACCGTCGCCGTCGCCAAATAGTTGGGGGGAAATACGGGCAGCGCTCCGTCCACGCCGTGCCCTCGTCCTCCAGGGACCTCCACCAAGCGAAGTGACGAGGCTACCTCGCGAGCCCCAATCGCGGCATCTCTCGGAGTCATTGCCGTCGCCCATCCCATCAGGCCGTTCGATTGGAACTGCACGGGCAAGGACGGCAGAAATTGATGGGACGCGGATGGCGGGCGACGGCCAGTACACTGCACCGGGAGGGGAGATGCACTACCGGAAACATGCTCTTTGCCGAGTGTTCGGTTCTTTGCCGAGTGCAATTTATCGGGCACTCGGCAAGATATACTTTGCCGAGTGTGACTCTCGGCGTAAAAAGACACTCAGCACAGACATCCTTTGCCGAGAGCCAAACACTCGGCATAGAGTGGCACTCGGCAATGGTGGCTTTGCCGAGAGTCAAGCTCTCGGCAAAACAAGACCCTCGACAAAGGGCCGTCAGCAGCCGTCTATAGCTAACGGCCGTTAACTATGCCGAGTGCCATGAATTGACACTCGGCAAAATAGCTTCTTTGCCGAGTGTCCCCTGGTAGGCACTCGGCAAACTATTATTTGCCGAGTGTCTTTTCTTGACACTCGGCAAAGTATATTTTTATTTTTTTTCTTTTGTTCACCAAACTTTTTCTACTATGTTCCTACACTATATAGACCTACATGTTCCATTTTGGCACAATTATCAAAGTGTATGCTATACCTGTTAGATTTAGTTCGTTTAATTGAATTTCTTCGGACAATTCAGATTTGAACTGCAAGTCCCTCGAGAAATGGAAAACAGTGAATGCAAAAATGATATTTATGTTATTTAGCACAAGTTACGGCCTATTTCAGGAACAGACTGGAAATTTTGAACACCATGCTCACGAAACATGACCGCGAACTTGCGATCCAGTTGTTTTAAAATTGTATAAAATACAAACAAAGTCAGAAAATCATGAAAATTGTCGACATGTCATGATATCATATGTAGAGGCTATGATAAAAATTTGACACTGTTTCGTGAAAATTGTCACGCACTATGTGTACAAAACTAGCTGGTCTCCATAGAAGTTTTATGATTTCATGTGAAGGCTGGCTATGTTTTTACACATAGTGCGTGACAACTTTCACGAAACACTTTCAAATTTTTATCAGAGTCTCTACATATGATATCATGATATCTCGGCAAGTTTCATGATTTTTTGAATTTGTTTGTGTTTTATACAATTTTAAAACCACTGGATCGCAAGTTCGCGGTCTTGTTTCGTGAGCATGGTGCTCGAAAAATCCGGTCTGTTCCTGATGTAGGCCGTAACTTGTGCTAAATAACATGAATATAATTTTTGCATTCGCCGTTTTCCATTTTTCGAGTGATTTGCAGTTCAAATATGAATTAACCAAAGAAATTCAATTAAACGAACAAAATCTAACAGGTATAGCAAACACTTTGATAATTGTGCCAAATTTGAACATGTAGGTATATATACTGTAGGAAGGCGATAGAAAAATTTTGGGGGAAAAAAGAAAAAAAAATAAAAATCTACTTTGCCGAGTGTCTGGTGGTGACACTCGGCAAAGAGAGTCTATGCCGAGTGCCTAAGATAGGACACTCGGCAAAGTAAGTTATTTGCCGAGTGCCTGCCATTGGCACTCGGCAAAGTTATTTTTTAAATAAAAAAAGAACTTTGCCGAGTGTCCCAGATTTGGCACTCGGTAAAGTATATTTTTAAATTAAAAAAAAATCTTTGCCGAGTGCCAGATCGCGGGCACTCGGCAAAGACGATGAACTTATCATCACCACGCGCCCGCGGGCCCATTCGTCTACCACAGAAACCGCCGCCGTCATCGCTTCACGCCGCCGCGCCAGCCCGCCCGCCCGCCCGGCCGCCCTCGCGCCGCCGGCCGCCAGCCCGCCGCCGTGCCATCCCGCCGCCGCCCCAGCGCGCCGCCGCGCCAGCCCGCCCGCTCGGCCGCCCTCGCGCCGCCGTGCCAGCCCGCCGCCGCCCCAGCGCGCCGCCGTGCCATCCCGCCGGGCCGCCCTCGCGCCGCCGGCCGCCAGCCCGCCGCAGCGCCACCGCGCCCGCCACACCCACGCGCCGCCGTTGTTCTTCCCCGGCTTCGGCCATCCACAACCTCGCCATTTATTCTCCGGCCCCGGTCACCACGTCTCCGCCCTTTGGTCCCGCATTCGACCACCGAAGGTGATAATAGAATCGGTTTAGTGTTATTGTTATTGTTATATAATCAGTTTAGTGTTATTGTTATAGAATCGGTTTAGTGTTATTGTTATTGTTATTATTATAGAATCGGTTTATTGTTATTGTTATTGTTATAGAATTGGTTTAGTGTTATTGTTATTGTTATTGTTATAGAATCGGTTTATTGTTATTGTTATTGTTATTGTTATAGAATTGGTTTAGTGTTATTGTTATTGTTATTGTTATAGAATCGGTTTATTGTTATTGTTATTGTTATAGAATTGGTTTAGTGTTATTGTTATTGTTATTGTTATAGAATCGGTTTATTGGTATAGATTCGGTTTGTCACTCAATTCCATATAATGTGATGGTGGATATGGATGTCGATTAAATGTGATTGTCGGCCATCGTGCCGTTGATATATGTGCGTGTCAGCCATCGTGTTGTTACTTTTATTTGCAGGTTTTGAAAACCTCCCCGTGCAGGGGAGGTGCTGCCGAATTTTTTTGTTGACAGGCTTGTTTATTTTTTTTTGCAGAGGTCTTTCTAGCCACTGCGGGTCTGCCTGCACCGCGTCGCGTCGCCACTGCACCAACCCGCCACAGCCCCGCTAGCCTGACTCCACCGCCACCCTAGGTATAACCTCTATGTCCGCATCATGGTCGTAGATCACGTAACCCAGTTAGGCGTCTCCCGTTCGAAAGAGATACGGTGTAGATATGCAGATCTTTGCATATCTACAAACGTATCAGTTTCGAATTGTCCACGTTTTTTGGACAGCCCGCGGTTGCGTAGATGGTGTTAGTTTCCATGCTCTACTCCGGTCCGAGAAAGAGTTTCGGCGTCACCTACCTGTTGTTCTCCGGACAGTACACTCTCCCTGCCAGGACGTGTATCCGGAGAACAGCGGAGAGGTGCTGCCGAAATTCTATCTCGGATCGGAGTAGAGCATGGAAACTAACTCCATCTACGCAACCGCGGGTGGGATTAGGACCTATCCTCACCTATTAGAAGGTAGGAACGTAGTGTACATGCATTACATGTCTATATTAAACTATACTCGGTTATATATGTTAGAGGATGGAGGACCGTGAGTGGATGTACACGGGCCGCGTTCGACGTAATGATGTCACCCCAGAATGGATTAGGAAGACCGATGCTTTCGTGGAACGGGCATATGGCGAAGCTGCTAAAGGAGCTAGCCTAGTCCCTTGTCCGTGCAGCAAATGTGACAACCGGAAAAGAAAACCAAAGAAGACCATGGTAGAACATATTTGGAAGAATGGATTTACGCCGGACTATACTCGGTGGATCTTCCATGGTGAAGCGCATCGCACGAGAGAGGAGGTGGTGAGACAACGCGTCGAGGATTACGATGCTGATGCCGGGGTAGCAGACATGTTGAACGACTATCACGAGGCACAGTTCGCCGAAGGACGTACGGAGGACGAGCCAGAGGCGACCGCAAAGGCATTCTACGACATGTTTGACGCGGCACAGAAACCCCTTCACGGCAAGACAAAGGTTTCTCAACTGGATGCCATTGGGCGTATAATGGCGTTGAAGTCGCAGTATAGCATGAGTCGAGACGCCTTCGATGGTTTGTTGACAGTTATTGGCAGCCTGCTTCCGAAGGATCACGTTCTGCCAAAGAGCATGTACGAGGCACAGAAACTCCTTCGTGCACTCAAGATGACGTATGAGCAGATACATGCTTGTCCGAAGGGCTGCGTCCTATTTAGGAAAGAACACACTGAGGCAAAGTACTGTCCGAAGTGTAAATCGTCTAGGTTCATGGAGGTAGACTCTGGTGATGGACAGAAGAAGCAGCTCGACATCCCCGTGACAATCCTACGCCACCTTCCGTTCATACCGAGGATCCAGCGTCTATACATGACAGAGGAATCCGCGAAACAGATGACATGGCACAAAAAAGGCAAACGATACAATCCTGACAAGATGGTTCACACATCCGATGGTGAAGCATGGACCCACTTTGATGCCATTCACCATGAGAAAGCCAAAGAGGCTCGATATGTTCGTGTTGCGCTGGCCACAGATGGGTTCAATCCCTATGGAATGACCGCTGCCCCATACACATGTTGGCCCGTGTTCGTTATCCCCATCAATCTCCCCCCCGGCGTATGCTTTCAAAGACAGAACATATTCGTGTCGTTGATAATTCCTGGACACCCGGGGAATAAAATGGGCGTGTACATGGAGCCTTTGATTGATGAATTGGTCCGTGCTTGGGAGGAAGGGGTATGGACGTACGACCGAGCTACGAAGACAAACTTCAAAATGCATGTTTGGTACCAGTACTCCATGCATGACTTTCCGGCGTATGGGCTATTTTGCGCCTGGTGTGTTCACGGTAAGTTCCCATGCCCAGTTTGCAAGGAAGCTCTTAGGTTCATTTGGTTGAAGAAGGGTGGCAAATATTCGTCATTCGATAAACATTGACAATTTCTCCCTCCTGACCATGCATTCCGACAAGACATCAAGAACTTTACGAAAGGTGTCGTGGTGACAGACCGCCCACCTGCAATGATGACTGGTGCCGAAGTTCGCGAACAGATAGATGGTCTCGTGGCCAACCCAGAAGGTGGTTTTGTGGGATATGGTGAGCAACATATGTGGACACATAAGTCGGGCTTGACTCGGCTCCCCTATTATGATGACCTGCTCCTTCCACACAACATTGACGTGATGCACACTGAAAAGAATGTCGCCGAGGCACTTTGGGCGACAATTATGGAGATTCCTGATAAGTCAAAGGATAACGTAAAGGCAAGAGTGGATCTGGCAGAGTTATGTGATAGACCAAACCAAGAGATGAAGCCGCCTAGTGGTGGTAAGACATGGAGAAGGCCTAAGGCCGATTTCGTCCTGAGCAGGGCCCAGAGGAAGGAAGTACTACAGTGGATCAAGATGTTAATGTTCCCTGATGGGTATGCAGCTAACCTTAGTAGGGGGGTGAACTTATCTACTCTGCGAGTCTTAGGGACGAAGAGTCATGACTTCCACATATGGATTGAATGAATTCTTCCGGCGATGGTTCGAGGCTATGTCCCTGAGCATGTCTGGCTAGCGCTTGCAGAGTTGAGCTATTTCTTCCGCCAGCTTTGTGCAAAAGAGTTAGCTCGGACCATGATTGCAGACTTGGAAAGGATGGCACCCGTGTTACTGTGTAAGCTGGAGAAGATCTTTCCACCCGGCTTCTTCAATCCGATGCAGCATTTGATTATTCATCTCCCATATGAGGCACGAATGGGGGGGCCCGTGCAGGGACGTTGGTGCTATCCAATCGAGAGATGTCTAAAGAGTATCCGAAAGAAATGTAGAAATAAATGCAAAATCGAGGCTTCCATTGCAGAGGCATACATACTGGAGGAGGTGTCAAACTTCACAACAACTTACTATGGTGACAAACTGCCGAGCGTGCATAATCCACCCCCTCGTTACAATGATGGCGGCAATGAATCGAACCTCAGCATTTTTCGAGGGCAACTCGGAAGCGCGAGTGGTTCGACCACTAAGACCCTGAGACATGAAGAGTGGCGCCATATCATGCTATATGTATTGACCAACCTTGAAGAGGTGACGCCATACATGGAGCAATTTCTTCATGAATTCTGGCGTCGATCAAGGGACCCAACTCCACAGGAATATGATACCCTTCTTAGAAAGGGTGCGGGAAATGGATTGCCCGATTTCATTTCCTGGTTTAAACATAAGGTACGTGCTTAGTTTGTTATTCCAAGTTGCTCTTACGTGCGAATAATATAACAATCTAGCGTGTTTGAACTTGCAGGGCCAAAGAGAGCCGTCTATGAGTGCCGAGTTGAGACAAGTAGCCAATGGCTTTGCCTATAGGGTCAGGAAATTTTCTGGGTATGACATCAATGGATACCGTTTTCGCACAACAAGCTACGACCAAAGTCGGCCCAATCGAAAAACCACGTGTTCTGGAGTCTTTACGCCCGGGCTTGACGAGGTCGAGTATTATGGAAGAATTGAAGAAATATATGAACTCAATTTTTATGGTTCCAAACCTCTTACTCCAGTGATATTCAAATGTCATTGGTTTGACCCTCAAGTTACGAGACGGACACATTCTAATCTTGGGATAGTCGAAATTCGACAGGATTCCACCTTAACAGGAGACGATGTCTACATTGTGGCCCAACAGGCCACACAAGTGTATTATCTTCCATATGCGTGCCAAACGAAACAACATCTTAAGGGTTGGGATGTTGTGTATAAGGTATCACCGCACGCTAAATTACCTGTTCCAAACGATGAAGATTATAACTTAGACCCGGACACATATGACGGAGAGTTCTTCCAAGAAGATGGGCTCGAAGGGCAATTTGAGATAGACTTAACCGAAGCGATCGGAATGGAAGTAGATATTGAAATGGTTGTTGATGACGAGGATGATGAGGTGCAAAATGAGAATGACTTAGAAATACTTGAAGGCAATGCCAATGACGAAGTTGCGCCTTCAGATGATGTTGACTATGAAATGGTTGATAGTGATGATGACACTTATGATCCGGCTAACCCGGACACATATGAAGATTATTTTTAATCGATGTAATGCTATATTTCATTTATTTTGCATATGTTTCTAAATACATATTTTTTTATCTGTGCTTAATTGTTTACTCTTAATTGCAGGTTGTTGGACAAAGATGGTGGGCGGTGGGACGAGGACGAGGAGGGGGAGGGGGAGGGGGAGGAGGAGCACCCGTAGGACGGAGGAGGAGGCGCAGCAGGACGACGCCGTACAGCAGCAGGTGGAGCAGCAAGCCGCTGTCGATGCGGTACAGCAGGACGACGACGATGCGGCGCAGCAGGACGACGACGACGACGACGCCGCTCAGCAGGACGTCTCAGGTTCTGGCTCCTCAGGTTCGAGGAGTATCTACCTGCGAGGTCCCGCGAGCCTACCTAAGCGACCCATACTTCGTGACAGACGTCCGCTCATACGACCCGATGGAGAGAGGTAGGTAACTTTAGATGTTGTTGCTGCTTTTTCATATTATATGTTCAAATTAATAATAGAAACTAATACTTCATCTTAATCACTTCGACAGGTCTTGGATGGTTTTGGAGACTGCAGGGGGTCACGGTCGCAACCCCAATGGCATCCTCGGCCTTCTATGCCGGGAACACTTCCCTGGGCTTGTCGAGTACGCCGGAGTGACGAGCCCAGCGTACACCTTCGACCACTACGCCGTCGCCCCCGATGCAGTAGATCGGGACGGCAGACAATTCAACAACAAGGCGGAGCGGGTCAAGCAAGAGTTGTGGGTAAGTCTTCCTCGCACTATATTGTTTAATAAGTCGCATTTGTTGCATATTCTTTAAATAATGTATGGATACATCGTCTTTGTATGTAGGATTTCTTCAGGTGCGATGCTGGATACGAGGCCAGGGCGGATGTGGTGTCTACGACGTGCTGTAAGAAGCTCGTCGTGGACATGCACTACGAGGCGCGCATCCAGGCCATCGTCACTTACCACGGCTCTGTCCTTGGGGAGAAGGTGAACAAGAAGGACGCCCGAACCATGTCATTGACTGCGGACCAGTACTTGCAGGTAAATACAAAACTTTATTATTGGTACTAAATATGCTTATTCTTATCTTCTGATATGCGGTGTACTTATATTTTTTTAGATGATTCCTCATTGGTGCGCCGCGCATCCTGAGTGCTGGGAGAAGATGGTGCAGAGGTGGTGCTCGGCTGAGTGGGACGAGGCGCACAACGCTAGCCGGGAACGGCGTTTGCTGATGCAAGGTCCCTCCCACCATCAAGGCAGCCGCAGCCTGGGCAAATACGCGGAAGCATGGGTACGCGCTCTTTTTTATTTAGGTATATAACTTTCGATTAGACATGATTTCTAACCATATCGTTGGTTTTCTCGCAGTCGGCGGCACATGGTGGCGCGCCTTGCTCCACGTTCTCGGCATATGCCATGGCCCACAAGGGGAAGGCGACGTCCGACGTCACCTACAACCCGGATGACGGGCCCGAGGCGTACACCAACCCCGCCATCCACAGCCGACTCAGTGAGTACACCGCAATGGCCAAGGAGGTCCATGGGCCAGATTACGATCCGAGGACCGAGGACATCGACGGAGATGTCCTCATGAGGGTCGGAGGAGGCAAGAGGCATGGGCGGTACTGGATTGCCGACGGGGCAATCGACTCGTCCTCCACTCCCACTCTCTCTCAGGTGCGAGCAAGGAGCACGAGCGCGAGCCCAGCCATACGACCTCGGCAGGACACCTCACAGCATCGTATCCAGCAACTCCAGGTTATTCCTTATCTATTCATCGTTCATTAATTTTTATATATCTTCTCTTTGCATTATCGTAACATTAGGGCGAAATATTACAGACTCAGCTAGATGATGAGAGGAGGCAACGTGAGGAGCTGGAGAAGAGGATGGCGGAGATGTTCGCGTACGTGCAGAGCCTTGGCGCCGCACAGGGTCATGCTCCACCACCTCCGTTGTTCCCTGCAACTGACCCTGCTGAGTTCACTACTCCTGTGAGTATCAAAATTTTAGTACTGCATGATATATATTCATATGTTCTCACACATACAATCTATTCTCTATGCAGGGTCAATCGGCGGCGTCGAACAACCCTCATGCTTCGTCCAGCCCTTCGCCGAACCAGTCCAGATGCCCACCTCGTTGATGATCCAGACTTGGTCTTGTGAGTGTTGGTGATGTTTGGCTAGTGACACTTTGTGATATATATGTGACGGTTGGTGATGTTTGGCTAGTGATCCAGACTTGGTAAATACACAGACTTGGTTATATTAGTGACACTTTGTGATATATATGGTGTTGATGATAAATGTGTTCATTCTGTGATGCGATTGATATATAATGTGATGTGAATGATATATATCTTTTGTTTGTTTGGATGGAACAGCAAAAACAAATAAAAAAGGGACATCCTGGTCACTTTGCCGAGTGTAACACTCGGCAAAGGGTTCTTTGCCGAGAGCTATGACCATGGCACTCGGCAAAGAAGGCAACCTGGGAACCGGTAAAGCCATCTTTGCCGAGTGCTGACCATGGCACTCGGCAAAGAAGGCAACCTGGGAACCGGTAAAGCCGTCTTTGCCGAGTGCTGAAAATGGCACTCGGCAAAGAAGGCAACCTGGGAACCGGCAAAGACATCTTTGCCGAGTGCTGAAAATGGCACTCGGCAAAGAAGGAAACCTGGGAACCGGCAAAGATGTCTTTGCCGAGTGCTACTGCCAAGGCACTCGGCAAAGGGACTGGCAAAGGGACCCACTGGAGGGTTCTTTGCCGAGGGCCAGTCCACCAGACACTCGGCAAATAAACCTCCTTTGCCGAGTGTCGCCGTGGGCACTCGGCGAAGGATCCGTCACCGTCACTTGGCGCCGTGACGGTGACTTTTCTTTGCCGAGTGCCAAATGGCACTCGGCAAAGTCTTTGCCGAGTGCCCGACAAAAAGTACTCGGCAAAGATGCTGTTGCCGATGTACAGTTCGCCGAGCGTTCTTTGCCGAGTGTTACACTCGGCAAAGCATTTGCCGAGTGTAAAATAGCCTTTGCCGTGTGTCTCAGACACACGGCAAAGAAGCTGATTCCGGTAGTGACGGTCGGTCGGCTGAATGGCGTGGCACCATTTGTTGCTTCGCCACACGGTCCATTCCTTGCCGGTGATTAGTTAGAGCAAGTTTTTTTTTTTGTTCTCAGTATTTCCTTTTCCTTTGGATATGGATAGCAAGTAGTGGACAAAAAGATCTCTCGCAGGTTGTGGACAAGTTTTCCTGTACCTTCTTCCCGACTCGCGACATGTGTCCATTTATTAGCTGGTTGTTTTTATCTCCCTGCTAGCACGGTCGAAATAGAAGAGGAAATAGAGCTGAAGCCAGCAAACCGCATGATCATTGATAGATCATAGATGGACATTGTATCGATCGAAAAGAAGCTGCAGGGAAACTTCTCTATAGCTAGTGACGGATGACCCGTTATGGCTGTTATATCTTAACTTTTTAAAACATTTATATCTTCCTTTATAATTACTAATGCACTTTTTATATTTAAGTATAGAGTATAAAGCACGATAAATATGTGTTCTATTGTTTAGGTGAATGTGAATGTGAGTTTGAAACCAAACAACCATAGTTCGAATCCACATTTTTGTAACTTTAACTGTTTACCTTTATATGTGGGGGAGCACAATGACGGTAGAAATAGTACAAACCGATGGCTTTATATAGTACACGTGGATCTTAACATGTGACGATGCAGTCTAAAGGTCGGATCACGCGGATCCAACTACGTCTCACGGTGCATCTAGGATTTTGTTCTAGAAACGTTGGGAGGCGATGTGGTGAGGAGAGAGACGGAAACGATGGGCGGCGATAGATCTGAACGCACGATGACGCGTTCTAGGGGTCGGATCGCGTAGATCCGACTGTGTCTCGCGGTGCACCTACGATTTCTCCCTAGTGACGTTGAGTGGCGATGTGGCCAAGAGACGTGCAGAAACGATGGGCCACGGTGGATCTAAACGCGCGACTACGCGCTCCAAGGGCCAGATCGCATAGATCCGACTGTGTCTCATGGTGCACCTAAGATTTCGCCCAAGTGAAGTCGGGCGGCGATGTGGCGAGGAGACATGCGGAGACGATGGGCCGCGGTGGATCTAAACGCGCGACTACGCGCTCCAAGGGTCGGATAATGTGAATATGTCTGCGCCTCGCAGTGTACCTATTATTTCTTTCTAGAGACGCAGGGCGACGATATGGCGAGGAGAGAGGTGGAGACGACGGGCGGCGAGGATGAAGTTTTTCCTCTTGTTTTTTTCACGCTCGCGATATTAAGGACGGTGAGGGATGATGTACTAGACTATAGATGATCAAATAGGATGTACCTGGTGGGCCAGCCCGATGCACGCCCATTTAATAGTGTCGCGGTCTGACACGATTCAAAGCGGGCCCGTGCTGTGCTTGAGCTGCCTTCTCAACCTGTAGTGATGGCCCAACCCAACATGATTATATTTTTTATTTTTGAGTTATTAGTATATATATTTACAAGAGATATACTTTGTATAACGCAATATTTACGATGTCTATCATTTGTTAATACATATAGATATGAGCTGCAGCGGTTAGAAGCCAAACGTTAGAGTCGCTGGGCGTTTGGATGGCCACAGTTCGAACCACAACGATTTGTAGTGATATGTGGCGTGGTGGCTAGACTATCTCACCAATTTATCTATCTCCATTCTTATATTTAAACTCTACTTTATAAATAGTACAATCTACAGTGAAAACATTGTTTTGAGTGGGTGAATTGTTGAAGACGATTATGTTTTAACGTTTTCCCGTGGTGTGCATCATTGTCTCCCTTTTTTCCTTTTTTTTCCTACTAGCTTCCACAGTTGTATCTTGTTTTAAATTTAGGAGAATGAAATTGACATAGCGTAGCTGGGATCAAAGAGCAATTCAAAAAAAAAAGGTCACGTAGGCCTCAAATCCCCTTTTTTTAGAATAATCAAGTTAGTTCCTAATCTTCCGTGTGCCTCGAGTGTTGGCTGAGGGACCCCAATTAAGAGTGGCACGCAAACGCAAGGGATGCGTATAATCTAGAGCGTTACGGCTGTGGTGATTTGCATGGTGCGTGGAACACGGGATATGGTCAGCTTTTACCTTTCGCGCTGGAGCTCTCTGGTTAGTGCGAGAAGGGAGTGCTGACTAGGAGTGACAGTGCGTCGGCACACGTGGCCCAATGCTAACTGGAGGCCGAGCCTTGCACTTACTAGTGCCGGTTGGAGGAGCACAAAGTCAGCAGCGAACCATGAAATGAAAAAAAAAGAAAGAAAGATGGAGCCTGTGCGAGGAGATAGATGGTGATTGGAGCTGAACCTCATGATAGCTGCAAGACGAAGCCTGGAACCAACAAATCACGCAGCAGATCTTGATAGGAAGAATGAGCCTGGGCGCACGATTGGGGGGAAGAAAATGTTTGACCTACAGACCTGCTCTTTTTTTTTTAGTGGGAAATCATGTTACACACAGGCTGATGCGACTTGCCTGGAACCATTGCTGTTCAGTATATATAATAAATAAGAAACTTGAAGCGCCCCGTTTTTTTAAACCCTACGCCCACACCGCAGCAAGCAAACATGAAACTGGTATTACAGGTCACGGCACGCTTTCAGATTTCAAGTACATACAGAATGACTCTTGAACCCAGGTAAAAAAAAAATAAAGATTTCAAATGCGACCACCAAACAGAGAAAGCAATCGGAACCTTTGAAACGCGAACCAAAGTGCATGCAGCCGCAGCAAATCATGAACGGGCAGGACCACAGTTGATGGCAGAACAATACGAGGATAAAATGCACGGGTCTGTGCAATCAGATAACCTTAGCAAAAGAGAGAGAGAAAAAAAAAACATAACAGATGCAGAGAACAGTGGGGCGCATACTACACTACACCCATGCATGTGGATCAGGTCCAAGTGTCCAGTCATGGTGGGAATCTGATTCATCCCGGTGGCCTAGCAAGCCTTTTTTTTTTATCCAATGATAGTGGCTACTGTGTGTGCGCCAGCTTTTGGTCGCTCTCTCGCGGCTATCTTGTTGCCGCATCCACCTAATTCCTCCGCAGGCCCCCACCATGTGTTACTAGTACATCACACCTTCCGTGGTTCCTGTTTGATTCTATTTGCAGTGCTCAGTGGAAAATGAGAGAGGACAGAGACAAAATGACAGTAGTGTCTTGTTTATTGCAGAGATACTCTTTATATATATGAGTACAAAGGGCATCTGGCCCTTAGATCAAACAACTGTAAAACGGAGGGTCAGGATGGGTCTTGATCATATATACCATATTTTGTAACACTCCCCCTTGATCAACCCAGAACCGTTTGATCATCTGCAATTTATCTTATTCTCCTCAAAAACCCTGTGGGAAAAATAAGGAGTACATAATATCCTTTTGGAGAATAATCTCACATTGTCTCCAAAAGAAAATATGCTTGTAATCATCATGTATAAAAACCCCTGTGGGGAAAATTAATGATGAAGCATATAGCTTTGTTGATATTACCTCGTTAAAAACTTTGGATGAGAAAACCTTAGCAAGGCAAAACTCATACAAATAAAAGAGTGTAATATGATGGTTCAATACAGGTTATATATTATGGAGAATTACTCCCCCTGAACCTTGCAAGCACTTAAGTCTTCTCATACCAATCCCCTCAACACATTTCTGAAATGTAGAGTATGGTAGAGATTTTGTGAATAGATCTGCAAGATTATCACAAGACTTTGTTTGCAAGATGTTTATATCCCCTTTTTCTTGAAGTTCATGGGGATAAAACAGTTTAGGAGAAATATGCTTATTGATATTACTCTTGATATAACCCGTATCCATCTGAACAACACAAGCTGAATTATCTTCATAGATAATTGTTGGTGAGTCAAGAGAACCAATACCACAAGTTGTGAGTATATGATTCACCATTCTACGAAGCCATACACATTCACGTGATGCTTCAAATAATGCAATTATTTCAGAATGGTTGGTGGACGTGGTCACCAAAGTCTGTTTAGACGATTTCCACGAGATGGCAGTTCCACCTTGTAAGAATACGAATCCTGTTTGCGATCGGCCATTGTGGGGATCAGATAAATAGCCAGCATCTGTATACCCAATTAAACTAGGATCATTACTTCTCTTGTAAAAGAGTCCTAGATCTTTTGTGCCATTTAGATATCGGAAGATATTCTTAATGCCAACCCAGTGCCTTTTTGTTGGGGCAGAACTGTGCCTTGCTAACAAATTTACTGCAAAAGCAATATCCGGCCGGGTATTATTAGCAAGATACATTAATGCACCAATAGCACTGAGATATGGGAACTCCGGTCCCAATATCTGTTCTTCATCATCCCGTGGTCTGAATGGATCTTTCTTTAAATCCAAAGATCTGACCACCATAGGAGTCTTTGAAGGATAAGACATATGCATATTGAATTTTTCCAATACCTTTTGGGTATATGTACTTTGATGTACAAGGATTCCAGAAGGTAAATGCTCAAGTTGTAGACCTAAGCAAAATTTGGTTTTACCCAAATCCTTCATCTCAAATTCCGTCGTTAAATGATGACGTGCTTCATCAATATCAAGTTTATTTCCTATGATGTTAAGGTCATCAACATAAACTGATATGATACAGAATCCCACTTTGGATCTTTTGATGAAGACGCATGGGCAATCATCATTTTTCGTGTATCCCTTACGTAAAAGGAATTCACTCAATCGGTTGTACCACATTCTGCCCGATTGTTTTAAGCCATATAATGACTTCTGCAACTTTACGCAATACATGTTGCGCTTTGCCTTTGGATTCGGTACATCTATTCCATCAGGAACTTTCATGTATATATCAGAATCCAGTGACCCATAAAGATATGCGGTCACTACGTCCATTAACTGCATAGATAGACGATTTTGTACTGCCAATGATATTAAATATCGGAATGTTATTGCACTCATGACTGGTGAATAAGTTTCGTTGAAATCAACGCCGGGTCTTTGCGTAAACCCTTGTGCTACTAGCCTTGCTTTGTATCTCACTACCTCACCATTTTTATTTCGTTTCCGAATGAAAACCCACTTATATCCCACAGGGAAGATATCACGTGGTGTAGGTATTACGGCAGAGAAAACTTCTCTTTTGTAAAGCGAGGCTAACTCCGCTTCAATTGCTGCCTTCCATTTGATCCAATCCGAGCGCTTAGTGCACTCTGCCATGGTCTTTGGATCTAGATCATTTTGAAGGTCCTCAGCAATCTGCTCGGAGAAATATATGTCGACATTTGTAGCTTTTCTGTCATATGTTTCACCAGTCTCAACATAGTTGATGGCAATTTCATCATTCCTTAGAGACTCATCAGAATTTCCCAAATTGATGTGTCTTGGATTTTCCGATGTCCCAGCCTCGGTTATGTGCACATCCGAGCTGGGTTGTGGATCATCATAATCCACATGATACATTGTATCATTTTGGTGTCCTTTTGCATTCACTATTGTTCTTTGCTTTTTAGCAACAGAACTGCGCTTATTCACCATACTTCTCCTCTCTAGGAGTTGAGTGGCCTTACTCGGTACTTCCACTCTTTCTGGTGCATTCCTAGCAGGAATGAATGATTTAGTGACACCTTTGTAATTAGTGAATGCATCTGGCAGTTCATTTGCAAGTCTTTGCAAATGTATAATTTTCTGAACTTGTAGTTCAGTTTCTGAAGTACGTGGATCATAACCTGGAACACATTGAGTATTCCAATTTATTTCCTGGCATTCTTTTTGGTACTTGAATTCTCCCCCTAATGCCGGGAAATGCTCCTCATCAAAAATAGAGTCAGCAAAACGGGCTGTAAATAGATCCCCTGTTAGGGGTTCTAAATACTTAATGATCGACGGAGAATGAAATCCCACATATATCCCCACTTTCCTGTGTGGGCCCATAGCTGTTCTCTGAGGTGGTGAGATTGGAATGTATACACAACATCCAAATTTGCGCAAATGGGAAATACTTGGAGGATTTCCACGTACCATTTGTATTGGGGATGTTGAATGATATGCAGTTGGTCGTAATTGTATAAGGTCAGCAGCGTGCAGAACTGCATGACCCCAACACGACGAAGGCAATTTGCAATTCATCAATAATGGCCTTGCTATGAGTTTAATCCTCTTGATTAGTGACTCAGCCAAACCATTCTGGGTGTGGACATATGGTACCGAGTGCTGTACCTGAATCCCCAGCGCCATACAATAATCATTGAATGCCTGAGATTTGAATTCAGCAGCATTATCCATTCGGATTGAACTAATCCGATGTTCAGGAAAATTTGCCTTTAACTTAATAATTTGAGACATTATCTTGGCAAATGCATGGTTGCGTGTTGATAGTAAACACACATGTGACCATCTGGTAGATGCGTCAATCAGTACCATGAAATACCTGAATGGCCCAGAAGTTGGCATAATTGGCCCACAAATATCTCCTTGAATCCTTTCAAGGAATTTAAGCGGTTCAGCTTTAATTTTGAGATATGATGGTCTCAAAATAAGTTTCCCAGTTGCACATGCGGTGCAAACAAAATCCTTAGATTTGGGAAAACTTTTTGTAGGCAAATTATGACCAATTGAATTGCCTGTAATTTTCCTCATCATCCCTACGCCAGGATGACCAAGTCGATCATGCCAAATCTGGAATGCATCAACATCTTGGAAAATTACCTTATATGCAACATGTGCATTGCTTTTAATATATGTATAGTACAACCCTGACGTGAGTGATGGAATTTTTTCGCATATGCGTTTGCCATATTTATTCGGCTTTGTTAAGAAGAGAAACTCTTCTTGATTTTCATCATGGGTTTCAATATGAAATCCATTTTGCCGGATATCTCTAAAACTTAGGAGGGTACGTGTAGAATCAGGATACAATAATGCATCCTCGATCACAATTTCAGTACCCATGGGGAGGGTAATAGTTGCTCGACCAGAGCCAACTATCACAGCATCGCGTCCGGCGATGGTCAAAACTTTCCCATCTCTTTTCTTAAGAGTCTGAAAGTATTTGATCTCCCTAAGTATAGAGTTTGTGGTACAACTGTCCACAAGGCATAATTCCTCTTCCGTCGAGTTGTCATCATTATGCATCTATACATAAAGAAAATTCTGAATAAGAATTTTATGATGCAACTTAGTACTATACAGAACATGATATGAAATATCACAATGTCGAAACCATATTACAATAATGGTATGGCGACTCAACCAATGAGTTCGCACTACACACAGGACCCAACACTGGTTTTGTAGAGTGTGTTACATCTCAACACATGAGATTGTATACCTCTACTTATTACAACAACATTATAAAGACAGTATAGAACAACCACACAAGCCACAGTGATCATGATCAAATCTCCAAGCATGAGAGATTTATGCCAAATCTCCAAATGGATCCTTTGACATATACTCAATGATCATATCATCAGACTCATCTTCTTGCAGAAGTGGAGGCTTGTTGTCAACCACATTGGGGTGCTCTTTAGCAAGAGTGTTCTTCAGATCACCAGAAGCCAGTGAAGAACTTCCAACCTCAATTGGTGCTTCAGTAGAATTGAAATGAGCCTCAAAAGCAGGCTTATCAGACTTTGGCTTCTTTAGGGATTGTTGATACAAAAGAACAAGGTGCTTAGGGCAAGTGCAATCCCTAGCAAAATGGCCCTCAGTACCACATTTAAGGCAAGCTCTGTTGCCCTTAGGTGGTAGAGGCTTGCCATTTCCTTTTCCTTTTCCTTTACCTTTCTTATGGAATTTGTTCTTATTGAATTTGCGAGGTCCAGAAGGATTCTTGAAGTTTTTCTTGAATCCTTTCTTATTCCCAGTCTTATGCACATTGAAATGTACCTCAGGCAGAGGGGCAGACCCAGGAGGGCGCTGCTGAGCATTCTTTAGAAGAAGCTCATGATGCTTTTCTGCTTGGGTCAATGTGTGCATAAGTTGAGAATATTTCTGGAAATTACTAGAGCGATACTGCTGATGCAATATCCTGTCCTCTGGAAGCATGGTAGATAGAGTCTTCTCTATTTTGTCTGCTTCAGTGGGCTCTTTCTCGCAAAACTTCAATTTAGAACAAATGCTATGAAGAGCATGGTTATATTCTGCAACAGATTTAAAATCTTGCAGTCGAAGGTGGTTCCACTCATGGTTGGCTGACGGCCATATGAGCTCCTTCTGCTGTTCATAGCGCTCTTTGAGAGCTTTCCACAAGTTGTGAGGGCATCTCTCCATAAGGTACTCTTGCTTAAGGTCCTTATGGATATAAAGCCTCAAAAGGAAAAGTGCTGTGTTCTTTTTAACCTCATTCACTGGATCAGTACCAGTGATGGGTGCTGCAATTGCATCAATGATCCCACGAGAAGCAAAAGTTATTTCAATATCTGAAGCCTAAGTTGGGTAGTTATGCCCATCAAGGGCGAGTTCCTCGAACTCTTTGGTTGACATGTTCCTACAGTCATTACCATGGACATCCATTAATTTACGCATAAATTAATAGTCACAATGGTGATGTTGTAAGCTCATTATGCAAAAATTACATATGTAACGAGTTTCTTGAAGGTTCCAAACCTTCCCATTGAATAAATACTTTGAATTTTAGTAAGCATAGTATAGATAATCCTCAAATTAATGAGGTAGATCTAGTAGTGGGCAAGAAACTTGCTGCCTAAAAGCACGGTCTCTGGGCAGATAAGTTCATGAATGAACAAATCGCAGCCAATGCTTAGGACTCCACTACCCATGCTTTACTAATTATCAAAGTAAAATTCACTAACTCTTACATGTGATATGAGTTGCCTGAAGGTTCCAAACCTTCTAATTGAATAAATACTTTGAATACTAGTGAGCATTGTATAGATAATCCTCAAATTAATGAGGTAGATCTCCTAGTAGTGGGCAAGAAACTTGCTGCCTAAAAGCACGGTCTCTGGGCAGATAAGTTCATAAATGAACAAATCGCAGCCAATGCTTAGGTCTCCACTACCTATGCTCTACTAATTATCAAAGTAAAATTCAATAACTCAATATCCTGTTATTTTGGATAGCACGTATAGGTAGTCATCCCGAGAGATGTAGACCTCATAGAGATAGGCATTCCAAATGCTGCCACAAGCACGGTCTCTGGGCTACTAAATTCTATAAAAGAATTTAGTGCAGCCTATGCTTAGGACTCTATCTCCCTGTGCTCTTTATCCAAAATAATGTAATTTTATTTTTTGCATGAGTTATATTAAGTCTGAACTTAATAAATGCTATATTTATATGCAAACATAAATGAATGCGTAAATAATAGCAAGTAGAGATGTGTGAATTATTAATGTAAAACAGACAATAATTCACGAACTAAAATCTGCTATATGTACAATAAAACAGATATGTCTTTACAATATATGCAGTCTAAATCACGAATTTAGACGCCTAAGATAACTTTGAACTGAAATCAAATATATAAAACGGAGTCTTATACTGAAATTCAGGATTTAAAATGGTAAAATAGGCCATTTTGGCCCCTGAAAACCAGCCCAGGCGGCCTGCCAGGCGGGCCAGGCAGCGGCCTGGTGGCCAGCACGCCGGCCCAGCCTGGCTGACCGGCCCAGGTGGCCCAACAGGGGCCCAAAAGCTTATATTATATTGGGGCGGCTAGGGTTTCCAACCCTAACCGCCCCCAGCCGCCGTCGCCCACATGGGCTGTCCCAGCCGCCGCCTTGGCTCCACGCAGGAAGCCGTTCCTGCGCACCTTGCATCCAGCCGCCAGCCTTGGCGCCCGAGGGGAGGGCGGCGTGCCCGTGCCAGGCGCCAGAAGGAGGACGCGCCCAACCGCGCGTGGAGGCCGTGGCCGTCCTGGCTCGCCTGGCCTTGAGGCCGCGCGCGCGCCCAGGCTGTGGCCCGCCGGCTGCCGCGCCAGGGAGGCTGCGCCGAGCGCCCCTGGATGGGGCCCGCCCGAGCCGCGCGGTCGTGCCGCGCCGAGTGCCCCTGGCCTCGCGCCGAGCGCCTCCGGCTGCTCGCGCCGAGCGCCTCTGGCCGCCGCGCCGAGCGGCTCTGGCCGCCGCGCCGAGCGCCCGTGGTGGGGCCCGCGCCGGACGCCAAGCGGGGGACGCGCCGAGGAGGCCCCGCGCGCCCAGGCTGCTCGCGCCGAGCGCCTCCGGCTGCTCGCGCCGAGCGCCTCTGGCCGCCGCGCCGAGCGGCTCTGGCCGCCGCGCCGAGCGCCCGTGGTGGGGCCCGCGTCGAGCCAGCCGCCTGGCCGCGCCGAGCCGCGTCGGTGGCCACGTGAAAGGGAAATGTGCCCTTGGGCCATTTCTAAGTATTTTGGTGATTTAGTGACCAACACAGGTGCCTAATTGTAAAATGGAACAAAGTACAAATCATGGAGTAAAGGTATGTTTCTAATCCGTAGTACATTGGTTTTGTGTACTAATATATTTGTCTAAGTGTTAGAAACAGGAAGAAGAAGAAAAGAGAAGGGGAGAGAAAGACTTGGCTGTGTGCAGCCAAGATCTTGCTCGGTCTGGAGCACCGGACTGTCCGGTGTGCACCGGACAGTGTCCGGTGCGCCAGGCCGACTCGGCGCGAACTGGCCGCTCTCGGGAATTCGCCGACGGCGTACGGCTAAAATTCACCGGACTGTCCGGTGTGCACCGGACTGTCCGGTGAGCCAACGGTCGGCCAGGGCCAACGGTCGGCCGCGCAATCTGCGCGGGACACGTGGCGGAGCCAACGGTCGGAAGACGGCACCGGACTGTCCGGTGTGCACCGGACATGTCCGGTGCGCCAACGGCTCGCAGATCTCCAACGGGCTGCAACGGTCGGCAGCGCCAGAAAAGGAAACAAATCGGGCACCGGACAGTGTCCGGTGTGCACCGGACTGTCCGGTGCCCCCGACGACAGAAGGCAAGGATGGCCTTCCGGATTTGCTCTCAACGGCTCCTAGCTGCCTTGGGGCTATAAAAGGAGCCCCTAGGCGCATGGAGGAGACACACAAGCAACTCTTGAGCATTCTTGATCATCCACACTTAGTCTTTGCGCGTTCATTTGTGATTCTAAGTGACTCGAGCTCCGTTCTAGTGAGAACTTTGTGATACTCTTGTGAGCTCGAGTCTTGGCCGTGTGTGTGCGCGTTTTGCTGTGGATTTGTGTGTGTTGCTTCCCTCCCTTACTCTGTGCTTTCTTTGTGATCATACTTGTAAGGGCAAGAGACTCCAATTTGTGGAGATTCCTTGCAAACGGGATAGTGAAAGGAACAACAAAACACCGTGGTATTCAAGTGGGTCTTTGGACCGCTTGAGAGGGGTTGATTGCAACCCTCGTCCGTTGGGACGCCACAACGTGGAGTAGGCAAGCGTTGGCTTGGCCGAACCACGGGATAAACCACTGTGTCCCTCTGTGCTTGATTCTTGTGGTATTGTGTTTTGTTGAGACTTCACCTTAGCCACTTGGCATTAATCGTGCTAACGCTTAACAAGTTTTTGTGGCTTAAATTTGAAGTTTTTACAGGATCACCTATTCACCCCCCCTCTAGGTGCTCTCAATTGGTATCAGAGCCGTTCTATTCACAAAGGGACTAACCGCCCGAATAGATGGATCCTAAGGGGAAGGGTATTGTGATCAACGACAAAGAAAAGGAGACCTTCGTCAACGAGCCGAAGGACGACAAGCCTACCGACTCCGGCTCGGGCCATAGACGAAAGGAAGGGAAGAAGAAGAAGACGAGGCGTATCAAGGAGATCATCTACTACGACGATAGTGATGAATCCACTTCTTCCCAAAAGGACGACGACAACGACTACAGGAAGACGGTCAATTCGAACTTTTCATTTGATTATTCCCGTATTCAACATAGTTCGAATTCGCATTTGCTTTCCATTCCTCTTGGCAAACCTCCACACTTCGATGGGGAGGACTACGGATTTTGGAGTCACAAAATGCGTAGTCACTTATTCTCTCTCCATCCTAGCATATGGGAGATTGTGGAGAACGGAATGAAATTCGATAGCTCGGATAGCCCTATGCTTATAAATGAACAGATTCATAAAAATGCACAGGCTACTACTGTTCTCTTAGCATCTTTGTGCAGGGAAGAGTACAATAAGGTGAGCGGCTTGGACAATGCCAAGCAGATATGGGACACCCTCAAGATCTCTCACGAGGGGAACGACATCACCATGCTCACCAAGATGGAGTTGGTGGAGGGCGAGCTTGGACGGTTCGCCATGATAAGGGGAGAGGAGCCAACTCAGACGTACAACCGGCTCAAGACCCTTATCAACAAAATAAGGAGCTACGGAAGCACGCGTTGGACGGATCACGATGTCGTCCGCCTAATGCTCAGGTCCTTTACCGTTCTTGATCCTCATCTCGTGAACAATATTCGTGAGAATCCCAGGTACACGATGATGACGCCCGAGGAAGTACTTGGAAAATTCGTGAGCGGACGGATGATGATCAAGGAAGCAAGATACGTCGACGACGCGTTGAACGGACCACTCCACGAGCCTCAACCCATTGCTCTAAAGGCAACGAGGAGCAAGGAGTCGCTACCTAGCAAGGTGGCGCAAGTTGAGGCGGCCGGACTCAATGATGAAGAGATGGCTCTCATCATTAAAAGATTCAAGACGGTGCTTAAAGGTCACAAGGGACAACCAAGCAAGACCAAAGCCAAGGGGAAGCGCTCATGCTTCAAATGCGGTAAGCTTGGTCATTTCATTGCTAACTGTCCCGATAATGAAAGTGACCAGGAAAAGGGGAACAAAAGAGAGAAGAAGAAGCAATACAAGAAGGCAAAGGGCGAGGCGCATCTAGGAAAGGAGTGGGACTCGGATTGCTCCTCCTCCGACTCCGACAACGAAGGACTCGCCGCCACTGCCTTCAACAAATCAGCTCTCTTCCCCAACGAGCGTCTCACTTGCCTTATGGCAAGGGAGAAGAAGGTAAGTACTCAAGACTCCACTTATGCTTCTTCTAGTGATAGTGAGTCTAGTGATGATGACATAGATTACTCATGCTTGTTCAAGGGCTTAGATAGATCTAAGATAGATAAAATCAATGAATTGATTGATGCTTTGAATGAAAAGGATAGGCTTTTAGAAAAGCAAGAGGATTTATTGTATGATGAACATGATAAGTTTGTAGAGGCACAAAAATCATATGCTTTAGAAGTGAAAAGAAATGAAGTGCTTTCTAGTGAAATATCTTCTTGTCATGAAACTATTGCTACTTTACAAAGTGTTAACCATGATTTAAATGCTAAATTAGAAGTAACAAATAAATCTAAGTCTTGTGTTGAAAATGTTACAATTTGCACTAGGTGTAAGGATTTTGATGTTAACACTTGTAGCAAACACTTAGTTTCAATTTCAAAACTACAAGATGAAGTGGCTAGTCTTAATGCCCAACTTAAGACTAGCAAGAGTGAAGTTGAAAAGATAAAATTTGCAAGGGATGCCTATACAATTGGAAGACATCCCTCAATTAAGGATGGGCTTGGCTTCAAGAGGGAAGCCAAGAACTTAACAAGCCATAAGGCTCCCACCTTCGTCAAGGAGAAGGGGAAGGCCCCTATGGCTAGTAATGCTAAAAAGAATCATGCTTTTATGTATTATGATAGGAGACATGCTAGAAATGCTTATAATGATTTTGATTCACATGTATATGATTCTCATGCCATGTTTGCTTCTAGTTCTTCTTATAAGCATGATAGGGATATGTGTAGGAGAAATGTTGTACTTATGCCTAGGAGAGACATTGCTCATGTTCCTAGAAAGAATGTTATTCATGCTCCTAGGAAAGTAGTGAATGAACCTTCTACCATTTATTATGCTTGTAATGCTCCCTTTGCTATTTGTAGAAAGGGTAAGAAGGTAATTGCTAGGAAATTAGGGGCTAGATGCAAGGGAGATAAATCTTGCATTTGGGTCCCTAAGGACATTTGTGCTAACCTTGCAGGACCCAACATGAGTTGGGTACCTAAGACCCAAGCCTAAATTTGCCTTGCAGGTTTATGCATCCGGGGGTTCAAGCTGGATTATCGACAGCGGATGCACAAACCATATGACGGGGGAGAAGAAGATGTTCACCTCCTACGTCAAGAATAAGGATTCCCAAGATTCAATTATATTCGGTGATGGGAATCAAGGCAAGGTAAAAGGGTTAGGTAAAATTGCAATTTCTAATGAGCATTCTATCTCAAATGTATTCTTAGTGGAGAGTCTTGGATATAATTTGCTATCTGTTAGTCAATTATGTCAAATGGGATATAATTGTTTATTTACAAATGTAGATGTGTCTGTCTTTAGAAGATGTGATGGTTCACTAGCTTTTAAGGGTGTACTAGACGGCAAGCTTTATTTAGTTGACTTTGCAAAAGAAGAGGCCGGTCTAGATGCATGCTTAATGGCTAAGACTTGCATGGGCTGGCTGTGGCATCGCCGCTTAGCACATGTGGGGATGAAGAACCTCCACAAGCTTCTAAAGGGAGAACACGTGATAGGTCTAACAAATGTTTATTTCGAAAAAGATAGACCTTGTGCAGCTTGTCAAGCAGGTAAACAGGTGGGAGGAGCACATCACAGCAAGAATGTGATGACCACGTCAAGACCTCTGGAGCTGCTGCATATGGACCTCTTCGGACCCGTCGCCTATCTAAGCATAGGAGGAAGTAAGTATGGTTTAGTTATTGTTGATGACTTTTCCCGCTTCACTTGGGTATTCTTTTTGCAGGATAAGTCTGAAACCCAAGGGTCCCTCAAGCGCTTCCTCAGGAGAGCTCAAAATGAGTTTGAGCTCAAGGTGAAGAAGATTAGGAGCGACAACGGGTCCGAGTTCAAGAACCTTCAAGTGGAGGAGTTTCTTGAGGAGGAAGGGATCAAGCACGAGTTCTCCGCTCCCTACACACCACAG
The DNA here is from genome assembly GCA_029449295.1 of Zea luxurians. Lineage (NCBI taxonomy): Eukaryota > Viridiplantae > Streptophyta > Magnoliopsida > Poales > Poaceae > Zea > Zea luxurians. The sequence continues at coordinate 1,329,174 of JAOPSE010000173.1, read as the reverse complement.
CAAAATGGTGTGGTAGAGAGGAAGAACAGGACACTAATCGATATGGCGAGGACGATGCTTGGAGAGTTCAAGACCCCCGAGTGCTTTTGGTCGGAAGCCGTGAACACGGCTTGCCACGCCATCAACAGGGTCTATCTTCACCGCCTCCTCAAGAAGACGTCATATGAGCTACTAACCGGTAACAAACCCAATGTATCTTACTTTCGTGTTTTTGGGAGCAAGTGCTACATTCTAGTAAAGAAAGGTAGAAATTCTAAGTTTGCTCCCAAAGCTGTAGAAGGGTTTTTATTAGGTTATGATTCAAATACAAAGGCGTATAGGGTCTTCAACAAATCATCGGGTTTGGTTGAAGTCTCTAGCGACGTTGTATTTGATGAGACTAATGGCTCTCCAAGAGAGCAAGCTGTTGATTGTGATGATGTAGATGAAGAAGATGTTCCGACGGCCGCTATACGAACCATGGCGATTGGAGACGTTCGGCCACAGGAACAGGATGAACGTGATCAACCTTCTTCCTCAACGACGGTGCATCCCCCAACTCAAGACGATGAACAGGTTCATCAAAAGGAGGCGTGTGATCAAGGGGGAGCACAAGACGATCAAGTGATGGAGGAAGAAGCGCAACCGGCACCTCCAACCCAAGTTCGAGCGATGATTCAAAGGGATCATCCCGTCGACCAAATTTTGGGTGACATTAGCAAGGGAGTAACTACTCGATCTCGATTAGTTAATTTTTGTGAGCATTACTCTTTTGTCTCCTCTATTGAGCCTTTCAGGGTAGAGGAGGCCTTGCTAGATCCGGATTGGGTGTTGGCCATGCAGGAGGAACTCAACAACTTCAAGCGCAATGAAGTTTGGACGCTGGTGCCTCGTCCCAAGCAAAATGTTGTGGGAACCAAGTGGGTGTTCCGCAACAAACAAGACGAGCACGGAGTGGTGACAAGGAACAAGGCTCGACTTGTGGCAAAAGGTTATGCCCAAGTCGCAGGTTTGGACTTTGAGGAGACTTTTGCTCCTGTGGCTAGGCTAGAGTCCATTCGTATCTTGCTAGCATATGCCGCTCACCATTCTTTCAGGTTGTACCAAATGGATGTGAAGAGCGCTTTCCTCAACGGGCCAATAAAGGAGGAGGTGTACGTAGAGCAACCCCCTGGCTTCGAGGATGAACGGTACCCCGACCACGTGTGTAAACTCTCTAAGGCGCTCTATGGACTTAAACAAGCCCCAAGAGCATGGTATGAATGCCTTAGAGATTTCTTACTTGCTAATGCTTTCAAGGTTGGGAAAGCCGATCCAACTCTTTTTACAAAGACATGTGATGGTGATTTGTTTGTATGCCAAATTTATGTCGATGACATAATATTTGGTTCTACTAATCAAAAGTCTTGTGAAGAGTTTAGCAGGGTAATGACGCAGAAATTCGAGATGTCGATGATGGGCGAGTTGAACTACTTCCTTGGGTTCCAAGTGAAGCAACTCAAGGACGGCACCTTCATCTCCCAAACGAAGTACACGCAAGATCTGCTAAAAAGGTTTGGGATGAAGGACGCCAAGCCCGCAAAGACGCCGATGGGAACCGACGGACACACCGACCTCAACAAAGGAGGTAAGTCCGTTGATCAAAAGGCATACCGGTCAATGATAGGGTCTTTACTTTATTTATGTGCTAGTAGACCGGATATTATGCTTAGCGTATGCATGTGTGCTAGATTTCAATCCGATCCTAAGGAGTGTCACTTGGTGGCGGTGAAGCGAATTCTTAGATACTTAGTCGCTACGCCTTGCTTCGGGATCTGGTATCCAAAGGGGTCTAACTTTGACTTAATTGGGTACTCAGATTCCGACTATGCTGGATGTAAGGTCGATAGGAAGAGTACATCGGGGACGTGCCAATTCTTAGGAAGGTCCCTGGTGTCATGGAACTCTAAGAAACAAACCTCCGTTGCCCTATCCACCGCTGAGGCCGAGTATGTTGCCGCAGGTCAGTGTTGCGCGCAACTACTTTGGATGAGGCAAACCCTCAGGGACTTTGGCTACAATCTGAGCAAAGTCCCACTCCTATGTGATAATGAGAGTGCTATCCGAATAGCGGAAAATCCTGTTGAGCACAGCCGCACAAAGCACATTGACATCCGGCATCACTTTCTGAGAGACCACCAGCAAAAGGGAGATATCGAAGTGTTTTATGTTAGCACCGAGAACCAGCTAGCCGATATCTTTACCAAGCCTTTAGATGAGAAGACCTTTTGCAGGCTGCGTAGTGAGCTAAATGTCTTAGATTCGCGGAACTTGGATTGAATTGTAGCATACATGTATTCATGATTTTGATCATGTTCCTTTCTGCATTTTTGTTGCTTATTATGGTGCTCAAGTTGTACAAACACTCCCTGGACCTCACAAGTCCGTTGCAATGTGATGCACATGTTTAGGGGGAGATGTGTTACAACTTGACCCTTTGAGACTAACCATATGTTTGAGTTTGCTTGTGTTAGTCACAAAGGAGAATTGAAAGGGAAAAGGTGGACTTGGACCATGAAAGACTTCCACTGCACTCCGATGAGGGGTAACTTATTCCAAGTCCATCTCATGAACTCTTATTGCCATTTGCTCTTAATTGAAGATTTTGGTGAGGCAATGGGGTTAAAGGGCCAAAATTGATCCCGTTTTGGTGTTTGATGCCAAAGGGGGAGAAAATAAAGGCCAAAGCAATAAATGGATCAGCGACCACTTGAGAGATTTTGAAAATAGTAGAATAGAGCTTTTGGTTTGTCAAAACTCTTTTGTTGTCTCTCTTGTCAAAAGTTGGCTTCTTGTGGGGAGAAGTAGTAATTATGGGAAAAAGGGGGAGTTTTTGAAATCTTTGATCAATCTCTTTTGGAATGACTCTCTTTATGCTTCAACATGTGTGTTTGACTTAGAGATAGAGATTTGAGTTTGATTTGCAAAAACAAACCAAGTGGTGGCAAAGGATGATCCATATATGCCAAAATCGATTCAAAATAATCTGAGTTATTATTTGAAGTGTTTTTGTACTTGTTAAACTTGCTTTATGTTGTGTTGGCATAAATCACCAAAAAGGGGGAGATTGAAAGGGAAATGTGCCCTTGGGCCATTTCTAAGTATTTTGGTGATTTAGTGACCAACACAGGTGCCTAATTGTAAAATGGAACAAAGTACAAATCATGGAGTAAAGGTATGTTTCTAATCCGTAGTACATTGGTTTTGTGTACTAATATATTTGTCTAAGTGTTAGAAACAGGAAGAAGAAGAAAAGAGAAGGGGAGAGAAAGACTTGGCTGTGTGCAGCCAAGATCTTGCTCGGTCTGGAGCACCGGACTGTCCGGTGTGCACCGGACAGTGTCCGGTGCGCCAGGCCGACTCGGCGCGAACTGGCCGCTCTCGGGAATTCGCCGACGGCGTACGGCTAAAATTCACCGGACTGTCCGGTGTGCACCGGACTGTCCGGTGAGCCAACGGTCGGCCAGGGCCAACGGTCGGCCGCGCAATCTGCGCGGGACACGTGGCGGAGCCAACGGTCGGAAGACGGCACCGGACTGTCCGGTGTGCACCGGACATGTCCGGTGCGCCAACGGCTCGCAGATCTCCAACGGGCTGCAACGGTCGGCAGCGCCAGAAAAGGAAACAAATCGGGCACCGGACAGTGTCCGGTGTGCACCGGACTGTCCGGTGCCCCCGACGACAGAAGGCAAGGATGGCCTTCCGGATTTGCTCTCAACGGCTCCTAGCTGCCTTGGGGCTATAAAAGGAGCCCCTAGGCGCATGGAGGAGACACACAAGCAACTCTTGAGCATTCTTGATCATCCACACTTAGTCTTTGCGCGTTCATTTGTGATTCTAAGTGACTCGAGCTCCGTTCTAGTGAGAACTTTGTGATACTCTTGTGAGCTCGAGTCTTGGCCGTGTGTGTGCGCGTTTTGCTGTGGATTTGTGTGTGTTGCTTCCCTCCCTTACTCTGTGCTTTCTTTGTGATCATACTTGTAAGGGCAAGAGACTCCAATTTGTGGAGATTCCTTGCAAACGGGATAGTGAAAGGAACAACAAAACACCGTGGTATTCAAGTGGGTCTTTGGACCGCTTGAGAGGGGTTGATTGCAACCCTCGTCCGTTGGGACGCCACAACGTGGAGTAGGCAAGCGTTGGCTTGGCCGAACCACGGGATAAACCACTGTGTCCCTCTGTGCTTGATTCTTGTGGTATTGTGTTTTGTTGAGACTTCACCTTAGCCACTTGGCATTAATCGTGCTAACGCTTAACAAGTTTTTGTGGCTTAAATTTGAAGTTTTTACAGGATCACCTATTCACCCCCCCTCTAGGTGCTCTCACCACGCCGCTCCCCATCCCCTCCCCTAAACGGCCGACGCGGCGGCCGGATCGAGGGCCATTAGGCCCTCCCGTTGGAGGAGGAAGACGAGGCCATCCTATTTGGGCGATGACCAGTGAGGATGACGCGTCCGCGTGGAGCATCGACGGCGCGCGGGGGTTGTCCACGACGTGCAGCGATCGTACCGACGACCACAGGCACTGGTGGAGATGGCGAACGACGAGCAACTGCCGCTGCAGTGGGCGGAGGCGGTGGTGGTGCCGCCAAATCCACATCCATGGGGGCCGATGCAGACGATCCCGCGTCAAACACCGGCGCCGGTGGCGACGGGGACGCAATGGGGAGTCCACACTCCACCACGGGCAGCGGAACCACCGCTGTCCATCCATGGAGGACGCAGTAGCGGCGTGCAGGGATCGCATGCACCGGTGGAAGCGCTGCGGCTTGACCAGCGGCGTACGCCTCCAACATTGAATCATCAAGAGTGTGCAGAACTTCGCGCATACGGCGTATGCGCATGGAAATGGTATGCTCCATACCTTGCTGTTGATGTGAAGATCGATCTTGTGAAGAACAGCGCGTTCTTCCAGTTTCTCCTTCTCTGATTTCTTCTTGAGACAGTGCTGATAACGTGTTTGATTCTATTTGCAGTGCTCAGTGGAAAATGAGAGAGGACAGAGACAAAATGACAGTAGTGTCTTGTTTATTGCAGAGATACTCTTTATATATATGAGTACAAAGGGCATCTGGCCCTTAGATCAAACAACTGTAAAACGGAGGGTCAGGATGGGTCTTGATCATATATACCATATTTTGTAACAGTTCCCTTATCCCTGCTTCCTATCACTTCAGATATTCTCTTGGCTCTTGAGACCATGAGTTGACACCGGCCACATCAATTGCACCGAACTATAATTTAGTCTAGGTCACATCAAATATTTGAATGATAATTATGCATATTAATATAGTCTAATTATAAAACTAATTATACAGACGAAGACTAAAACAGACGAAACAAGTCTAATTGAGTCTTATATTTAATATTCATTATTGATATTTAAATAATTGATGTGACATAAACTAAACTTTAGTAAAAGGAGCCAAACATTAAGCGCGACTCAAGTCTGCAGCTGTGGCTGGAACTAATTACACAGAGCCATCCTTACTACGTCTACAAGTTCATGACCTACACGGCTACGCCAAATAAATCCCTGATAATGGATCATCTATTAGAAGAAAATGCAGACTAGCTGAGCCCGCAGCCGCTGGTCACTGCTGCAGCAAGAGCCAGCAAATGCAAATGGACTAGCGACGGCAACAAAAATCTAACTAGAGCTTGTTCCAAACGCATGAATGTCACATTTTATTCTACTTCCGTCCAAAAAAAACAAAGAATATAAATCTTATTTTTGATAAGTGAAACATTCTCAAATTTGACTAGGTTTATAAATATAATATCAACATTTGTATCTCTAAATAGATTCATTACTGAAATGTATTCCACAATTAATCTAAGACTGTCTCAAGCAGTTAGTGTAAAATAAGGGACGTAAAACTATAAATGGCTGTTTACAGAGAAATAGAGGATGAGATAGGAAATGAGATATGACATCTGCTGGAGATAGCATAAACATAGATTGATAATTACTACCCATTATAAATATTAATACTTCTGTATATAATAATTAATCAAATCTAAGATTGTTTGACTCCACAAACTCAAAAAGTGAGATTTATATTCTTTTGGGAACAGGGAGAGTAAAAGACTTTTGTGCTTGTGTCAAACTGTGAAAGGAAACTGCAAAAAGAAAACGGGCAAAACAGAAGTAGGGGGCTCGATTCTGGGTGATAAATATGCCTGGATTGCACTAGAAGCAGGTCGATCGAGACCAACACCGGCAGAACTTCACCAGGACACTAGATAATTCTCTTTCCTCAATTATGATCTATTCAAGCTTTAGCATTACAATGTTTTAATCAGTAAATCTCTTACAAGGTAGCCAAACACCACTTGATCATAACCGTCGTATTTTTGCTGTTGTTAAGTACCAGGAAAACCTGGAAAAGGAATTATATTCAAGTGATAAGGCTTCAAATATCACTTATTCAAGGGTAAGCATGCATGTTCTACATTACCCTGGAATTAAATGTCGATATATGCTTGATATTACCAGGTCAACTTGCAGAACAGCACGAGGCAGCTGTAGATCCTATGAAGTTGATTTCACAAGCCTTAAATCTGTGAGTAGAGTAAACAGAATCAATTAGTTTGTGTGGCTTCGATTCGAATTCTAATCTATAAAGTTTGATCGGAAACCTTTATTAGCCACCATGTCTCCTTGATAAGTCGTTAAGCAGCCATTAGGCCAAAATTAGTCCACCCAAAACACAAGATCATCCAGAAGATGGTACTCCATAGATTTTCTAACCAGACGTGACAGGATAAACGCCAGTTGTTCAAATATAAAGAACAGGCTGGCTTAGATCTTGCCCTGATACTGGAAGTGTAATTTATAATCACGCACCAGATCAGCAAGAGTGGTTCGGCATGGACCCTCTGCAAATACAAAGGGGAAAAAAGAAGCAAAAGGAAGAGTTATCTAATAGGTTATCTGTGTGTTCAGAAAATCAGAAGTAAAACTTTCGAACAGGTTATTAAGGGATACAAACCACCCAGGTGTGTGTGGAGCTGTTGAAAATCACTTTCCTCGCATATATCAATCAGGGAATACACACCAGGTCTCAGGACCTCATCAATTTCTCTGCCATGTCAGAAGACCAAGTCTGCTGAGACAAAAGCATATAATGAACAGCTAGCTAGACTTGAGTATAAAAGACAACATACCGTGTTATCCCTGTCTGAAAAGGACCCTGTCCAGAAAACATGGAAATATAACCAGCAAGAAAGTGCATGGCATGTTTTCCTAGGGTTTCTCTCTGCTGGCGCATCTGCAATGCCCACACAATAGGAGAAAGTACATTAGTTTTTGTAGACACATGAAAAATAAATATGCATGACTTGCATTCACAATTCTTTGTTGTGTCATTATTTTTAAAAATTTTGACTTAGCCAAACTCTTGTCACAGCAAATAGCTCAGTATTTAGTACAAAGCCTACTGTTAGCATGAGCTCTTTTGAGAAGAAAGCCTGCAAAATACTTCAGCAATTTGTAAACCCATAACGCAACAGAAAAAAAAGGATACAGCAGACCATATGGAAACACACAGCCCAGACACGTCCCACAATCAAAGTGATATTTGTATAATTTTAAATAAAAAGGCATAATCATCAATAACCTCTTCATAGATCCTTCTGAAAAAGGAAGCACATTTTAGTGCCTCTTCCATATTCCAAGCAAAATATCCAGCTACGTTAATCATCTTCGAATCTGTGGACTCCAAACAACCGAGCAGTATGCTTACTGAATCCTCCAGGAGGGCCACACACCACCCAATCTCACTAGAGGGGAAAAAAAGGGAAACAGTAATATATGAACCAAACGGAATAATATAAAATCACAGAGAACAAGGGAGTCAAATCTCTACCGTTGTTGGTGCCGAAGAGTAGTGCATAACAATTTGCAACATGCAGCATAGATATCAACTGAAAATTGTCTGTCAAGAATATATTCAGCATGATCTCCATGGTGTTGTACACTTTGGTTGCAGTACTTTGCTAGAAGATGTTTAAACTCTTTGAAGAGTGTCACAGGAACATGCAGACACTGGGAAACATGGGATGCGTCAATTTGAAAAGAATGCCTTCCCACAAATGAAGTGATAACCTCGACACACATTAGAACAGTGGCTCCAGCATCTGGATGGAACACACTACCTTCAGGTGGCAGGTTCTGACTGTAGAAAATATGTGGACTCCGAAGGTGTAGTATAATGTTGAATAAAGCACCAACTAGGCCAGGGACAGTCCTCTTAAAAACACGCTTGTTTCCTGCAATATGGGTTGAAGAATAGTTAAAGATCACCTTTTTCAAACCAGGATTTCTATATGGATACTTTTTATGGCACAGATTTAATCATGTAAACCCCATAGGCCCATACGGATAGAAGCAACAGACAATAAATGTTTGCTCCTTCACACACTACACATCATCCTATAAGAATTTTAGAAGTTTAGATCAAGATTCCTAACAGCTCAACTAGTTCATGTAGTGATATGCCAAAAACGTGGACCATCTGGTACTGATTATTGACAGGCACTAAGGTACTAGAATATCAAGCAAGTACCAAAATATTATGGAAGAAAAAAATTCTCAAAAGCACTTGGCATATTCATGTATATGATAACTTGATGTTGATTAGTATACAGTACTAACTGAACGTGCAGATGTAAATGTTTCGGATATTGCTACTATTTCGAAAGTATCACTTTGTAGTTTGTATGATAATTTTTTGTCATTTTTTTCTCGGATACGCAGGAGAGCTGTGTATCAATATATTTAGAAGAAAAGGGGTTTAGAACCTATACAACACCACACAAACAGATCACTCACACAAAAACCCAAGGGCGAAGAGATGTGAAACCCCTCGAGCCCCATCTAAACACCAAAAAAGTAACTCCTCCCTGATGAACTCTAGAACCCCATTCAACTAGGCAAGATCCATCAAACATGCAACGATTGTGGTGATTGCAGATGGCCCATGCTCCAAGGATAATTTATTGTCAGAAATAACTAAATTTATGTATTAAAAACAGATCTCTCTACATAAATCGATATTGATTTCGTCCATACAATCTAAATTCATTTTAAATATCATTGCTTAAACCTAAAGTTTGATTGACATAAATTTCAGGCTAACTTGTATTTGCAAGGGGAGTACTCAACAGCTTGGCTGTTGAACAATTCTTGTATGTAGGTGTGTTCAGTCCTGTTTTTTTCGGACTGGGGATAGGTCAGGGCGTCAGTTTTTGTTCTGAGTGTTAATGTAGGATCAAGTCATGAGTTAGTGGGTGCATGGCACAGTATTTCAGCCATTAAGGGTTGGATAAAGTTGTTTATGGCCATTAAGGGCCGGGTAATTGTTTTTCCCCTTATATGAAAGGGAGGAATACATCTGAGGTGGAGCAACCTCACGCACCAGGAAAAAAAAGACCACTTCTGTTCTAGCGCACTTACCATTGATTTATCTTACATTGACAAAGGAACATATATCTGTGAAGCAAGAATCAACTGCTAAGAATTACTGTCCTGTCAGATATAATCTTAGTATTGTTGGCGACTAATCTAGTTCTCATATATGATAAACTTGATACATTACTGAATCCTCCTAGGAAGCTGATTTAACATCAATCTCACTCAGAAGCAATGGATTGAAACAACCTTTGGTAACAGAAACAAAAATTGTATGTAGAAATATAACTAATGGAAATGTCTCGCTGCTGACCTGGCACAAAATCAAGAATCATATAGAGGCAGTCGATCCCAGCAGCAACATCAGAAGAAACTGTCCCACCATCAGGATTTCCAGTGTAAATTTGGTATATTGAATGACTACAATGATTCACTCCAACCAATGCCCTTTCAATTACTTGTAGAGCTGCATTTAGATATGTGTTTGATGCAATATTGACAAATTTTCCAAGTACTAGTCGAAGCCTCGATTTCAATGAATTTAATCTATTCTGTGTATCAATGAAATCTTTAGGAAAAGCATAACCAGATGCATTCTGTAATTCCAGTGTTTTTGTGCTTGAGCCAATCTCATGAGTAGGGAGAGTAGCATTCTTCTGTTGAAGTAAGATGCATTTACCAATAGCCCTCAATAAAGCATTTATAATCTGAGTATATAGTTCTATTGAAATATTGAGCTCAGACAATGTAAATGCACTTCCTAAGACTTCAAGATATCTTAATACTCCATCAATCCATACAAGACAAAACATGTGTGGCCAGCTAGACATGTCTGCAATTTTCTGTAGAGTGATGAAAGCTATCCCAAGCATGGTACCCAATGAAAGCTGTTCGACAGGGCTGCAAGTCTGCCTAGAAACATCACTTGGAAAGGATAGGTAACCATGCAATTTAATGATAGCAGCAGATATACTGTATATCTCTCTCAAAGTGAATGATATGAGTGGGCATTCACCTTTCAACAGGTTTTCCAGAAGAACATTTTCCATGTACTGTATCTTAGACAGATCAACTCCATGACTTCCACACTTCGTCAATTCATCCATGATTGCTTCAATATTCAGAAAACCATTCGCACAATCTAGCTCTTGTGGAAGACAAACAGAGACTAAATCTATAGAGGCAGAATCTTTGTTATCCATAAACAAGACATGAACACAAATATCTACAAAGGTCCCAAACTTAGCGATGTAACTGCTAAATCTTGAACAATACTGAAGCAACATTTTCCTGTCCTCTGGGCTTGCTATTGGGTGATCGTTGAATGTGCTTTCTAATGCTGAATTAAGTCCCTGCAAGAATCCTCCTATGCAAGACATGCTGCATGACAATCTTTTCCAACATACAGTGTTACGGCAGTCTTCTATTTTGATAACACACTTGCTGTCCTTTATGGTAACAGGTATCCCAGTTGCAGTCTTCTGCAACAATTCAGCCATACTTCTGACACATTCTAAGGCTGATACTTCTACTATATCAAATGCCTGGTCATTATGTTCTGAAGTCTCCTTTTTAATAGGACTACCATCAAGGGAAGATTCAATTTGTTTCTTTAAATCAAACAAGTAAACTGATGAATTCAAACTAGCTAGTGTAGAAAATAATTCTGATGTCTTATCTAACAAGGAGAACATCAACCTATTCACCTCATCAGTACACTCATCAAATATTTTATGTGATGAACCAACAATTTCCTGAACAGATCTCAAAAACCAAACCAGGGAATATGAGTTACCATTTTTATTTGAAAAGGCTAAGTATTGCCTTGCCTCTGGGCACTCTTTCCCGAGTTTCAAGATGAGATTTATCAGAGCCCTACGACAACATATAAACAAACGCAGTAACTTCATGGGATTGCAGGATTCACAACGAAGACCTAGCAATTTAAGCAGCAGCAGTCTGCAAGGAGCGGAAGCAATTAATGGGCAGCAAAAGATAAACCAAACGGTTAATAATTCAGATAATAAATGCACACATTGACACCTTTTTCCATTATTCTTTGGCAAATAACATTTATTACATGAAAACTTGAGCTCACTTTACTGACAACAGAAGAAGAGTAGAAAATCACCAATAGAATAAAACATCAAACTAAATGTTTATGCTAACAAGAATTTTGGCATGCCATGAAAGCAGTAAACACTCAAAAGAAAGAGGAAAAGGAGTGGCTATGACACAAGTCGTGGCGGTTCTGTGCCACAAGAGCCCCATGCACAAGGGGATAGACAAATCCTCACTTTTGCTCTTTCCTTGATAGAAAAGTGAGACAGAACAGAGGAATGATGCTTTGTTGATCCTAATTCCTAAGACACTGAATCAGAATCCTATTACCACTTTCCCACAACACCTATCAATTAAGGAATTCAAGAAATTTGTAGCAATTCATGTTCAGACTTTCAGAATAAACACAGCAAGACCTCTTTCCAATGGAACAACAAGAACGCCTTCTTTATTTTTTATATTCTCACTGATAGCCATTAAATCACCTTCCTATTTGACTTCAGCTAACCCTTTTTAACTAGTAATAGAGATAAAGCCATAGTTATTAAGGCGGTAAGGCGACATAAGGCGACCGACCCCCTTTTCATTTTTTAGGCGATAAAGCGTAAGGCGAGGTGACGCCTTAGTTATATAGATAAATATAAAAAAAATAGATCAAACATTGTTTATATATCATTAATTTAAAGTTAATGAGCAAGCTAGCACTTTTATAAGGTCTAGTAGGTCCAATTTCAGCTTTGTAGAAACAGAGAAAAAGTAAAAAAGCTCACAACGAGTGAGTCCAGCCCAACTGTCATGGACCTTCGGTCCATGGGGATAGCTGTCTTCTCCGGCGAGGTTATACCCCTCTGCCGCAGGCTTGGTTCTAGGGTAGCAGCCCTAGTCGCTTGAGAGTCATTGCAAGAGAGAGAGAGATTGGTTTGATAATATATTCCTTCTTCCTTTGTCTCCTGCGTACAGGCCTATATATAGGCCACCGGTTGATCAACTAGGCAACCACTAATTAGGCAAGTGACTAATTGGAATTATCTCCCCTATAATTTAGGTCTATCAATTTAGCCACCAAATCAGTCACTTTCCTTTGCCATGCCTTCCTTGCGCGCGCTTTCCTTTGCCATGCCTTCCTTGCGCGCGCTGCTGCCAGCGCCTCCTGCGGCCTCTCGCTTTTGGCGCGCATAGGTGCGGCCCCACATAAGTGACCGCTCCCTATGATGCCCATGACATCTCCCCCTCCCTTGAGGACCAGCTCGTCCTCGAGCTGCCATAGACTTACCTGACACGACTTAAGATTAAGCCTTTTACATCTCGGCTTACATTTATTATTTAAGACAAAAATACAAAATAATTGTGGAACTAAAATATAAATTTGAACTGCAGCTATGTCCTCCTGGATCCCAAGGAAAGAGCTGAACTGCGGCCTTCACGTTGGATGAAAGGTGGAGGAGGAACCAGCCAGTTCTTATGTTGGGTCTGTCCAGCACCAAGGCCCCCGTTCTTATGTTGGGTCTGTCCAGCACCAAGGCAGGTGCCCGAATGAAGGAGACGACCCTCTTTGGCCGTGCAGGGAGGCTGCATACCAAGATCTCGACTTCTGCAGGGGGTTCAAAAAGTATAGACGAGACCTGGTGGTTGGGCGCGCAGGTTGAGTTGGTGCAGCGATGAGCTGATCAGCAAGTGCAGCTTCCGCACCGCCCGCCTAACAAGGAAGCCGCGCACTGTGGCTTGCAGGCGCACCACGGCCTGCTCATGTGATGACGACCATGGGGTGGCCCTAGAGGCCACAGCAAGGTGCTTCTCCCCACGAAGGGACTGTACCTGGCGGCGTGCCAGGAACCCTCGCGCTGCCGTCTGAAGCCGCACCGCTGTTTGGAGTTCCTTCTCTGTCTTCTCCTTGTAGCGGTGGAACATCACAACGAACTGATCCCACTTCTCTGCGAAACGACCAAAACTCTCTTCGAGCCGAGTGAATGCATCTGGAGTTGGAGAGGGCAGGTGGGAGGGCGTTGCGGCGGCTGATAGCGCGGTGACTGGTGGTGGTGAGGGATGGGCGGCTGGTGGTGGTGAGGATAACCTGGAGCTGATACCAGGTGTCGGTCCATGGGGATAGTTGTCTTCTCCGGCGAGGTTATACCCCTCTGCCGCAGGCTTGGTTCTAGGGTAGCAGCCCTAGGCGCTTGAGAGTCATTGCAAGAGAGAGAGATTGGTTTGATAATATATTCCTTCTTCCTTTGTCTCCTGCGTACAGGCCTATATATAGGCCACCGGTTGACCAACTAGGCAACCACTAATTAGGCAAGTGACTAATTGGAATTATCTCCCCTACAATTTAGGTCTATCAATTTAGCCACCAAATCAGTCACTTTCCTTTGCCATGTCTTCCTTGCGCGCGCTTTCCTTTGCCATGCCTTCCTTGCGCGCGCTGCTGCCAGCGCCCGTGCCTTCCTTGCGCACGTTGCTACCAGCGCCCCCTGCGGCCTCTCGCTTTTGGCGCGCATAGGTGCGGCCCCACATGAGTGACCGCTCGCTATGATGCCCATGACACCAACTCAGCCCAAAACACAGATAGGTCACAGCCGCCAGCAACCTAGCAGCCGTCAGCCTTTCTCTCCCTCACGCCGCAGCTCTCCCCAGTCTCCTCTCTCCTCTCTCTCCCTCGGTACCTCCACTGCAGCTCTCCCTCCTCCAATGGTCGGAGCACTACGCGCAGCCGAGGAAGGAGGCAACAGCTGCACACCGCCGCCGCCACACAGGTCAAGCCGTCTTCTCTGTTTCCAGACGCCGCCCCTCAAAACCCTACCTATCCCCTAAGGCGTCGCCCCGCCGACGCCCCGAGGACGCCTCGCCAACGCCTTATGCCGCGGCGGACGCCTTACTCCACAGCGCAAGGCGAGCTATACGCCTTGCCCTGTGAGCGCGCCTTAGCGCTAAAGCGACGCTTAATAGACACCTTGATAAGCATGGATAAAGCATTAACCATGTGTTTTTGTTGCCATCATTAATAAACATGGTGATGAACAGGCAAAAGAGAAAAGTGAACTAGTTGTCACAATATTTCTCATTTTGACCAAATTAGAAAATACACGTTGACTCCAGTTCCATCATAAGACCAAAAGGGAGTCAAAATCAACAATTTAGTTAATGAGCTGTACATAGCTGAGAAAGTGACGATTGAGGATTGACGAATACCAGTAAAGAAATATTTCAGTTGAAAGAGCCTAGCATTTGAGAATGCATGAAGCATCTTTGTTTCTCGGGTACATAAATGTTATAAAAAACATACCTATTAATACAGCATCACATAGGTCTTCATCGTGTTCAAGGAAAAAACAGAATATTGTTTTATCACCCCAACAGTGGTATTGTATAACTCTCTCAGCTCACAAATACTTGACACATTTGACTTTGCATGGTCTTCATGAATGACTTTGACAATTAATTTCTTCTAGAATATATTCTTAAAATCCTTCATATATAAGAGATTTTGCAAATATTTTGCATATAAATCAACCATTTAACTTACACGCCTCCAAACTAAATAATGTAAGTCATTGATATTTGTGGTTTTTAAGGTTTGACATAATCTTACGTAAGTATTTTTTGTGACCCAAGGTAGACCAAAGCATAGGGAACAAAACATGTGAGCAAAATCGTAAACTCCATACTTGCCTTTCAAGATGGAGAATATAGTTTATAAGCCGTATGAATGCCTTGGAATTTGCATGAAATCCAGGAACAGCACTAAAAAAATTAAGGAAATCCTCACAGATCCAGTGTTTGTCTAAGCAGTGTGCATGCGTAGCACCAGAACCTGTACCAATCAACTTCTCATTTTCCAGGTTACTTATTGTCTCCATCAAATCAGGTGAAGTGTCCAAAAAGACATTATCTCCATCAGAGTTGGTAACAAAAGATAACGATTTCTTCAAAGCATGACAAAAACTTGATGCCAAATTCTTCAAAATTACCTAGAAATATGCATTTCAAATTTGATCAAGTCATTAAAAGCATGTGAAAGAAAGCACCCAGCTATCAAATATAAAATAAACAAAGATAATCAAATATTAGATTCAATATTACGAACATACTTGGAAAAAACTTCTTGGGATAGAAGTATTACAATGATATATACCTTTTTTTCATAAATAATTGTATCACAAAGGACTCCAATAGAGACACTATGCAAAGTCATTTCTCTGCCTGAAGATTGAGTGCCATTATTCTCCTCCTTGTCCAGGGAAGATCTCTTTTGAGTAAAAGAAAACCTTATCAAATTAGAGAAAAAGTTCTTTAAATCCTTCTTAGAAACATGAGAGCTCCAAACGTCAATGTTTTCACACAGAAGCCGCCACGTGGCTATAGGAAAAGAGCCTTCATCTAAGGAACATAGACTCAAATCCCAGAAACCACTAACATCATAAGACCCAAAAGGACCAGTTTCTCCTGAAGATAATAGCTTCACATAATTCATCACAAAACTCATCAATTTAGCAGCCTCCAGGCTGCAAGATTCCTTTAATAGTTGGGTGTTTCCTATATCCTTATTATCTATTTGCCAAGCATCATCTTCAAGCAAAAATTGAAATGCCTTAATCTGCCTGTTAAGGTCATTGAGTCTCTGCAGAACCATGACATGGAAGATGTAAACAAGTGGAGCAAAAGAAGCACAGTTTGTTGAGAGAGACTCTGATAAACTCTCAATAACATCCAAAAAGGAGTTTGAATTTTCATCAATCAATGCAAAATAACCCTTCCCAAGAATATTCGTCGGATTGGTCCATTCCTTTCCTGAGCATACAATGAATGGATTCCCCACTAACTTTGTTGCATCTGTGGCTACATCAGGAGGCATGAGGCCAATAGATTGCTGATACAAGCTTCTACATGATATATATAGGCGACAGAATAGGCAAAAAATCCAGGAAAAACTTGGGATCTTCTGCCGGTTGGCATGTAGTTTTTTAGATACATTTTTTCCCATAATTGAAGAAATGAATCCATTTATATTTTTTGATTTGTTTCTGACCAAGTGACTGAAATTTCGCCGGACTGCATTGATCAACCTTTCAACAGATTTTCCTACCAGTGTACTATTTGAAGCAGTGACAGTTATTGAATCAAGAATGCTAGCATATACTTCAGATAAGTGCCTGCCAAGAAGTTCGGCTTTTTGACAAAAAATAGACTTCCTGGCAATGGATGGCTCTCTGAGTTTGCTTACATCATCTTCAAAACTGCAATCTGCCATCCAATTCAATGTTTCTGTGAGATCCGATGTAAGCTCCTCTATGCATCGGCTAGACTGGCCTTGAGGCATCGACTTAATTGAAGTGTGAATAGCACCGATCAATGTTTCGGAACTCAACAGTGTTGTCAATGATCCCAAACACTCCTGGGACGATAAAGAGGCCACAGAAAATGAGCCATGTACTCCATCAGGGCCCTCAACTCTGAATGCCCTCACAGCATCACACAGACTGAAAATTGAGCGGGAAACCTATATTATAAACAAAAGAGGGGGGGGGGGAACATCAGATCAGGGTAGGGGAAAAGAAGAGTGTGCAAGCAGAATGTAGAAAGACACACAAAGTCCACCCAAACATTGGGCTTCAATGGATCTTCTTAGACTCATATCTTCTTAATATAATGATATATAGCTCTTTAGCGTGTTCGAGGGGAAAAGGGTCCACTCAAACAAAGAGCATCACTTGTTTGCAATCTTATCAGATAATTGAGTGAGAAAGTACTAAAAGTAACAGCTGAAAGTACATAACCAACCTGACGAAGTTCACTGAATGTGCAAATCACTTGGGCTGAGAGGCTTGAAATCTTTGAAGCTAGCAGAAAACAGGGTTCAATGTCCTTGGAAGATGTATTAATAGCAGACAAAGCAAAAATCATTAACCACAATTTCACAAGATCGTCTCCTAGAACTTTGTACTCGATTTCTAGAAAATTGCCAACTGCAGAAATAATCTCTGCAAACATTAAAGGTACTATCTTCTTAATGTTTACATCTTCTAGATGCACAGCAATCATCCAAAATTTGTACATCTTTTCAGATATTAAGATCAAGACAGAGTAAATATCTTGCAAAAAATTGAAGTGAGATCCTTCCAATGTGTCCTCTGTAGGAACATAGATCTTCTCTTCAATAAGGGTTATCAGCATCACATTAATGGATTTCAGCATGCAATGGACCTCTACTAGCCTTGTCACCCCTAACTTAGAGAAGTCCTTTTGGGAATATGATTTACACTCTAATACGATGGGTTCCATGAACATAATAAACACTTCAAAAAGTGATTCCCTATGTTGTGGTTCTTCAGAACCATCATTGCTTTTGTGCAGCGTACCCAAAGTCGTTCTACTCGGTGCTACAGTTGTTCTTTGATTTCTAGCCCTCCTAACAAACAATTGAAACAAGTAGCCAAACCCAGCCAGCAATACAGCCTTGTTTTCTGTTTTTATTCCTTTGAATCGCTGAAATAGATGTCTATGGTAGCTTCCTTTGATATCCTTAGCAGCAGATTTATTCAAACTCCTGAGACCAAAATATCCACTAAGATGTTGGGGATGAAACAGTCCATTTGAAAAAACATCTTCAACAATTTTCAACATTGTTCCTGCCTGCTTGTGTTCACTGGAATGTGCTTGTGAATTAAGTAAAACTAACAATTCCAACAACGGCCCAAGAACCTTATCAACAAAAGCATGGAAAATATTCTTCGGATTTGCATAAAATCTCAGGAAGCATGCGAATTGCCCGAGGAGGCAATTTACAAGCTTCTGAAGAACAGGGCAAAATTTGTCCTTTTTAGCTGACACCTTCTGAGCAAGATTGACAACCTCAATGGCACAAGAGGCCCATAAATCCACACCAGCGTTGAAGAAAGCTCTTGTATTGGAAGAGAAAAGCAATGACATACAGTCAAACACTTGTTCAAAGAGCTCAATAGATTCATTGTCAGGACATGATGTGTTGCTATCAACTCTGCCCAAACCATGACTTGCAACTCGACTAAGGGATTTAAGTAAGTTCAGAGATATTGAAATGGATGGCTTCTTTTCAACACACACTCTCAAAATTTCCCAGCATCTACTATCCAATGCTGGATCAAAAATCTGTAGAATCTTTTTACTATTCTCAGGAAAATTTAAGATAGACTGCAACCAGTTTCCAATAAATGACACCAGCCGCAATAGCTGAATGCTGCAGCTTGAGTTATTTGGCAGTGTGGTTAGAAATTCGACCACTAGCTCAATCTTTCTGCACAAATAAACATGACACTGTGATGATGTAGATTATAAATGAGAAGATTAGAATAAGGTTGATCTAAACAGGATTCAAAAAAATCCAGCTTCGGTGCTTCTGTATGAATCAGAAAAAATCCATAAGGTACTAATCATGAACATAATATGTCAAATTTGTCCATCTTACTGCTTCTATCATCCTAGAAAGTAAAAAGAGAAAGTACTATTTGGCATACATCAATGTGATTATTGTGCAAAATCAACAAATATAAAGCCAAGCTAAAAATGCTAACAACAAAATTGTATCTCTTATAAAATCCTATTCACACTGAATTAACAAAATCATCTCGTGCATTGTTTATCGCAGTAAACAAGTAATACGCAATCCTCCATTAAAAGAGACGACTAAAACGATGGAAGCATAATCACATAAACGGAATTCCTAGCCACAGGGTTACATGAGCTAACATTCACCGAAACAGAAGCAGAAGGGTGACCTTTCGAGCGACAGCTCCTTGCTCTGGAGGGAGAGGACGAGGTCGAGGTGTTCCCACGCGCCCTTGGCGCCGCCGTCGCCGTCGCCGTCGAAGCGAAGTCTAGCGAACTTGAGCTCGCTCGGACCCTCCCCTTGGCAAGGCTGCGATTGGTTCCACCGCCGCTTCCTCGCTGCGCCGGGCCTCGCGGTCGCGGCAGCCGTCTCCATGGCAATGGCGTCTGTCATGAGCGGAAGTGGAGGCTAGGGTTCTGGGTTTGGAGGCACGTGCTGTTATGCCTCGCCGTTTGATTTCTCCGTGCCCGAAGACGCGCCGTGAAACCTTCTTCCGCGTCCGACCAATATTAATAAAGCACGAATCTTAAAGATGTGCTAACCAGAGTACCAGACTGACCGACCGAGTCACCGTCACGGTCACCGCGGCCCCAGACCAACCCAGAGCATTCTTGGTCCCGATTTCCTCAATGCCGGGTTCCCCAGGCACAAGCTACAAACCCTAACCCATCCGGGAGCACCGGAAATCTTGGAGGCTGAAGCGGAAAGGGGAGAAGGCGATGACGACGAGGGAGCCGCGCGAGGCGTCCCGGCGCGATGGGCGCGACTCGCACGGGAGGCGCCCCCACTCCTCGTTCAGGTCGCGGAGGGACGATCCCAGGTACCAATCCGCTGCATCCCCCGTCGGATTTCCGATTTGACTGCGTTTTAGTATGGATTAGAATGCTGGTTTTAGCGGGCATCGGTGGTTCTTTCTTGAACCTGCAGTTTCTTACAAGATACAATTTTTCGAATCTCTTTTGGTAGCCCAAGGAGAAGAGATGACAGGAGGCGTGAATCCGACAGGGCGCACCACAGAAGTCGAGATGGAGAATTTTTGGAGGTGGTGGACCATGATCAGAAGCGGAATAGAGATGCTGCGCAGAGCGCTGACCCTCCGAATGCTGAGTCGAAGTCGGCGAGTGATCTGAAGAATGGCCCCTCCACCAGGCATGAGAGATCACCTAGGGGAACCAAACGATTTTCTGAGTCGAGTGAGGCATGGCGGCCTCGGTCTTTCTTTCAGGTTCTTGTCTTTTCTCAGTGTATTATATCAAAAGGGAATACCACCAATAGCTTCTGCTCTCTATTTCAAATTGTTTCATCATAGCTACAAATAGTGTGCTTTAACTATCACGGTTACATACATATGTGCTCACGACGTTACAGAGCTCTCATTTTGGATAGCTAATAGTAATATAGTATTTTATGGAGTTGCTATTTTAGATAGCCGAACAGCAAGTATTCCACATTCGGTAACTTCACCGGTACTGGAAAATGTACCTTAACAGATTAGTGTTATTACTTATTAGGTGGATCCATAGGTCATTATTTGCTTGTGGTCTGGATTGCAAACATCCTGGTTATGACAGCTCTGGTAACTAATGCAATTGTGCCGAGTGTTGTCTAATAACAAATATTGTGTTGATAGTAGAGACATTCAATGTGCCCAAAACATTATAAGTATTCCATGTTTGTGTTATTCTGAATAAATGCTATATATTTATTTTAAGACTCACGGTTAAAGGACTTCTGAATCTTATGTTAAGAGGCTCTGGAGTGCATATGATTTTTTTGGGATTTGTGTTATCCTATGTAGAATGTAGAAACCGATATTTGAGATAATCAGCTCAAATTAGTACCTATAGGTTCGTTTTCACCCATGTTTAGCTCAAATATTCATTAGCTATCCTCTGTTTGTGATTATGTGTGAACCACTGAATCTGTCGTTGCATTTCTGTTATTTAAGTTCATGAAATGTAGTTTTAGTGTACAGATTAGTTAGATTCATGGATATGGTTTGCCAGCTTTGGTTAACATGAATATACTTGTCTTAATTAATGGTTGCAAGTAACAACTCTAACATTCATATGCATCTTTTATAGAATCATCTGAAGTGTGGAGGTTGGTCTCTGCATAAAGAATGTTAGGTCATTGTTAAATCATAAAAAAAATCTTCCACTTGTCGTACATACATAACACATTCCTCCTGATGTAGTGGGACTTCTTTTATGACACATTGATCCAAATGCCCACTGTTTGTAACAATGTTAGACTACCTGTGCTTCTATGTACAGCACAATGAGCGTGGAAGTGCTGGGCAAGGTGGTCGGCATTATGACCGCCAGGCTAGTGGTGAGATGCCTTCTTAGTTTGTACTTTGTGCATTTATTTAATTATCCATTCTCTATACATGCTAAGTTATTTATATTGTTTCTAAGACTATGGAAGGCAAAGGGAGCATCTCTCTGATAGAGATAAACAGAAGACAGAGAGACACAGTTTGCAGGGAAAGATTGAGCTGGACCAGCAAAAGAAGGATGGTGATTCAACATGGAAGCATGATGGATTTTTCCAGTTGGAGGAAGCAGCACCCCTTGCCAAGAAGAGGCCACCATTTCAGGAGATGAAGATACAAGAATCTGCTGACACTGTAACAGAACCAGATTCTAGATCAAGGAATTATCAGGCACGGGGATATGGAAATCATCGACCCTTCCTAAGGCCAGATGATCGAGGCTTTAGAAGGGGGTTTCCTGACCACAGGAGTGATGGCCAGAGGAATGGGCATGATATAAGGGGAAGATTTTCTGTTAGGGGAGGAATGGACAGAGACAGGTTTAACAATCCATATGGTGGGAGAAGCAACGCAGAGCAGGCTTCTGGTGATCAAGAAGAAAAATGGAAGCATGACCTCTATGACCAGACAAACAGGAGCCCGCCTCCAAAGACTGAGGAAGAGCAGATTGCCAAAGTTGAAGCGCTGTTGGCACTGTAACTATCTTATTTATGTCTGGAGTTGTTTTTTGTGATAGATTATCATGTACTTCGTTTCAGATGTGTTGAATACTGTCTTTTTATTCTATATATTCTGCATATCTATGTGGAATTGTGGATTAAACCACCTTATGAAGCTATTCCATTTGGACTGATAATATTGTACTAGATAATCATGAGTTTCATAATGTAGAACCATCAAGCGAAGTACAAGACAATCATGAGTTTGGTAGGTAAACAATTTGCTCCTCGGGTGCGTTTAGAGCTAAATTGCTTCTTTAGGTAGTGTTTGGTTCTATATATTTATTTGATCAGGGCCTATTCCCACTATCACAACAAAAATAGAATTCCCCGGGTGTCTACGGAGCGAACTTCTGAGATAGAGCTGGCTTCTCACTACCGGCACTCGCTAGAAGAGAACTCTCTCTTGACTGATCCTGATCCCATTCATCGCAACAAGACTGGTACCAGTATGGACTTGCTTCCTACCAATCCTTCCTATAATGAGTTCCCATTAAAGTAGAGTTCCCACCTCCGCCTAGTCCGTTTTCCCGTGATTTTCGCTATCAACCAGATTTTCCCTCGTACGAGAGTCTGAAGAAAAGAATCAAGTATGGAATCCTCGTCCTCAAGCCTTTTTTATTAGCGAAATGGGATGATTTCATGCCAAAAAAACGCCGTATAGCGAGATAAAGAATTTGAATTGTCAATCGACTCTCTAGAGGGAAAAAGCGAGAATGAACATTTGCCGTATAGTGAGCATCAAGTTTTTCATTTGAAATTGACTCGTACGAGGGAAAAAGCGATAATGGACGATATTCCCATTGAGACTAATTTTTTTCAAAAGAAATCTGATCCTCCGGCCAAGTCGAAGTTCCTGGAACATATGGATCAATCAAGTGGTAAGCCGCCCGGAAGAAACCTTTCCCTTGCCTCCCTTACCGAAATCAAATCAGGGCGACCAATCAAGCTAGGAAGAAGGATACCGACCTTCTCCATAGAGAAGTAGGAGCCTCGCATACAACCTGAACTCTGGTATCAAGCCTGCCAACTCAATTCTATCTGGGTAAAAGGGCAATATACGAAAGGAAGGATCGATAACTGATTTATGGCTTTCAACCTGCTAACTTAGCATCTTATTTCTTTCTCCCAATCTGGTATCGACTAATAAAGCGCGCCTTCTAACTCATATCTGTCTTGCTATCTTCCATCTAATACCAGTGAAACGACAACTCCTGATAGACCTTCTGATACGACAACTGCGACTTGCAGTTTGATATCCGGCTTGAACTGTTCTATCTGGCTTTCTATCTCATATCCGCAATTAAGAATTCAAAGCAGTAATTAAAGTATGGATACGATGGCTTTGCCTTGCGTTCTTCAATCATGGCTTTCAAGTCTGATAACCGCAATTAGGAATTCAAAGCACTCTCGAGGCGAGCACAAGCAATCTGATAGAGGAGCTACTAATACTATAGATAGGAAACGCCTAAGCAAGTATGATACGAGAAAGCAATTCTATCTTTGACTGGTTTTTCAAACTGATAACTGCAATTCAACTCCCGGCAACTACAAACCACTAATCTTATTCCTTACTTCAATTCTTATACCAAGCCTACTTAATTTCCAATCTCACTACTTCCTTTTCAACTTCTAACTTATATGATTGATACGACTTGAAAACTTAAATTAACAAGGCACGAGCTACAAACTCGAATGCAAAAGCCGATACTACTACTCAATTCACTCAGCTTACGACTCTTATTCATGGCTTTAAATCGTATAAGCACTAAGTCAAACTAGGGAAAACTTGCAAGCTTAACTTGAACTGCTAAAACTGAATAGGCCGATACGAGAACTCAATACACTATCGAAACTCACACTGCTGGGTAAAACAATAGAAACTACTGTCCCTAATACCAGAGAAATGGCATCACGGCTTGCAGCTCTTCTTGCTAAAACAGATGAAACTACTACTCCGGAAACGAATACTCAATCTTCAACCAAAGCTTCAAATCTGATAACTGCAATTCAACTATCTGACTCGCATTCTTACTCTCACTGATAAAAGTATGTAGACGACAAGAAGGAACTAGCCTTATTTGCCACTTTCAACCAGCCTCGCGTTCTTCAATTAATACCACGTAACCGAGCAATCAAGCCTACAATTCAAACTAGAAAACAACAGCTCGAATACGAAGATTTATAAGCGAAAGCGAGAGTTAACATCTTCCTTGAGCTATGGAAACAACTGCCTAACGAAAAACCTTATTCATTGACTTTATATCTGCTAACAGCGATTACTACTACCGCTCTCGAAGCGAATACTCAACTGCCAATCTCATTTATGCCTCTTAATAAACTAGCTGGTATTCTGATAATCGACTTTCAGTCTTCCTTGCAGGCTTTGTAAAGCACTACGGATACGCCCTTATTAATACAATTGATAGGACTTATTTACTTGTTTTGTATGGTTATTTGTCCCTTCTTTCTATTGCTAAAGGTTAGTTTTGATTCCTCTCTCTATCGTACTCTTATTCCTCTAATCCACTTACAATCTGATAGTTGCTATGGAGCCTGAGATTAGACGTAGATAGGGCATCACGGCTAGAATTCTTCTTTATGAGTCCAATTCTTACTTCTTCCTTTCGAGTCTTATATCGTACTGCAATTATGATAGCTGCTCTACTAATACGAGAGGTAGGCATTTATAATAGTATTTATACGAAAAAGAGGCTTTGCAGAAAGAACTATAACTAGAGAAGGTCAAACTGCAAACTAAAAATAAAACAGTAGAAACGAGCTGTCAAACCTTATTTGCTTACTCGTCTGCTTACTACAAGCAAACTGATTTATGAGTTGCAACCTTACTTATGACTTGTATTCTTCTTGCTGAGAAAGAGAGTTCAAAGCTGCAATTGCTCATGCCTCTAAGCCCATCCTTTTTTAGGCTTCTTTGGGAATCCCCTTTCCAATCAGATAGATTTCGAGATAGATTCACTCCAGTGTGGTGTCCCGGCTCTAATACGCTTCCTTTATACGATCTCAGAGTAGCTTTAACCTTTAATAGAGGAGTGAACCCACATGGGAGAAGAGAGGAGTAGTATGGGAGAGAGTCGTAGTTCAGAATAATCCCTTTGTATTTGTTTCATATAGTATATAGTGGCTCTAAAAAGGAAAATTATGCTTAAAGGTGTGTTTGGTTTGGCTTTTGTTCCCTAAAAGTCAAAAGCCAAACCAAAGGGTTGGATTCAGAAAGTAATTTTTTCTAAAAGCTGTCTTTCTGCAGTGTAAAATTGAAAGCACTCATTGACCTGCTTTTAGTGGCTTTTGAATGAAACTTTAAAACATATATTGAAAAACTTTTGGCGGTTTTTTATGGTTTCCACTAAACGGTTTTTATCTTTTTAACAGCTCACAGCCCGTATCGGCTTTTTCCACAGCTCACAGTGCACAGCAGCTTTTTTCATAGCCACAGCCTAACCAAATAGACTCTAAATAGACTCTAAATATTGAACCATCGGCTCTCCAAAATCTTCCAAACGAAGCCACTTTCTAAACATGAAGCTGTTCTATTTGAATCGACTTTGAAACCAAACATCTTTCTCGGCTCCTTTTAACCCGGTGCTTGGTTCTAGGACTAAAGTTTAGCATATGTCACATCAAATATTTGAATGCACATGTCCTATTCGGTGAGTGAATTTGATTAGGAAGAAACAAGATCGATTAGAAAAAGAAGAGGAGAAGCAACCCCGGGCCTGGCCCCGGCGCGCCTCGGCCTAGCCGGCCCCTAGCGCATGCAACCCAGCCGCCCCCTTTCCCCCTGCGCGCCCAACCGCCTCCCACTCCCCTCTCCCGCGCACCCATGATCTAGGAAGAGAGAAACCAATCCTCTCCCTCTTCCTCCTCTCTCCCACTCTCTCTCTACCCTCGCTTGGATCACCGGAGAGTGATTCCCATCGTTCGTCTTGCTCGTGGTAAGCTCCCCCTCCCTCTCTTCCCTCCTCCTCCCTGCCAGGCGCCCCTACCCCCGACACGGCTTGCTGCCCGCCCTGCGTGGCTGGTGCGGCGCGGCCAGCCCGACCACCCCCCCTCGCGCGTGGCTGGCTCGGCCCCGGCGTGTCCAGCCCAGCCCCGGTTCAGCGTGCGCGCCCTTCGATGTTGCCCACACGTAGTGCGTTTAAGTCAACACATGTCGTTCGCACGTGTCGATGCACGCTACCGCGTTTGTCGTTTCGCACGCACCGCGCACCTCGTTTTAGTGTGTTGTGCGTCTTGTCACGTGGCAATAGATCATTTCACCTAGAGTCGCTTACATTAATTAATTTACATAATTAAACGACGATTAACCGAGTAGCAAACCCATCAAAGCTAAGTGTTAATTTTAACTGTGTGTGTGATAATTACCTGTTAGAATGACTAGGTCGAGTTAAAATATTATAGTTAATATCTGCTTAATGTGCACGCGAATACGCCATATCTCTCGGTTGTAGCGTCGACCGCCTCAGGTCCTCTCCCGCGTAGTCGTCAATACGAGCTCTACACCACGTGTCTATTTAATTGATCTATTTTATTATATGGTGTATTATTTCCTTCTATTTTAAGAATGTGGAATATATGTTTGCACTCATATAGATAACGGTCTATTGGCGGAGTCCGGGAAGTTGCAGGAGAATACCCTGAGCAACAGATGGTTGGTGATGGCAAGTGTCATCTGACCTATCTATGTCCTACACATTTTATAATTCATCTCCCCGCATTTACATAATTTATACCTAAGGATTACTAGTCTTTGTTTATCATGTCTGCATTGCAACCCCTGCTCAGGAGAAGATAAAGTCGTGACGGAGGATTTCCAAGAGTTCCAAGACTATGATGAGTTCTAGGTGTGGATTAGCAGCGAACCCCCATTTGGCTGCCTGTGAAGGCCGTGTTTTACTACGTTTTGTTTTCACACTTTGATCTATGTATAATACTATGTGGATGTCTCAAACACCATAATGTAATCAAAATAATACCTTTTTACGTTATCGCCATTGTAGCCGCCTGTTGGGGACTTGTTCTCAAGTGCTATGAATTAAGAACAAGGCAACACAAAAAGGTTAATGATTAATGCCCTTCGTCCTTCAGAGCATTATCTCCCTTAGGATATAATGATCTTCAGACGAAGGTTATGAAGGACGTACCTTCGACATTACAGTATATTTCAATAAAAGGAGAAGCATATGAGACATGAGAAATAACATAAATAATCGTATGTCATCATTAATATCATTTAATCATATAGTCATGAATGCATTTGAACAATATTGAATTACATTTTTACCTTCGGCTTGACAGAAGGCAAAAGTCCAAGCGTGACGCGCGAGTGAATACAAGTCAGCGTGAACAGTACGGGGGTACTGTTCATCTATTTATAGACACAGGACACAACCTGTGATGAATTACAATTATGCCCCTCATAAAAGTTTACAACATTGACTCAGACCTTTATGGATTAAAAGGTCATTCTATCTCTATGTCGGTTTGTAATGCCGAAGCTTCATGAAAAGGAACCTTCGGTCATCTCCTGGGGACAACTTCAGCCGAAGCTGCTTCTTCCCGTAAGACCTTCGGCGCAACGAAGCATGGCCCCAACAGTAGCCCCTTTCGTGGCGCTAGATCGTTTTTCGTAACGAGCTTGATCCGTGAAAAAAGCCTCTCAAGCTTCGGGAAGCCGAAGGTCCAAAAAACACCTTCCCTGAGCTCGTTGTCGAGAAACGATCCAGTTTCCGAGCGCGTGCCAGGCCCACTTTGCAGAGTTACTATTTGGTCTCTGCGGTCCACCGCGCAGCGAGTGCTAGTGACTGTCCGCCTGGTGTAAAAATCCTGGCGCTTCGCCTTCTTACCTGCAGCACTATATAAACAGACGGGTAGGTGTGAAGTTACCACAGTATTCATTGCTATTTGCACCGTTTTGCTGCCAAAATTTTTAACCATAGCCGAAGCTTGACTCTCGGAATTGAACGAAGGTCCAACTCGAAGTCTGCTTCGTCAGAAGGAAGGGCTTCGGGAGAAAAAAGTATTCAAAAAAGTATTCAATTTTCACAGACTCAGAATTAATGGCCAGAGTGCGATCTACCGCCAGGGTTGAGCGTGAAGGAGACGAAGCTGAAGGTTCGGAGACTGTTCCCATCTCCGAAGCAATGCAACGATCCGGACTGGTAACTGCGGAAGAAATCCCCGCTGCTGAAGCAGAACGAGCAACTGCCGAAGCAGAAGAGGAGAATATTGAAGAAACTGATCCCGAAGATGATTATCACATTGCCATGCCAAGCAAGCCCAGCCACTTAGACTTCGGAAAGTCGACCGTTTCGAAGGCTGATCTCTCCAAGATGGTAAAATCAGGTTATTTCAGTGAAAATCAGAAGAAGCTACTTCGCTTCGGGGGAGAAGAAACTACCCCGAAGCCAGAGAAGGATGAGATAGTTATTTTCAAGAGCTTTCTAAAGGCTGGGTTAAGATTCCCCCTTCATGGGATTATTGCAGATGTATTGAAGAAGTTTGGAATCTACTTTCATCAGTTGACTCCTAACGCTATCGTTAGGCTTAGTGTTTACATCTGGGCCCTCCGAAGCCAGGCGGTGGAACCGTTTGCCGACAGTTTTTGTCGAGTTCATGAGTTACATTATCAAACGAAGGCCAGAAAAGATGGATTACATGATAACTTTGGTTGCTACAATTTTGCCTATCGGAAGACCACAAAGTTTCCTGTTATTAGCTACCGAAGCAAATGGCCGGCAGGCTGGAAGTCAGAGTGGTTTTATGTGAAGGTTGACGAAGACGAAGAGAAATTGGTACAAAGCCCACTTGAATTGATCTTCGGAGAAACAAGGCCGCGATGCCACATGACATTAGAAGGTCCCACCTGGGCTGCACTGGGTGAGTTTAAAATTATTTCAGAGCATATCAGTACCAGGGATCTGGTTCAAGAGTTCTTGGCGTTCAGGGTTTTCCCTACTCTAAAAGAATGGGAAATGCCAAAGCTAGAGGGGGAGAAGAAGGAGGGGGAACTTGTCCGGCTTCCTTACCATTTCAAGTTCAAGAAATACTTTAAAAAACCTTGCCAAGAGTGGCTGGACACAGTTGAAGTAATGTGCAATGAAATTCTTGGGAATTATTCCAAAAAAGAAGATCAGCTAATGACTGCGGCCTTCGGCACCCGTCCGAAACGAAGACTAAACCGAGTGTTTGATGCCCTGGGTTTCGAGTACCCTGACTATGAACGGTTGAATAAGGGTGCTGAGGGCCAAAAAAGGAAAAGAGTGGCCGAAACTTTGAACAAAGATGAGGAAGAACCACCAAAAGAGAAGAAAATTCCAAAGAAGAGAAAGATATCATCTCCAAAGCGAAAATTATCCGATGAAGAGGGGACTCCTGCACCACCCTCTACCAGCGACGTGGAGGAAATCTTAAAGGTAATGACTGAACCCCTGCCTGCGAAGCTAAGTCCATTAGGGCCTCAACTGACGAAGCTTTTTCGAAAGGTGGAGAAGCCGAAAAAAACGAAGATAACCAGAACAAAGAGGCAAAGAATTATTGCAGTGACCGAAGTTATTGACAAGACGCCACCGAGGGCTTCAACTCGGAATACGCCAGCGGTTGAGGGCACAACAAATGTCGAAGTCGCACCTTCGGAGGTCGCGGCTACCGAAGCCGCTTCAGCCGAAGATTTGAACTTGGAAACTACAATTGAAGACATCGACAAAATTTTGCTAGACATGGCCGCAGAAGAAGCTGCCACTGCTGCTGAAGAAACCATGGCCACAGTGCCTGGAAAGGAAAAGGAAATAGCCGAAGATACTTCGGAAGATGAAGCCTATATATTTCAAAATTTAGTTGGGCAAGAACTGTCGAAGGCCGAAATAGAAGAGCTTAAAGACTATGCCAAATCTTGCGGATATAAACCAGGAGCTCTTCTTTTCGGAGGTGTTGACGATGAAAAATTGGGCTGCATCCGAGATCAAACTGGAGCTAAGGTCATCGGTACTCTATCAAAGAGTATCGGTTTTCCGAGGCTAGAAACAGATATCAGCCGCTACCGACGACAACATATCGTTGGTAGCTTATTTTATTCCAATTTCAAGGTAAACAACTTTTCTCTGACTTTTATTGTTTTTAATAATGGAAATATCCCTAATGAAGGTTGTTTATGTGCAGAGCATGCTACTAAGCAAAGCTTTGAAGATGCAGCAAGATCTAGAGGATAAAAAACACGAAGCTATAATTGAAAATTTGGAGAGCAAAATAAAAGAACAATCAGCTATTATTGAAAAGAAAGACTTCGAACTCCAAACAACTGAAGGCTTGTTGGCAGAAACTGAAGCTAAAGTAGCAGAATTGAATTCGAAGCTTATCTGCCAATCAAAACAATTTGAACAAGAGAAGCTAGAGCTTAATTCAAAACTTGAGGCCGAAGTCCAAACCAACTCAGATTTGAAGAAATCATTAACAAGCCTTCAAGACAAATGTTTGAAATTTAGTAACAACTGTATTCAACAATTAAAGAAGATCTTTTACTCAGTTGGAGCCAGCAGTGGAAAGTTCACCCCTGCAGCTGAAAATTTGCCAAGAGCCTTCGAACATATTGAAGCTGAAATTGATGAGCTTGACGAAGTTATAGCCGGGCACGGTGACTTCTGTGCCTGGGTAGCTTCTCGGGGCACTGCTGCAGCGTTCCTGAAGGCCGACTGTGATCATGGAAAGATCGTCAACAGGCCGAATTTCACTCTGTCTCCATCAATTCTAGACGATATTCCTGACCTCGCCCGAAGCATTTCAAACAGATTTATAAAAATGATATGGACAAAAGGCGGGCGAGAGAAGGCTGGAGACGAAGCTCGAAGTCATCTTGAACCAGTAAGAAATCATACATTGCGCTTACCTTCTCCTTCACACTTGATTTTTACTCGCAATACCTTGATTCATGTAGGATGACGAAGCTAAAGGTGATGCTTAAAAAATATGCCGCCGAAGCTGAAGCTCGGTGAAGATCAGTAGGAGTACACTGTAGAAAAAACTCAAGGGACTTTTGTAACAACTTTTGTAAATACAGCTAAACTGTTCTTAATGAACTTTGTCCATACCTTGTAATATATCCTTACCCTTCCATTGAGGTGCTTTGATGTGGACGAAATTAGTATTTTGAGCTGAAGGCGAAAAAACACCTTCCCTTCTTTTCGTACACAACGAAGCATAAAAGACCGCTTCTTCTTTTTTGCCGAAACCTCTCTTTTTTATACACAACGAAGCATAAAAGACCGCTTCTTCTTTTTTGCCGAAACCTCTTTTTTTTATACACAACGAAGCATAAAAGACCGCTTCTTCTTTTTTGCCGAAACAACCACTTATGCCATGAATGAATGTTTATGAATGCAAATGCTATGATGCAATGTGATGTGCGAATGAATGTCCAAACACATATCCGAAGCCATACCCTCAGCCATTATTTCCTTAGAAACAATCACACATTAGCTCTGCATTCCCTTAGGAACGACTTTGGAGCTTCTTCGCCTTTTACTTTCGGCGGTATCAGCGTTGACTTTTCGCTGTAAGCTCTGCATTCCCTTAGGAACGTCTTTGGAGCTTCTTCGCCTTTTACTTTCGGCGGTATCAGCGTTGACTTTTCGCTGTAAGCTCTGCATTCCCTTAGGAACGTCTTTGGAGCTTCTTCGCTTTTTCAGTTTCGGCACTCGATGGTGCGTTCTCAGCTTTTACATTTACATTCTTTGGGGGATTTTGCTCTTATAAAACTAAAAAGGAAATTACATATGATGGCCCCATTAAAAACCTTTCTCCCCCTTTAGAAAGGAAAAGGGTGCCATGAAAAAGAAGAAACATAAAAGAGTTACATCAAATTACACATAATATCGCCGAAGCTCATCCGCATTCCAAGATCTTGGAATGTCGTTGCCGTCCATGTCCTTCAATCTGTACGAACCAGGTCTCGACGAAGATACTACCAAGAAAGGTCCCTCCCATTTCAACTGTAACTTGCCCACTGTGTCTGGGTTGGCCACTCTCCGAAGCACCAAATGTCCTGGCTCAATATTCTTTAGCCGAACTTTTCTATCTCGCCATTTGACTGTTTCGGCCTGGTATTTATTAATATTTTCCACAGCTTGAAGCCTGATCCCTTCTAAAGCATCTTTCTCCACAAAACAAGCATCTTCAGGGCCTGATTCTGCCGAAGCTACTACTCTTATTGATCCAGTTTTAGCTTCTTCCGGAGTTATTGCTTCGTCACCGAATAATAACTTGAATGGAGTAAAGCCTGTAGATCTTGATGTTGTTGTATTGTGGCTCCACACCACTTTGGTTAACTGATCTGGCCACTTTCCCCTGGGTTGATTGAAGATTAACTTCATTATTCCTGTCATTATAATGCCGTTGGCTCTTTCAACGAGCCCATTCGACTCCGGATGCCTAACTGATGCAAAATGGATCTTCGTACCAATTTGATCACAGAAATTTCTGAAAGCTTCGGAGTCGAATTGTGTTCCATTATCCACAGTGATGGCCTTCGGTACCCCGAAACGACAAACAATATTCTGCCAGAAAAACTTTTGGACAGTGGCCGAAGTTATTGTGGCTAATGGCTTCGCCTCAATCCATTTAGAAAAATACTCCACAGCCACTATAACATATTTTAGATTCCCTTGAGCCGGTGGTAATGGACCTAACAAGTCAAGGCCCCACCTTTGCAATGGCCAGATGGGTTGTATCAGCTGTGTCAAAGACGAAGGTTGCTTTTGATCTCTTGCACATTTCTGACAACCTTCGCACTTTTGAACTAACTCCGCTGCATCCGAAGCTGCCTTCGGCCAATAAAACCCTTGGCGGAAAACTTTTCCAAGTAACGACCTAGATCCAATGTGGGATCCACACAGGCCTGCATGTATTTCTTTCATCAACTCTATACCTTCGGTTCTAGATAAACACTTGAGCAGCGGAGCACAAACTCCATGTTTGTATAACTCCCCTTCTATCATGACATATGGACGAGCTCTTGCCTCTATCCTTTTATTATAAGCTTCGTCATCTGAAAGGAACTTACCCTGAAGGTAAGAGATGATTTCAGTTCTCCAATCTTCGCTATAAACAGGAGATATGTTGAGGACTGCTCTTTCAAGAAGCTCCACTGAAGGTGCCTTTATTGTTTCGAAGAATACATCCGAAGGTAACGGCAGCCCCTGTGCTGCTGACTTAGCTAACAAATCAGCATGCTCATTTTGTCCTCGAGGGATATTTTTGACAGAAAATCCTTCGAAGGAAGCTTCGATTCTTCGGACCGTGTCTAGATATTTTTCAAGCTTCGGATCTTTAGCCTTGCAACTTTTGTCGATATGGCCCAAAACAACCTGGGAATCAGTTTTAAGAATCGCCCTTCTGATCCCCATTGCCTTTAATTTCCGAAGGCCCAGGAGCAGGGCTTCGTACTCAGTAATATTGTTTGTACAGCTGAAATCAAGTCTTGCCGCATAACAAGTTTTAACCTTGGAAGGTGAGATCAACACAGCAGCCGCTCCTGCTCCGAAGGTTCCCCAAGAGCCATCACAGAATACTGTCCACACTTCGGCATCTTTATTTGCTTCTTCGTCCTGAGCCCCTGGCGTCCAATCGGCAATGAAATCTGCCAACGCTTGAGACTGGATCGAGGATCTATGCACATAATCAATGTAAAATTCATTGAGCTCTGCAGCCCATTTTCCAATCCGCCCAGTAGCTTCTCTATTTCTCATGATATCTTTCAACGGCTGCGAAGAAGGAACAACAATATTGTATGCTTGAAAATAATGCCGAAGCTTCTTGGATGCCATTAAGACGGCATATAATACCTTCTCCAGTTCCGTATAATTTTTCTTTGATACACTAAGGACTTCAGATACAAAATATACTGGAACCTGCTTCTTGATTTGGCCATCAAGCTTCTCCTGGACAAGTGCTGCACTTACTGCCGAGTGCGAAGCTGCCACATATAACAACAAAGGAGCCCCTGGCGTTGGTGGAGTTAATGTTGTTAGATCTATCAAATATTGCTTCAGCTCTTCGAAGGCTTTTTGTTGGCTTGGTCCCCATTGAAAGACTTCAGCTGACTTCAGCACCTCGAAGAATGGTAAATTTCTTTCTGCTGATCTGGATATGAATCTATTGAGAGATGCCAGCCTTCCTGTCAATCTTTGGGCCCCCTTTCTTGTAGTTGGTGGCTCCATTCGGAGTATAGCTTCAATTTTATTTGGATTAGCTTCAATTCCCTTTGTTGAAACCAAGCATCCAAGAAATTTCCCCTTCTTTACTCCGAAGACACATTTTTCTGGATTCAGCTTCAAACCAGCTTGTCTGAAACTGGCGAAGGTCTCCTGCAAATCAGCAATATGATTTTCCTGCTTCGTGCTTTTTACAATGATATCATCAACATAAGTTAGCACATTTCTGCCTATCTAAGACTGGAGGACCTTCGCAGTCATTCTGCTGAAACTTCCTCCAGCGTTTTTGAGCCCCTCAGGCATCCGAAGATAGCAATATGTGCCACTTGGGGTTATGAAGCTAGTCTTCGGCTCATCTTCCTTCTTCATCCAGATTTGGTGATAGCCTGAGTAACAATCTAGCAGACTCATGAGCTCTGAAGAAGCTGCTGCATCAACTAAAGAGTCTATTCTTGGCAATGGGAATTCGTCCTTCGGACAAGCCTTGTTGAGATCTGTGAAATCGATACACATTCTCCACTTGCCATTGGCTTTCTTTACCATAACAGTGTTAGCTAGCCATTCTGGATACTTTACTTCTCTGATAACTCCTGCACTGAGGAGTCTTTTTACTTCATTGCGAGCCCCTTCGGCCTTGTCATCAGACATTTTCCGAAGCCTCTGCTTTCGGGGTCTGAAGGATGGGTCAACATTGAGCGAGTGTTCAATAACATCCCGATTTACTCCACAGAGATCATTAGCTGACCATGCAAAAACATCTTTGTTGTTGAACAAAAACCTTATCAAGGTTTTCTCCTGCTCTTCGGATAATTGAGAACCCAACAGCACCTTCTGCTCTGCTATGTCCTCACACAAGAGCATGGGCTTCGGCTGATCTGCTGAAGCTGCTTTCTCCCTTCTGAATTTGTACTGTTCACAAGCTTCAGCTCCATCTATGTTATGGATTGCTTTGGAGTCAGTCCAGCTTCCTTCGGCCCTTCTAGCAGCTTCCTGGCTTCCATGAATAGCGATAGGCCCTTGGTCCGAAGGTATCTTCATGCAGAGGTAAGCTGGGTGGAGAATTGCTTCGAAGGCATTGAGAGTACCGCGACCAATGATAGCATTGTAAGGATACTCCATGTTAACAATATCAAACACAATTTGCTCAGTCCTTGTGTTGTTAACAAATCCGAAGGTTACTGGCATGGTAATCTTCCCAAGTGCTGCAATCTGCCGTCCTCCGAAGCCACAAAGAGGGTGCGTAGCATCATGGACCTTGTCTTCGGGCTCTTGCATTTGTCTGAAGGCCTTAGCAAATATGATATCAGCTGCACTGCCTGTATCAACTAAGACATTGTGGACCAGAAATCCTTTGATCACACAAGAGATAACCATGGCATCATTGTGAGGATAATCCTTAAGCTGAAGGTCTTCCTGAGAGAAAGTGATTGGAATGTGGGACCATTTTGACTTGATGAAGGGTCCCTGTACTCCAACATGCTGCACCCTTCTCTGAGCCTCCTTCTTTTGCTTCTTGTTAGCCGGCTCTGAGCAAGAACCGCCTGTTATCGGGAGCACCAGCTTCGAAGCCGAAGCAGCTTCAGCTTGATTGTTGAACAAAGCCATCAGCTCAAAAAAGTGGAAGTGAGTTCACCGGAGGTGGGCGCCAATGTTGGGGACTTGTTCTCAAGTGCTATGAATTAAGAACAAGGCAACACAAAAAGGTTAATGATTAATGCCCTTCGTCCTTCAGAGCATTATCTCCCTTAGGATATAATGATCTTCAGACGAAGGTTATGAAGGACGTACCTTCGACATTACAGTATATTTCAATAAAAGGAGAAGCATATGAGACATGAGAAATAACATAAATAATCATATGTCATCATTAATATCATTTAATCATATAGTCATGAATGCATTTGAACAATATTGAATTACATTTTTACCTTCGGCTTGACAGAAGGCAAAAGTCCAAGCGTGACGCGCGAGTGAATACAAGTCAGCGTGAACAGTACGGGGGTACTGTTCATCTATTTATAGACACAGGACACAACCTGTGACGAATTACAATTATGCCCCTCATAAAAGTTTACAACATTGACTCAGACCTTTATGGATTAAAAGGTCATTCTATCTCTATGTCGGTTTGTAATGCCGAAGCTTCATAAAAAGGAACCTTCGGTCATCTCCTGGGGACAACTTCAGCCGAAGCTGCTTCTTCCCGTAAGACCTTCGGCGCAACGAAGCATGGCCCCAACACCGCCCTCATCCACCCCTCCCTTGTCCTCCTCCTCCTCGGAGTCCCCCTCCTCTGAGTCATCCAAGCCATCGAGCCCTGCTCGCTCGACGACCCGGATGTAAGCTCTCTTCGTGGCAGAGAGCCCCATTGAGTCATGCGTACCAACGAATGACGACGAGGGGGGAGCCGGTGGTGGAGACTCCTTGCCCTCGGAGGATAACCTTTCCTTTGAACACTTAGAGTCACCGAAGTTGTCCCACGAAGGGATCGAAGGGTGCTTCCTCTTGTCTCTCTAGCTCTTCTTGTCATGTTTGCCCTTGTTGCTCTTGCCTCATGCCATTGGGGTTTTCAAAACAGTAAAAGGGGAAGTAAAAAAGGAGACTACGAACGAGTGAAGAAGACTGTCGCAGGTGGGTGGCCTATTTAAAGAAGCTAGGGGTGCCCCTTTGGCTCCCGTCCGTACGGTGGAAGGTTGCAAGCCTTCAAGAGCCATGTAGATTTGCAAGAAACTTCACGCCACTACCACCCCTTGGTGTAACACAACATCGAAGAGGAGTAAACCAACTCCTGAAGCGCATTATTATGCCCTTTGTGTCAGGTTACTAGTTTGAGACAAGACAGCGTACACACCCATTGCCATTGGGTGCACCCATTGGGTGTACATACCAGATTTTCTGGGATTTTCTGAAGAACCTGATCTGTGAGATATCCACAAATCCTACAAAATGATAAACTCGAGATCAGTCAAACTAGAGACAACCGGACCTCTATTGGTTGAGTTCAGTCAGCTGCATTGATAAAACCTTGACTGAGCGCACCCCAGTCGGGCCTCCATCGACTAGGTCTCAGTCGGCTAGGTTTCAGTCGGCCAGGTTTCAGTCAATCGAATCACACTCAAGACAGCAAATTAAAACCCTTCAAAAGCAAGACCATGAGGACCTTTGAGTTGATCGATGCTCAAATCAGCTCAAAGCTCGGAGGCTACACTAATTGGGTGCACCTACGGTGCACCCAATGGATACAAAGTGTCGGGGACCATAATTAGGGGTACCCTCAAGGCTCCTAATTCTCAGCTGGTAACCCCCATTAGCATAAAGCTGCAAAGGCCTGATGGGTGCGATCAAGCCAGGGATCAGTCCATTCAAGGGACTCGATCACGCCTCGCCCGAGCCTAGCCTCGGACAAGGGCAGCCGACCCCGGAGGATCTCCGCCTCGCCCGAGGCCTCCCTCTAGCGGCGAACACGTTCCCGGCTTGCCCGAGGCCCTGTCTTCGCCGAGAAGCAACCCCGACCAAATCGCAGGAGCATTTAATGCAAAGGTGGCCTGACACCTTTATCCTGACGCGCGCCCCCCAGCTGACAGAGCCGAAGTGACCGCCGTCACTTCGCCGCTCCACTGACCGGTCTGACAGAAATACAGTGCCGCCTGCACCGCTCCGACTGCGGTGCCACTTGACAGAGTGAGGCTGATAGGCAGTCAGGCCCGGCCCCACGCACCATAGGAAACTCCGCTCCGCCTGACCCAGGGCTCGGACTCGGGCTAAGCCCCGGAAGACGGCGAACTCCGCTCCGCCCGACCCAGGGCTCGGACTCGGGCTAAGCCCCGGAAGACGGCGAACTCCGCTCCGCCCGACCCAGGGCTCGGACTCGGGCTAAGCCCCGGAAGACGGTGAACTCCGCTCCGCCTGACCCAGGGCTCGGACTTGGGCTAAGCCCCGGAAGACGGCGAACTCCGCTCCGCCCGACCCAGGGCTCGGACTCGGGCAAAGCCCCGGAAGACGGCGAACTCCGCTCCGCCCGACCCAGGGCTCGGACTTGGGCTCAGCCCCAGAAGACGACGAACTCCGCTTCGCCCGACTCCAGGACTCAAATTCCGCCCTGGCCTCAGCCAACGGCCTCCGCCTCGCCCGACCTAGGGGCTCGGACTCGGCCTCGGCCACGGAAGACGGACTCGACCTCGACCTCGGAGGAGCTTCCACATCGCCCAACCTAGGGCGCGGACCAGCCACGTCAACAGGAGGCGCCATCATTACCCTACTCCAAGCTGACTCAGACTACGGGGAACAAGACCGGCGTCCCATCTGGTTCACTCCGCCAGATAGGCGATGATGGCGCCCCGCACGCTCCCTGACGATGGCGGCTCTTGGCCCCCTTACGGAAGCAAGAGGACGTCAGCAAGGACTCGACGGCCCCGACAGCTGTCCCTCCGCCAGGCTCCAGCGCTCCTCCGACGGCCACGACATCACACAAACCGGGCGCCAAAATCTCTCCGGCCGCCACGATGGCGTGTACTTAGGGCGCTAGCTCTCCTCCGCTAGACACGTAGCACTCTGCTACACCCCCCATTGTACACCTGGATCCTCTCCTTACGCCTATAAAAGGAAGGACCAGGGCCCTCTTAGAGAGGGTTGGCCGCGCGGGGACGAGGACGAGACGGGCGCTCGCGTGAGGCCACTCGCTCCTTCCCCCGTGTGGACGCTTGTAACCCCCTACTGCAAGCGCACCCGACCTGGGCGCGGGACGAACACGAAGGCCGCGGGATTTCTACCTCTCTCTCGCCCATCTCCGGCCACCTCACTTTCCCCCCTTCGCGCTCGGCCTCGCGTCGACCCATCTGGGCTGGGGCACGCAGCGACACTTCACTCGTCGGCTCAGGGACCCCCCGGTCTCGAAACGCCGACAGTTGCCGCGCCAGGTAGGGGCCTGCTGCGTGTTGACGAACAGCTTCCCGTCAAGCTCCAGATGGGTAGTCTCCAGCAACCTCTCCGGCCCGGGACGGTGCTCTGTTTCGGGAGCCTTGAGTTCATGTCCCTCGACGGCAGCTACGACATGGTACTCTTTCCACCGCCGGGCGACAGCGACAATGGCGGCCAACAGTCCGCCCGCCGGCGGCGGGATCGACGACATCTTCCCCGCGTGGCGGAAGAACAACCTTCGAGCTCGCCCCGTCCTCTTCCCCATCGACGGGGGAGGAGGAGGCGGGGCAACCAAGGCCAAGCAAGAGGCGGCGCCTCGTCGGCCGTCGAGCGAGCTGACAACGCCAGCGCTCCAACGGGGGGCGCGCCGGGCATCGACCTCGCGCTCGAGACGAAGACGAGCGCTATCTCCCCGCGACACGTCAATCCCGAGCAAACGGACGGCGCCAGCACGCTCGCGAAAGGCTTGCTGGGTGTCACCCTCGTACCTGAGACGACGGTGCAGTCAGTCCCCGACGTGACCTCATCACCGCCCGTCGACCAAGAGGGGCCCGTCAAGCACACCCTTGAGGAGTGCGTCATGCTTCGGTGCCACTTCCATAGGACCGGGCCACCCGCGGAGGGTGGCAGGGCCCGCGACGACGACAAGAAGGAAGATCACCAGGCAGGAGAGTTCCCCGAGGTCCGCGACTACTTCATGATCTACGACGGGCAAGCGGCGAACGCCTCGGCTCGGCACCGCAAGCAAGAGCGCCGGGAGGTCTGTTCGGTGAAGGTGGCGGCGCCAGTCTACCTAGACTGGTCCGACAAGCCCATCACCTTCGACCAAGCCGACCACCCCGACCATGTGCCGAGCCTGGGGAAATACCCGCTCGTCGTCGACCCCGTCATCGGCGACGTCAGGCTCACCAAGGTCCTCATGGACGGAGGCAGCAGCCTCAACATCATCTACGCCGAGACCCTCGGGCTTCTGCGTATCGATCTATCCTCGATCCGGGCGGGCGCTGCGCCTTTCCATGGGATCATCCCCGGGAAGCACGTCTAGCCCCTCGGACAACTCGATCTTCCCGTCTGCTTCGGAACACCCTCCAACTTCCGAAGGGAGACCCTGACGTTCGAGGTGGTCGGGTTCCGAGGAACCTACCACGCGGTATTGGGGAGGCCCTGCTACGTGAAGTTCATGGTCGTCCCCAACTACACCTACCTCAAGCTCAAGATGCCGGGCCCCAACGGGGTCATCACCGTTGGCCCCACGTACAAACACGCGTTCGAATGCGACGTGGAGTGCGTGGAGTACGCCGAGGCCCTCGTCGAGTCCGAGGCCCTCATCGCCGACCTGGAGAGCCTCTCTAAGGAGGTACCAGACGTGAAGCATCATGCCGGCAACTTCGAGCCAGCGGAGACGGTTAAGTCCGTCCCCCTCGACCCCAGCAGCGACGCCTCCAAGCTAGTCCGGATCGGCTCCGAGCTCGATCCCAAATAGGAAGCAGTGCTCGTCGACTTTCTCCGCGTGAATGCCGACGTCTTCGCGTGGAGTCCCTCGGACATGCCCGGCATACCGAGGGATGTCGCCGAGCACTCGCTGAACATCCGAGCTGGAGCCCGACCCATCAAGCAGCCTCTGCGCCGATTCGACGAGGAGAAGCGCAGAGCCATAGGCAAGGAGATCCACAAGCTGATGGCGGCAGGGTTCATCAAAGAGGTATTCCATCCCGAATGGCTTGCCAACCCTGTGCTTGTGAGAAAGAAAGGGGGAAATGGCGGATGTGTGTAGACTACACTGGTCTGAACAAAGCATGTCCGAAGGTTCCCTACCCTCTGCCTCGCATCGATCAGATCGTGGATTCCACTGCTAGGTGCGAAACCCTGTCTTTCCTCGATGCCTACTCAGGGTATCACCAAATCAGGATGAAAGAGTCCGACCAGCTCGCGACTTCTTTCATCACACCCTTCGGCATGTACTGCTATGTCACCATGCCGTTCGGCTTGAGGAATGCGGGCGCGACGTACCAGCGGCGCATGAACCATGTGTTCGGCGAACACATTGGCCGCACGGTCGAGGCCTACGTCGATGACATCGTAGTCAAGACGAGGAAAGCCTCTGACCTCCTTTCCGACCTTGAAGTGACATTCCGATGTCTCAAGGCGAAAGGCGTCAAGCTCAATCCCGAAAAGTGTGTCTTCGGGGTGCCCCGAGGCATGCTCTTGGGGTTCATCGTCTCCGAGCAGGGCATCGAAGCCAACCCGGAGAAGATTGCAGCCATCACCAGCATGGGGCCCATCGAGGACTTGAAAGGCGTACAGAGGGTCATGGGATGTCTCGAGGCTCTGAGCCGCTTCATCTCACGCCTCGGCGAAAGAGGTCTACCTCTGTACCGCCTCTTAAGGAAGGCCGAGCGCTTCACTTGGACTCCTGAGGCCGAGGAAGCCCTCGGGAACCTGAAGGTGCTCCTCACGAAGGCGCCTATCTTGGTGCCCCCAGCTGCCGGAGAAGCCCTCTTGGTCTACGTCGCCGCGACCACTCAGGTGGTTAGCGCCGCGATTGTGGTCGAGAGGCAAGAAGAGGGGCATGCATTGCCCATACAGAGGCCAGTCTACTTCGTCAGCGAGGTACTGTCCGAAACCAAGATCCGCTACCCACAAGTTCAGAAGCTGCTGTACGCGGTAATCCTGACACGGCGGAAGTTGCGACACTACTTTGAGTCTCATCCGGTAACTGTGGTGTCATCCTTCCCCCTGGGGGAGATCATCCATTGCCGAGAAGCCTCGGGTAGGATTGCAAAGTGGGCGGTGGAAATCATGGGCGAAATGATCTCGTTCGCCCCTCGGAAGGCCATCAAATCCCAGGTCTTGGCGGACTTCGTGACTGAATGGGTCGACACCCAGCTACCAACAGCTCCGATCCAACCGGAGCTCTGGACCATGTTCTTCGATGGGTCGCTGTTGAAGACAGGAGCCGGCGCGGGCCTACTCTTCATCTCGCCCCTCGGGAAGCACCTACGCTACATGCTACGCCTCCACTTCCCGGCGTCCAACAATGTAGCTGAGTACGAGGCTCTGGTCAACGGGTTGCGGATTGCCGTCGAGCTAGGGGTCCGACGCCTCGACGCTCTCGGTGACTCGCAGCTCGTCATCGACCAAGTCATGAAGAACTCCCACTGCCGCGACCTGAAGATGGAGGCCTACTGCGATGAGGTTCGGCGCCTGGAAGACAAGTTCTACGGGCTCGAGCTCAACCACATCGCTCGGCGCTACAACGAGACTGCGGACGAGCTGGCTAAAATAGCCTCGGGGCGAACAACGGTTCCCCCGGACGTCTTCTCCCGGGATCTGCATCAACCCTCTGTCAAGATCGACGACGCGTCCGAGCCTGAGGCACCCTCAGCCCAGCCCGAGGTACCCTCGGCACAGTCTGAGGCGCCCTCGGCTCGGCCCGAGGCACCCTCGGCTCGGCCCGAGGCACCCTCGGCCCCCGAAGGCGAGACGCTGCGCGTCGAGGGGGAGCAAAGCGGGGTCACGCCTGACCAAAACTGGCAGACCCCGTACCTGCAATATCTCCACCGAGGAGAGCTACCCCTTGACCGAGCCGAAGCTTGGCGGTTGGCGCGGCGCGCCAAGTCGTTCGTCTTGCTGGGAGAAGGGAAGGAGCTCTACCACCGCAGCCCTTCAGGCATCCTCCAGCGATGCATCTCCACCACCGAAGGTTAGGAACTCCTCCAAGAAATACACTCGGGGGCTTGCGGCCACCACGCAGCACCTCGAGCCCTTGTCGGAAATGCTTTCCGACAAGGTTTCTACTGGCCAACGGCGGTGGCCGACGCCACTAGAATTGTCCGCGCCTGCGAAGGGTGTCAGTTCTACGCAAGGCAGACCCACCTGCCCGCTCAGGCTCTACAGACAATACCCATCACATGGCCTTTTGCGGTGTGGGGTCTGGACCTCGTCGGCCCCTTGCAGAAGGCACCCGGGGGCTATAGGCACCTGTTGGTCGCCATCGA
Source organism: Zea luxurians (assembly GCA_029449295.1). Classification (NCBI taxonomy): domain Eukaryota; kingdom Viridiplantae; phylum Streptophyta; class Magnoliopsida; order Poales; family Poaceae; genus Zea; species Zea luxurians. Next base: position 1,285,966 of record JAOPSE010000173.1, on the reverse strand, counting down.
CAAATTTTCCAAGTGGATCGAGGTCCGACCCCTGAACAGCATCAGGTCCGAGCAGGCGGTGGCGTTCTTCACCAACATCATCCATCGTTTCGGGGTCCCGAACTCCATCATCACCGACAACGGCACCCAGTTCACCGGCAGAAAGTTCCTGGACTTCTGCGAGGATCGCCACATCCGGGTGGACTGGGCCGCCGTGGCTCATCCCATGACGAATGGGCAAGTAGAGCGTGCCAACGGCATGTATCTACAAGGACTCAAGCCTCGGATCTACAACGACCTCAACAAGTTCGGCAAGCGATGGATGAAGGAACTCCCCTCGGTGGTCTGGAGCTTGAGAACGACACCGAGCCGAGCCACGGGCTTCACGTCGTTCTTTCTAGTCTATGGGGCCGAGGCCATCTTGCCCACAGACCTGGAATACGGTTCCCCGAGGACGAGGGCCTATGACGACCAAAGCAACCAAGCTAGTCGAGAAGACTCGCTGGACCAGCTGGAAGAGGCTCGGGACAAGGCCTTACTACACTCGGCGCAGTACCAGCAGTCCATGCGACGCTACCACGCCCGAGGGGTCCGGTCCCGAGACCTCCAGGTGGGCAACCTGGTGCTTCGGCTGCGACAAGACGCCCGAGGTCGACACAAGCTCACGCCCCCCTGGGAGGGGCCGTTCGTCATCGCCAAAGTTCTAAAACCCGGAACATACAAGCTGGCCAACAGTCAAGGCGAGGTCTACAGCAACGCTTGGAACATCCAACAGCTACGTTGCTTCTACCCTTAAGATGTTTTCAAGTTGTTCATATACCTCGCTCTCACGCAAAGTTTAGTCGTCAAGGAAGGGTCAGCCTTGCCTCGGCAAATCCCGACCCTCCCTCGGGGGCTAAAAGGGGGGAACCCCCTCTGCGTCGAAATTTTCCTCGAAAAAAGATCTTTTCTGCCGGAATATCTTTCGTGCTTTTCGACTACTTCGAAAGTGGATCCTGAAAACGACGGAGTACACGTAAGCAACCAAGGCTGACCGAGCCGAGGGACTCCTACGCCTCTGGGATACGGATACCTCACTCATCACCTTCTGCCATAAGTAACTCACGTCCGGATAAGTGATTCCGCGGACCGAACAAGTCTTCACGTTCGGAAGCTCTTCTGCCGGAGCGGTTCTTCGAGCCTTCTCGACTGCGTCGGTGACAGAACCCCATGGACGGGTAAGAGTGCGCGTAAGCGGCAAGGCCGACCGAGCCGAGGGACTCCTACGCCTCCAGATTATGGATACCTCACTCATCACCTTCCGTGAGAAGCAACTCTCGCTCGCACAAACAGTTCTGTTACCGACAAAAAAAGTCCAGATACTCGAAACAAGAGGAAAGGAGACGCGACTTTACAATACAGCGAGGGTGTGTTTCGGCTTCGGCGGCCGCAGAAAACACGCGCTACAAGATAATCCGATCCTGCAGGCTCGGATCTTGACGGTTAAAGGGAGCAGCAGCACCCTCGGCATCGACAACACCTCTGGCGAGGTCCGACCTAGCCTCGGACGGCGACGCGGTCCAAGGGTCTTCGCTCTGAAGGACGATGTCATCACCAAGCCTGGGCCATCACCGCTAGGGTCTTCTCCAAGAATCCGGCCCGAGCAGGCGGCTCGGCCGGTCACCCCGGGGCCTCGGCTAGCTATCCCCCAAGGACATCAGCCCGGCCCGAGGCCTCGACAGGTCAATTCCGGCGTCGGTCCCGCTAACGGACGACCCGGCCGGGCTCAGGCCGACCCGGTCTTCTTTTCGAGCCAACTCTGCCTCTGTTCGCGCTGGCACCGCTACCCCTGGCCTCGGCTCATCGACGAGCGGCCGAGGGTTTCCTCTAACTAAGCAAGGAAAGCCTCGGACAACAAGGCTGAACGAGCCGAGGGACTCCTACGCCTCCGGGATACGGATACCTCACTCGTCACCTTTACACGGGGCGACTCACGCTTGGTGAAGCGGTTCAGACAACCAACAGGCGAGTCTTAGTGCTCGAAAATGGGGAAAAACACGGCTCCATGCCGAATTTACATACATGTTCAGGCCTCGACAGCCACAATGAACAAAAACACTAGCATTCGAAGTGCCATTACAAACGGAACTCCGGTTCCACCTCCGCAGGTACGAACAACCCCACTCGATGGGGGGGGGGGGCTGCGGAGCAACAGAAGACCGACGAACGGCTCGCCGTCGCCCGCCCCAGCAGCGGCGACGATGAAGACTTCTGCTCCGGGGGGCCGAACAGCAGCAGCGATGACCTCAGGGCGGATGCTGCTGCCAAGAGGCCCCCACCCGTGCCCAAACTCGTGAGGCAAGGACGGGCAGAAGGCCGTAGAGTTGGAGGTCGGTCCGCGGGTGGCGCCGGCAAGCTCGTCGGCGGCGGAACCTCTTCCAGCTGCCGTGGCGGAAGGCGGCACCGGGAGCGGCTCCGAAGCCGCTCGGCTCAGAGAGCCGGGCACGCTGCAGCTGCCAGCGCCACGGACGACTCTCGCCCTTCCCCCGATCACTGAGGGAAGGAGCGGGCCACCGCACACGCAGGGGCCGACCCCAACTCGGCACACTCCCCTCCCCAGCCCTGGTGATGAAAATCCTTGAGGCTGAGGGAGGGGCAGAGGCCGCGGCCCGGTTCGCTCTCCCCCGCCATCGAACTGGAGGTCACCATCTTGGGTGACCACCGGCGGACGGGTGTGACCGGGCTGCACGATGAAAATCCTTGAAGCCGAACGACGGCTGAAAGGTACCAACTCCCGCAGAGTTGCGTTCCTCCAACGACGAAGCGGAAAGACAGCGGATATCCCCCATCCGGGGGCTTGGAAGATGGAAAGACACGATGCATAAGGGAGCGCGAAGACACGGTCGCCTTCCAAGAGGGTCACCCTCCTTTTAAAGGCGACTCTCCCCACTTGCGTCCCCAGCCGTCGTGGGCCGAGTCTTCTCCATCACGCTCCAAGGTCCTCCCCCTACGGCGTGGGGGCTGGGTCCCACACGTCATGCAAGCCGGCCCAGAGCAGAAGAAGCCAAACCGCCGCGCGTGGTGCGTGCAACCGCCCAGCGGTTACAAGCGGCTCTCCACTTTTGCCCAGACCAGCGGGCGAGAGGGCGGGCAGCCATGCAGGCGGCATGCAACCGTGCCAAGTGGGCGCGCTTCTCCGACTCCCAACACGCCCAACATGGAGGCCCAGACCCACGCGTCATGCAACCGGCGCGCCGAATGCTTCGCGCCTGCAACTGCACTGCCACCTGCGCCACCACCGCGCCTCCTCGACTGCGGAACCAATACCGTGACTCGAGGTGACCCAGCGCACGACCCAGCGGCTCCAGCCTGGCGCGATAGTCAATGCGGCCGAAAACGGGCCGGCAGTAATGGCGGTGGCAGGCGGGCAGGAGCAGCGGTCATGTCGTCAGCCAAGCTTACGTCCCATCCGGGGGCAGCGAGAGAACCCTCTCTCACGGCGTGAAGACAACGCGCCCGTGTTCCGTTCCTCGAACGGCTCGCGCACGCGCAACGGCTGCCCTGCGAACCACTCGCCCCATCGCATTAACTCCGCAGCGGCACAGGCGGCGCCTCCGGCAGGAGAAGCGAGCGACGCTTCGCCTTCGCCATAATGACCACGTCAAAAAAAGGTACACCGCGTCGTTCGATTTCGTATCCTTTTCCTTTTTCCTCTTCCTCTCTCTTGCAACAGGGACCGGGAAAGGGGGATACCCCGAAAAGGATCCTTCCTTGTGAAGGAACCAGGCTCCGAGCCTCCCTACTGATCAGAGGTTCAAAGGCTGGCCCCTCGGAAGGGTTCAACAGCCGCCTCAGAGCGCGTGGGCTCCACACCCACTACTGGTCAGAGGTTCGAAGGCCGGCCCCTCGGAAGGGTTCAACGGCCGCCTCAGGCTACTCGGGCTCCGCGCCCACTACTGATCAGGGGTTCGAAGGCTGGCCCCCGAAGGGTTCACAGCCGCCTCAGACACAGAGCGAGGGATGACCATGGGTACGTTCGATACATAACCAAGGCTCGGGCTGCGCTCCTGAGGTACCCTAGGACATTTCCGAGACCAGCGGGAACGATCTTGTAACGGAATCCCATCAGAGGGAGGCATCGAGCCCTCGGACCCCGTCGCCAAGGGACCGGGTCTGGCAGATCACCCGCAGGTACTTTTGGGTGTGCCTCTGGGCCTCTAGCCGACCCCTAACGAATGGGGCACGGACGTCCGCTCGGATCACCCGCCTGCAGCTCACCGGAGACGCCATGTTCGGCGCCCACCGAGGGCAACATGGCGCTCTCCCCCCTCCTCCTTGCGGAAAGGCGACGCAGGGGCGTATGTAAAAAAGTCGAGTCTGTCCCTGATCGCCCTCTCGCCCTGTGCAGAGGCTCAGGGGCTGCTCTCACAAACCCGGCTCCGACCAAACCGTTGACAGCGTCAACATACCAGCCTGAGAACTTGGGACCCGACCGTACACCCGGGCTACGGCCAGCTCGCATGAGGGAACGACCAGACCAACCGAAGCATTGCGCGAGGCGTTAAGACCTCGGAGGAGTCAAACCACTCCTCCGAGGCCTCGGGGGCTACACCCGGCGGGTGTGCTCGCGCGCACCCACCGGAACAAAACGCAACCGAGAAAGGCTGGTCCCCTTGCAAAAAAGTGCGACGAAAGCCTCCAAGCGAGTGCTAACACTCCCTTCGAGGCTCGGGGGCTACTGTCGGGGACCATAATTAGGGGTACCCTCAAGGCTCCTAATTCTCAGCTGGTAACCCCCATCAGCATAAAGCTGCAAAGGCCTGATGGGTGCGATCAAGCCAGGGATCAGTCCATTCAAGGGACTCGATCATGCCTCGCCCGAGCCTAGCCTCGGACAAGGGCAGCCGACCCCGGAGGATCTCCGCCTCGCCCGAGGCCCCCCTCCAGCGGCGAACACGTTCCCGGCTTGCCCGAGGCCCTGTCTTCACCGAGAAGCAACCCCGACCAAATCGCAGGAGCATTTAATGCAAAGGTGGCCTGACACCTTTATCCTGACGCGCGCCCCCCAGCTGACAGAGCCGAAGTGACCGCCATCACTTCGCCGCTCCACTGACCGGTCTGACAGAAAGACAGTGCCGCCTGCGCCGCTCCGACTGCGGTGCCACTTGACAGAGTGAGGCTGACAGGCAGTCCGGCCCGGCCGCACGCACCATAGGAAACTCCGCTCCGCCCGACCCAGGGCTCGGACTCGGGCTAAGCCCCGGAAGACGGCGAACTCCGCTCCGCCCGACCCAGGGCTCGAACTCCGCTCCGCCCCGCATGCTCCCTGACGATGGCGGCTCTCAGCCCCCTTACGGAAGCAAGAGGACGTCAGCAAGGACTCGACGGCCCCGACAGCTGTCCCTCCGCCAGGCTCCAGCGCTCCTCCGACGGCCACGACATCACACAAACCGGGCGCCAAAATCTCTCCGGCCGCCACGATGGCGTGTACTTAGGGCGCTAGCTCTCCTCCGCTAGACACGTAGCACTCTGCTACACCCCCCATTGTACACCTAGATCCTCTCCTTACGCCTATAAAAGGAAGGACCAGGGCCCTCTTAGAGAGGGTTGGCCGCGCGGGGACGAGGACGAGATGGGCGCTCGCGTGAGGCCACTCGCTCCTTCCCCCGTGTGGACGCTTGTAACCCCCTACTGCAAGCGCACCTGACCTGGGCGCGGGACGAACACGAAGGCCGCAGGATTTCCACCTCTCTCTCGCCCATCTCTGGCCACCTCACTTTCCCCCTTCGCGCTCGGCCTCGCGTCGACCCATCTGGGCTGGGGCACGCAACAACACTTCACTCGTCGGCTCAGGGACCCCCGGTCTCGAAACGCCGACACAAAGGTAGAACAAAGTTGCACTCGAAAGCGTGGAATAATCAAATAACACGATTCATTTTCAGAGTCTCAATCCAATTACCCTCAAAAATTAGCTTGAGCCTTTAGAGTTTGTGGGAGATAGATATCCCCTGGGTCCTTATGAGCATGGAAACATTTCATGGGCTGCTTGATGGGCCTCCGATGGTTTGCCTAGCAAGGCATGCCAATGGGCCACAAACAGGCTGGGTGAGTTCGACCAAGGGAGGCGAAGACCAGGACAACCGAGTTATGTGCAGTTGATGCAAATGGAGTGCTGATGCCTTGCGCATGCAGATTGTGTGTACCCGAAGAGCTAGATACTCGAAAGATAACCCAAATGAAAGGTGATCAAACTCTGGATAAGCAGGTGTGTCTATCGCGTTAAAGATAAATTCAGATAGAGTTAGATAGGCATCACGACTTATAAAGGGATAGCGCTCTGGTCGCTTCCCATCGCCATCTCATAGCTCATTAGCCCTCTCATAGCAACTACACCACCACTAGATTGATAGGAGAATTCATCCCTCACCACCCACAGCTCATCTTTAACCCTTGAACACTACCAATACTCAATACTCAACATCAATAGGACGTAGGGTAGTACGCATTCCAGCGACCCAAACCTGTATAAACTCTCTTATGTTCCAACGTGTATCCGCACATACCATCGAGTTGCGATCAACGACGTCATCGTGCCCAAAAGCATCACGTGGGACACCACATGGTGCGCAGTCAGGTCATAAACACCAACACCATGCGACACAAGGGGACAACTTCACTCAGACATAACTTCATCCACACTCACTCAAGCTCAGGCATACTCAACAACATAGCTCACAAGTGGACGTAGGTTATTACGCCACGACGGCCCGAACCACTCTAAACCCTTGTGTGTTCCAGTGTTTTTGCATCTCCACGGACTAACCATAGGCAACCCCCTCATTCTTAGGATTAGGTGGGTGCTTTCCGCCACACGATTGGAGTTTACCTCTAACAGTTTCTATTTAGTGGACCTTATAGTAATTCAACCTTTGCATTTTTAGTGTGTGTTTGCTGGAAAATGTGGCCACTCGAATCTGTTTCACTATGTTTAATTAATTTTTTGGGTTAAACTTAGAACTAGTTTATAGATCAATCCATCCTTGTAACAGAAACTGACCATTCTCCTTGGTCATTTTTAGTTCTAGTAATTGAAAAAGACCCCATTGAAATGGTTGAGAGCGCAGCGCGAGTGATTCAGGGAAATGTGGACATCATTCGCAGTCTTGCCACCGATGGAGTTGTCAAAAGTAGTCCATCTCAATTGGTCTATACACTTAAGGCCACACCATTTCAAATTGGAGACGTTTGTGACATGCTTGAGAAGTGTGCATTGTCCACGAAAAATACGCTCAAGCTAAGAGAGACCAAGTTCTTGAAGATTGAGAACGAGTAATATTTGCAGACATAGAAGCTAAAAATGAGGAGGTGTCCCACCCAAACCCATAGTACACACCTTAATGGGAAACATTGGAAAAACATTTCGAAATCGAGTATGATAATGACCAATATTGGGGGTGTTGATGTACACTATGTACTTTGCAGTAATAACTATGCTTATGAGTTGGTCTTAATATGTGTTGTCCACAATGAAGTATGCACTAGTTTCCATGGTTATGAGTTGGTCTAAGTCCTAGGGTTATGTTGTTTAGAATGTGTCCAGTGTATGGTTTTGGCAACCATGTTTGTATGTGAGAGCAAGAAATCATCTTCATTGGTACCATTGAAAAGGCCCCCTTCGGATACTTTAGTCTTTGGGCGTAGTATTTGGCCTCCAAGATTTCTTCTTTAGATAATTTCTTCCCGAAAGCATGTCAAACAATGTAATCAGTATCTTCAGCTAAGGCTTCGGGGACAGGAGATTTTGCTTTTTCTGTCACGACTTGCTCAGTCGTCTTGCCGGTATCTGAACATTATTGACCTTCAGGCATGGCAGCCTTCGTCTTAGTAGGCACTGAAGGCCCAGCTTCGGCTTCGACTTGATCTTTGACAGCTTCGACAGTTTTCTTGGTAGGAGCAGGAGTTAAGGCCTTCGTGGTCTCTATAACAGCGTCTAGTATGCTGGCCATCCTCCTCCTCTTGGGAGTTGCGGCAGGAGTTTTTTGCACCTTCGGCAAATCTGCCTCTACGGGTGGGCTTAGGATTTCTGACACTTTTATCACTTTCTCCACCTGTGGCTCTTCGGCCTTATCATCTTTAGCTTCGGCTGGCCCGACTGTATGCACTTTCGGCACTACAGTCGGCTCTTCAGCGCTCTGCACAATCAAAGCAGTTTGTCTTGCTTCGGCAGCTGAAGAGGGCCCTTCGCCAAATTCAGATACTACGGTCGGTTCAATATAACGCGGCCGGTGGGTCAGAACCTTCACCTTTTTGCTCTTTGACTCAGCTGGGGCGGCCGAAGTGGCAGTCTTTCTCTTTTTCCCTTGCCCTCATAACAGGTACTGGTAATCAGGGTATACGAAGCCAATTGCATCAAATACCTTGTTCAATCTTTTCTTGCCTCGACCCCCGAAAGCTGCGGACAAAGCATTATCTTCGGCCTTGGAGTATGCCCTAACTAGCTCATCACTGGTAGCTTCAATACACTTCAGCCTGTCATCGTCTGGCTCATCAAACTTCTCCCTAAATCTGAAGGTATACTTCAATCGGACCAGACCACCCTCACTGGAATCGGCGGTGGTCTCCTTTGGCATATCCCAACTCTCCACAAGTGGCCATACCCTGAAGGCTATATGCTCTTGAATCAAATCCCTCGTCCCAATGAAGGCACACACAGTGCTAAAGGCCTTCTGACATGCTTCAACATTGCCATCAATTTCCACCTTCGGCCTTCGAAGGCTGAAGCGAGACCAGATGGGGCGCTGAATGATTTCCTTCATGTCTTCCCTTGCCTCTAAATCATTTTTAACATAGAACCACTCCTCCATCCAGGCCCCGGACCACCTTTTCCGGAATGTTGGCACAGGGTGGCTTGCATTGGGGCGAGCAACAAATCCATAACAACTGAAGTTGTTGTGGTACTGTTCTTTGCTAGTAGCCTTCGTCTCATATAAAAGTTCGTGCATACTGCTGAAGCACTTCGCGCTCGGCTCTAGCCCCTAACTTCTTACAGCCTAGATAAAAATTCCCATCCTAATTATAGCTTCGGGGGTAATCTGATGAAGGAAGATCTGGTATATCTTCAGCACTTCAACCACAAACTTGCTCAGCGGGAACCGAAGACCTGCCTTTAAGAAGCTTTGGTATATAACAACTTCGTTTTTCTCTAGAGCAGGGGCAGTATTGTCTCCTCCAACTCTGACGATAGACATGTCGCAAAAATATCTCCCCTCATGGCATCAATATGACTCTGCTTGATAGTTGATTTTCCGAAGATAGTATGGCTTGGACGCCATGGCCAATCCTTAGAGTCTTCATCACCACTTTCCATGTCATAACTATCACTGTCACAGAATCTTTGGATAAACCCTCCATGATCTCCTTAGTTATCTTCTCTGTATTTGTTTTTGCCATTGACTCAATAAATCTAGCAATGAAAGGATCTGCAACCTTTTTCTCTTCATACAGCTTCGTCTCCTCGGTCGTTTTCTTCTCTTCAGTCATCTTCTTCTCTCCACTCATCTTATTCTTTTCAAAATTTGGAGCAAACGTGTCTTTTAACCGAAGCTCTAAAAACTCGAAAATCAGGCAAGAGCTAGTGAGAAAGAACTAAAAGTTTGAGAAAATAGCGCAAATGGCAGAAATGACGTATCAAATGTTGCCGCTATGGTTCATATTTATACGCCCAGTGCTTTGCAACTTGGTAGACCCTGTTTGTCATTAGCTGTTGCTATTCTAGCAAAGGGAAGGTGTTTTTTCGGACCTTTGGCTTAAGGCCTTCGTTCACATCACAGTCTAAATTCGTTGTTATAACAAATTAATACTGTGAGGGGCTACTATTGGGGGCCTTTGTCTTCCGAAGGTCCTCAAAACATGATTAACAATGTTTCCCAAGTGTAATATATGTACAAGAACCTTCAGACTAGAATGAAGCTGTACATAATATGAAAAGCATGGTTAAGACGAAGGTTGAGCCAGCTCCGAAGCTACGCACAAGGAAGCTTCGGCTCAGCAGCAGAAAAAGGAACCGACTTAAAGAGGAAAAGGCTATTTAGCCCTCGATAGATTGTCCTTAAGTCAATAGTGAACATGAAGGGCATGAATGTAATTTTACACAAGTTGTGTCATGTGCCTATAAATAGATGAACGGCAGCACCGTACTGTTCACGTTGACTTGTATTCACTCGTGCGTCACGCTTGGACTTTTGCCTTCTGTCAAGTCGAAGGTACAAATGTAATTCAATACTATTCATGTTTATTCATGATGATATAGAAAAGATATATTGATAACATCATATGATTGCTCATGTCATTTCTCATGTTTCATATGCTTCTTCTTTTAATATATACTGCCATGATGAAGGTACATCCTTCACAACCTTCGTCTGAAGATCATTATATCCTAAGGGAAATAATGCTTCGAAGGACGAAGGACTTTAACCATTAACATTTTGTATTGCCTTGTTCTTAACTCATAGCATTTGAGAACAAGTCCTCAACAGGGGTGAATAGGTGATCCTGCAATATTTAATACTAATAACACAAACTTGGTTTATAATATGTTAGTTAGATAAAACCAAGTGGTTATAACGCGAGCTCTTGAGATGGAATCAATCATATAGAAAAGCAACACAAGAGACACGCAGTTTTTATCCCGTGGTTCGGCTAAGTAACACTTGCCTACTTCCACGTTGTGGCGTCCCAATGGACGAGGGTTGCACTCAACCCCTTTCAAGTGATCCAATGATCGATTTGAATACCACGATCTTTTCCTTTTTGAGTATTCTTCCCGTTTGCGAGGAATCTCCATAAGTTGGAGCCTCTCGCCCTTACAACGTTGATCACAAAAGAAGCACAAAAGTAAGGGAGGGAAAAGCAACACACACAAGACTCAATCCACAGCACACATACACACAAGTCAAGACTTGAGCTCAAAACATGGCGTAGGGAGTTCATAACTCAAATGGAGCTCAAATTACTAACACAACAATCCAAATGCGTGGAGGCGGAGTCTAGGAGTCTTAAGATGTTTTGTGAAAGCTTGGTGTTCTACTCCATGCGCCTAGACTGGTCCCTTTTATAGCCCCAAGGCAGCTAGGAGCCGTTGGAGATCAACTTGGAAGGCAAATCTTGTCTTCTGTCGAGTGGTTCACCGGACATGAACAGTTCCTGTCTAGTGCGTGATCTCTTTCCTTTTCTGGCAAAATCGACCGTTGGATCTTCGGATCCGTTGGTGCACCAGACACTGTCCGGTGCACACCGGACAGTCCGGTGCGACTATCCGACCGTTGGCTCGGCCACGTGTCGCCCGTTGATCTTGCAGACGACCGTTGGCCGTGGGCGCCTATGGTTCACCGAACAGTCCGGTGCACCACCGGATAGTCCGGTGAGTTTTAGCCACTTTGCTTCGCCGATTCCCGAGAGAGAGGACTTCACCGCCGGGCCAGCCTAAGCACCGGACCGGTGCGCCACAGGCTGGTGCTGTTTTTGGCTGAACTTAGCCAAATCTTCTCCAGTTTGATTTCAGTTTTCTTGGCTATGTCTCTAACACTTAGATAAACATGTTAGTACCCAAAACAAATTACTAAGTCTAGAAACATACCTTGTTCTTTGATGTTCACTTCTCACTTACTTAGCACATATGAGTTTGAAACAGTGTGTTGGGCATCTAATCACCAAAACAATTATAGGAATGGCCCAAGGGCACATTTCCCTTTCAATCTCCCCCTTTTTGGTGATTTATGCCAACATATTAAAAATCAACTAGGAAGTGCAAAATTTAAGACCAAATTTTTCTTCACTTTGTATTTGATATATTTGGATCACTTTTGCCACCACTTGGTTTGTTTTTGCAAATCAAAATATTTTCCCTATCTCTAAGTCAAGCACACTTGTTTGGGCAAATAGAGAGTTATTCCAAGAGTGAAATTGATCAAGTGCCAAAAACTCCCCCTTTTTCCTATAATCAAAAAATCTTCCCATAAGAGACCAAATTTGTAATTAGAGTTATTTGGACAAAATACAAATTCTAGCTCTACTGTTTTCAAGATTCACAAGTGGTTGGCTGATCCATTTGCTTTGGCCTTAATTTCTCCCCCTTTGGCATTAAGCACCAAAACGGAAAAACTTTTGGCCCATTAACCCCATTGCCTTACCAAAATGTCAAAGGAGAGCAAAAAGGCAATGAGAGCATTAGTATGAACTTGGAATTAAATACACTAATACCGGAGTGCAGTGGAAGTCTTTTCGTCGTCCAAGTTCATTTTCCCTTTCAATGTACCTTCGAGACTACTTCAAGTATACTCAAACAACCAAGTTAGTCTCAAAAAGGTCAAGTTGTAGTTTATCTCCCCCTAAACATGTGCATCATTTGCATATGGACTTGTGAGGTCCGAGGATGACTTGTACAACTTGAGCACCACAAATAAACAATAAATGATGTAAATGCTCAAAGTAACATGATCAAAGGCATAGAATACATGTATGCTCTAGATCAGTCCAAGTTACGTGAATCTAGGACATTTAGCTCACTACGCAACCTACAAAACCTTTTCTCATCTAAAGGCTTGGTGAAGATATCGGCTAGCTAGTTCTCAGTGCTAATGTGGTAAACATCGATATCTCCCTTTTGCTGGTGGTCTCTCAGGAAGTGATGCCAGATGTCTATGTGCTTAGTGCGGCTGTGTTCAACAGGATTATCCACCAAGCGGATTGCACTCTCATTGTCACACAGGAGTGGGACTTTGCTCAGATTGTAGCTAAAGTCTTGGAGGGTTTGCCTCATCCAAAGCAGTTGCGCGCAACACTGTCCTGCGACAACATACTCAGCCTCAGCGATGGATAGGGCAACGGATGTTTGTTTCTTGGAACTCCAAGACACCAGGGACCTTCCTAGAAATTGGCATGTCCCTGATGTGCTCTTCCTATCAACCTTGCACCTGGCATAGTCGGAGTCTGAGTATCCAATTAAGTCAAAGGTAGACCCCTTTGGATACCAGATCCCGAAGCAAGGCATAGAAACTAAATACCTAAGAATTCGCTTAACGGCCACAAGGTGACACTCCTTGGGGTCGAATTGAAATCGAGCACACATGCATACACTAAGTATAATGTCCGGTCTACTAGCACAAAGATAAAGTAATGAACCTATCATTGACCGATATGCCTATTGATCAACGGACTTACCTCCTTTGTTGAGGTCGAGATGTCCGTCAGTTCCCATCGGTGTCTTCGCGAGCTTAGCGTCCTTCATCCCAAACCTATTTAGAAGGTCTTGAGTGTACTTTGTTTGGGAGATGAAGGTGCCATTGAAAGTAGCCTAGAGGGGGGTGAATAGGCTAATCTGAAAATTTTTCACAACAAACTTTGAAAGATTGTTAAATACACAGTTCGACTGGTGCAGGCCGGTTCAACAGCTATGTGCGCAAGTTGAACCACTCTGAACCAATCCAACTGTTTTATAAACTTTAGACTATAATTTACTCGAAAAAGTATTTCGTGAGTCCTTTTGAGAAGTAAGGTATAACTAAGTTAGAATGAGAAGATGAATATGTAAAGGCTATTACACTTGTAGATATACTCTACGGAAAAATCTATATGTCAATCTTGCAAGTAAAAATATCTTAAGTTAAAGACAAGCAAGAACACAAGACACAAGATTTAATCCGAGGTTCGACCACACCACAAAGGTGTCCTACTCCCCATTGAGGAGCCCACAAAGTGCTGGGTCTTTTTCAACCCTAATCCTCCAAAAGCCGACCACAAAGGTCAAGGCAATCTCTTCTTATCTTAGCTCAAAGAGCGGGTGATACAAACTTCTTGGGGTCGTCCACAAATTTGGAGACTCCCAAGCAACCTCAAAAGATCTTAAAACCTAGGGTTTCAAGAACACCAAGAAAGCACAAGAGGGGTTTGCACAAGCTCAAGTCTGTAAAAGAGATGGGAGAGGAAAACCAAGTCGTTGAAAGGGAAATGTGCCCTTGGGCCATTTCTATAAGATTTTGGTGATTAAGTGCTCCACACAAATGCTTTGAGTGATATTTATGCCAAAGACTCAAGAAGTACAAATCAAGATTAAAGGCATGTTTCTAGACTTAGTCCATTGTTTTGAAGACTAATGTATTGTGTCTAAGTGCTAGAAATAGGAGAAATCACTTTGGAGATAAGTTGGCTGTGTTCAGTCAAAAGGCTGCTCGGTCTGGGTGCACCGGACTGTCGGGTGGTGCACCGGACAGTGTCCGGTGTGCCAGGACCAGTCCCGATGAACAGCCTACTCTCGGGTCTCGACGACGGCGTACGACTATAAATTATCGGACTGTCCGGTGAGTCGTCTGCGGCGAAGTCGCCGCTCTCGGGAAACAGTCAACAGCGTACGGCTAAAATTCACCGGACTGTCCGGTAAGGCACCAGACTGTCTGGTGAGCCAACGGTCGACCGAGCCAACGGTCGGTCGCGCAATCCGCGCGTGAAGCCTGGGCGCGCCAACGTTCGGCAGGGGGCACCACACTGTCCGGTGTGCACCGGACAGTGTCCGGTGCGCCAACGGCTCCAAATCTTCAACGGTCGGCTGCGCCAATTTAGGAAAGCAATCCGCACTGGACTGTGAACAGTGGATGTCCGGTGGTGCACCGGACTGTTCAGTGCGCCACCCGACAGAAGGCAAGATTTGCCTTCCTGGATTGCTTCCAATGGCTCCTAGCTGCCTTGGGGCTATAAAAGGGACCCCTAGGTGCACGGAGGAGCACACCAAGCATTCTTTGATCATCCCTAAGCACCAAGACTCCATTCTAGCGCATTTGATTCGTTGTGATAGCAATTTGAGCTCCTTCTGAGTCGAGAACTCTGTGTGTGAACTTTGAGCTCAAGTTGTTGGCTAGTGTGCGTGTTTGTGCTCTTGCTTTGAGTCTTGTGTGTGTTGCTTTTCCCACCCTTACTTCCGTGCTTCTTTGTGATCATCAAATTATAAGGGCGAGAGGCTCCAAGTTGTGGAGATTCCTCGCGAACGGGATATAGAGAAACAAAGAGAAACACCGTGGTATTCAAGTGGGTCTTTGGACCGCTTGAAAGGGGTTAAGTGCAACCCTCGTCCATTGGGACGCCACAACGTGGAGGTAGACAAGTGTTGTACTTGTCGAACCACGGGATAACTCGCGTGTCTTTTGTGATTGCTTTTCTGTGATACTTGTGTTCACAAGAGCTCGCTATTTAGTCTACTAACTCTTAATCAAGTTTTGTGGCTTTAAGTTTCAAGTTTTTACAGGATCACCTATTCACCCCCCCCTCTAGGTGCTCTCAGTTGGTATCAAAGCCGTTCTCTTCACGAAAAGGACTAATCGCCCGAAGAGATGGATCCTAAGGGAAAGGGGATGGTGGTCAACGATAAGGAGAAGGAGTCCACCTTCAATGAGCCAAGAGACGATAAGCCCACCGACTCTGGCTCGAGTCACAAAAAGAAAGACGGGAAGAAGAAGAGGCGCATCAAGAAGATAGTCTACTACGACAGCGACGAGTCTTCTTCTTCCCAAAGAGACGACGACGACTACGACGAGAAAAAGAAAACGGTCAACTCAAACTTTTCTTTTGATTATTCTCGTATTCCACATAATTCAAATGCTCATTTGCTTTCCATTCCTCTTGGTAAACCTCCACACTTTGATGGAGAGGACTACGGATTTTGGAGTCACAAAATGCGTAGTCACTTGTTCTCTCTTCATCCAAGTATATGGGAGATAGTAGAGAATGGAATGCATTTTGATAGTTTAGATAATCCCATGTTTATCAATGAACAAATTCACAAAAATGCACAAGCTACCACTGTTCTATTAGCATCCTTGTGCAGGGAAGAGTACCATAAGGTGAGCGGCTTGGATAACGCCAAGCAGATTTGGGACACCCTCAGGATCTCGCATGAGGGAAATGATGTCACCATGCTCACCAAGATGGAGTTGGTGGAGGGTGAACTGGGAAGGTTCGCAATGATCATGGGGGAGGAGCCAACCCAAACATACAACAGGCTCAAGACCCTGGTCAACAAAATAAGGAGCTATGGAAGCACGAGATGGACGGACCACGACGTCGTCCGACTTATGCTAAGGTCCTTCACTGTCCTTGATCCTCATCTTGTAAACTCTATTCGTGAAAATCCCAAGTACACCAAGATGACGCCCGAGGAAATACTTGGGAAGTTTGTAAGCGGGCGAATGATGATCAAGGAGGCTAGATATGTTGATGAGGCGTTGAATGGCCCAATGCCGATCCACGAGCCTCAAACCGTTGCTCTCAAAGCAACAAGTAGCAGAGAGGTGCTACCTAGCAAGGTGGCGCAAGTTGAGGCGGCCGGGCTTAACGAGGAAGAAATGGCCCTCATCATCAAGCGCTTCAAGACGGCGCTAAAAGGAAGAAAGGAGCATCCCAACAAAAGCAAAGCAAAGGGGAAACGCTCCTGCTTTAAATGTGGTAAGTATGGTCATTTTATAGCAAATTGTCCCGACAACACTAATGACCAGGAACAAGAAAAAGGCGGGAAGAGGGAAAAGAAGAAGGCCTACAAGAAGGCGAAGGGCGAGGCACACCTCGGCAAAGAGTGGGACTCGGATTGTTCGTCGTCCGACTCCGACGACGAAGGACTCGCCGCCTCGGCCTTCAACAAGTCGTCGCTCTTCCCCAACGAGCATCATACTTGTCTAATGGCAAAGGAAAAGAAGGTAATCACTAGAGAAACTCCTAAGTACTCTACTTCTAGTGATGAGGACTCTAATGATGATGAAATTGATTACACTAGCTTGTTTCAAGGATTAGATAGAGCAAAAGTAGAAAAGATCATTGAATTGATTGATGCTCTAAATGAAAAGGATAGACTTTTAGAAAAGCAAGAGGATCTTTTATATGAAGAGAATGATAAATTTGTAAGTGTGCAAAAGTCTCTTGCTTTAGAAGTTAAAAGGAATGAAATGCTTTCTTGTGAATTATCTACTTGTCATGAGACTTTGGCTAGCTTAAGAAGTATTAATGATGATTTAAATGCTAAGCTAGAAGTATCAAATAAATCTAGTTCTTGTGTAGAGCATGTTGTGATTTGCAATAGGTGTAAGGATTTTAATGTTGATGCTTGTAGTGAACATTTAATTTCTATTTCTAAATTAAATGATGAAGTAGCTAGTCTTAATGCCCAACTTAAGACTAGCAAAAATGATTTTGATAAACTAAAATTTGCAAGGGATGCCTACACTGTTGGTAGACATCCCTCAATTAAGGATGGGCTTGACTTTCGAAGGGAAGCCAAGAACTTAACAAGTCAAAAGGCTCCCATTCCCAACAAGGAGAAAGGGAAGGCCCCTATGACTAGTAGGAGCCAAAAGAATCATGCTTTCATGTATCATGATAGAAAATATACTAGGAATTTTCATTATAGTAGGAGTTATAATGCTTTTGACTCTCATACCATGATTGCTTCAAGTTCAAACTTTAATGGTAGATCTAGGACGAATTTTGTGTCTCATGCTCCTAGGAAAGTGTATAATGGATCTACCACTGTCTTTCATGTTTGCAATGCTAAATTTGTACTATCATGTAAAAATAAGAAAGTGGTTGCTAGGAAATTGGGGGCAAAATGCAAGGGAGATAAAACTTGCATTTGGGTCCCTAAGGATATTGTAACTAACCTTGTAGGACCCAACAAGAGTTGGGTACCTAAAACCCAAGCCTAATTTGCCTTGCAGGTTTATGCATCCGGGGGCTCAAGCTGGATTATCGACAGCGGATGCACAAACCACATGACGGGGGAGAAGAAGATGTTCACCTCCTACGTCAAGAACAAAGATTCCCAAGATTCAATCATATTCAGTGATGGGAATCAAGGCAAGGTTAAAGGACTAGGAAAGATAGCTATTTCATCCGAGCATTCAATATCTAACGTGTTTTTAGTAGAATCGCTCAGATATAACTTGTTGTCCGTAAGTCAATTATGTAATATGGGTTACAATTGCTTATTTACAAATGTAGATGTGTCTGTCTTTAGAAGGAGTGATGGTTCATTAGCCTTTAAGGGTGTGCTAGACGGCAAACTCTATTTAGTTGATTTTTCGAAGGAGGAGGCCGGTCTAGATGCATGCTTAATTGTTAAGACTAGCATGGGCTGGCTGTGGCATCGCCGTCTAACACATGTTGGGATGAAGAACCTTCACAAACTTCTGAAGGGAGAACATGTGTTAGGTCTAACAAATGTGTATTTCGAAAAAGATAGACCTTGTGCAGCTTGTCAAGCAGGTAAACAAGTGGGAAGCGCTCATCACAACAAGAATGTGATGACTACATCAAGACCTCTAGAGCTACTGCATCTGGACCTCTTCGGACCCGTCGCCTACCTTAGCATCGGGGGAAGTAAGTATGGTCTTATTGTTGTTGATGATTTTTCCCGCTTCACTTGGGTATTCTTTTTGCAGGACAAATCAGAAACCCAAGGGACCCTCAAGTGCTTTCTAAGGCAAGCTCAAAACGAATTTGAGCTCAAGGTGAAAAAGATTAGAAGCGACAACGGGTCCGTGTTCAAGAACCTGCAAGTGGAGGAGTTTCTTGAGGAGGAAGGAATCAAGCACGAGTTCTCCGCTCCCTACACACCACAGCAAAACGGTGTGGTAGAGAGGAAGAACAGGACGCTGATAGACATGGCGAGGACGATGCTTGGAGAATTCAAGACGCCCGAGCGGTTTTGGTCGAAAGCTGTGAACACAGCTTGCCACGCCATAAACCGGGTCTACCTTCATCGCCTCCTCAAGAAGAAGTCATACGAGCTTCTAACCGGTAACAAACCCAACGTTTCATATTTTCGAGTTTTTGGGAGTAAATGCTACATTCTAGTGAAGAAAGGTAGAAATTCAAAGTTTGCTCCCAAAGCTGTAGAAGGGTTTTTGTTAGGTTATGACTCAAATACAAAGGCGTATAGAGTCTTCAACAAATCATCAGGTTTGGTTAAAGTCTCTAGCGACGTTGTATTTGATGAAACTAATGGCTCTCCGAGAGAGCAAGTTGATCTTGATGATGTAGATGAGGATGATGTTCCAACCGACGCGATTCGTACCATGGCGATTGGAGATGTGCGACCATAGGAACACCAAGAGCAAGATCAACCTTCTTCCTCAACCATGGTGCATCCCCTAACTCAAGATGATAAACAGGTTCCTCAAGAGGAGGCGTGTGATCAAGGGGGAGCACAAGAAGACCAAGTTGAGGAGGAAGAAGTACCACGGGCCCCTCCAACTCAAGTTCGAGCGATGATTCAAAGGAATCATCCCGTCGACCAGATTTTGGGTGACATAAGCAAGGGAGTAACCACTTGCTCTAGATTAGCTAATTTTTGTGAGCATTACTCTTTTGTCTCTTCTATTGAGCCTTTCAGGGTAGAAGAGGCCTTGCTAGATCCGGACTAGGTGTTGGCCATGCAGGAAGAGCTCAACAACTTCAAGCGAAATGTAGTTTGGACACTGGTGCCATGTCCCAAGCAAAACGTTGTGGGAACCAAGTGGGTGTTCCGCAACAAACAGGACAAGCACGGGGTGGTGACAAGGAACAAGGCTCGACTTGTGGCAAAAGGTTATGCCCAAGTCGCAGGTTTGGACTTTGAGGAGACTTTCGCTCCTGTGGCGAGGCTAGAGTCGATTCGTATTTTGTTAGCCTATGCCGCTCACCATTCTTTTAGGTTGTTCCAAATGGACGTGAAGAGTGCTTTCCTCAACGGGCCAATCAAGGAGGAGGTGTACGTGGAGCAACCCCCTGGCTTTGAGGATGAACGGTACCCCGACCACGTGTGTAAGCTCTCTAAGGCGCTCTATGGACTTAAGCAAGCCCCAAGAGCATGGTATGAATGCCTTAGAGACTTTTTAATTGCTAATGCTTTTAAGGTTGGGAAAGCCGATCCAACTCTTTTCACTAAGACTTGTGACGGTGATCTATTTGTGTGCCAAATTTATGATGATGACATAATATTTGGTTCTACTAACCAAAAGTCTTGTGAAGAGTTTAGCAGGGTGATGACTCAGAAATTCGAGATGTCGATGATGGGCGAGTTGAACTACTTCCTTGGGTTCCAAGTGAAGCAACTCAAGGACGGCACCTTCATCTCTCAAACGAAGTATACGCAAGACTTGCTCAAGCGGTTTGGGATGAAGGACGCCAAGCCCGCAAAGACTCCAATGGGAACCGACGGACATGTCGACCTCAACAAAGGAGGTAAGTCCGTTGATCAAAAGGCATACCGGTCTATGATAGGGTCTTTACTTTTATTTGTGTGCTAGTAGACCGGATATTATGCTTAGCGTATGCATGTGTGGTAGATTTCAATCCGACCCAAGGGAGTGTCACCTTGTGGCCGTTAAGCGAATTCTTAGATATTTAGTTGCTACGCCCTGCTTCGGGATCTGGTATCCGAAGGGGTCTACCTTTGACTTGATTGGATACTCAGATTCCGACTATGCTAGATGTAAGGTCGATAGGAAGAGTACATCAGGGACGTGCCAATTTCTAGGAAGGTCCCTGGTGTCGTGGAGTTCTAAGAAACAAACCTTCGTTGCCCTATCCACCACTGAGGCCGAGTATGTTGCCACTGGACAGTGTTGCGTGCAACTACTTTGGATGAGGCAAACCCTCCGGGACTTTGGCTACAATCTGAGCAAAGTACCACTCCTATGTGACAATGAGAGTGCAATCCGCATGGCGAACAATCCTGTTGAACACAGCCGCACAAAGCACATAGACATCCGATATCACTTTTTGAGAGACCACCAGCAAAAGGGAGATATCGAAGTGTTTTATGTTAGCACCGAGAACTAGCTAGCCGATATCTTTACCAAGCCTTTAGATGAGAAGACCTTTTGCAGGCTGCGTAGTGAGCTAAATGTCTTAGATTCGCGTAACTTGGATTGATATAGAGCATACATGTGTTTTATGCCTTTGATCATGTTCCATTATGCATTTTATTGCTTATTTATGGTGCTCAAGTTGTGCAAGGGATCCCCGGACCTCACAAGTCCATGTGTGAATGATGCACATACTTAGGGGGAGAAATGCTACAACTTGACCCTTTGAGACTAACCGTGTGCTTGAGTTTTCTTAAATTAGTCTCAAAGGAGGATTGAAAGGGAAAAGGTGAACTTGGACCATGCAAGACTTCCACTGCACTCCGATCAGAGGGTAATTTACTCCAAGTTCATCTCCGTGCTCTTATTGCCTTTTTACTCTTAATTGAAGATTTTGGTGAGGCAATGAGGTTTAAGGGCCAATAATGATCCTGTTTTGGTGCTTTATGCCAAAGGGGGAGAAATTAAGGCCAAAGCAAGAAATGGATCAGCTACCACTTGAGAATTTTGAAAATAGTAGAGTTAGAGCTTTTGTTTTGTCAAAATACTCTTATTGTCTCTTATTGTCAAAAGTTGGTCTCTTGTGGGGAGAATGTTTGATTATGGGAAAAAGGGGGAGTTTTTGAATCTTTGATCAATTTCTCTTGGAATACGTCTCTCTATGCCTAAACAAGTGAAATTGACTTAGAGATAGGAATTTGAGTTTGATTTGCAAAAACAAACCAAGTGGTGGCAAAGAATGATCCAAATATGCCAAATTTGAATCAAAAACAAATTTTTGTTCTCATTCGCATTGATGTTGCACTTCTTTAGTTGCTTTTTTTGTGTTGGCATAAATCACCAAAAAGGGGGAGATTGAAAGGGAAATGTGCCCTTGGGCCATTTCTATAAGATTTTGGTGATTAAGTGCTCCACACAAATGCTTTGAGTGATATTTATGCCAAAAACTCAAGAAGTGCAAATCAAGATTAAAGGTATGTTTCTAGACTTAGTCCATTGTTTTGAAGACTAATGTATTGTGTCTAAGTGCTAAAAACAGGAGAAATCACTTTGGAGATAAGTTGGCTGTGTTCAGTCAAAAGGCTGCTCGGTCAAGGTGCACCGGACAGTGTCCGGTGGTGCACCGGACAGTGTCTGGTGTGCCAGGACCAGTCCTGATGAACAACCTACTCTCGGGTCTCGACGACGGCGTACGACTATAAATCACCGGACTGTCCGGTGGTGCACCGGACTGTCCGGTGAGTCGTCTGCGGCGAAGTCGCCGCTCTCGGGAAACAGTCAACAGCGTACGGCTAAAATTCACCGGACTGTCCAGTGAGCCAACGGTCGGCCGCGCAATCCGCGCGTGAAGCCTGGGCGCGCCAATGGTCGGCAGAGGGCACCGGACTGTCCGGTGTGCACCGGACAGTGTCCGGTGCGCCAACGGCTCCAAATCTTCAACGGTCGGCTGCGCCAATTTAGGAAAGCAATCCGCACCGGACTGTGAACAGTGGATGTGCGGTGGTGCACCGGACTGTCCGGTGCGCCACCCGACAGAAGGCAAGATTTGCCTTCCTGGATTGCTTCCTGTTGGGGACTTGTTCTCAAATGCTAAGAATTAAGAACAAGGCAACATAAAAAGTGTTAAATATTAAAATCCTTCATCCTTCAAGACATTATATCCCTTCGGATATAATGAAATCCAGACGAAGGTTATGAGGGAAAGAACCTTCGCAAGTTAAGTATACAATAAAGAAGAATTCATATATCAAATATGAAGAATAATTTAGATATTATTATCAACTTATATTTATTTGCATTATCATCTCCAAAATAACAAATTATGAATTTACCTTCGGATTGACGGAAAGTAAAGGTACAAGCATGATGCGAAAAAGGCGAATGCTGAGTCAGTCTGAACAGTACGGGAGTACTGTTCATCTATTTATAGGCAAGGGACGCAGCCCGTGTAGAATTACATTTGTGCCCTTTACATTTATCAATAAATCTATAGTAATTCTTGCCTTTTCATCTTTAGGTCGGTTTCCCTTTCTCTGCTATCATGCCGAAGCTTTTCTGCGCACAGCTTCATGGTCATTTTCATCCTTCGTCATAATCGCTTTCCGTCTCGCTCAGACTTCGTACTGACCTTACTCTTGTATACTCATGACCCGATTCCGAAGATACCTGTTCACATATTCCACTTGGAAAACATTGTTAAATCATGTTTTTGAGGACCTTCAGAAGCCGAAGGCCCCCAACAGTAGCCCCTCGCAATATTAATTTGCTGGAATGATAAATTCATATTGCGACATGGACGAAGGCCTTAAGCCGAAGGTCCGAAAAAACACCTTCTCTTTGCTAGAATAGCAACAGTCATTGACAAGCGGAACCCTCCAGTTTTCAACGCACTAGATGTATAAATAAGAGCTTGCCATGAGTTATTTGGCACGCTTTCTTGCCATCTGCTCTTGCTTACTTGTCTTTTTGCCTGTGCGCAACAACGCTTGCTTGGCTTTTTAAATTTTTAAGCTTCGGATTTGAGAGCACTTTCTCGGCGTTCACAAAGATGTCTGAAGATAAGAAAGCCGTTGCTGAATCGAAGCTGAGCCTTTCTGAAGAGATGCATCTTGGGTTTATTCAGTCAATAGCAAAGACCAACACAGAGAAGATCACTAGGGAGATTTTGGAGGGTTTATCTGAAGATACTGGAGACAGTGACAGTTATGATGTGGAAAGTGGGGGTGAAGACTCCGAAGATCGACCGTGGCGACCAAGTCACACAGTCTTCAGAAAATCGGGCATTAAACAGAGTCATCTTGACAACATGAGGGGAAGATACTTTTGAGACATGTCTACTGTGAGGGCAGATGAAGGGGAGAAAACTGTGCCTACTCCCGAAGAGAATGAAGTCGTAATCTTCCGAAGCTTTTTAAAAGCTGGACTGCGGTTTCCTTTGAGCGGTTTTGTCGTAGAAGTAAAGAAGATATTTGAAATTTACCTTCATCAACTTACTCCCGAAGCAATCATAAGAATGGGCATCTTTGTCTGGGCCATGAGGAGCCAAGGTTTAGAACCAACTGCAAAAAGTTTCTGCAACATACATGAGGTATTGTATGAGACAAAACCCTGGGGTAAAGAGCAGTATCACAACAATTTCGGCTGCTACAGCTTCGGCGCCCGGTCTGGGTCAAGCTGTCCCGTGCCAACCTTTCGAAAGAGGTGGCTCGACGACTGGATGACGGAATGGTTTTATGTGAAAAATGACTTGGAAGCACGGGAAGACATTAAAGGTATTATTATGCGCCCTATCTGGCAACGCTTCGGCCTTCGGAGGCCGAAGGTAGAAATGAATGAAGCAGCCGAAGAATGCCAGAGAGCCTTCGGCGTGGTTTGCTCTTTTATTGGGACAAGGGATTTGGTCCAAGAACACATTGCCTTCAGAATATGGCCACTTGTAGAAAAGTGGGAAATGTCGAAGGAGACCGTTAGAGAAACTGATGAAGGTGGTTTAGTTAGGCTAAAATACACATTCCAATATGGAGACAAATTCGTCGAACCAGATGATGACTGGCTAAAAAGTATTGAGACCGTAAGTGATGAATTGCTTGGATTATACTCGAAGGCCGAAGACACTGCACTGTCAGCGGCCTTCGGAGGCCGAAAGAAAAAGAGACTCAACCGAGTATTTGATGCAATTGGGTTTGTCTACCCCGACTACCGTTATCCAACACGGGGTCAAAAAAGAAAGAACACATCTTCTGCAAAGGAAGTTGCCTCAGCCACCCCTAGCGAACCGGCGCCGAAGAGGAAGAGGGTAAAGGTTCTCACACACCGGCCACGTTATATTGAACCGGCCACAGTGCCTGAGTTTGCCGGTGAGACCTCTTCGGCCACCGAAGCTAAAGAACCGACTCCCCTGCCAAATATTGTAGGGCTGGCCGAAGTGCCAGTGACGGAAAAAATAGAAGAACCGAGGGCTGAAGTAACAAAGACAACAGAAATTCTAAGTCCTTCAGCAAAAATTGAGACAACAAAAAGCCAAAAGGGGCCAGCAGTGACCCCAAAAATAAAAAGGATGGTTAATGTGCTGGATGTTTTGGAGACAATTAAGTCTTCAAGCACAACTCCGAAGAAAACTGTTGAATCTTTCGAAGCACATAGTGAAGCATTTGATGCCGAAACCTCAAAACATCAGTCTGAGACTGAAGCTGGGCCTTCGGAGCCCACCAAGGTGAAATCCTTGGAAGTCGAAAAGACAGAAACAGCAGAACAAATTTCAGCTGAAGAAACTGGTACTGTCGCCCCCGAAGCATCTTCCGAAACCTTCAATTATATCCTTCGTCATGCTTCGGGGAAAAAGCTGACTAAAAAAGAACAGCAAGAAGCCCAGTACTACGCCCACAAATTGAAATATCCAAAGAGGGCGTTGATATTCAACGGCAGTGGGGAAGAAGACTTTTTGTATTGTCTCCCTGACAGCACGGAGATTTCTGTCTGTCGGGAGATGAGCAAGAGCTTCGGATTCCCAACACTGGAAGACGGGCTCTCGGTGCTGTCAAAAAACGAGCTAGCCGACAGCCTGGCATATAATAGCTTAAAGGTACAGAGAATGAGGTTTTCGTATTTTTTCTTAAAACCAAAATTTTTCGTTCACTTAAATTTATGGTTGCACTCACATTTTTCTTTTTGCAGGGCCTTATACTTAGCAATGCCCTCAGGGCCCAAAAAGATGCCGAAGACGAAGGGTGTGTTATGGCCCTGAGCAACCTTCGTTCTGAAGTAATTGAACTAAGGAACGAAGGTCTCGAAAAAGATAAAATATTGCATTCATTGATAGATAGAATAAAAGAAGATGAAGCTACTTTTAAAGTTCAAGCTGAGGCTCAGAGGCGTGAAATTGAAGATCTCCGAAAACAACTGGTCAGAGCTAAAGAGGAACACACTCTTGAAGAAACAAAACGAGAACTCAGTGAACAATGGGCAAACCATTTGGAAAAAAGCGTTGAAGAGCTTCGTGCATCTAAGAAAAGATGCTATGAAAAATCTATAGAATGTGTTAAAAAAGTAAAGACCAGCTTCGCCAACGTTGGCGCTTTTTCAAGTGAAGAAAACTTCATAAAGGGTGACTCCGAGGGTCCAATCGAATGGATCAGTCACGAAGCTGAGGCCTTTGAAGAAATTTTGAATAGCCACGGAGACATATGTGCCTTTTCGGGGTGCCAGGGAGATTGCTACCATTTTGGAGAGGAAAGGCTGTGAGCATGTGAAGCTTTTGGCACAATCCGAAGCCGCTTTATCCTCCGAAGATATAAAAGACCCCTCGGCCAAAGCAAGCCTGGTCGGTAGAAAATTTTTCACCGACATCTGGGACAATGGTGGCTAGGAAATGGCCCAAGAGATTATACGAAAAAGCGAAAAAGGCATTCATGATGCTAGAAAATTAGCAGGGGCCACTGAGAGAAGTGCAGAGCCCGAAGGGCAAATAGGTATTGAATAGTGGTTTTTGACTCTTTGCTGTAATTTTTTGATTTCGAACTTGTTCACGGTTTGTAATAGTAATATAGCTGTATCTTCTCCTCCCTCAGAACCTGCTGAACCATCTGCGGGCTCCCACGCAAAATGGGATGACGAAATTAGGAAAATGGTCGAAGCCATCATGGATAAAGTTGTTGATCAGCTACTAAACGAAGTTGCAGAAGTAGTTCTAAGGGAAGATTAGATGCTGCTGTAAAAACATTTAGAATATAATATGTAATATTTTGTAACTCTGAATGTAATATATGAACTATTTATGGTTCTTTTCTTTACGACGCATGAAACTTCATATACATACCGTTTTTGAGCCTTCGGCGAAAAAACACCTTCCCTTCTTTTCATGCTTCGTAAATAATATCCGTGTTCTCATATGATCAGCAACCAATCCTCGTAAAATTAATATCCAATAAATGTTTCCATTTGACGAAAGTATAACTCTTCAATAGCTATTTTTTGTGCCTTGCCACTTTTCCTTTGAAACAATTTTCGAATATCGATACTGGGATCCCCTTCTTTGCATTGTTGATGCAATATGATGCATGATGTTATGCTATGCGAATGATGTAATGATGTGATGTTATGCAAAGTGATATTTGCCGAAGGTCGACATTTTACTTTCAGCAGAATCAGCGTTTATTTTTCGCTGTAAGCCTCCCTTAGGAGCTTCTTCGCCTTTTACTTTCAGCGGAATCAGCGTTTACTTTTCGCTGTAAGCGTCCCTTAGGAGCTTCTTCGCCTTTTACTTTCAGCGGAATCAGCGTTTATTTTTCGCTGTAAGCCTCCCTTAGGAGCTTCTTCGCCTTTTACTTTCAGCGGAATCAACGTTTACTTTTCGCTGTAAGCTCTGCATTCCCTTCGGAACGACTTTTGAGCAAAAAACTTACTCTGCGTTCCCTTAGGAACGACTTTTTGCTGCTTCGACTAAGTTACGATGTGTTCCTTAGAACAAAATTTTTGACGATTCGAAGGTCCTCCTTATCACCATAAATTCTTATGCTTCGGCAACTTAAGCCTGTGGAGAAGATATATTTTCATTATGGAAAAAAGCGAAACTGTTACAAGGGATTAAAAATGACAAAAAAGCACTTAAACCTCCCATAAGTGTTTCTTAAAAAAGAAAATAATACTGAATGCGAAAAACTGGTGTCGGGGTAGGATATTTGTCAGTAAATATGCTTCGACTCTGGCACAGTGCTATTGATTGTGCGAGCTTCGGACCCTTCTCTGAAGTCACGCTGAAGGTGAGCGTGCTGGCTCCCTTCTGGCTGTTGGCCGTGTTGTGTTGGTGGTGGAGGTGGAGGCTGTTGCCAAGATGTTTGGGGTTGGCTTGCCGGAGCAACAGAAGCTACAGGGTGGTTGCCTACATATTCTGGAATGTAAGGCGAATGGTACGAAGCAGTATGCATGACTTGCTTCGGCTGACTCTGTTGTGCTGCAGCTTCTGCTATCTCCTTTTGCTTCTGGATGGTAACATGGCACATCATGGTGGTATGGCCCTTGTCCTCACCACAGAATAGACAATAAAATTTCCTTGGCTGATCCCCAAATCTTCCTCCGAAGCCCCTGGCGCCTCTGCCCCTTGGAGCTGGTGGCCGAAAAGAGCTTTGCTGCTGCCCCAAAGCTTGTGAGGAGTACTGCGGTCTTTGCTGTTGACTCCCTCTATCATCACTCTGAGCAGAGTTATGAATTGACCTGACGTGCCTTGGATGAAGTCTTCCTCCGAAGCCCCTGGTCATTTCGGAGAACCTGTAAGCTTCCTCCCTTCTTTGCCGGAAGTCATTGTCAGCTCGAATATACTCATCCATCTTCTGGAGCAGCTTCTCCAAAGTTTGAGGAGGCTTCCTGACAAAGTATTGAGCTGAAGGTCCTGGTCGAAGCCCCTTAATCATGGCCTCAATGACAATTTCATTGGGCACTGTTGGTGCTTGTGCCCTCAAACGCAGGAACCTTCGGACATACGCCTGAAGGTATTCTTCGTGGTCCTGGGTGCACTAGAATAAGGCTTGAGCAGTGACCGGCTTCGTTTGAAACCCTTGGAAGCTGGTTATCAGCATATCCTTTAGCTTTTGCCATGAGGTGATTGTTCCTGGCCGAAGAGAGGAGTACCAGGTCTGTGCAACACTCCTGACAGCCATGACGAAAGACTTTGCCATGACTGCAGTATTGCCACCATACGAAGATATGGTTGCTTCATAACTCATCAAGAATTGCTTCGGGTCTGAATGACCGTCGTACATGGGGAGTTGGGGTGGCTTGTAGGACTGGGGCCATGGTGTAGCCTGCAGTTTTGTTGATAGAGGAGAAGTCTCATCAAAAGCAAAATTTCCATGATGGAAATCTTCATACCAATCGTCCTCGTTGTAGAAGCCCTCCTGATGAAGCTCTCTGCGCGGAGGCCTTCGGTTCTGGTCATCTTGAACAAGATGACGAACTTCTTCAGAGGCTTCGTCTATCTGCCTTTGTAGATCAGCTAGACGAGCCATCTTTTCCTTTTTGCGTTGGACCTATTGATGGAGCATCTCCAAATTTTGGATTTCTTGATCCAATTCGTCCTCCGGAGGCGTCGGACTGGTGGCCTTCCTCTTCTGGCTTCGGGCCTCCCTAAGAGAAAGGACATCCTGATTGGGATCTAGTGGCTGCAGAGCGGCAGCCCCTGTTGCTGAAGGTTTCTTTGGCGGCATGACGAAGGTGATGCTTGCCGAAGGTGTTCAAAACTCAAGAAATGGAAGTGAGTTCACCGGAGGTGGGCGCCAATGTTGGGGACTTGTTCTCAAATGCTAAGAATTAAGAACAAGGCAACATAAAAAGTGTTAAATATTAAAATCCTTCATCCTTCAAGACATTATATCCCTTCAGATATAATGAAATCCAGACGAAGGTTATGAGGGAAAGAACCTTCGCAAGTTAAGTATACAATAAAGAAGAATTCGTATATCAAATATGAAGAATAATTTAGATATTATTATCAACTTATATTTATTTGCATTATCATCTCCAAAATGACAAACCAAGTGGTGGCAAAGAATGATCCAAATATGCCAAATTTGAACCAAAAACAAATTTTTGTTCTCATTCGCATTGATGTTGCACTTCTTTAGTTGCTTTTTTTGTGTTGGCATAAATCACCAAAAAGGGGGAGATTGAAAGGGAAATGTGCCCTTGGGCCATTTCTATAAGATTTTGGTGATTAAGTGCTCCACACAAATGCTTTGAGTGATATTTATGCCAAAGACTCAAGAAGTGCAAATCAAGATTAAAGGTATGTTTCTAGACTTAGTCCATTGTTTTGAAGACTAATGTATTGTGTCTAAGTGCTAAAAACAGGAGAAATCACTTTGGAGATAAGTTGGCTGTGTTCAGTCAAAAGGCTGCTCGGTCTAGGTGCACCGGACAGTGTCTGGTGTGCCAGGACCAGTCCTGATGAACAACCTACTCTCGGGTCTCGACGACGGCGTACGACTATAAATCACCGGACTGTCCGGTGGTGCACCGGACTGTCCGGTGAGTCGTCTGCGGCGAAGTCGCCGCTCTCGGGAAACAGTCAACAGCGTACGGCTAAAATTCATCGGACTGTCCAGTGAGCCAACGGTCGGCCGCGCAATCCGCGCGTGAAGTCTGGGCGCGCTAATGGTCGGCAGAGGGCACCGGACTGTCCGGTGTGCACCGGACAGTGTCCGGTGCGCCAACGGCTCCAAATCTTCAACGGTCGGCTACGCCAATTTAGGAAAGCAATCCGCACCGGACTGTGAACAGTGGATGTCCGGTGGTGCACCGGACTGTCCGGTGCGCCACCCGACAGAAGGCAAAATTTGCCTTCCTGGATTGCTTCCTGTTGGGGACTTGTTCTCAAATGCTAAGAATTAAGAACAAGGCAACATAAAAAGTGTTAAATATTAAAATCCTTCGTCCTTCAAGACATTATATCCCTTCGGATATAATGAAATCCAGACGAAGGTTATGAGGGAAAGAACCTTCGCAAGTTAAGTATACAATAAAGAAGAATTCATATATCAAATATGAAGAATAATTTAGATATTATTATCAACTTATATTTATTTGCATTATCATCTCCAAAATAACAAATTATGAATGTACCTTCGGATTGACGGAAAGTAAAGGTACAAGCGTGACGCGAAAAAGGCGAATGCTGAGTCAGTCTGAACAGTACGGGAGTACTGTTCATCTATTTATAGGCAAGGGACGCAGCCCGTGTAGAATTACATTTGTGCCCTTTACATTTATCAATAAATCTATAGTAATTCTTCGGGGTCTAATTTGCCTTTTCATCTTTAGGTCGGTTCCCTTTCTCTGCTATCATGCCGAAGCTTTTCTGCGCACAGCTTCATGGTCATTTTCATCCTTCGTCATAATCGCTTTCCGTCTCGCTCAGACTTCGTACTGACCTTACTCTTGTATACTCATGACCCGATTCCGAAGATACCTGTTCACATATTCCACTTGGAAAACATTGTTAAATCATGTTTTTGAGGACCTTCGGAAGCCGAAGGCCCCCAACACTTCCAACGACTCCTAGCTGCCTTGGGGCTATAAAAGGGACCCCTAGGCGCATGGAGGAGCACACCAAGCATTCTTTGATCATCCCTAAGCACCAAGACTCCATTCTAGCGCATTTGATTCATTGTGATAGCAATTTGAGCTCCTTCTGAGTCGAGAACTCCGTGTGTGAACTTTGAGCTCAAGTTGTTGGCTAGTGTGCGTGTTTGTGCTCTTGCTTTGAGTCTTGTGTGTGTTGCTTTTCCCACCCTTACTTCCGTGCTTCTTTGTGATCATCAAATTGTAAGGGCGAGAGGCTCCAAGTTGTGGAGATTCCTCGCGAACGGGATATAGAGAAACAAAGAGAAACACCGTGATATTCAAGTGGGTCTTTGGACCGCTTGAAAGGGGTTGAGTGCAACCCTCGTCCATTGGGACGCCACAACGTGGAGGTAGACAAGTGTTGTACTTGTCGAACCACGGGATAACTCGCGTGTCTTTTGTGATTGCTTTTCTGTGATACTTGTGTTCACAAGAGCTCGCTATTTAGTCTACAAACTCTTAATCAAGTTTTGTGGCTTTAAGTTTTAAGTTTTTATAGGATCACCTATTCACCCCCCCTCTAGGTGCTCTCAGTCGTGAGCACAAGCACAAACCTCACACCCAAGAGCTCCTCCAACAAGGTTGAATCTTGAGGAAGATTTAAGTGTGAGAGTGATGGGAGAAAGGAGTGCTTTGTCTCAAGTTTGGTGAGCAATAAATGTGTAAGTGTACAACAGCATTGAAGAAGGGGGGAAGGGTTCTATTTATAGTCAAGGCTCAAAAACTAGCTGTTTGACCAGGAACCCCGCAGAAAACCAGTCGAACTGCCCCCTAGGGCGGTTGAACCGCCCCCTGACAGGTCAGCAGACTGCCTGCCAGTCTGACTGCCAGACTGACTGGCAGACTGACCTGCAGGCTGGTCAGACAAGACAGGACCGGTTGAACCGCGCCCTGACAACCCTGGTGACCTGACTGCCAGTCTAACTTGCAGATAGCAGGTCAGAAGTCAGAGGGGTCAGAGACCAGTTGAACTGCCCCCTAGGACCAGTTCAGCTGGTCTAGACCAGAGAGTTTAGGAGAGAAAACCCTAGCTGAACTGTCCGGGGGCAAGTTCAGCTGGTGTATGGTCAAAGAGGTCCACAGCTGAAGTTGAAGTTCAGCTGGAGTTGAAAGCTCAACTCAGCTGAAGTCCAGCTCAGCTGAAAAGCTCAGCTGCAGCTGGAGAAGCTCAACTCAGCTGAAGTTAAGTTCAGTTGGAAAGCTCAGCTGCAGTTGAAGAAGTTCAGCTGCTTTTCAGCAAGAACACTCTAGGTTTCTCAAACCTAACCATGGTCAACCAAAGAATGTTAAAGTGACTTTTGGTTTTCAAAAATAGCTTTTGAATTTGGGGACTTGAGCTATAGCAAACACCTTTACCTGTGCGGAAAAGAATAAGGAAGAATTACATCATGCAACCCAAGATTTTACATAAAATTTTATACGTCCGTTGCATGAAGTCCTTGGTGCTTCCTTAAGTTCCTGTTTCTTTCTAATCATACATTGGGAACAAAAACTGTTAGTATCCTTATTTGTTTTGTCATTAAATCACCAAAACCCTCATTAGGGGTTGATTGCACTTACAATCTCCCCCTTTTTGGTGATTGATGCCAAAACAATTAAGGTCAAAAAGATAAATATTTGAAATAGTAAAGTTCTTTTGAATGATTGTATGTAGATGGCTCCCCCTAAATGTGTGCATGAATGTGAATCAAGTGAGTTGACATAACATGTCATATGAGCAACACATTTTGAGATAGTGACCAGGTCCATACTAAATACAATCATCCGAGGGGTGCACGAGTGTCAAAAAAATTGTGATGCATATGACTATCTCTAAACACACATCATTTGTACTTCATACCAAAAGGAATCATTACAAACTGATGGGACAAGGATGATGGCCAGAAGACCATCATTTTACATTGAATAATACGCCAACAATTTTATTTCATACATTAATAAGAGGATACAAGCCACAACAGTGGCCAAAACAAAAACAATAATAAAAAAGAAATACATAACCAAAAGAACCACAAACAGAATGACTAGAAATTTTGGATTTTCTCCCCCTTTTTGGTAGCAAGTACCAAAAACAAAGAGAGAGGGAGAAGAAGACACATGAATCAATATCCTCCAGGAGGAGGATAGGACGGAGGATATGATGTGTAGTCGAGAAAGAAAGTCCTCATCATGTCTTCCTCGAGTGAGGAGTCCCTAGGGGCTCATCACCCGCAGAAAAACCGGATGCAGAAGATGTACGATGATGAGGAGGAGGTGGAGGAGGAGGGTGGTGATGGTAACCAGAGCCGGAAGGTCGCAGGTCACCAGGAATGGGTCTCGGATCCGAGTAGGGAGGAGGAGGATAGTGACCAGAGCCGGACGGCCTGGGGTCACTAGGAGTGGGTCCCTGACCCGGGTAGGGAGGAGGAGGATGAGGAGGATCCGAGGTGTAGAAAGGGTCATCATAATCCTCGACCTCATCCTCCGGGGTAATGAATGGTACACCAAACTCCTGTTGGTGCCACTCATTAAGGTTTGTGGGGAAGGTAGGGGCAAGAGGTGGAGGGGACCCGGGAGGGAGAGGATGACCTGTCTCGGCTGCATAACGAAGAAAATCCACATGCAGCCGGTCAGTCCTGCGACGGCGCACAGACTCCTCGACCGCCTGAGTGCGGCACATGGCGAAGACGCCAAGAAGGCCCTTGGCCAGACGAATGAAAAGTCCCCGGCCTCTACCTCGTCCCTGACCCGGACCACTTTCTCTCCCGCTACGGTCCATCGGACGCGAGGCAGCGGCGGCACGAGAGGAGGATGGGTGATGTGGAGGCTGAGGAGGTGGCTCATCAGAGGAGGCAGGGCCTCCAGACCCTGAGGGAGCCCGCTTCGTACGAGTAGCTAGGTTGGAGGAATCAACCCAGTAGGGTACGTAGCGGGAGTGTTTGATAGGTTTTTCGAAGTGAGTCAGGGTGACCACTTCGATCATCTTCATGATAAAGGGTGCATGAAGACACCCTTTAAGAGGAGACCAGGAAGCACAAATGATCTCTTCCTAGATCATGTCAAACACATTGATGCGGGTGAGACTGTTGGGAGCAAGGAGGAGAAGGAAGACCCGACTCTCCCCAAGGACGTTCATTTGATTCCCGCCCTTCAGGAGAACGGTCATCCTAGACAAAGAATTAAGGTACCTATAGTATCTATGCATGTTGGCGGTCGTCCAGAACTCCCGATCTATAGAGACATGAATAAATTCAGTCTCCTCCCGCATGGGCAGCTGAATGTCATGAACTCGCATGTTGCTGCCCTGAATATCAGCATCAGAGAAGCCCAAAATATGGGAAAAACGACGGTAACTGACTTTGTGCCAGTTCCCCTGGATAAAGAAATACATAACTGGGTAATCATAGCCATCAGCTTCTTCATCGACTTTCTTGACCCAGAGGGTGGCATAGAACTGAGCTACCACCTCGTCGTTCCAGGGGTATTCCATTGTCATAATATTTTTTAACCCCTTTCTCTCCAAGTTGCAGAGAGCTGACGTCATGTCAACATCTCCCATGTTCTCACATCCTTCCTAGTCAATAAACCGATGCCTAACGACTGGGTGTTTCTTGGACAAAATGACTGAATTGTAGAAATCAGCCTGGAAAAGATTCCAGAACCAAGGGTCCTGGACACCAGGATGACGAGGAGTGAGAGAAGGGTTAGTGAACCTCAGGCGCTGAAGGGTGTCCACTCCCTTCACAGAGAAGTTGACAGGAGGTTCATTTGGTCTGCGGGTAACATTCACCGGATGCATGTGCAGGCCGGTGATGAGGGGAGCGTCAGACGGCGGAAGATCGACGACATCGTCGAACGCTCCATCCTCCTCCTGGCAAGGAGCGTATCCGAAGGGGGAGGTGCTGCGGCGAGGACGAGTGGCGCCAACCTTTTGGCGCCTCCCGTGAGTAGGCGGAGGGGCATTGAGGATCTCTCTCCTTCCATCCGACCAGAGCCGCGTCCTCTCTTAGATAGGGAACGACGAGGCGGAGGAGAGGGAACCGAAGATTCCTCCTGAATCTCATCCGAGTCGCTGCTGAACTCAATCACGAATGGGTTGCGGCGACGCACCATGTTTGGAGAGGCTTTGGAAGGTTAAACCGGTTGAGGTGAGTGAGTGAGGAGGCTCAAACAAGGCTGAGAGACTAAGTCTTGAATGGTTGTGAGTGAGGGAAGAGAAGGGGGGCGCATATAAATAGGCAGTTGAGCTGGTCACACAGGACCGGTTCAACCGCCCCCAGGACCGGTTCAACCGCTATAGAGCAGCGTGGTCTGAGGACCAGAATCGGTCAAGAGGAAAACGCCAAAAAAAATCCTGCCGCAACTGCAAAAAGGTGACTGACGGGACATTAAATAAAGCTGCAGATTCCAAAGGCACAAGTTAAAAAAGGCGCTGCTCAAATCCCTGAAAAAAGGTGCTCCAAAAAAACAGCGCTCCAATAAAGTGACCTGACGGTCATTAAATAAAGCTGTAGATTCCAAAAGCAAAAGTTGAAAAAGGCGCTGCACAAATCTCTGAAAAGGTGCTCCAAAAAGCGACTGAAAAGACGTTGCAATGAAGTGACCTGACGACTGCAAAAGCTGCTGCGTAGACTAAAAAAGGGGTTCTGAAAAGGTGCTGACAGGTCTGCAAAAGTGGCTGCGCAGACAGGAAACTGGTCAGGCTGACCGGTCAGAACCAGACCGGTTCAACCGGTCCTCAATACCGGTTCAACTGGTTTCGGCCAGGAAGGTCCTGATTATTCCTGGTTAAAATCAGCTGAGCTGAAGTTCAGCTCCGAAGTTCAGCTGGCCTCCTCCAGCTGAACTAGAAAGTTCAGCTGGCCAAGCTAGTTGAGCTTCGAGAAAAATTTAAGAGGTTTTTAACACTAAAACTCATTTGAACTTTAACATTTTCACCAAGTTTTGAATGATCATCACTAAGCTTTAAACCTATCAAACAAAGAATAGTGAATCAAGCAATATTTGTGTCCGTTTTCAAGTTAAGTTGTGAGAATCCAAGATATTTAATTCACTCCTAAGAAAGCAAAATCTAGTCTCATCGAGGGGTTTTGTGAAGATATCGGCTAATTGATTTTCTGTGTTTACATGACATAATTCGATATCTCCTTTTGCTTCGTGGTCCCTCAGAAAATGGTGTCTAATGTCTATGTGTTTGGTTCTAGAGTGTTGCACGACATTGTTGGCTAGTTTAATGGCACTCTCATTGTCACATAGTAGAGGAATTCTTAAATCACAGCCAAAATCCCTCAAGGTTTGCTTCATCCATAGCAATTGAGCACAACAAGCACCAGCAGCTATGTATTCAGCCTCGGCAGTGGAAAGTGCAACACAATTTTGCTTCTTAGAGCTCCAAGACACCAGGGACCACCCAAGGAATTGGCAAGTCCCCGAGGTGCTTTTTTGATCTACTTTGTAACCGGCATAGTCTGAATCAGAGTAGCCAAATAAATCAAAAAAGGAGCCCTTGGGATACCAGAGACCTAGATTTTGGGTGTGAACTAGATATCTCAAAATTCTCTTAACTGCCACTAGGTGACACTCTTTCGGGTTAGCTTGAAAATGGGCACACATACATACACTAAGCATGATATCTGGCCTAGATGCACATAAATACAGTAGAGATCCTAGCATTGATCTATAAAGCTTGTGATCTACAGTTTTACCTTCTTCATTTAAGTCGAGATGACCATTTGAAGCCATTGGTGTCTTGGCGTGCTTTGCCTTTTCCATGCCAAACTTCTTGAGCATGTCTTGTGTGTACTTGGTTTGGCACAGAAAGGTTCCTTCCTTGAATTGTTTAACTTGAAATCCCAGGAAGTACTTGAGCTCACCCATCATGGACATCTCAAACTTATTTGTCATAACCCTACTAAATTCCTCACAAAATGTTTCATCAGTACTGCCAAATATAATATCATCGACATATATTTGGCATACAAATAATTGATTGTCAACTTTGCGAGTAAATAAAGTAGAGTCTACTTTTCCTATTTCAAAACCATTTTTAAGCAAGAAACCTTTAAGACATTCATACCATGCTCTAGGAGCTTGTTTAAGCCCATAGAGCGCTTTGTGAAGAAGGTAGACATGGTTTGGCTTCTTAGGATCTTCAAAGCCCGGTGGTTGCTCCACATAGACCAACTCTTGCAGTGGTCCATTTAGGAAAGCACTTTTGACATCCATTTGATACAATTTGAAATCATGGTTAGTAGCATAGGCAATTAATATTCTTATGGACTCTAACCTTGCTACTGGTGCATAGGTTTCACCAAAATCAAGTCCTTCCACTTGAGTGAAACCCTGAGCAACCAGTCGTGCCTTGTTCCTTGTAACCAAGCCGTTTTCATCTTGTTAGTTGCGGAAGACCCATTTAGTTCCAATGACGTTTTGCTTGGGTCTTGCTACTAAGGACCAGACTTCATTTCTTATGAAGTTGTTAAGCTCTTCTTGCATAGCAATGATCCAGTCTGGATCACTTAGTGCTTCATCTACCTTAGGGCTTGTTTGGTTCTACCCCAATCCATATGGATTGAGGGGGATTGAGGGGGTTTCAATCCCTAGTAAGTCAAAATCCCCTCCAATCTGTATCAATCCCCTCTAATCCATATGGATTGAAAATAACCGAACAAGCCCTTAAGGGGTTCAAGAGAGGAGACAAACGAGTAAAATTCACAAAAATTTGCTAAACGAGATCGAGTTGTTACCCCTCTCCTGATGCTACCCAAGATGTTGTCCACAGGATGATCTCTCTGAATGCCCTGGTGCACTCGAGGGTGAGGCACCAGAGAATGTCTTTGAATTTGATCATCTTGTTCAATGGCTTCTTCTTCCTCACTAGCAGCTTCTTCTTGCTCATTTTCCACAATGGTTGGCATATCTTGTGGTATAAGCTCTTCTTCAAGAATTGGATGACTTGAGGTTGATGGGTTTGCTTGGATGGAAGGATTTTCACCAACCACTCTAGCACTCCCATCAACAACCCTATTTGTCATCCAAATTCTCCCTTCATCATCATCCTTTTCTTGTGGCTTCACCTCACCTATTGCAAGCTTCTTGATGGCTTAATTTGGTGGGATTTCATTTCCTGCAATATCTTTAGAAACATGCCCTTGCGAGCCATTAGATTCATCAAATGTCACGTCTATCGCTATTTCAACAAGACCGGTGGTATTGTTGAAAACACGATATCCATGCGCATTTGATGCATAACCAAGCAAGAAGCCCTCGTCCACTCTAGGAGCAAACTTTGAGCTCTTGACTTTCTTGTTAAGAATGAAGCATTTACACCTAAAAACTCTAAAGTAATCAACCTTAGGTTTGTTACCGGTGAGAAGCTCGTAGGCAGTCTTCTTGTAGATCTTGTGAAGATAAAGGCGGTTGATTGCATGACAGGCGGTGTTGACCGCCTCTGCCCAAAAATTGTCAGGGGTCTTGTACTCATCCAACATGGTTCTAGCGGCTTCAATTAGTGTTCGGTTCTTCCTTTCCACAACACCATTTTGTTGTGGAGTGTAGGGAACCGAGAACTCATGTTTGATTCCTTCTTCACCTAAGAATTCTTTGATACCTGTGTTCTTGAATTCTATCCCATTGTCACTTCTTACTTTCTTGATTTTAAGCTCAAACTCATTTTGAGCTCTTCTCATGAATTTCTTCAAGATCTCTTGGGTTTCACCTTTGTCACTCAAAAAGAAAACCCAGGTGAAGCGAGAAAAATCATCAACAATAACTAAGCCATACTTACTACCACCAATACTGATGTAGGCCACAGGTCCGAAGAGGTCCATGTGAAGAAGCTTCAAAGGCCTCTTGGTTGTGACCACGTTCTTTGATTGATGTGGAACGCCATGTTGCTTCCCCGCTTGACATGCGCTGCATACCTTGTTTTTCTCAAACATGACATTTGTAAGTCCAATAATGTGATTATCCTTTTGAAGTTTGGCCAAGTTCCTCATGCCAACATGAGCTAGCTGGCGATGCCAAAGCCAACCCTTGTCAGATTTTGCCACTAAACAAGTCTCAGGCATCACTCTACTAGTTGTGAAATCAACAAGATAGAGTTTGCCCTTCAAGCGACCTGTAAAAGCAACAGAGGAATCCTCCCTTCTAAGAATCTTCACATCAACATCAGTAAATAGGCAATTATATCCCATTCCACAAAGTTGTGAAACAGACATCAAGTTATAGCTTAATGAATCAACTAACAAAACATTTGAAAGTGATTGGTGGTCAGAGATAGGAATGTTACCAACACCAATCACTTCACTCTTGCCACTATCTCCAAACACAATTTCTTGTGCTTCTTGAGTTAGTTGCAAGGAGTGAAACATGTCTTTCTCCCCGGTCATGTGATTTGTACATCCACTGTCAAGCACCCAGCTTGACCCACCGGAGGTGTAGACCTGCAAAACAAATTTAGGCTATGCTTTTAGGTACCCAAATTGAATTGGGTCCTCAGTGTTAGTTATAGCCTTGGGTACCCACACACTTCTTTTCATGACTTTTCTTTTAGTGTAGGCACCCACATATTTAACAACTAATTTCCCTGAATCCCAAGTCAACATATAATCACAAAGATAAGAGTGAGAAATGGGAGCATTAAATTTTTCTCCACTTGTGGATTCCGCTTCCTTCATCTTATTCTTTGTGGAACTCAAGTTTACCTTTACTTGAGTTGACTTGTCATTTGAGGAGTGAATCCTCCCCAAGGCATCATATAGGGTGGTTCCCTCTATGAACTTGGGGGATCTCCACCCCTTATGCACTATGCTAGGGTTTTCCTTAAATGAGTTGAACCCAAGCCCCCTTTTTCCATTGTTGGGCTTCAAGGACTTGTACTTGGGTTCAACTTTCTTTAACCCATCATTGCTAGAGCATCTCTTCAAAATTTCTTTGACCTTAACCTGTGAGCTTTTCTTCC
This sequence comes from Zea luxurians, assembly GCA_029449295.1. Taxonomy (NCBI): domain Eukaryota; kingdom Viridiplantae; phylum Streptophyta; class Magnoliopsida; order Poales; family Poaceae; genus Zea; species Zea luxurians. The sequence goes on along the minus strand of JAOPSE010000173.1, from coordinate 1,246,069 downwards.
TTGCATGGTTAGTCAAACAACAAGAAGCATGGTATTTGACACAATGTTTGCAAATGGTATTATTTGAGGAGCTAGACTTAGATTCAATCAATAAAGATGAAACATTGATGTTCTTGCAATTTTCAAGTTGCACTTGAAGTTCTTGATTTTGGACAGTCAAGCTTAACATGCTTGATTCAAGTGCATCCTTTTCATTTGCAAGATTAGCTATTGAGGTTTTCATATTTGTCATTTCTTTTTCTTTATCCTCTATAGTTATCTTGACTAAAGATACTTCCTTAGTCAAGGCTTCTAGCTTTTCATCTTTATTGAGTAGCAATTCTTGAAGCTCTAGGTTTCTCTCCTTTTCAAGGATGAGCAAGTCTTCTTGAGCATCAAGAGTTGCTTTTCTTTTATCTAGCTTCTCCATTAGTTTAGTAATTACATTGTATCCATTTAAACCAAATTCTTTAATCATCTTATTTTTCATTGCAAGTTGTTCTTCATCATCATTAATAAAGTCATCATTAAATAAATGTACCTTGTCTCCTTTTGCCATAAGGCAAGTTGGAGTGTAGGAGTCGTCATGGAGGTTGGTGAAGAGTTGTGAGCTTGAAGTAGATTGGATGGCAACATTTGCCACCACTTCTTCTTCTTCGGAGCTAGAACTCTTTTCATTGGAGTTCCATTCTTCACCAATATGGGCTTGACCATATTTCTTCTTCTTGAAATATCCCTTGTTCTTGCCTCCCTTTTTGAACTTGTCCTTTTTGTATCCCTTCTTTGCTCCTTGTTCCTTTTTGTTAGGACAATCCGCTATGAAATGACCGGTTTGGCCACATTCATAGCATGCCCTATTCTTTCCTTTCCTTTGAAACTTATCATTTTTCCTTACAAACTTCTTGAATGTTTTGATGAACATAGCTGTGTCTTCATCACTTGAGCTATCTTCATCACTTGATGTCTCGACCACTTTCTTTGCCTTGTGGTCTTTGTTCTTCTTGGGGGTGTCTTGTTCATTTGAAATCAAGGCATGAGAGTCTCTTGTCTTGATTGGGGCTTCTTCAGATTCATGTTGTTGAATCTTTGCAAATAGTTGATGAGGCGTCATTTCCTCATAGTCATCACGGTCTCTTATCATCCTTGCTAGACTCTTGTCCTTTTCTTTGTATGCTCTCATGAATAGTCTAGTGACCTTGGAGTCACTCCAATCTTCACTTCCAAGCACTCTTATTTTGTTTACCAACACCATTAATTGATCAAAGAGTGATTGGAGTGACTCACCCTTAGTCCAATCATATCTAGCAAGCTCACTCTCCAAAGCTTCAATTCTATGTCTCTTAGCTTTGAGGTCTCCTTCATGTGACATTTTAAGAATATTCCAAATGTCACGAGCATCTTCTCTTCCTTGGACTTTCCGGTATTCTTCCGGACAAAGACTTCCTTTTATTATGCTCACCGCTTGAGCATTGCGGTGAACTTCTTGCATCATTTCCGGAGTCATCTCTTCTCCTTGGGCGGGCATATGCATACCTATATTGACAATCTCCCAAAGACTAGGATGTATACCGATTAGATGCGACTTCATCTTATCGGCCCACTCGTCATAGTTCAACTCACTAAGAGTTGGTAACTTTCTAAGTGGGGTGGAAGAGAAGTTGGGAATAAAATTTCTAGAATAATCAAATTGAACTTTATTGAACTCGTTACCTTTACTTTTGGTGGATGATCCTTCGGTGGTGATACTTACCTTGCTCATCACCTTTGACACCAAAAGTTCTACCAAGTCATCATTGTATTCAAATTTTCCCTTACCTTTATCTGCTTCGGCCTTTCTTCTTGATTCTTCTTCTTCGACCCTTTTCTTAGCATCTTCCTCTTTCATTTTGAGGAACATCTTCTCGGCAATCTTCATGGCGAGGTCGAGGATCTTGGGGTCCACTTCCTCACCGGAAGATGTGATGGGGATTTCCTTGAGGAGAGGATCCACATTGTCCCATTGAGTAGACATGATCATTTCCTCACGCGGTTAAGCGTAAAATGAGGTACGAAGCTCTGATACCAATTGAAAGTAGCCTAGAGGGTGGTGAATATGCTAATCTGAAAATTTTTCACAACAAACTTCGAAAGATTGTTAAATACACAGTTCGACTGGTGCAGGCCGGTTCAACAGGTACGTGCGCAAGTTGAACCACTCTGAACCAATCCAACTGTTTTATAAACTTTAGACTATAATTTACTCGAAAAAGTATTTCACGAGTCCTTTTGAGAAGTAAGGTATAACTAAGTTAGAATGAGAAGATGAATATGTAAAGGCTATTACACTTCTAGATATACTCTACGGAAAAATCTATACGTCAATCTTGCAAGTAAAAATATCTTAAGTTAAAGACAAGCAAGAACACAAGACACAAGATTTAATCCGAGGTTCGGCCACACCACAAAGGTGTCCTACTCCCCATTGAGGAGCCCATAAAGGGCCGGGTCTTTTTCAACCCTAATCCTCCAAAAGCCGACCACAAAGGTCAAGGCAATCTCTTCTTATCTTAGCTCAAAGAGCGAGTGATACAAACTTCTTGGGGTCGTCCACAAATTTGGAGACTCCCAAGCAACCTCAAAAGATCTTGAAACCTAGGGTTTCAAGAACACCAAGAAAGCACAAGAGGGGTTTGCACAAGCTCAAGTCTTTAAAAGAGATGGGAGAGGAAAACCAAGTCGTGAGCACAAGCACAAACCTCACACCTAAGAGCTCCTCCAACAAGGTTGAATCTTGAGGAAGATTTAAGTGTGAGAGTGATGGGAGAAAGGAGTGCTTTGTCTCAAGTTTGGTGAGCAATAAATGTGTAAGTGTACAGCAGCATTGAAGAAGGGGGGAAGGGTTCTATTTATAGTCAAGGCTAAAAAACCAGCCGCTTGACCAGGAACCCCGCAGAAAACGGGTTGAACCACCCCCTGACAGGTCAGCAGACTGTCTGCCAGTCTGACTGCCAGACTGACTGGCAGACTGACCTGCAGGCTGGTCAGACATGACAGGACCGGTTGAACCACCCCCTGACAACCCTGGTGACCTGACTGTCAGTCTGACTGGCAGACAACAGGTCAGAAGTCAGAGGGGTCAGAGACCAGTTGAACTGCCCCCGAGGATCAGTTCAGCTAGTCTAGACCAGAGAGTTTAGGAGAGAAAACCCCAGCTCAACTGCCCGAGGGCAAGTTCAGCTGGTGTATGGTCAAAGAGGTCCACATCCGAAGTTGAAGTTCAGCTAGAGTTGAAAGCTCAACTCAGCTGAAGTCCAGCTCAGCTGCAGTTGGAGAAGCTCAACTCAGCTGAAGTTAAGTTCAGCTGGAAAGCTCAGCTGCAGTTGAAGAAGTTCAGCTGCTTTTCAGCAAGAACACTCTAGGTTTCTCAAACCTAACCATGGTCAACCAAAGAATGTTAAAGTGATTTTTGGTTTTCAAAAATAGCTTTTGAATTTAGGGACTTGAGCTATAGCAAACACCTTTACCTGTGCGGAAAAGAATAAGGAAGAATTACATCATGCAACCCAAGATTTTACATAAAGTTTTATACGTCCGTTGCATGAAGTCCTTGGTGCTTCCTTAAGTTCCTGTTTCTTTCTAATCATACATTGGGAACAAAAACTATTAGTATCCTTATTTGTTTTGTCATTAAATCACCAAAACCCTCATTAGGGGTTGATTGCACTTACAGCCGTCCTTGAGTTGCTTCACTTGGAATCCAAGGAAGTAGGTCAACACGCCCATCATCGACATCTCGAACTTGTGCATCATTACCCTGCTAAACTCCTCACAAGACTTTTGGTTAGTAGAACCAAATATTATGTCATCGACATAAATTTAGAAAACAAAAAGATCACCATCACAAGTCTTTGTAAAAAGAGTGGGATCAGCTTTCCCAAACTTGAAAGCATTAGCAATTAAGAAATCTCTAAGGCATTCATACCATGCTCTTGGGGCTTGCTTAAGTCCATAGAGTGCCATAGAGAGCTTATATACATGGTCGGGATACCTATCATCCTCAAAGCCAGGGGGTTGTTCCACGTATACCTCCTCCTTGATTGGCCCATTGAGGAAAGCGCTCTTTACGTCCATTTGGAACAGCCTAAAAGAATTGTGAGCAGCATAGGCTAATAAAATCTGAATTGACTCTAACCTAACCACAGGAGCAAAAGTCTCCTCAAAATCCAAACCTACGACTTGGGCATAACCTTTTGCCACAAGTCGAGCCTTATTTCTTGTCACCACTCCGTGCTCGTCTTGCTTGTTGCGGAACGCCCACTTGGACGTGGCACCAGGCTCCAGACTTCATTCCTTTTGAAGTTGTTGAGCTCTTCCTGCATGGCCAACACCTAGTCTGGATCCTACAAGGCCTCTTCTATCCTGCAAGGCGTACTAGCGTCACATCAGTGTGTACTACAATGAACACAAGAAAACACCTAATTCTAGAGCATAGCACTCATTGGAACATAGGTGGGGTGACTTCCAAAGGGATACCACAAAGTTTTATGCTGCGTATGATAAAGTGGTGAGGCTCAAACAAAGTGACAAAAGCAAACACGACCATGTTACGCCATATGACCTAATGTTTTTGCTATTGATGGCTTCTTGTATTTTGTGGGATTGTTAATAACCATCTTTAAATTGTAGGTCAAATATTGTAGCATCCCAAAAATCCTAATCTAGGTTTGAAACCCTAATCCACCTTTTTACCCCTCCCTTCATCCTCTAATTCTAAAAAAAACCTCCCCAAAATTTTCCTTCATCATATGCATACATTTTGTTTGATCACAAAAGCACTTCACTTAGATTCTATTTTCTAAACACTTAGAGTATCTACAAAATAATTTGTTCCAAAGAAAAAGATATAAATTGGGAAATATGAATTAGAAAGTAAAAAGAAAAATGGAAAACCCCCCCCCTCTCCCTCGCGCCCGCATTCCTCCTCCCCCGGCCCATCTGCGGCCCGCCTCCGCGCGCGCGGCAGCCGCCCCGCACCTCGCCCTCTCTCTCACTGACCAGGCGACCCCGCCTGTCAGTCGCTCACCCGCTCGCTCGCTCGCTCCCTCTGACCAAGCGACCCCGCCTGTCAGCCGCTTCGTCATCCGTCCGCCGTCCCCTCGCCGAAGTCACCTCCGCCGTCGCCTCCGTCCTCCCCTCTGCCATCCGGCCACACAGGAAAGTTTGGCACCGCTCCGTCCTCCTCCCCTTGACCGCGTCCTCGCCGGTACCGCCCCCGCCGTAGCGTCCCCTCGGCGGCGCTGTGCGCCATTTATGGCGACACTGGGAAGCTCGCCGGAGCCAGGGAGCTCCACCGCCCCCCTCGCCCCCGCGCGCCTATAAAAAGCTCGCCCCGAGCCCCTTCTTTCTCGCACCAGCCCCGACCACTACCCTCCTCCCCTCGCCCGAGCCCAATTCGCGAAGCGCCGTCGTCTTCCCCCTCTCCGGTGAGTTCCTCCTCCTCTCCTCTCTCCCTCTCTGTTAGCCCAGCAAGCAATTGAGTTAGCCTAGCAGCCTCCTCATCTTGCCGCAAACGCAATACACCACTCCCCCACCCCGATTGCTCGCCCAGAGCTCACCGGCGGCAACCCCGCCGCGAAGCTCCGCCACCTCCCCGCGGGCAGCTCCCTCCCGACCTCCTCTGACCAAATTGAGCCCATCTCTAGGTCCGCCATCCCCTCCCCATGCTTAGGCGCCTACGCATTGCCCAAGAACCGGGCCACCGGCGGCAAGCCGCCGTCGAACCCCCCCCCCCCCCCCCCCGGCGGCCGGTTTCCCCCCCCCCCCCCCCCCTCGGCCGGTTCACCCCCGTCGCCCCGCGCGCCCGCGCCGTTTCCCCCTGCCGCTCTCTGTCGCGTGGGCCCGGCGTGACGCCGTCACCCCGCGCGCCCGCGCCGTCGCCCCCTCCCCGTGGGCCGCTGCCAGGCCGAAAGCGCGCCCGCGCGCCTGCCCCGCGCCGAGCTGGGCCAAATTCCCCCCCCCCCGGCCCGTTTGAGGAGAAATCCCTTTCTATTTTCCTTTCTTCACCTTTTCCCATTTAATTAGTATTCTTCAATATTTTATACACCAAAAATTATCCAAATAATTTCTAAAGATCTCATACAACAATGATGTTAGAAAATGACACACTATAATTTGTAAATCCCTGTTGATGTATTGTTTTATTGCCTGTTTTCCTAGAAGAAGCAGGGATCGTTGATCCGGAACCCGTAGCCCCGGAAGAAGGGCCAGAACCCGAACTTCCGGAAGTAGATCTTCTGTGCCAGGAAAGCTTCAACGAAGGCAAGTCCATCCTTCCCTTGATGCATAAATTACCTATTCTCTCTACCACTGCCTAGGCCGGGAATTATGGGGAATATTGCATTGTGAGTGAGAGATGGCCCGCATTAACATACACATTCTGGATACGTAAAGTGGACTGGGAGGAAAGGCTATGTGTATCTCCAAATAAAATCTCTTTTGAAAAATTATGCGATGAAGGGTACTCACCCTCATCACCTGAGAGTGGGATGATCAGGGACTCCCTGGTTTAGGGGAGGGCCTAAGGTGTTGGCTCAGCTGGTTTAGGCGTGAGCAGAAGGATTGTCCCCTCATATAAGGACCGGTTTGTCATCTTCACTACCTGTACTCCTTTGTCGTACAACCACTCGAGACTGTGTGGGCAGTCACTCGATCCGAACTCGTGTGGTCCGACCCCAGGGTTAAGAAGGCTGGGGAGCACCGGGAGGATAAGGAGGGGGAAAGTTTTGTCCGGTTTGGGCATGGTGGTGGCCTGACTCCTTCCGGATAACCGTTAAGGTTAGGATGCACGAGTAAGGAAAGAGATCCGGCATTCGGGTCTCGCGACGGTGAGATCGCAGAAACCGGGCTAGTGGGTAAAGTGTACCCCTCTGCGCAGAGTTGAAACCTATTCGAATAGTTCGTGTCCACTGGTATGGATGAGTCTGGTATGGTATGGCAATTAGAACTTTTTCTCTAAGTTTCTTATCAAGGGAAAGGTGTGTTTAAATGGGTTTTGGAAAAAGAAATAAAGCCTCTGGAGCGGGAAGCTCAGTGGCAGTTGAGTTTTTGGTTACTTGTAATAGCATGGGAAAACCTTCGAGTAACTGTCTCTCTCCAAGAAAATAATGAGTGACTACGACTCCACCAAATTGAGCATGTACATCATAGGTCTCTTTCTCTCTACGGGAGCGGGGTGGGCTTGCGGAATACCTAGTGTATTCACCCAGATTTATTTATGTTTTTCAGCAGCCGAGGACTTCTTTTCTGCTATGCTTGATTAAGAGGGCTGTGTCTGCACCCAGTTCTGCCTGTGGCTTGGGCTAGTGTATTTTTACTGCTGCGCTTCTCTATTTGGCTCTCTCGAGCTTGTACCCCGGTATTGTAACAAATTTATCTAAAACTCTGTACTATTTGAAGTAAGAAATGTGTTTACTAGCCTCCTGGGACTAGTAATTGTTCCACATTTGAGTCCCAAAGGATCGGGACGCTTCAGGTGGTATCAGAGCCATAGGACTGGCCGTAGGTCGCAGCCCTGACCCTAAAACCTACCTTAACCAGAAAATACCTCTCACCTCAAGAAAAGTTTTCTCTTCCCTTCCCCGGTTTTAACAAGACCCTTCTTTTCCTATTCCAGATGGAAGACTCTCTGGCCATTAAGACATCCTACTGCTCAGAAGTGGAAGGGTTCCCACGCCTCTTGCGAAGCTGTGCGCTCCGCATGGGAATCCGCAAAAAGCCGGAATACGTCTGGACGGAACATTTCGAGGGCGGGATGATAAGATGCTCTATGGCAGTCTACCTGGGGGAGAGCCAAAGCTATCCAAACCAACGTTCCTTCCAAGTCACTTTTACCGGAGTCCATTTCCTAGATGCTTGCCAAAATGTCGCCCGAAAAGCCCTCCGTCAGCTATGCCAGAACTACAACAAAGTAACCATTGAAACCCCCCTTCACTACTTTCCACCCAGCAACAAGAATACCCCCACCTGGAGGAAAAGACTTCAGGCCCTATCAGGAGGAGATCCTACTGAGAATGATCCCACCATTGTCTACATGGCTGGATACCTTCATACCCTTGATAACCAATATGATGACCTCACCCTCCACTGCACCTCTCTAACCTCCCGGGTGGAAAGCCTGGAGCAGAAAGTCAGGGAACTCTCAGAAGAAAAAGTGTCCCTTCAAGAGAGCCTCGCAATAGCTGAAGGTGAGGAAACCAATACCCGAGAGGCCTACCGCACACTGAAGATGGACTACGACAAGAAACTGAAGAAGCTCGCCCCCGCAAAGAAAATCCGCAAGAAGACCAAGAGCCAAGGATGCCAGACTGAGCAGAAGGAAGAAAACCCTCCAAGAAACTTATCCGACACCGATGAGATGTCCCTGGCTAGCCTTGATGACCTTCTCAAGGAGTTTGGGGACACATTAGAGAAGGAATGCGGGAGTACCCTAGATAGCACTCGTGTGTGACGAACTTATGATAGCAGGGTGTTGTGTCATGTAATGGCTTGATGTAATGAATAAAATAACCAGTTCAAAAAAAAGTGGCATGTGCATAATAGTAACTCTCTTCCCATGGCAGATGGCTTCGGATAAAACCACGCCTACCGCCTCCGGGATTGGAGCAGGTTTTCCCTTAGGAGCAGAAGGAGGAGCCGGTGGAGAAGGGGATGGGACCCACCTCCCCGCACCTCCGGAACTACCACTAGATCTGGCCCAAGTTCTAGCCAATCAAACCAGACTCATTGAAGTCCTCACTCGAAGTCTGGAGAACCAGCGCCCAGGTGGTGGCAGGCCCCAGGACAGGATGGGAGAATTCCTGAGACTCAAGCCTCCCACATTTGCGGGGTCCAGCAATCCCCTCGATGCAGATGACTGGCTTCGCACGATCAAGAGGAAGTTAGAAGCCATCGCTTGCCCTGAGAATCAGCGTGTTCAGCTGGCAGCTCATCAGCTTTCAGGAATGGCTTTAGCATGGTGGGACACTTTCAGTGAAGCCGTCAGAGATGCTACCTGGGCAGAATTCGAAACAGCTTTCCGTGAGCACCATGTACCTCAAGGGATAGTTCAACTCAAGGAGGATGAATTCTGGGAGCTAACCCAAGGTGGGCGAACAGTCAGTGAGTATGTGCACAAGTTCACAGAGCTGGCCCGCTACGCGCCTGAGGATGTCAGCACCGAGGCCAGGAAAATGGCCCGTTTCCTGAGAGGGTTAAGACCCGAGCTTAAGACCATCCTCGCCAGCCAGGACTTCCACAGCTTCTCTCACCTTTCCAACAAAGCTATTCAAGTGGAAAGAGCTAAAGAGGAGGAAAAAGGGCACATCAAGAGAAAGTTCCAGGTCCTGCGAGCTCAACAGCAAGAGCGTCACCAGAGAGCTCGACCCTTTGGGCTCCCACCCAGGGGTCCAGGCTTCGATAAACAATCTAGACCCACTCCATCACGCTTCAGTCAACAGAGTCAGAGCTCCCATCAGGCACCCTCCGTTGCAAGCAACCAGCCGCCAGCAAACGCCTGTTGGCACTGCGGAGACCCCCGGCACTTCAAGAACAACTGCCCTCAGCTGAAGGCACCCGGGCCAACCTACTCCAACTCGGTGAATGGCCCCAAGTTCCCATCAGCACCTACCTCCAAGGCGCTTCCTGCCAGCAGCCAGCAGAGCAGGGCTCAGTACCAGGGCAGGGCCCGAGTCAACCACGTCGACGCCCAGGAAGCCCAGCAGGCCCCGGGAGTAGTGCTCGGTGAGTTCCTCGTTGAATTTACTCCCGCTTTTGTGCTTTTTGATTCAGGAGCATCCCATTCATTTATAGCCGCTAAGTTTGTGGAGAAGCATGGCATTCCACGGAAGATAGTATCAGATAGAGGAGCGCAGTTCACTTCAAAGTTTTGGAAGGGCCTTCAGCAAGCAATGGGCACCAAGCTAGATTTCAGCACTGCTTATCACCCCCAGTCAGATGGTCAAACAGAGAGAGTCAACAAGGTCCTTGAAGATTTACTCAGAGCCTGCGTATTAGCCTTCAACAGAGATTGGGAGTCTAGTTTGCCGTACGCCGAATTCTCATACAACAATAGCCATCAGGCCAGCATCAAAATGTCGCCATTCGAAGCACTGTATGGAAGAAAATGCCAAACTCCCCTAATGTGGTCCAATGTAGGGGAAAGGACACTAGAAGGGCCCGATTTCGTTAAAGAAGCCGAAGAAAAAGTTGCCTTGATCCGCAGAAGGTTACTTGAAGCTCAGAGTCGACAAAAGAGTTACGCAGACAATAGGCGAAGGGAACTCAGATTTGAGGAAGGAGATTCTGTTTATCTCAAGGTTTCTCCAATGCGTGGTGTCAGAAGGTTCCAGATAAAGGGGAAGCTAGCACCCTGTTTCGTCGGTCCTTACCCTGTCATTTCCCAAATAGGACCTGTGGCATACCGTCTTGAGCTACCAGAATCCATGTCAGATATTCACAATGTGTTCCATGTGTCTCAACTCCGCAAATGTCTGAAAGTACCAGAAACCCGTATCGAGGCAGAAACAATTCAGATTCAAAAAGATCTCCAGTACCGGGAAAAGCCAGTGAAGATTCTCGACTCAGCAGTCAGGAGGACCCGCAATTCAGAAGTAAGGCTTTGTAAGGTTCAGTGGAGCAGAGATGGAGAAGAGGAAGCCACCTGGGAGAGTGAGGACTCTCTGAGGAAGGAGTACCCTTACCTTTTCTCGAGCTCCGTCTAATCTCGAGGGCGAGATTCCTTTAAGTGGGGTAGATTTGTAGCATCCCAAAAATCCTAATCTAGGTTTGAAACCCTAATCCACCTTTTTACCCCTCCCTTCATCCTCTAATTCTAAAAAAAACCTCCCCAAAATTTTCCTTCATCATATGCATACATTTTGTTTGATCACAAAAGCACCTCACTTAGATTCTATTTTCTAAACACTTAGAGTATCTACAAAATAATTTGTTCCAAAGAAAAAGATATAAATTGGGAAATATGAATTAGAAAGTAAAAAGAAAAATGGAAAAGCCCCCCCCCTGCTGGGCCGAGTTCGGCCCAAGCCGCGAACCCCCCCCCCCCTCTCCCTCGCGCCCGCATTCCTCCTCCCCCGGCCCATCTGCGGCCCGCCTCCGCGCGCGCGGCAGCCGCCCCGCACCTCGCCCTCTCTCTCACTGACCAGGCGACCCCGCCTGTCAGTCGCTCGCCCGCTCGCTCGCTCCCTCTGACCAAGCGACCCCGCCTGTCAGCCGCTTCGTCATCCGTCCGCCGTCCCCTCGCCGAAGTCACCTCCGCCGTCGCCTCCGTCCTCCCCTCTGCCATCCGGCCACACAGGAAAGTTTGGCACCGCTCCGTCCTCCTCCCCTTGACCGCGTCCTCGCCGGTACCGCCCCCGCCGTAGCGTCCCCTCGGCGGCGCTGTGCGCCATTTATGGCGACACTGGGAAGCTCGCCGGAGCCAGGGAGCTCCACCGCCCCCCTCGCCCCCGCGCGCCTATAAAAAGCTCGCCCCGAGCCCCTTCTTTCTCGCACCAGCCCCGACCACTACCCTCCTCCCCTCGCCCGAGCCCAATTCGCGAAGCGCCGTCGTCTTCCCCCTCTCCGGTGAGTTCCTCCTCCTCTCCTCTCTCCCTCTCTGTTAGCCCAGCAAGCAATTGAGTTAGCCTAGCAGCCTCCTCATCTTGCCGCAAATGCAATACACCACTCCCCCACCCCGATTGCTCGCCCAGAGCTCACCGGCGGCAACCCCGCCGCGAAGCTCCGCCACCTCCCCGCGGGCAGCTCCCTCCCGACCTCCTCTGACCAAATTGAGCCCATCTCTAGGTCCGCCATCCCCTCCCCATGCTTAGGCGCCTGCGCATTGCCCAAGAACCGGGCCACCGGCGGCAAGCCGCCGTCGAACCCCCCCCCCCCCCGGCGGCCGGTTCCCCCCCCCCCTCGGCCGGTTCACCCCCGTCGCCCCGCGCGCCCGCGCCGTTTCCCCCTGCCGCTCTCTGTCGCGTGGGCCCAGCGTGACGCCGTCACCCCGCGCGCCCGCGCCGTCGCCCCCTCCCCGTGGGCCGCTGCCAGGCCGAAAGCGCGCCCGCGCGCCTGCCCCACGCCGAGCTGGGCCAAATTCCCCCCCCCCCCGGCCCGTTTGAGGAGAAATCCCTTTCTATTTTCCTTTCTTCACCTTTTCCCATTTAATTAGTATTCTTCAATATTTTATACACCAAAAATTATCCAAATAATTTCTAAAGATCTCATACAACAATGATGTTAGAAAATGACACACTATAATTTGTAAATCCCTGTTGATGTATTGTTTTATTGCCTGTTTTCCTAGAAGAAGCAGGGATCGTTGATCCGGAACCCGTAGCCCCGGAAGAAGGGCCAGAACCCGAACTTCCGGAAGTAGATCTTCTGTGCCAGGAAAGCTTCAATGAAGGCAAGTCCATCCTTCCCTTGATGCATAAATTACCTATTCTCTCTACCACTGCCTAGGCCGGGAATTATGGGGAATATTGCATTGTGAGTGAGAGATGGCCCGCATTAACATACACATTCTGGATACGTAAAGTGGACTGGGAGGAAAGGCTATGTGTATCTCCAAATAAAATCTCTTTTGAAAAATTATGCGATGAAGGGTACTCACCCTCATCACCTGAGAGTGGGATGATCAGGGACTCCCTGGTTTAGGGGAGGGCCTAAGGTGTTGGCTCAGCTGGTTTAGGCGTGAGCAGAAGGATTGTCCCCTCATATAAGGACCGGTTTGTCATCTTCACTACCTGTACTCCTTTGTCGTACAACCACTCGAGACTGTGTGGGCAGTCACTCGATCCGAACTCGTGTGGTCCGACCCCAGGGTTAAGAAGGCTGGGGAGCACCGGGAGGATAAGGAGGGGGAAAGTTTTGTCCGGTTTGGGCATGGTGGTGGCCTGACTCCTTCCGGATAACCGTTAAGGTTAGGATGCACGAGTAAGGAAAGAGATCCGGCATTCGGGTCTCGCGACGGTGAGATCGCAGAAACCGGGCTAGTGGGTAAAGTGTACCCCTCTGCGCAGAGTTGAAACCTATTCGAATAGTCCGTGTCCACTGGTATGGATGAGTCTGGTATGGTATGGCAATTAGAACTTTTTCTCTAAGTTTCTTATCAAGGGAAAGGTGTGTTTAAATGGGTTTTGGAAAAAGAAATAAAGCCTCTGGAGCGGGAAGCTCAGTGGCAGTTGAGTTTTTGGTTACTTGTAATAGCATGGGAAAACCTTCGAGTAACTGTCTCTCTCCAAGAAAATAATGAGTGACTACGACTCCACCAAATTGAGCATGTACATCATAGGTCTCTTTCTCTCTACGGGAGCGGGGTGGGCTTGCGGAATACCTAGTGTATTCACCCAGATTTATTTATGTTTTTCAGCAGCCGAGGACTTCTTTTCTGCTATGCTTGATTAAGAGGGCTGTGTCTGCACCCAGTTCTGCCTGTGGCTTGGGCTAGTGTATTTTTCCTGCTGCGCTTCTCTATTTGGCTCTCTCGAGCTTGTACCCCGGTATTGTAACAAATTTATCTAAAACTCTGTACTATTTGAAGTAAGAAATGTGTTTACTAGCCTCCTGGGACTAGTAATTGTTCCACATTTGAGTCCCAAAGGATCGGGACGCTTCAAATATGCGCTGAAGATGTTCAAAGGAATGCACAACAAACAATTTAGGTTCATCCATTGCTGGTACATGCTTCGGCACGAGGTCAAATGGACCACCTGGTTGTCTAATTCTGAAGTTCATCATGACAATGTGAATGGAAAAGAGATGGGGTTGCAAAGTAGGGAAGTTGAAGATAAATTTGGGACACCTACTGATGCCTTTGTTCGACGGTTTGTCCTATAGGTAGGGATCGTGCCAAAAAGGTTCGTAGTATGAGCACTTCTCCAAACTCCACAACTTGCATGGAGATGATACATAAATTCTAACAAGACTGAGCAAGATACAAATAACATGTTACTATTTCTGCTAGTGAGGAGAGTCAAAATCTAAAAATTTACAAACAAAGAAAGATGAAGCTATCCGAGGACATGTTCAAGCTGCAATAACAAGAACGAGACAATCGTATCATGAACATGGATTTGGACAAGGTTGCTCTATATGCCAAGGATTACTATGTTTACATGATGTGGGACATTATGACAAGGCTACCTCCTCCTTTGGACAAATGAGCACTTATTTTCTATGCTAGTGGAGCATGTTTGCTTCTATCCAGTCTATTTAATTCAACAACTAGTTGAACAATAAGATAATGTGTACTTTAATTTAGCCTTTATTTCAACCTGGATGTAATAAGACAACATGTTAGTGGTTTGTTTGAGCTATTTGTTGTATGTTCCAATGGAGCACTGAACTATTGTTGTTTGTGAAATGAATTTTTGTGAACTGATGAAGGTCGACCTTGCTGTCATGCAGCACCTAGGCCTAGCATGGAGATTTTGTTTTGCAAAAGCCTTACTTAACTTGTAGCATATATCACATACTATGCAATAGAAGCAACAACTAGAAGTGCCAATAGATATCACATACAAACTTGGTAAATACTTTCCAACACATATCACACACTATGCAACAAAAGTAGATACTTGAAGTGACAACAAATATCACATACAACCTGCGAACAGAATTCACACACTTCGCCATAGCTTCAAGTTATCACATAAAGAATTTTTAGGAGGTACAAACTCCACAACATGTTCACATGGCACTGGCTACTCATGTACACCACACATAACTTCATAACAAATTGAACTAGACTTGGTTAATACTTGGTAACTACTTGGTAGGTACCACATGAAACACAATAAACTGGTACTATATACACTCCTATTCGACAACCTAGAGCTAACTGTTGTACTCCTACTTGTAGGCCCAATAGAAGTGTGTGTCAAACTTGAACAAACCGGTATACACTTTTCCAAGGTTTAGCTGCATTACTGAGTGGAGGACCGGAAGGGTGTCTGCAAAACATAAAAGAATATTAGTCGTCGAACACAAGTATTTTTTGCAGCTGATAAAACATGGAACTACTACCTTTGCTCACATGTTCCCATGAAGGTTCCACACGTGCTTTAGTAAATCGTTCTTCAATTATTCATTCATTGTTTTGCACCAAGTCTTGTTGTGGGCTTTGATTAGTCGATCAATTTTGAGAACGTAACTAGATGTATAAACATTAATCCTTGAAGCTGATTCGTAGTCCACCCATCC
Organism: Zea luxurians; assembly: GCA_029449295.1. NCBI lineage: Eukaryota > Viridiplantae > Streptophyta > Magnoliopsida > Poales > Poaceae > Zea > Zea luxurians. The sequence goes on along the minus strand of JAOPSE010000173.1, from coordinate 1,230,871 downwards.
AACCATGGCAGGTGTGTTTCGTACTTCACGCCCATGTTATGTAACATGGCAACACAATCAACTATGTATTTCAAGTCCTATTGATTACACATTATACATGTTCTTTAATTATTGCGTGTTGTCCTTGAAGAACACAAAAGCAACATTCAATGTCTTTTCAACACTCCGCTTGCTTCATAGTGAAAAGTCGCTGCTTGTTGGTAACTGACATGGAAACTCCACTGATTAAAGTTGCATATAGTGGGTAAATACCATGACACATGTAGTAACCCATATTGTATTATGTGTCGTTAGGTACATCACATGTTGCTAAGCTATCAAACACGGGTGATTCATGCATCACATGAACCAGACAAACCAAAAATGCATGCTAGATCCAAAGGTCGTGAGATGTCATTGCTTCTAGGATTAGTGTGGTTTTTTGAAATATCCACGATAACTCACATGCCAAGCTGTTGGGCATCGTTCCCACTCCTAGTGAATGCAATCTATGCTCCCTAACATACCTGACAACCCTCTTCGCTAAGCAACCTATAGCAGAGATGTGATACCATGGTTGTTTGGTTGGCCAAGGAACTCAGATACAAACAAGTGAACTATTGAGCATGTGAATTGGCCATCTATTTCTAGAACCGTACTCTCGAGCCATGCGTAAGTACTTGTCGAGGCTATCGGCTGGCCCACCTTACGCTAACATACGAATGACAGCAGTTACCTTTTGAATGGGGTGAAATCCTAGTTTATGGGCTGCATTATACGATTATGTAAAATATGGTTTGGACCCTTGATGAGCTTAAGAAATGTGTCTGGACATCATCTTCATCATACTGAAACTACACAAACGATGGTGCATTTGCAATCATATTTGAGGGCACACATGCATATCATTGTTAAACAATACTACATTCTTCAATTAGGCATTACCGTCATATGAAAATATCATCATTGTACACGAGATTATCTGATAAATAATCTTGCATGAGTCTGACATAACCCGATCCCCATTTTGAACTCATATAATCCATATCGAGTCGAGAAAGCTGTCTTGGTAATATCCGATGGCCTAATCTTCATTTGATGGTATCCTGATCGAAGATCAATCTTTGAGAATACCCTAGCATCTCTCATCTGATCAAATAAATCCTCAATACGGGGTAACGGATACTTGTTCTTCACAGTAACATCATTAAGGGATCTATAATCCACACACATCCTTTGTGATCCATCCTTCTTCTGTACAAACAGAACTGGCGCTCCCCAAGGTGAGGAACTCGGACGAATGTACCCAGCCTCTTGTAACTCTGTTAACTGTTTCTTAAGTTCCTTTAACTCTTCTACGGACATCCTATATGGCCGTTTAGAAATAGGAACAGTTCTAGGTAAGAGATCAATGACAAACTCAACTTCCCTATCTGGTGGCATCCCTGGTAACTCCTCCGGAAAGACATCTGGAAAATCCCTAACCACATGGATGTTGTCACCCACAAACTCCTCAGCTATAAAGAACATCGCACGTCTAGAAGAGGTGGTTACTGCAATTTGAACTTGAAATCTTTATCCTTTAGGGCTGGTGAGTTCTACAGTACCCTTACCACATGCTATAATGGCCTTTGCCTTTCTTAACCATGACATATCAAGGATCAGATTTATACTGCTTGCCTCTAATATTATAGCAGTAGCTCCAAATTCTCTTCCCATAATTGTTAATGTCAATCTACGTGTCATATGATTTGCCTCAACAGGCCCTTTAGGTGTGATTACTATCATTGGTTTTCTCATATTTAGCTGGTATCTCATTTGTGTTGGCATATCGAGCAGACATGAATGAATGTGTAGCACCAGAATCAAATAGCATTGTTGCAGGAATTGCATTAATGTAAAACATACCAAGTACGATGTCAGCACTATCAGAAGTAGCATCCACGCTGACTTGATTAACCCTATCAATAGAGTATCCCTTGCCAGATCCTGGAGTCTGCTACTTATTCTGAACTGGGGTAGTAGCAATCCTCTGTGGGCAAACATTTGCATAATGTCTAGTCTTCCCACACTTGAAGCAAGTAGTGCCTGCACTCTGTCCTGAAAACTTCGTTGGGGTGCCAGTGAGGGTAGCCTAACGAGTCGGTGGAGTCCTCTGAGGTGATTGCTGAACTGGGCGCTGGCCTCCGCCAGTGCGAAATGGTGTACCCTAGGGTGAACTGTAGCGAGGACGAACACTGCTGCTTCATTGTCCTTGGGATATAGCCTTCCTCTTCAAATCTCCCAGCTGAACACGCTTGTGTTCAATAGCTAGGGCCTTGTCAAGCAGCCTCTGGAATGATGGAAATGTGTGAGCCACTAGAGCATACTGCAGGGGTCCAATAAGTCCTTCAATAAAATGTTCTTGCTTCCTCTCATCTTCAGCAACTTCATTCGGTGCGTATCTGGAGAGCTGAATGAACTTGTCACGATACTCGCTTACTGACATGCTTCCCTGCTTCAGCGATAGAAATTCCTTCTTCTTAATCTTCATTAGTCCAACGGGTATGTGGTAGTTCCTGAACTGAGTAGCAAACTCCCCCCATGTGATAGTATCAGCAGCATCGTGGGCAGCAGTATATGAATCCCACCAATCAGCAGCAGGACTTGTCAGACGACCAGAAGCATATAGAACCTTCTCTCGGTCAGAGCATTGTGCAATAATCAACATCTTTTCCACAGATTTCAGCCAATCATCAGCGTCCAGTGGATCAGGAAAACTAGCAAATGTCGGTGGCTTATGGATCATGAACTCCTGGTGCTTATCACGGGGTGGAACTGGTGGTGGAGGTGGAGGCAGTGGTGCTTGCTGATGTCGTTGTTGTTGTTGCTGTTGCTGTTGTGCCCTCCTTTCCTGGTGTATCTCTTCTCGTTCTTGGCGCACCTCTCGACGTATCTCCTCCCGCTCTTGGCGCATCTCCTGGCGTTCCTACTGCATCTGAGCATGCATATCTGCCATTTGTTGCATCATCCTCATCTGAGCTGCAACCATTGGGTCAACTCCGACTGGTGGAGGCGGTGGTGGAGGATCCATCTCTGCGGGGTGTGGCTGGGGTTGTCTAAATATCCTTCGAGTGTGTCAATTGGAAGATAGATCAATTCTACCACCCTTCCTGGTATTGACCATCTGAGTTAGAAACATATGGTAAGAGAGAATAGTAGACTAGGCAGGTAGTTACGAATCATGTTACTTTGGGGAATTTATTAGCTAAGCAGATTAATGTTTTACCTACTAAAGCTACTCAATATCTTATGGTGGTACATGCTAAGATGTCCATTTATAATATCTCAACCAATCAAAGAAGCAAATCAGACATTTATCGTCAGAATAATCAGCCAACATTCTTAAATAGAGAAAATAGTTTTGATTTTTTGTCTTAGGCCTCCTATCTTTTAGAAAGGTCATAAATGTAGGATTCCAAGGTGTGAAATCCATCTTGTCTCAGAGTATAAAAGGTAAGGATGATCAGAGTAGAACAGTAGAAGGTGAGACAGGATCAAGATAAGTATAGAAAGAATTAGAGTAAGGTAAGTAGGTAAGGGTTTGTCCATTTCTATCTAGGTTTTGTTCTAGAGTCAACATTTGTTCTGATACCACTTCTGTCACACCCAGGCTTTAAGGAACAAAGCCAGGTGTATCTCATACATGCGCCAAGAAGAAAACTGTTGGGGGCCTTCGGCTTCCGAAGGTCCTCAAAAACATGATTTAACGATGTTTTCCAAGTGGAATATAACAGGTATCTTCGGAATCGGGTCATGAGTATACAAGAGTATGGTCAGTACGAAGCCTGAGCGAGACAGAAAGCGATTATGACGAAGGATAAGATGATCACGAAGCTGTGTGCAGAAAAGCCGCGCAGAAAAGCTTCGGCATGATAGCAGAGGAGGGGAACCGACTTAAAGATGAAAAGGCAAATTAGACCCCGAAGAATTACTACAGAGTTATTGATAAATGTAAATGGCACAAATGTAATTCTACACGGGCTACGTCCCTTGCCTATAAATAGATGAACAGTACTCCCGTACTGTTCAGGCTGACTCAGCATTCGCCCTTCGCATCACGCTTGTACCTTTACTTTCCGTCAATCCGAAGGTACATTTATAATTTGTTATTTTCAATATGATAATGCAAATAAATATAAGTTGATAATAATATCTAAATTATTCGTCGTATTTGATATATGAATTCTTCTTTATTGTCTATCGAGCTTACGAAGGTTTTTTCCCTCATAACCTTCGTCCGAAATTCATTATGTCCGAAGGGATATAATGTCTTGAAGGACTAAGGACTTTAATATTTAACACTTTTTATGTTGCCTTGTTCTTAACTCTTAGCATTTGAGAACAAGTCCCCAACATTGGCGCCCACCTCCGATGAACTCACTTCCATTTTTGAGTTTTGAACACCTTCGGCAAGCATCACCTTCGTCATGCCGCCAAAGAAACCTTCAGCAACAGGGGCTGCCGCTCTGCAGCCGCTGGATCCCAATCAGGATGTCCTTTCTCTTAGGGAGGCCCGAAGCCAGAAGAGGAAGGCCACCAGCCCGACGCCTCCGGAGGACGAATTGGATCAAGAAATCCAAAACTTGGAGATGCTCCATCAACAGGTCCAACGGAAGAAGGAAAAGATGGCTCGTCTAGCTGACCTACAAAGGCAGATAGACGAAGCCTCTGAAGAAGTTCGTCATCTTGCTCAAGATGACCAGAACCGAAGGCCTCCGCGCAGAGAGCTTCATCAGGAGGGCTTCTACAACGAGGACGATTGGTATGAGGATTTCCATCATGGAAATTTTGCTTTTGATGAGACTTCTCCTCTATCAACAGAACTGCAGGCTACACCTTGGCCCCAGTCTTACAAGCCACCCCAACTCCCCATGTACAACGGTCATTCAGACCCGAAGCAATTCTTGATGAGTTATGAAGCAACCATATCTTCGTATGGTGGCAATACTGCAGTCATGGCAAAATCTTTCGTCATGGTTGTCAAGAGTGTTGCACAAACCTGGTACTCCTCTCTTCGGCCAGGAACAATCACCTCATGGCAAAAGCTGAAGGACATGCTGATAACCAGCTTCCAAGGGTTTCAAACGAAACCGGTTACTGCTCAAGCTTTATTCCAGTGCACCTAGGACCACGAAGAATACCTTCAGGCGTATGTCCGAAGGTTCCTGCGTCTGAGGGCATAGGCACCAACAGTGCCTAATGAAATTGTCATTAAGGCCATGATTAAGGGGCTTCGGTCGGGACCTTCAGCTCAATACTTTGCCAGGAAGCCTCCTCAAACTTTGGAGAAGCTGCTCCAGAAGATGGACGAGTATATTAGAGCTGACAATGACTTCCGCCAAAGAAGGGAGGAAGCATACAGGTTCTCTGAAATGACCAGGGGCTTCGGAGGAAGATTCCATCCGAGGCACGTCAGGTCAATTCACAACTCTACTCAGAGTGATGATAGAGGGAGTCAGCAGCAAAGGCCACAGTACTCCTCGCAAGCTTCGGGGCAGCAGCAAAGCTCTTTCTGGCCGCCAGCTCCAAGGGGCAGAGGCGCCAGGGGCTTCGGAGGAAGATTTGGGGATCAGACAAGGAAAATTTATTGTCTATTCTGTGGTGAGGACAAGGGCCATACCACCAAGATGTGCCATGTTACCATCCAGAAGCAAAAGGAGATAGCAGAAGCTGCAGCACAACAGAGTCAGCCGAAGCAAGTCATGCATACTGTTTCGTACCATTCGCCTTACATTCCAGAATATGTAGGCAACCACCCTGCAGCTTCTGTTGCTTCGGCAAGCCAACCCCAAGCGTCTTGGCAACAGCCTTCACCTCCACCACCAACGCAACGCGGCCAGCAGCCAGAAGGGAGCCAGCACGCTCACCTTCAACGGGACTTCAGAGAAGAGTCTGAAGCTCGCACAGTCAATAGCATTGTGCTAGAGTCGAAGCATATTTACTAACAAATATCCTACCCCGACAGCAGTTTTTCGCATTCAGTATTATTTTCTTTTTTAAGAAACACTTATGGGAGGTTTAAGTACTTTTTGTCGTTTTTAATCTCTTGTAATAGTTTCGCTTTTTACCATAATGAAAATATATCTTCTCCACAGGCTTAAGTTGCCGAAGCATAAGAATTTATGGTGACAAGGAGGACCTTCGAATTGTCAAAAATTTTGTTCTAAGGAACGCATCGTAATTTAGTTGAAGCAGCAAAAAGTCGTTCCTAAGGGAACGCAGAGTAAGTTTTTTGCTCAAAAGTCGTTCCGAAGGGAATGCAGAGCTTACAGCGAAAAATAAACGCTGATTCCGCTGAAAGTAAAAGGCGAAGAAGCTCCTAAGGGAGGCTTACAGCAAAAAATAAACGCTGAATCCGCTGAAAGTAAAAGGCGAAGAAGCTCCTAAGGGAGGCTTACAGCGAAAAATAAACGCTAATTCCGCTGAAAGTAAAAGGTGAAGAAGCTCCTAAGGGAGGCTTACAGTGAAAAATAAACGCTGATTCCGCTGAAAGTAAAAGGCGAAGAAGCTCCTAAGGGAGGCTTACAGCGAAAAATAAACGCTGATTCCGCTGAAAGTAAAACGTCGACCTTCGGCAAATATCACTTTGCATAACATCACATCATTACATCATTCGCATAGCATAACATCATACATCATATTGCATCAACAATGCAAGGAAGGGGATCCCAGTATCGATATTCGAAAATTGTTTCGAAGGAAAAGTGGCAAGGCACAAAAAATAGCTATTGAAGAGTTATACTTTCATCAAATGGAAACATCTATTGGTTATTAATTTTACGAGGATTGGTTGTTGATCATATGAGAACACAGATATTATTTACGAAGCATGAAAAGAAGGGAAGGTGTTTTTTCGCCGAAGGCTCAAAAACGGTATGTATATGAAGTTTCATGCATCATAAAGAATAGAACCATAAATAGTTAATATATTACATTCAGAGTTACAAAATATTACACATGTTTCTCAACAAACATTATATTCTAAATGTTTTTACAGCAGCATCTAATCTTCCCTTAGAACTACTTCTGTAGCTTCGTTTAGTAGCTGATCAACAACTTTATCCATGATGGCTTCGGCCATTTTCCTAATTTCGTCATCCCATTTTGCGTGGGGGCCCGCAGATGGTTCAGCAGGTTCTGAGGGAGGAGAAGATACGGCTATATTACTATTACAAACCATAAACAAGTTCGAAATCAAAAAATTATAACAAAGAGTCAAAAACCACCAGTCAATACCTATTTGCCCTTTGGGCTCTGCACTTTTCTCAGCGGTCCCTGCTACGTTTCTAGCGTCATGAATGCCTTTTTCGCTTTTTCGTATAATCTCTTGGGCCATTTCCCGACCACCATTGTCCCAGATGTCGGTGAAAAATTTTCCACCGACCAGGCTTGCTTCGGCCGAGGGGTCTTTTATATCTTCGGAGGATAAAGCAGCTTCGGATTGTGCCAAAAAGTTCACATGCTCACAGCCTTTCCTCTCCAAAATGGTAGCAATCTCCCTGGCACCCAAAAAGGCACATATGTCTCCACAGCTATTCAAAATTTCTTCAAAGGCCTCAACTTCGTGACTGGTCCATTCGATTGGGCCCTCGGGGTCACCCTTTATGAAGTTCTCTTCACTTGAAAAAGCGTCAACGTTGGCGAAGCTGGTCTTTACTTTTTTAACACATTCTATAGATTTCTCATAGCATCTTTTCTTAGATGCACGAAGCTCTTCAACGCTTTTTTCAAATGGTTTGCCCATTGTTCACTGAGTTCTCGTTTTGTTTCTTCAAGTGTGCGTTCCTCTTTAGCTCTGGCCAGTTGTTTTCGGAGATCTTCAATTTCACGCCTCTGAGCCTCAACTTGAACTTTAAAAGTAGCTTCGTATTCTTATATTCTATCTATCAATGAATGCAATATTTTATCTTTTTCGAGACCTTCGTTCCTTAGTTCAATTACTTTGGAACGAAGGTTGCTCAGGGCCATAACACACCCTTCGTCTTCGGCATCTTTTTGGGCCCTGAGGGCATTGCTAAGTATAAGGCCCTGCAAAAAGAAAAATGTGTGTGCGTCAATAAATTTAAGCAAACGAAAAATTTTGGTTTCAAGAAAAAATACGAAAACCTCATTCTCTGTACCTTTAAGCTATTATATGTCAGGCTGTCGGCTAGCTCGTTTTTCGACAGCACCGAGAGCCCGTCTTCCAGTGTTGGGTATCTGAAGCTCTTGCTCATCTCCCGACAGACAGAAATCTCCTTGCTGTCGGGGAGACAATACAAAAAGTCTTCTTCTCCACTGTCGTTGAATATCAACGCCCCCTTTGGATATTTCAATTTTTGGGCGTAAAACTGGGCCTCTTGTTGTTCTTTTTCAGTCAGTTTTTTCCTCGAAGCATGACGAAGAATATAATCGAAGGTTTCGGAAGATGCTTCGGGGGCGGCAGTACCAGTTTCTTCAGCTGAAATTTGTTCTGCTGTTTCTATTTCTTCGACTTCCAAGGATTTCACCTTGGTTGGCTCCGAAGGCCTAGCTTCAGTCTCAGACTGATGTTTTGAAGTTTCGGCATCAAATGCTTCAGTATGTACTTTGGAAGATTCAATAGTTTTCTTCGGAGTTGTGCTTGAAGACTTAATTGTCTCCAAAACATCCAGCACATTAACCATCCTTTTTCTTTTTGGGGTCACTGCTGGACCCTTTTGGCTTTTTGTTGCCTCAATTTTTGCTGAAGGACTTAGAACTTCTGATGTCTTTGTTTCTTCAGCCCTCGGTTCTTCTATTTTTTCTATCGCTGGCACTTTGGCCAGCCCTTCAATATTTGGCAGGGGAGTTGGTTCTTTAGCTTCGATGGCCGAAGAGGTCTCACCGGCAAACTCAGGCACTGTGGCCGGTTCAATATAACGTGGCCGGTGTGTGAGAACCTTTACCCTTTTCCTCTTCGGCGCCGGCTCGCTAGGAGCGGCTGAAGCAACTTCCTTCGTAGAAGATGTATTCTTTCTTTTTTTGACCCCGCGTTGGATAACGGTAGTCGGTGTAGACAAACCCAATTGCATCAAATACTCGGTTGAGTCTCTTTTTCTTTCGGCCTCCGAAGGCCGCTGATAGTGCAGTGTCTTCGGCCTTCGAGTATAATCCAAGCAATTCATCACTTACGGTCTCAATACTTTTTAGCCAGTCATCATCTGGCTCGACGAATTTATCTCCATATTGGAATGTGTATTTTAGCTTAACTAATCCACCTTCGTCAGTTTCTCTAACGGTCTCCTTCGGCATTTCCCACTTTTCCACAAGTGGCCATATTCTGAAGGCAATGTGTTCTTGGACCAAATCCCTTGTCCCAATAAAAGAGCAAACCACGCCGAAGGCTCTCTGGCATTCTTCGGCTGCTTCATTCATTTCAACCTTCGGTCTCCGAAGGCCGAAGCGTTGCAGATAGGGCGCATAATGATGTCTTTAATATCTTCCGGTGTTTCCAAGTCATTCACCACATTAAACCATTCCATCATCCAGTCGTCGGGCCACCTCTTTCGAAAGGTTGGCACGGGACAGCTTGACCCAGACCAGGCGCCAAAGCTGTAGCAGCCAAAATTGTTGTGATACTGCTCTTTGCCCCAGGGTTTTGTCTCATACAATAGCTCATGTATGTTGCAGAAACTTTTTGCATTTGGTTCTAAACCTTGGCTCCTCACGGCCCAGACGAAGATGCCCATTCTTATGATTGCTTCGGGAGTAAGTTGATGAAGATAGATTTCAAATATCTTCAGTACTTCTATAACAAAACTGCTCAAGGGAAACCGCAGTCCAGCCTTTAAGAAGCTTCGGAAGATTACGACTTCATTCTCTTCGGGAGTAGGCACAGTCTTCTCCCCGTCATCTGCCCTCACAGTAGACATGTCTCGAAAATATCTTCCCCTCATGTTATCAAGATGACTCTGTTTAATGCTCGATTTTCCGAAGACTGTGTGACTTGGTTGCCACGGTCGATCTTCGGAGTCTTCACCCCCACTTTCTACATCATAGCTGTCGCTGTCACCAGTGTCTTCAGATAAACCCTCCAAAATCTCCCTAGTGATCTTCTCTGTGTTGGTCTTTGCTATTGATTGAAGAAACCCGAGATGCATCTCCTCAGAAAGGCTCAGCTTCGATTCAGCAACGACTTTCTTATCTTCAGACATCTTTGTGAACGCTGAGAAAGTGCTCTCAAATCCGAAGCTTAAAAATTTAAAAAAAGCCAAGCAAGCGTTGTTGTGCACAGGCAAAAAGTCGAGTGAGCAAGAGCAGATGGCAAGAAAGCGTGCCAAATAACTCGTGAAAAGCTCTTATTTATACACCTAGTGCGTTGAAAACTGGAGGGTCCCGCTTGTCAATGACTGTTGCTATTCTAGCAAAGGGAAGGTGTTTTTTTGGACCTTCGGCTTAAGGCCTTCGTCCATGTCGCAATATGAATTTATCATTCTAGCAAATTAATATTGCGAGGGGCTACTGTTGGGGGCCTTTGGCTTCCGAAGGTCCTCAAAAACATGATTTAACAATGTTTTCCAAGTGGAATATCTGAACAGGTATCTTCGGAATCGGGTCATGAGTATACAAGAGTATGGTCAGTACGAAGCCTGAGCGAGACGGAAAGCGATTATGACGAAGGATAAGATGATCACGAAGCTGTGCGCAAAAAAGGTTCGGCATGATAGCAGAGGAGGGGAACCGACTTAAAGATGAAAAGGCAAATTAGACCCCGAAGAATTACTATAGAGTTATTGATAAATGTAAAGGGCACAAATGTAATTCTACACGGGCTGTGTCCCTTGCCTATAAATAGATGAACAGTACTCCCGTACTGTTCAGGCTGACTCAGCATTCGCCCTTCGCATCACGCTTGTACCTTTACTTTCCGTCAATCCGAAGGTACATTTATAATTTGTTATTTTGAATATGATAATGCAAATAAATATAAGTTGATAATAATATCTAAATTATTCTTTGTATTTGATATATGAATTCTTCTTTATTGTCTATCGAGCTTCGAAGGTTTTTTCCCTCATAACCTTCGTCTGAAATTCATTATGTCCGAAGGGATATAATGTCTTGAAGGACGAAGGACTTCAATATTTAACACTTTTTATGTTGCCTTGTTCTTAACTCTTAGCATTTGAGAACAAGTCCCCAACAAAAACATATATAATAACAAAGTGTATAGAGATAAATGTCACAATAACATCAGAGTATTTATTACATAGCGGAAGTCTTATTACAAAATAAAAGATTAATGTAAAACGAACTAAGGATCATCCTTAGCGCAAAAGTCAACTCGGAAATGCCACCTAGATCAGATCAAACTCCTCGCCTTGTGGCTCCTCCTGAACCACCTGTTATTCTCATGTGGGGGGTGTGAGATAGCAAGGGTGAGCTCACACATGATCATAGCTCAACAAGTTGTGGGGAAACCAGTGGGCATGAACTCACCAAAGGTGGGAGTTCATGTGATGTGTAAGGCTAATCATCAACAGGGGTTAAAGCTGAGCATTGCTTTTAATTGGTTTGTCAAAATTTTATTAGCAGTTACTAGATGTAAGTAAATACCAAACCTTAAATAAAGTAATAGAACAAAATTAATAAATAATCTCATGCATATGCAAATGACAAAATTGAATTTAAGTTACATAAATTAATCATGCGAGAGTCCTGAGCTGCTCATGACCGTGAGCTCGGCTAGTATACCAGTTTTACACTCTGTAGAGGTTATACTCTTTACCCACAAGTCATGTTACCCATCTGCCACAGGGTTGTATGGGCCCCATACACCTCTACCAAGGAAGCGAGGCAGGGCAACACTACGAGGCCTTTACAAAGTTCCACTAGCTTCCGAAAACTCGCTAGAGTTTATAGGAAGAGCACTTGCAAGAATCCCCCGTCTGATCGCCATCGCAGCAAAATCAACCCGAGAACCTCCTTGCATGCAACTCCCCTACTGCCCTTGCCCCTTTCGGGTAAGGTAGTCTTCCACTAGCTTTCCTAATTAGTTAGACAAGGGGTCTCATTCCTCCCTTGTGGTGACACGTGTTTCTCAAGTTAAGCTCCATGTTCCAATTAACATTAATGATCTTGACATGAATATAAATAGAATAACAAAATAACTGGAACATGGATATAATGAAATATTAGCCCAAAACCATGTAAAGCAATAGCAAAACTACCCATGTGATTCAGGGGTTGAAAGATAAATAGGGTCAAACCTTTTCCTAGATGATTTTGGTGGTTGGATTGCCCAACACAAATGCTTGGACTAACTAGTTTGCTCTATAATATACATTCTACAGGTGCTAAAGGTTCAACACAAACCAATAAAAAGATCAAGTTAGGGTTCAAAAAGAAAGGAGCAAAAGAAACCGAAGGCTGTCCTGGTCTGGCGCACCGGACTGTCCGGTGTGCCACCGGACAGTGTCCGGTGCACCAGGGGCCGTACAGTCTAAACTCCTCAGCTTCGAGTTTTTCCAGGCGCACTCCGCTATAATTCACTGGACTGTCCGGTGTGCCAGCGAAGCAATGGCTAGCGAGCACAACGGTCAACTCCAATGGTCGCCTGCAACGTGAACAGTGCACGGGCAGTTCGCGTATAGTCAGAATAGAGCCAGAAGGCGCACCAGACAGTGAACAGTGCCTATCCGGTGCGGCACCAGACTGTCCGGTGCCCCCATGAAGATAGAGCTCCAACGATCGAAACCGTCAGAACCCTAACGGTTGGGTGACGTGGCTGGCGCACCAGACTGTCCGGTGCACCCATCGAACAGCAGCCTGCCCCAACGGTTGAATTGGTGGTTGGAGGCTATAAATACCCCACAACCACCTCCACTCCAACCATCCAAGCATTCACTACTACACATTCAATACAAGAGCAATAGACATCATTCCAAAGACACATTTCAAGTGATCGATCCGCTCAAAGTCTCCAATTCAAATCTAGCACATTTAGACTTGAGAGAGGATCATTTGTGTTTTCTTGTGCTCTTGTTTGCTTGGCTTGGCTTTCTTCTTCCCCATTCTTGTTCTCAAGACACTTGTAATCAAAGCAAGAGACACCAAGTTGTGGTGGTCCTTGTAGGGGTCTAAGTGACCCGTTTGATTAAGGAGAAAGCTCACTCGGTCTAGGTGACCGTTTGAGAGAGGGAAAGAGTTGAAAGAGACCTGGTCTTTGTGACCACCTCCACGGGGACTAGGTTCTCAAGAACCGAACCTCGGTAAAACAAATCACCGTGTCATCCGCTTTATTTCTTGATTGATTTGTTTTTGCCCTCTCTTTCGGACTCGGATTTATTTCTAACGCTAACCCCAGCTTGTAGTTGTGCTTTGAGTTTATAATTTTCAGATTCCGCCTATTCACCCCCCTCTAGGCGACTTTCAATTGGTATCAGAGCCTGGTGCTTCATTAGAGTCTAACCACTCGAAGTGATTTCGGGAGATCATGCCAAGAGGGAGATCGTGACCGGCAAGAAGGCCACAAGCCATGGGAAAACTCCATCGAAGGAGTCTAGCAACAAGCTAAAGGAGGGATCACCTCCTCACAAGTCGCATCAGAGTGGCGACAAGAAAAAGAAGATGAAGAAGGTGGTCTACTACGAGACCGACTCTTCGTTGCCATCCACCTCCGGCACCGACGCGCTGTCCGTCACTTCTAAGCGCCATGAGCGCAAGAAGTTTAGTAAGATCCTCCTACGCTATCCTCGCATTTCCAAATGCACTCCTTTATTTTCCATCCCACTAGGCAAACTACTGGTTTTTGATGGTGAAGATTATTGTATGTGGAGTGATAAAATGAGGCATCACCTAACCTCACTCCACGCAAGTATTTTGGACATTGTTGAATTTGGAGCGCAGGTACCATCCGTGGGGGATGAAGGCTACGATTCGAACAAAGTCGCCCAAATCAAGCACTTTGATTCCCAAGCAACTATTGTACTCCTCGCCTCTTAATGTCGAGAGGAGTATAATAAGGTGCAAGGGTTGAAAAGTGCCAAGGAGATTTGGGACATACTAAAGACCGCGCACAAAGGAGACGAGGTGACCAAGATCACCAAGCGGGAAATGATTGAGGGGGAGCTTGGTCAGTTCGTCCTCAACCAAAGAGAAGAGCCACAAGCCATGTACAACCGGCTCAAGACCTTGGTGAACCAAGTGCACAACCTCGGGAGCACCAAGTGGGATGACCATGAAATGGTCAAGGTTATTCTTAGATCACTTGTTTTTCGTAATCCCACTCAAGTTCAATTAATATGTGGTGATCCTAGATACAAACTATTGTCTCTGGAGGAGGTTATAGGAAAGTTTGTGAGCTTTGAATTGATGATCAAAGGCTCCAAACAAATCATCAACTTGGAGCAAGGCGGCACCTCCACACCCGAGGTGCAACCCATCGCATTCAAAGCGACGGAGGAAGAAAAGAAGGAATCTACACCAAGTAGGATTCCAATCGACGCCTCCAAGCTTGACAACGAGGAAATGGCGCTTATCATCAAAAGCTTTCACCAAACCCTCAAGCAAAGGAAGGGGAAGGATTACTAACCCCGTTCCAAAAGGGTGTGCTACAAATGTAGTAAGCCCGGCCATTTCATTGCTAAATGTCCATTATTTAGTGATAGTGACAGGGACGACGACAAGAAGGGAAAGAGGAAGAAAAATAGGAGATACTACAAGAAGGGCGGCGATGCCCACGTGTGTCCGGAATGGGACTCCGATGAGAGCTCCACCGACTCCTCCTCCGACGAGGACGCCGCCAACATCGCCGTCAACAAAGGCCTCCTCTTCCCCAACGTCGGCCACAAATGCTTCATGGCAAAGGACGACAAGAAAAAGAAGGTACAAGCTAGAACCACCTCCAAGTATACTACATCTAGTGATGAGGGTAGTTCTAGTGATGATGAAGAAAACTTGCTTAGTCTTTTTGTCAACCTTAACATGCAACAAAAGGAAAAAAATAAATGAATTAATAGGTGCTATTCATGAGAAGGATGAACTCTTGGATAGCCAAGAGGAATTCCTTATTAAGGAAAATAAAAAGCATGTTAAGGTAAAGAATGCTTATGCTCAGAAAGTAGAGAAAAATGAAAATTTGACTAGGGAGCTTAGCATTTGTCATGACACCATTTCCAACCTTAGAACTGAGAATGTTAATTTAATTACTAAGGTTGAAAAATCAAATGATTGTCATGATTCAATTGTCAATCTTAAAAATGAAAGAGCTAGTTTAATTGCTAAGATTGATAAATTGAATGAATCAATTTCTAGCCTTAAAACTGAGAATGCTAGTTTAATTTCTAAGGCTAAAGATTTAAATATTTGCAATGTTTCTATTTCCAATCTTAGAAATGAGAATGCCATATTACATGCTAAGATAGAAGAATTAAATACATGCAAACCTTCTACATCTAGTGTTGATCATGTTACTATTTGTACTAGATGTAGAGATATTAATGTTGAAGCTATTCATGATCACCTTGCTTTAATTAAAC
This sequence comes from Zea luxurians, assembly GCA_029449295.1. NCBI lineage: Eukaryota > Viridiplantae > Streptophyta > Magnoliopsida > Poales > Poaceae > Zea > Zea luxurians. The sequence goes on along the minus strand of JAOPSE010000173.1, from coordinate 1,215,371 downwards.
AACAAAAATGATCACATAGCTCAACTAACTGCTAAAATAAATGAGCATAAGATTGAAAATGAAAAAATTAAATTTGCTAGAAGCATGCTCTATAATGGGAGACGCCCTGGCATTAAGGATGACATTGGCTTCCAATAGGGAGGCAATGTCAAGCTTAATGCCCCTAAGGAATTGTCCAACTTTGTTAAGGGCAAGGCTCCCATGGTTCAGGATAACGAGGGTTACATTTTATATCCTGCTGGTTATCCTGAGCACAAAATTAGGAGAATTTATGCTAGGAAACCTCATAATGTTTCTCATCATGCTTTTATGTAAAAATGAGGCTCCTAGCTCTAGGCAATCAACCCATGTTAAATTTCCTAAAAGGGAATCTCCTACTGCATCAAATGAGCCTATTATTTCATTTAAGACTTTTGATGCTTCTTATGTGCTGACTAACAAATCAAGCAAAGTAGTTGCCAAATATGTTGGGGCCAAACACAAGGGCTCAAAGACTTGTGTTTGGGTATCCAAGGTGCTTGTTTCTAATGTGAAAGGACCCAAGACCGTTTGGGTACCTAAGAACAAGGCCTAAATTGTTTTGCAGGTTTATGCATCCGGGAGCTCAAGTTGGATAATTGATAGCAGATGCACAAACCACATGATTGGGGAGAAAAGAATGTTCTCCTATGAGAAAAACGAAGATCCCCAAAGAACTATCACATTCAGGGATGGAAATCAAGGTTTGGTCAAAGGACTTGGTAAAATTGCTATATCACCTGACCATTCTATTTCCAATGTTTTTCTTGTAGATTCTTTAGATTACAATTTGCTTTCTGTATCTCAATTATGCAAAATGGGTTACAACTGTCTTTTTAGTGATGTAGATGTTACTGTCTTTAGAAGAAGTGATGATTCAGTAGCTTTTAAGGGAGTGTTAGAGGGTCAGCTATACTTAGTTGATTTTAATAGAGCTGAAATTGACACTTGTTTAATTGCTAAGACTAATATGGGTTGGCTCTGGCATCGCCGACTAGCCCATGTTGGAATGAAGAATCTTCACAAACTTCTAAAGGGAGAACACATTTTGGGACTAACAAATGTTCATTTTGAGAAAGACAGGGTTTGTAGCACATGTCAAGCAGGAAAGCAAGTTGGCGCCCACCATCCACACAAAAATATCATGACAACGGACAGGCCACTGGAGTTACTCCACATGGATTTATTCGGTCCGATCGCTTACATAAGCATCGACGGGAGTAAGTACTGTCTAGTAATTATGGATGACTATTCTCGCTTCACTTGGTATTCTTTTTGCAGGATAAATCACAAACCCAAGAGACCTTAAAGGGATTCTTGAGACGAGCTCAAAATGAGTTCGGCTTAAGGATCAAAAAGATTAGAAGCGACAATGGGACAGAGTTCAAGAACTCTCAAATTGAAGGCTTCCTTGAGGAGGAGGGCATCAAGCATGAGTTCTCTTCTCCTTACACACCTCAACAAAATGGTGTAGTGGAGAGGAAGAATAGAACTCTATTAGACATGGCAAGGACCATGTTTGATGAGGACAAGACACCGGACCGGTTTTGGGCCGAGCCGATTAACATCGCCTACTACTCCATCAACCGGTTATATCTACACCGAATCCTCAAGAAGACATCCTATGAACTCCTCACCGGTAAAAAACCCAATGTTTCATATTTTAGATTCTTTGGTAGCAAGTGTTTTATTCTTGTTAAAAGAGGTAGAAAATCTAAATTTGCTCCTAAGACTGTAGAAGGCTTTTTACTAGGATATGATTCAAACACAAGGGCATATAGAGTCTTTAACAAGTCCACTGGACTAGTTGAAGTTTCTTGTGACATTGTGTTTGATGAAACTAATGGCTCCCAAGTGGAGCAAGTTGATCTTGATGAGCTAGATGATGAAGAGGCTCCATGCATCGTGCTAAGGAACATGTCCATTAAGGATGTGTGTCCTAAGGAAACCGAAGAGCCCACTCAAGCACAAGATCAACCATCATATTCAAATCAAGCATCTCCACCAACCCAAGATAAGGAACAAGCTCAAGATAATGAAGAAGAAGATCAAGAAGATGAGCCACCTCAAGAAGAGGGCAATGATCAAGGGGGAGATGAAGAAAATCAAGACAAGGAAGATGAACAAGAAGCTCAGGGTCAAAAACCACCACACCCAAGAGTCCACCAAGCGATTCAAAGAGATCACCCTGTGAACTCCATCCTCGGTGACATTCATAAGGGGGTAACTACTCGATCTCGAGTCACACATTTTTGTGAACATTACTCTTTTGTGTCCTCTATTGAGCCATACAGGGTGGAGGATGCACTAAGAGATTCGGATTGGGTGCTGGCAATGCAAGAGGAGCTCAACAACTGCACGAGGAATGAGGTATGGCACTTAGTTCCACGTCCTAATCAAAATGTTGTAGGTACCAAGTGGGTATTCCGCAACAAGCAAGATGAGCATGGTGTGGTGATAAGGAACAAAGCCCGACTTGTGGCCAAGGGTTATTCACAAGTCGAAGGTTTAGACTTTGGTGAAACTTATGCACCCGTAGCTAGGCTTGAGTCAATTCGCATATTACTTGCCTATGCTACTTACCATGGCTTCAAGCTTTATCAAATGGACGTGAAGAGTGCCTTCCTTAATGGACCAATCAAGGAAGAGGTCTATGTTGAGCAACCTCCTGGTTTTGAAGATAGTGAGTACCCTAACCATGTCTATAAGCTCTCAAAGGCACTTTATGGGCTCAAGCAAGCCCCAAGAGCATGGTATGAATGCCTTCGAGATTTTCTTATCACTCATGGCTTCAAAGTCGGAAAAGCTGATCCTACTCTCTTTACTAAAACTGTTGCAAATGATTTGTTTGTATGCCAAATTTATGTCGATGATATTATATTTGGGTCTACTAACAAATCTACTTGTGAAGATTTTAGTAGGATCATGATTCAAAAATTCGAGATGTCTATGATGGGGGAGTTGAGATATTTTTAGGATTCCAAATCAAGCAACTCCAAGAGGGCACCTTCATCAGCCAAACAAAGTATATTCAAGACATTCTTAAGAAGTTTGGAATGAAGGATGCCAAGCCCATCAAGACACCCATGGGAACCAATGGGCATCTCGACCTCGACACGGGAGGTAAATCCGCAGATCAAAAGGTATACCGGTCGATGATAGGATCTCTCCTCTATTTATGTGCATCTCGACCGGATATTATGCTTTTTGTATGCATGTGTGCAAGGTTCCAAGCCGATCCTATGGAAGTTCACCTTAGGGCCGTGAAAAGAATCATGAGATATTTAGTTTACACTCCTAAGTTTGGGCTCTGGTACCCCAAGGGATCAACCTTTGATTTGATAGGATATTCCGATGCCGATTCGGCAGGGTGTAAAATTGATAGGAAGAGCACAACAGGGACTTGTCAGTTTCTGGGGAGATACCTAGTGTCTTGGGCTTCAAAGAAACAAAATTCAGTAGCCCTATCAACCGCCGAAGCCGAGTATATTGTCGCAGGCCATTGTTGTGTGCAATTACTTTGGATGAGGCAAACCCTCAGGGACTATGGCTACAAATTAAGCAAAGTCCCTCTCCTATGTGACAATGAGAGTGCTATCGGCATGGCGGAGAATCCCGTTGAACACAGCCGCACTAAGCACATAAACATTCGGTATCACTTTTTGAGGGATCACCAACAAAGAGCGGAAATCGAGATAACCTATATCAACACCAAAGATCAATTAGCCGATATCTTTACCAAGCCATTAGATGAGAAGACCTTTTGCAAACTTAGGAATGAGCTAAATATTCTTGATTCTAGGAATTTTGATTGATACTTTGCACACATTGCTCATTTATATACCTTTGATCATATCTCTTTCTTTTGCTATGACTAAAGTGTTTTCAAGTGTGTCCTTATGCTAAGTCATAGATTGAAAGGGAAATGGAGTACATAGACGAAGAGAAGGTTTCTACTCCACATCACCTTCACATTGGTATAATCTTTTCACTCTTATTTACTTGTACCAATGGGGAGAAAGTGAAGGGTTCTCAAATGTCTCCGTTTTTGGCGATTGATGCCAAAGGGGGAGAAAGTATTAGCCCAAAGCAAAAGGACTGCACCACCACCAAAATTTTAAAATGAAGTTTTCAAATTGATATCTTAATGTGTTTTCAAAAGGGGGAGAAATTCTTTAGTATTTTCAAAAATTGAAAAAACCCTCTTGAACACTAAGGGGAGAATTTCATTCAGGAGGAGTTTTTGTTTAGTCAAAGGAAAAGCATTTGAAACAGGGGAGAAATTTCAAATCTTGAAAATGCTTCTTACAATCTTACTCATATGCCTTTGACTATTTGCAAAAGACTTTGAAAAGAATTTCCAAACAAAACAAAACAAGTGGTGCAAGGGTGGTCCAAAATGTTAAATAAAAAGAAAGCAACCATGCATATCCATTGAAATTATAAATTAGTTTAATTCTAAGCAACCTATTCACTTACAATTATGCAAACTAGTTCAATTCTGCACTTATATATTTGCTTTGGTTTGTGTTGGCATCAATCACCAAAAAGGGGGAGATTGAAAGGGAAATAGGGTCAAACCTTTTCCTAAATGATTTTGGTGGTTGAATTGCCCAACACAAATATTTGGACTAACTAGTTTGCTTTAGAATATACATTTTACAGGTGCTAAAGGTTCAACACAAACCAATAAAAAGATCAAGTTAGGGTTCAAAAAGAAAGGAGCAAAAGAAACAGAAGGCTGCCCTGGTCTGGCGCACCGGACAGTGTCCGGTGCACGAGGGGTCGTAAAGTCTAAACTCCTCATCTTCGGGTTTTTCTAGGCGCACTCTGCTATAATTCACCGAACTGTCCGGTGTGCCAGCGGAGCAACGGCTAGCAAGCGCAACGATCAACTACAACGGTCGCCTGCAACGTGAACAGTGCGCAGACAGTTCGCGCAGAGTCAAAGCAGTGCTAGAAGGTGCACCGGACAGTAAACAGTGTCTGTTCGGTGCGACACCGGACTGTCTGGTGCGGCACCAGACTATCCTGTGCCCCATGAAGACAGAGCTCCAACGGTCAAAACCGTCATAACTCTAAAGATTGGGTGACGTGGCTGTCGCACCGGACAGTGTCCAGTGGCGCACCAAACTGTCCGATGCGCCCATCGAACAACAGCCTACCCAATGGTTGAATTTGTGGTTGGAGGCTATAAATACCCCACAACCACCTCCACTCCAACCATCCAAGCATTCACTACTACACATTCAATACAAGAGCAATAAACATCATTCCAAAGACACATTTCAAGTGATCGATCCGCTCAAAGTCTCCAATTCAATTCTAGCACATTTAGACTTGAGAGAGGATCATTTGTGTTTTCTTGTGCTCTTGTTTGCTTGGCTTGGCTTTCTTCTTCCTCATTCTTGTTCTCAAGACACTTGTAATTAAAGCAAGAGACATCAAGTTGTGGTGGTCCTTGTAGGGGTCTAAGTGACCCGTTTGATTAAGGAGAAAGCTCACTCGGTCTAGGTGACCGTTTGAGAGAGGGAAAGGGTTGAAAGAGACCTGGTCTTTGTGACCACCTCAACGGGGACTAGGTTCTCAAGAATCGAACCTCGGTAAAACAAATCACTGTGTCATCCGCTTTATTTCTTGATTGATTTGTTTTTGTCCTCTCTTTCGGACTCGGATTTATTTCTAACGCTAACCCCGGCTTGTAGTTGTGCTTTGAGTTTATAATTTCCAGATTCCGCCCATTCACCCCCTCTAGGCGACTTTCAGGGGTAAACAAGGTAAAATGGATAAACAGACTAGGGTGACCTATTGGGTCCCATCAGAATTAAACCTATGCATGAGTAATGACATTAAAGAACATTATTGGGAATAAAAGTGGTCAAGGGCACAACTTGCCTTCAATGAGCTCCTGCTCAGCAACTTCTATCTGTTGAACCTCAGGATCCACAGTAGCTTGCTCGTCTACTCGCATCAATACAAACATACATAGTATAGAGAGAAAATTAACATCACACCAAATATGTAAACAAAATACATGATAATAATCTACACATTAAAATACAATCCTAGGAATAGGAATCATTAATTTTGGAGTTATAGATTTTAACTTAAAGGTTTTATGTGATTGAAATGGGATTAAGTGAGGAATTAATTGTACTACTGTTTTCATGTCAAAACAGAGACTCTAAGTGATAGAAAATAATATTACCAAATTTTAGAGACTAGAATGGACCAATTTGGACTTTATATGAATTTCTATGAATTATACCAATTCTAGCACTTATTTTCACATTAAAAATAATTTCCTATTTATTTTTTCTGGGTTTTTCTAATTCTTGGACCGGGCGCACAAATACCAAAGAGTGCAGGGGCCCTGGCGCAAAAGGTCCTAAGACACAGACGACATACGAGGTGGACCGCGGGTTGGTTCTATAAAAACAGAGGGGCCAAAATGTAAATCCGCGCCCACGAAGGTGTATGGCACCACTACGACCGTCCGATTAAAAACCAAGCGCCAGGATTCAATCCTACATATGATGAACCGGTATGTTGTGCATGCGCTCTGAAGCGTCCCGATCCTCTGGGACTCAAATGTGAAACAATTACTAGTCCCAGGAGGCTAGTAAACACATTCCTTACTTCAAATAGTAAAGAGTTTAGATAAAGATTATTACAATACCGGGGTACAAGCTCTAGAGAGCCCAATTATGAAGCGCAGTAGGAAAAATATACTAGCCCAAGCCACAAGCAGAACTGGGTGCAAACACAGCCCTCTCAATCAAGCATAGCAGAAAACAAGTCTTCGGCTGCTGAAAACATAAATAAATCTGGGTCAATACACTAGGTATTCCGCAAGCCCACCCCGCTCCCATAGAGAGAAGGAGACCTATAATATACATGCTTTATTTGGTGGAGTTGAAGTCACTCATCATTTTCTTAGAGAAAGGCAGTCGCTGTAAGGTTTTTCCCAAAGTCTTAAAAGTAACCAAAAACTCAACCACCACTGAGCTGCCCGCCCCTGTGGCTTTAGTTTCCTTCTCAACACCCACTTACCCACACGTTTCCCTATTCATGGAATTTATAGAAAAATCTCTAATTGTCATACTATACCAGACTCGTCCATACCAGTGGACACAGACTATTCGAATAGGTTTCAACTCTGCGCAGAGGGGTACACTTTACCCACTAACCCGGTTTCTGCGATCTCACCGTCGCGAGACCCGAATGCCGGATCTCTTTCCTTCCTCGTACGTCCTAACCTTAACGGTTATCCGGAAGGAGTCAGGCCACCACCATGTCCAATCCGGACAAAACTTTCCCCTCCTTATCCTCCCGGTGCTCCCTAGCCTTCTTAACCCTGGGGTTGGACCGCACGAGTTCGGATTGAGTGACTGCCCACACAGTCTCGAGTGGTTGTACTATAAAGGAGTACAGGTAGTGAAAATGACAAGTCAGTCCTTATATGACGGGACAATCCTTCTGCTCACGCCTAAACCAGCTGAACCAACACCTTAGGCCCTCCCCTAAACCAGGGAGTCCCTGATCATCCCACTCCCAAGGTGATGAGGGTGAGTACCCTTCATCGCATAACTTTTCGAAAAGAGACTTTATTTGAAGAAACATATTGCCTTATTTTCCCAATTCATATTTCGTATCCAGAATGTATATGTCAATGCGGGCCATGTCTCACTCACTATGCAATTTTTCCATCCTGATTTCCCGGCCTAGGCAGTGGTAGAGAGAATAGGTAATTCATGCATCAAGGGAAGGATGGACTTGCCTTCGTCGAAGCTTTCCTGGCACAATAGATCTACTTCCGGGAGATCGGGCTCCGGCCCTTCTTCTGGGGCTACGGGTTCTGGATCCGCGGTCCCCGCTTCTTCTATTAAAACAATCAATAAACAATACATCAACAGTAGTCTACTAATTGTAGTGTGTTATTTACCAACATTATTATTACCTAGGATTTTTAGAAATTATTTGGATAATTTTGGGTGCATAAAATATTGGAGAAAACTAAATAAATGAGAAAAAGGTGAAGAAAAGAAAAAGAAAACGGATTTCTACTCTGCTGGGCCGGGGGGAGGTTTTTGGCCCACCCGGGCGCGAGCGCGCGCGGGGGCGCGCTTGCGGCCCAGCTGCGGCCCACGGGCGAGGGAGACGGCGCGGGCGCGGGGAGCGACGGCGTCACTGCGGGCCCACCCGTCAGCGAGAGCGGAGGGGGGGAAAACGGCGCTACGGTCTGACGGCGCGGGCGAACCGGCCGAGCGGGGGAGAAAGGCCGGCCGTCGGCGGGCTCGACGGCGGTTTGCCGCCGGTGGCCCGGTTCTTGGTCCACGGGGAGGTGGCTTAGCACGGGCAGAGGCTGGCGATTCTAGGGGTAGGCTTAATTTGGCTAGGGGGGTTGGGAGGGGGCTATCCGTGGGGAGGTGGCGGAGCTCCGCGGCGGGGATCGCCGCCGGTGGGCTCTGGGTGAGGGACTGGGGCGGGGGAGTGGTGCTTTGGGTTCGCGGCTTTGTGAGGGAGCTGCTTGGTTCCCTTAATTGCTCGCTGGACCAACGGAGAGGGAGAGAGAGAAGGGGGGAGGGACTCACCGGAGAGGGGGGAGACGGCGGTGCTCTGCGAATTGCCCTCGGGCGAGGGGAGGAAGGTAGTGGCCGAGGCTGGTGCGGGGAAGGAGGTGCCCGGGGCGACCTTTTTATAGGCGCCCGAGGGAAGGGGAGCGGCGAAGCTCAGCGGGCGCCGGTGAGGTGCACAGCGCCGGCATTAATGCCGCACAGCGCCGTCGATGAGACTCCACGGCGGGGCGGTACCGGGCAAGGACGTTGGTCAAGCGGGGAGGACGGGGCGGTGCCGAACTCTTCTAGTGCGGTGAGGGGACGGTGATGGAGGGGACGGCGGTGAGGAGACGGCGGAGCGTCGTACGTGGGGAAGACGACGCGGCTGACCGGTGGGGCCGGTCTGCCAGTGAGGGAAAGTGCGCGAGCGAGAGGGGCTGGCGGGTGGGGTTGGCGTGTCAGCGAGAGCGGGTGAGGGGAGCGCGCGGGCGGCTTCGCGCGCGAGCAGGCCGGCTAATGGGCCGAGGGAGGGGAATGCGCGGACGCGCGGGAGGGGAGGCGGCCGCGACATGGGCCAGAATTGGCCCAGCAGGGGGGAGCTCTTTCCTTTTTCTTTTTATTTTCTAAAACTCATTTCATTTTTGTTTCTTTTTCTTTTTGCACAAAATTATTTAGTGGATATTCTAGGTGTTGGAAAATAAAATCTAAGTGAGGTGCTTGTGATCAAACAAAGTGTATGCATATGATGGGAAAAATCTAAGGGAGTTTTGGAGTAGAAGATAAAAAGAGGGGAGGGGTAGATTAGGGTTTCAAACCTGGTTTAGAATTTTGGGATGTTACAAACCTACCCCACTTAAAGGAATCTCGCTCTCGAGATTCAGATGAAGCTCGAGAAAAGGTAAGGGTATTCCTTCCTCAGAGAGACCTCACTTTCCCAGGTGGCTTCCTCTTCTCCATCTCTGCTCCACTGAACCATACAGAGTCTCACTTCTGAGTTGCGGGTTCTTCTGACTGCTGAGTCGAGAATCTTCACTGGCTTTTCCCGGTACTGGAGATCCTTTTGAATCTGAATTGCCTCTGCCTCGATGTGGTTTTCTAGTACTTTTAGGCATTTGCGGAGCTGAGACACATGGAACACATTGTGAATATCTGACATGGATTCTGGTAGCTCAAGACGGTATGCTGCGGGTCCCACTCGGCTAATGACGGGGTAGGGACCGACGAAACGTGGTGCTAGCTTTCCTTTCATTTGGAACCTTTTGACACCACGCATCGGGGAGACTTTGAGATAAACGAAATCTCCTTCCTCAAACCTGAGCTCTCTTCACCTGTTGTCTGCGTAACTCTTCTGTCGACTCTGAGCTTCAAGTAACCTCTTGCGGATCAAGGCAACTTTCTCTTCGGCTTCTTTAACAAAGGCGGGTCCTTCTAGTGTTCTTTCCCCTACATTTGACCACATTAGGGGAGTCTGGCATTTTCTTCCATAGAGTGCTTCGAACGGTGACATTTTGATGCTGGCCTGATGGCTGTTGTTGTATGAGAATTCGGCGTACGACAAACTGGACTCCCAATCCCTGTCGAATGTTAACACACAGGCTCTTAGTAAATCTTCGAGGATCTTGTTGACTCTTTCCGTTTGACCATCTGACTGGGGGTGATAAGCGGTGCTGAAATCTAACTTGGTGCCCATTGCTTGCTGGAGGCCTTTCCAAAATTTTGAGGTGAACTGGGTTCCTTTGTCTGACTCTATCTTCCGTGGAATGCCATGGAGTCTGACTATCTCCTTAAGGTATATTCGGGCAAGGGCAGCTCCTCCAAAGGTGGTTTTTACCAGAACAAAGTGGGCCACCTTGGTGAGACGATCGATTATTACCCAGATAGAATCATTCCCCTTCTGCGTTCGGGGCAGTCCGGTCACGAAATCCATGCCTATTTCTTCCCACTTCCATTCAGGCACTGGGAGGGGTTGCAGCAGGCCTGCAGGCTTCTGATGTTCGGCCTTCGTTCGCTGACAGGTGTCACACCGGGCCACATACTGTGTTATTTCCTTCTTCATCCCTTTCCACCAGTATCTGGCTTTGAGGTCCAGGTACATCTTGGTGGTTCCTGGGTGGATGGAGTAAGCTGAGTTGTGAGCTTCATTGAGCAGGACTTCTCGTGCCTCTCCCATTGGTACACACAGGCGGTTCTTGAACCAGAGGACTCCTTGCTCATCTGACCTAAGATCCGGAAGTTGCTCCTTGCGAGCTCTCTCCATAAGTCTGGCTGTCTCTGCGTCCAGGCGTTGAGCCTTGCATATGAGATCTTCTAAAATTGGCTTGACTTCCAGGCTACCGTTGTCTCCCAGACATGCATTTAGCTGAGCTGATTCCTTCTTCCAATCTTCTAAAAAGTTGGTTCCTTTAATCCCGAAAGGTTTTCGGCTGAGGGCGTCCGCTACCACGTTGGCCTTCCCGGGGTGGTAGTGGATTTCGAGGTCATAATCCTTGATCAATTCAAGCCATCTTCTTTGATGGAGGTTGAGGTCCGGCTGAGTGAAGATGTACTTCAGACTCTTGTGATTAGTGAAGATGTGGCATTTGTTCCCAATCAGATAATGCCTCCATAATTTCAGGGCGTGAACTATGGCTGCCAATTCCAAGTCGTGGGTAGGGTAGTTCTGCTCATGTGGCTTGAGTAAGCGGGATGCATAAGCAATAACTTTCTCATTTTGCATCAAGACACACACACACCCTAAGCCTTGCCTTGAAGCATCACAGAAGATGACGAAATCCTGGTGTATATCTGGTAGTGTCAGGACGGGCGCGGTTGTAAGCTTTTCCTTAATGATATGGAAACTTTCCTCACACTTCGGAGTCCACACAAACTTATTGTCCTTTTTGAGAAGTTCGGTCATAGGTTTCTCTATGCTGGAGAATCCTTTGATAAAGCGGCGGTAATACCCCGCTATTCCCAGAAAGCTTCGTACTTCACTAACGTTGGATGGCTGTTTCCATTTTGAAACGGCTTCCACCTTGGATGGGTCCACTTCTATCCCTTCTGCAGTCAAGATATGCCCCAGGAAAGCTATCTTTTCTATCCAGAACTCACACTTGCTGAGCTTAGCATAAAGTTGATGTGCCCTGAGTCTTCCGAGGACGATTCGAAGGTGACGCTCATGGTCCTTGCGATTCTTGGAATAGATGAGTATGTCGTCGATAAAAACCACGACAAACCTATCCAATTCTTCCATAAATACCTTATTCATGAGGTTCATGAAAAAGGCAGGTGCATTTGTTAGCCCAAATGGCATCACTGTGAATTCATATTGCCCGTATCTAGTGACGAATGCAGTCTTCTGAATGTCTGCTTCCTTGATCCTCAGTTGGTGATACCCTGACCTGAGGTCTATCTTGGAGAAGTATTTGGCTCCCTGCAGCTGGTCGAAGAGGTCATCGATCCGAGGGAGAGGGTACTTATTCTTGATTGTAACTTCGTTCAAGGACCGATAATCAATACACATTCTCATACTTCCATCCTTTTTGGTAACGAAAAGGACGGGTGCTCCCCAGGGAGACGAACTAGGACGGATGTACCCTTTTTGTTGCAGCTCTGAAATATGGAGTTTTAATTGTGCCAACTCTGCGGGGGCCATGCGGTATGGTCTCTTTGCGATGGGCGCAGTGCCCGGAATGAGATCTATATAGAACTCAACTCCTCTTTCTGGTGGCATTCCAGGCAACTCTTCCGGAAATACATCCTCAAACTCTTCGATTACGGACATGTTTTCTGCTACCAGATTAAACATCATTGGATCGTTGGCGGGCGGCTGGGCTTGACAGGAAACTGCTTTTCCTTGGTGATCGGTGAGAAGGACGGTCTTACTCGCACAGCTGATGATACCCTTATGCTTAGTTAGCCAATCCATTCCTAGGATCACATCAATCCCTTGGGATGGCAAGATGGTTAAGTCTGCCAGGAACACTACCCCACTTAAGAGAATTCTGACTTGGGAGCACCTGAGTTGGCATAGGAGGTCTGATCCCGGGGTTCGGGTGACCAAGGGGATAGCTAGGGGTGTAGAGGGGATGCCATGCTTTTCCACAAACTTAGTGGCTATAAAGGAATGGGATGCTCCTGAATCAAAAAGCACAGTAGCGGGAGTAAATTCAACAAGGAACTCACCGAGCACTACTCCCCGGGCTTGCTGGGCTTCTTAAGCGTCGACGTGGTTGACTCGTGCTCTGCCCTGGTACCGAGTCCTGCTCTGCTGGCTGTTGGAAGGAGGTGCCTTGGAGGTAGGTGCCGAGAGAATCTTGGGGCCATTCACCGAATTGGAGTAGGTCGGCCCGGGTGCCTTCAACTGAGGACAGTTATTCTTGAAGTGACTGGGGTCTCCGCAGTGCCAACAAGCATTTGCTGACGGCTGGTTGCTTGCAACGGAGGGTGCCTGAAGGGAGCTCTAACTCTGCTGACTGTAGCGTGATGGAGTGGGTCCAGATGGTTTATTGAAGCTTGGTCCCCTGGGTGGAAGCCCAAAGGGTCGAGCTCTCTGGTGACGTTCTTGCTGTTGAGCTCAGAGAACTTGGAATTTCCTCTTGAGGTGCCTTTTTCTTCCTCTTTCGCCCTTTCCACTTGGATAGCTTTGTTGGAGAGGTGAGAAAAGTTGAGGAAGTCTTGGCTGGCGAGGATGGTCTTAAGCTCGGGTCTTAGTCCTTTCAGAAAACGGGCCATCTTCCTGGACTCGGTGCTGACATCGTCAGGCGCGTAACGGGCCAGCTCTGTGAACTTGTGTACATACTCATTGACTGTTCTCCCGCCTTGAGTTAGCTCCCGGAATTCATCCTCCTTGAGTTGAACTATCCCCTGGGGTACATGGTGCTCACGGAAGGCTGTTTCGAATTCTGCCCAGGTAGCATCTCTGACGGCCTCACTGAAGGTGTCCCACCATGCTAAAGCCATTCCTGAAAGCTGATGAGCTGCCAGTTGGACACACTGATTTTCGGGGCATCCAATGGCTTCCAGTTTCCTCTTGATCGTGTGAAGCCAGTCACCTGCATCGAGGGGATTGCTGGACCCCGCGAACGTGGGAGGCTTGAGTCTCAAAAATTCTCCCATCCTGTCTTGTGGCCTTCCACCACCTGGGCGCTGGTTTTCCAGACTTCTAGTGAGGACTTCAATGAGTCGGGTTTGATTGGCTAGAACTTGGGCTAGGTCTAGTGGTAGATCCGCAGGCGCGGGGAGGTGGGTCTCACTCCCTTCTCCGCCAGCTTCTCCCTCGGCTCTCAGAGGACAACCTGCTCCAATCCTGGAGGCGGTAGGCGTGGTTTTATCCGAAGCCATCTGCCATGGGAAGAGAGTCACTATCATGCCATTTTTTTAACTAGTTATTTTATTCATTATATCAAGCCATTACATAATACAGCACACAGCTACCATAAGCTCATTACACACGAGTGCTATCTAGGGTACTCCCAAACTCCTTCTCTAAAGTGTCCCCAAATTCCTTGAGAAGATCATCAAGGCTGGCTAGGGACATCTCCTCGGTGTCGGACGAGTTCCTTAACCCGGCAGGGGGTAGGGTTGGAGGGGCTTCTTCCTTCTGCTCAGTCTGACATCCTTGGCTTTTGGTCTTCTTGCGGATTTTTCTTGCAGGGGCGAGCTTCTTCAGTTTCTTGTCATAGTCCATCTTTAGGGTGCGGTAGGCCTCACGGGTATTGGTTTCCTCGCCTTCTGCTATTGCGAGGCTCTCTTGAAGGGACGCCTTTTCCCTTGAAAGTTCCCTAACTTTTTGCTCCAGGCTTTCCACCCGGGAGGTTAGGTGGGTGCAGTGGAGGGTGAGGTCATCATATTGGTTATCAAGGGTGTGAAGGTATCCAACCATGTAGACGATGGTGGGATCATCCTCAATAGGATCTCCTCTTGACAGGGCCTGAAGTCTTTTCCTCCAGGTGGGGGTATTCTTGTTGCTGGGTGGAAAGTAGCGAAGGGGGGTTTCAAAGATCACCTTGTTGTAGTTCTGGCATAGTTGACGGAGGGCTGTTCGGGCAACATTCTGGCAAGTATCTGGAAAGCGGTATCCGGTAAAAGTGACTTGGAAAGAAGAATGGTTCGGATAGTTTTGGCTTTCTCCCAAGTAGACTGCCATAGAGCATTTCTCCATTCTGCTCTCGAGATACTCCTTCCAGACGTATTCCGGCTTCTTGCGGATTCCCATGCGGAGTGCACAGCTTCGCAACAGATGTGGGAACCCTTCCACCTCTGAGCAGTAGGATGTCCTAATGGCCAGAGAGTCTTCCATCTGGAATAGGAAAAGAAGGGTCTGTTAAAATCGGGTAGGAGGAGAGAAGACTTTTCTTGGGGGAAGAGGTATTTTCTTTTTAGGGCAAGTTTTAGGGTCAGGGCTGCGACCTACGGCCAGTCCTATGGGCTCTGATACCACCTGAAGCGTCCCGATCCTCTGGGACTCAAATGTGAAACAATTACTAGTCCCAGGAGGCTAGTAAACACATTCCTTACTTCAAATAGTAAAGAGTTTAGATAAAGGTTATCACAATACCGGGGTACAAGCTCTAGAGAGCCAAATTATGAAGCGCAGTAGGAAAAATATACTAGCCCAAGCCACAGGCAGAACTGGGTGCAGACACAGCCCTCTCAATCAAGCATAGCAGAAAACAAGTCTTCGGCTGCTGAAAAACATAAATAAATCTGGGTGAATACACTAGGTATTCCGCAAGCCCACCCCGCTCCCGTAGAGAGAAGGAGACCTATAATATACATGCTTTATTTGGTGGAGTTGAAGTCACTCATCATTTT